>CM052706.1:79997675-80054638 GCA_028551405.1 Uromys caudimaculatus
TTTTCTAGAGTGTGGTTTCCCTCGTTGAGTTGACGGTTACCATTTAATATCCTTTGTAGGGCAGGGTTTGTGGAAACACATTGTGTAAATTTGGTTTTGTCATGGAATATTTTGGTTTCACCATCTATGTTAATTGAGAGTTTTGCTGGGTATAGCAGCCTTGGTTGGCAGTTGTGTTCTCTTAGAGTCTGTATGAGTTCTGCTCAGGATCTTCTAGCTTTCATAGTCTCTGGTGAGAAGTCAGGTGTAATTCTGATAGGTCTGCCTTTATATGTTACTTGACCTTTTTCCCTTACTGCTTTTAATATTCTTTCCTTGTTTTGTGTATTTGGTGTTTTCACTACAATGTGACGAGACGAATTTCTTTTCTGGTCCAATCTATTTGGATTTCTGTAAGCTTCTTGTATATTTATGTTCATCTCTTTCTTTAAGTTAGGGAAGTTTTCTTCTATGATTTTGTTGAAGATATTTACTGGTCCTGTAAGTTGGGAATCTTCACTATCTTCTATACCTGTTATCCTTAGGTTCTGTCTTCTCATTGTGTCCTGGATTTCATGGATGCTTTGGATTAGGACCTTTTTACATTTTGTGTGTTCTTTTCCTGTTGTGTCAATGTTGTCTATGGTATCTTCTGCTCCTGAGATTCTCTCTTCTATCTCTTGTATTCTGTTGGTTATGCTTGCATCTATGACTCCTGATCTCTTTCCTAGGTTTTCTAACTCCAGGATTGTCTCTTTTTGTGATTTCTTTATTGTTTCTATTTCTATTTTTAGCTCCTGGATAGTTTTGTTCATTTCTTTTGTCTGTTTGAATGTGTTTTCCTGTAATTCTTTAATGGATTTCTGTGTTTCCTCTTTAAGGGCTTCTAGTTCTTTACCTCAGTTTTCTTGTGTTTCCTTAAGTGTGTTAATTTCTTTCGTAAAGTCTTCTATCATCATCATGAGAAATGATTTTAAATTTGAGTCTTGCTTTTATGGTGTGTTGGGGAATCCAAGGCTTGCTGTGGTGGGAGAGCTGGGTTCTGATGATGCCAAGTAACCTTGATTTCTGTTCCTTATGTTCTTGCCTTTGCCTTTTGTCATCTTGTTAACTCTGATGTTAGCTGATCTTACTCTGTCTAGCTGTGGTTTGCCCCTCCTGCAGGCCTTTCTATCAATATTCCTTGAAGACCAGCTCTCTCTGAGAGGTGTTTGGGTTTGGAATGCTGTGGCACAGGGTCAGCTCTGGGGTGCAGACAGAAACCAGAAAGGTCTTGTCCCCAGCTGTCCCTTGGTTCCTATTTCTTGATGGCTCTGCAAGGGTCCCTCTTGATCCAGTGAGTTTGAACAGAAGTGGTGGTTTTGCCTATGCTCGAAGGTGTGTCAGCACTCCTGGGATACCAACTCCCTCCTGGAGCCTTGTGGCCCAGGCTGAGGTCTCCAGGTCCCGGTGAGCAGTGGTGCTTGTCTTATCCCCACTCGTGGCTTTTTCCACCCTCCTGGTAGGGTGACTTTCTCCTGGCACTGCTTGGCTATGGAATCCTGGTTGCCCAGGCACAGGTCTTCTGCCACAGATAGAAACCGAAAGGTTCCTGTCCCTTACTTTTCCTCCTCGGTCTCTGTGTCCTGAGGGCCTAGGAGAGTAATTTTCTCACAGCGCTGCTTGGCTGTGGGACACTGGTGGCCCAGGCAGAGGTCTCCTGCCCCAGATGGGAACCAGAGGGTTCCTCTGCCTGCCTACCTCAGTCCCTGTGTCCCGCAGGTTCCTGGTGATTCCTGGTGAGCAGTAGTGCTCGTTTTCAGTCCCACTCCCGGCTTTTCCAAGCTCCTGGGAGGGTAGCTTTCTCCCGGCGCTGATTAGCTATGGAGCCCTGTGGCCCAAGCTCTTTTTTAAACATTTTCTAGATTTGAATTTTATAAGTCATACATGCATACAATGTATTTTAAATCACTCTAGTTCCTTCCTCCAATTCCTTTCCCAAATAAGAGGAGATGTGGGGAGTCCCATCAGAGCCTGGACATCTAGCAGGAACAAAACCTCTAAACAAAAGTGATTCTCCCTCTCTTATACCCATGTCAATATTTACTTAAATCTTGGTAAGGACTGATGTTTCCCGCCTTTACTTATGCTGGAATGTTGACTGGCTTGATATTCTGCTATCCTGCGCAGGCAACTATAACTACTATTGGTCCATGTGTTCAATGGACGGATAGGGTCCAGAAAAAGTTTTGCCCAGGCACTACACCACTTCTGGATCTTACAAAATTTCTACCCTCCTTTCCTTAATGGTCGCTGAGCCTAGGAAGATGGGCATGTGATGTGGATATTCCATTTATTACTGAGCAATCCATAGAAAATCTCCCTCCCTTTTTCTCCATGATTATGACACAACCAATAAACAGGGAAAGTGGTCTGGAGCAAAGAAATATTTAATAAATCCTGTGTGTGCTAACTAGAGGGTTGATAACATGAATTTAATGAAAGTGTAATCCTAAGAATCCTGGGCTAAGATGGGGGAAGTGAATGAGGCTTACAATTAAAATTTACTCTTAATGTTATAATGGCAACATGGTGTAGTGTTACCTTCCTAAAATAGGTGAAAATCAACACCATTTCACCCATTATTCTACATTCTCAGAGTGAGCATCTTTCAAAAAGGAGGAAACATTTAATGCTTCCTGGAGGTGAAAGTTATGTCCCTACTACTAAAGATATCATGCACTTCAGACACAAGAAATAGGATGTGAGATGCATCTTATGTAAACACTTCTTTTTTCAGGACTAGCTTTCATAGTACCAGGAGCTCTAATACCTATGAACCACAAAAGAGACAGGATAGAATGTTAACTCTAAAGTGCAATATTGATACTCTATCTTGTTGATAAACAACAGCTACATAATTGATTTTAAGATCTGAGCAACAAGAGGGAAATCATGCACTATTACTGCAAACCTAGCCAATTATCCTGGGTTAGTTTACTAAACAGCAGAATTCCTAAAATCATTCCACATATTTATGATCATATCCACTGATAAGTGTAGCTGTCGTGCCTATAATCAATGAATCTTCTCTTTGTAACAGATGGAGACCTTTACAGAAAACTGCATCTGATAATATTACAGAGAACAAGTGACCATTTGCAGCTGGTCCAGTTGATATACCTACAACACAATGTGTGTACCTGCAGCTCAGGCAGCATAATGAAAGGGATTGTGGAAAGAGTGTAAGAGCCAGAGGAGCAGATTATGTATTGTGATACTCTGTCTCATAGAAGCTTCACACTATTGGACCAAACGGCACAGTGCAGAGAAGCCCCATGTATCTGTCTTGGGCTCTGTGACTCTGGGTGGGACAGGAGACATGCAGGAAGTGGCTGTGAGCTCTTCTACAGTCCCATGGGCTGGCCAGGCTGTGAGAGAGGCCTCTATGGAGACACAGCCTGTGGATACAGGAGGGAGCTGTCCCAGGGAATGCAGCAGCTGGCTCTGGAATGCCCATGGTTGGACATTGTGGATGCTGCCAGATGCCGCAGGACCTGGGAACAGATGGGGCTGCAAAGTGCAGCTGGTGTCCCCCTGCAGAACCCAGTTTGTGTGCCTTGGGGAACCTGGATAGCTGCTTAGGCTTGGGGGAATGTGTTGGCCATCTGGAAGCACTGAGATGCCTGGATGCCTTCTATGTGAGATTAGAAGTGGCTCCTTAATCAAGGGCCAGATCCCTCACTTCCCACGGTGGGTCCAGATGAAGAGACAATCCATAATTCTAATGTGTATATTTTCATTGTGGAGAGTGACATAGATGGAATTGTACCCCGTGGCCTCTGGGAGATGTGAGGCAGATATAATAACTGGAAAGGGGCATGGCTAATCCTCTAGGTGTCTCATTAACATGGGGATGGCTTGGGGCTGTGTGGCCATGCCTCTACCTGGGGTATGGCCACGCCTCTACCTGAGGAGGGGTGGTACATGACCATGACCTAAGCCAAAAGCCTCCCGGGAGTGTTGGCATAACGTTTCCAGGTGTGGATTCTGCTGTGTCACCAAGAGTTTATGCCTGTACTCTACCAGGTGCCAGATTGCCTATCACAGATCACTGCCCCACATCACACATTATACCTCAACAATAGGGATAGATATACAAGGCTGAACAAGAACAAAACCAATAGACATGCTTAGATAGAAGGGGAAATTTCACAGGACCCAACCCATAGATGAAGAACAATAGGCAAAAAAGCAATGCTGAGAAAAAGAGAAATAATCTTCTCTTTACCAGGGATTAGACCCTAATTGGTTATTTGATACCAATTGGTCATCTCTGAAATAATATACATACAAAGAACACTAAACAGACTGAGAAGGTTTTTATATGTACAAAAAGTGAGCTTCAAGAGAGAATGGGGCCAGGGGTACACGGTGTGAGTAGGATGGAGGAAAGGAAAGAGGAAAAGGATGTAAATACACACTAATTTTTAAAGATTAAAAATTTACTTGAAAAGAAATGCAACATTAAAAATTAAATGAAAAGACAAAATGTTAAGACAAGCAAGAAAACAGGTAGATCAATGGAATAGAATTGAAGACCCAGAAATGAACCCACACACTTATGGTCACTTGATATTTGACAAAGGAGCTATAGCCATCCAGTGGAAAGAAGACAGCATTTTCAACAAATGGTGCTGGTTCAACTAGTGGTCAGCTTGTAGAAGAATGTAAATTGATCCATTCTTGTCTCCTTGTACAAAGGTCAAGTTCAAGTGAATCAAGGGGTGCCACATAAAACCAGATACACTGAAACTAATAGTAGAGAAAGTGGGGAATATCCTTGAACACGTGGGCACAGGGGAAGAGTTCCTGTACAGAACATCAAAAGCTTATGCTTTAAGATCAAGAATCGACAAATGGGACCTCATAAAATTGCAAATCTACTATAAGGCAAAGGACACTGTCAGTAGGACAAAATGGCAACCAACAGATTGGGAAAAGATCTTTACCAATCCTAAGTCCAATAGAGAGCTAATATCAAATATATACAAAGAACTCAAGAACTTAGACTCCAGAGAACCAAATATCCCTATTGAAAATGGGGTACAGAGCTAAACAGAGAATTCTCAACTGAGGAATATCGAATGGCAGAGCAGCACCTAAAGAAATGTTCAACATCCTTAGTCATCAGGGAAATGCAAATCAAAACAACTCTGAGATTCCACCTTACACCAGTCAGAATGACTAAGATGAAAAACTCAGATGACAGCAGATGCTGGCTAGGATGTAGAGAAAGAGGAACACTCCTCCATTGCTGGTGGGATTGCAAGCTGGTACAACCACTCTGGAAATCAGTCTGGCCATTCCAGAATAAATTGAAAATAGTTCTACCTGAAGACCCAGCTATATCACTCCTGGGCATATACCCAAAAGATGCTCCAACATGTAATAAGGACACATGTTCCAGGATGTTCATAGCAGACTTTTTTATAATAGCCAGAAGCTAGAAAGAACCCAGATGTCCTTCTACAGAGGAATGGATACAGAAAATGTGGTACATTTACACAATGGAGTAGTACTCAGCTATTAAAAACAATGAGTTCATGTAATTCTAAAGCAAATTGATGGAACCACAAAACTTTATCCTGGGTGATGAAACCCAGTCACAAAAGAACACACATGGTATGCACTCACTGATAAGTGGATATTAGCCCAAAAGCTTGGAATACCCAAGATACAATTCACAGATCATATGAAGCTTAAGAAGATGGAAGACCAAAGTGTATATGCTTCAGTGCTTCTTAGAAGGGGGAACAAAATACTCACACAAGGTATGAGGAGGGAGGGACTTGGGAGGAAGAGGGGAGGGGGTTTAAAAGGGCAGGATCAGGTATGAGTGGAGACGGGGATGATATACAGAGGGTCAGGAATTTGAACAGAAGTGTGTAGTAATGGGGGATGGGGAGCTGGAAGTAGCCACCAGCAAGTCCCAGATGCCAGGAAAGCATGAGGCTTCCAGGATCCATCAGGGATGAGATTATAAGATTAGCTGAAATGTACAATAAAGGGAAAATAGAACCTGTAGAGACTATATCCAGAGGTTAGTCAAGGCCCCCAGTTGGGGGAGGGGGGCACCCACTCATCTCAAAATTTTTAACCCAAAATGGCTCATATCTAAAGGAAATACTGGGACAAAGTGTGGAGCAGAGATTGAAGGAAAGGCCATCCAGAGAATGTCCCACCTTGGGACCCATCCCATATACATACACCAAACCCAGACACTATTGCTGATGCCAAGAAGTGATAGCTGACAGGAGCCTGTTATAGTTGGCTCCTGAGAGGTTCTGCCAGAGACTGACAAATACAGAGGTGGATGCTCACAGCCAACCATAGAACTGAGCACAGGCACCCCAATGGAGGAGTTAGAGAAAGGACTGAAGGAGCTGAAGGTGTTTACAATCCCATAGGAAAAACAACAGTATCAACCAACCAGACCCCCAGAGCTCCTAGGGACTAAACCACCAATCAAAGTGTACACATGGAGGGACCCAGGGCTCCAACCACATATGTAGTAGAAGATGGCATTTTCTGGCATCAATGTGAAGAGAGGTTTTTGGTCCTGTGAAGGCTGGATTCCCCAGTGTAGTGGAATGCCAAGGCGGTGAGGTGGGAGTAGGTTGGTGGGTTAGGGAGCACCCTCATAGTAGCACGAAGGGAGGATATAATAGGGGTTCAGGAGGGGAAACCAGGAAAGGGATAACATTTGAAATGTAAATACATAAAATAGCCAATAAAAAAAAGATAATCAAGAAAAGCAAGTCACAAAAGACAAATAAAGAATGGGGCATCTACTGTATGAATCCAAAACTATAACCAAATGAGAAAAAAAGCAGTTTTGAGGGGCAGACAGTGAGGGATTGATTCCATGATAGTAAAGCAACAAGTGGGTTTGTGGTCATGCTGCAGATATTCTAAGTCTAATGGAGATTAGTAGGAGCAGGTTTATAGTTGCTTAGTAATAGAAGGTGGTAAGGCTAATAATCCAAAAATTTTGACTGTATATGAATGGCGTTGTGATCAGTCTCTTTCATGCTATTTTTATTATATTCAGTGAAGGTGCATGTATGTGGTGTGGGAGCACACACTTTCTACCTACTTCAGTCTTGTGGAAAACAAGGATGAACTTGCAGAAGTTGATTCTCTTCTTCCATCATGTGATCTAGGGAATTGAACTCTGACTATCAGAAGTAATAGCAAGTAGTTTTACGAAATGAACCATCTCACTGGCTACTTTATTATTTTAAAAACTGGGTTCTGATGATATGACTCAATGTGTAAGTGAGTATCTTCTGAGCCTAACTACCTAACTTTAATTTCTCAGTCACATGAAGAAAGAGGTACATTAACACCCATCTGAAATTTTAAACTCTACACATGGCTTCTGAATGTGCACATACACACACATACAAGTAAATAAGTGTAAAGTAAATTTAATCAAACATAATCTAAGAAAACATTGAAAAGGGAAATAAATTTCATAAGGCATACAATTCATTTCAGAGCACCTAATGCAAAACAAAAGTATACATATAGGTTAGGAAAAGTATCTAAGAAATGTTATGCCAAAACCAGAGTATGAGACTGGAGATTCAGTTCAGTAGAATAAAGCTTGAGGACATGTGCCAGCATTATGCTTCAATGAGCAGCTCTGAAAGAAAAGGAAATGATCTTCAATATTTGTAATAAAAATGTATTTAAATACAAACACATGCCATAACCTATTCATTTTTCTAAAGCTTTGAAATGCCCATGTGAAATGTAAACCTGTGTCTTAAAAATGGGATCACTAGCACTGTTTCCTCCAGACATCATTATCTTTGTGTTCTAGGCTGTACATAAAATACACTGAAAAAATATAAATAAAATCCCAAACAACCCCACCTTAAAGAATTTTACTAAAACTAAAGCTAAAATGTGGATCTTTCCAGAAGGACAAAGAAGCACATATGTCTTTGATCACACAATGGAGATAGACACTGTGGTGTAGGAGCATCTTCACCTCTGATGTCTCAACCTAGTCACTTGATGGCACTGAGGATGTCTGAGAGATTCCACAAGCACACTTCTAGGAGTGTGTGTGATGAAATTTCCTGAGTCATTTAGCATGTGAGGTCTCCATTCTAATCCATAGTTTATTACATTAGTATATTTTAACAGTTGAAAAAATGTTAAAATATGGGAGAGTTTTGAAGAGGAGAGTATAGTTGGAGGAAGTAGGTAACTGGGTATGGTCCTTTGAGAACTGTATCTCATCTAGGTCACTCCCTATTTTACTCAGCTGTGCTTCCCACAGGCCATGACTTTAAAAGCTCTGTTCTACTGCATCCTCCCATCATGATGGAGGAAATCTCAAAATCATGACATAAAATTAATCTTTCCTGTTTTGATTGTTTTACTCAGCTCAAAGCAGTAAGAATCTATATATATATATGCCCTATGTTGTCTGAATAGGAAGGAAGGAAGAAGCTGAAGTTCTTGGTTGCTGGCCAGCCTGGTGGAAGGCATCACTAAAGTGAAGTTTCATTAAAAGTAGGTGTCATGTCTATCATATTCACTGGGAAACAGGTCTATAGTTGCAACATTTGTCAGGCAGGTCACATGTGTTACACAAAGATCACTATCAAGAGAGGAGGGGGGTGTGCTCTATGTCAGTCAATGATGAAAAATAGAGGAAGAAAATGAAGGAATCCAGAATTCTAGAAATGGAGATGATAAAACAACTGTCAGCATATCAACATCTGATGCTAAGTCAAAGCAGTTATCAGGATGTTGCCAGTGCTCAACATTGACGGTCCAGTGTTAGGAGGCTACAAGAGTACAGGGAAGGCATGAGGACTTACCTAAGTACAACAGGACAAGCAAGGCCAGGCCTTTAAAGCTTGTTACACAAAGAATGTGAATTGCAACAAAAACGTTGAAACTGCTTTGAACCCACAGCAAGGGTACCGTTGAAGCAATGCTTAGAACATTTCTGGATCACATAGCTCATATTTCTACCTGCAGAGGAAGAAAGGCAAGAGTCAAAACACATAGATGTTGGAAGGAAGCAGTGCCCTGGTCAGTGAGAAGATTCAGGGTCCTATGTAGTTTCTCTGTCATTTATTGGGGGATAATTTTACACGCAGGTAGTACTCTATTCTCAAAAATGCTAGGTGAAATTTTAGTGCATAAAACCTTTCATCCCTGATTATATTCACAGACAAATACCTTAGGACCATCCATAGAACTTTCAAATGGCATGGGTTGTTTTTTTTTATGTTAATTGATTTATTTGTCTTAACTATCATATTTGGCAACCAATATCATAAGGGGAAACTTTTCCTACTTTTATACAGAACCACATTCTCATATACGCACCATCTTTGCTCATGAATCTGGGGAAAGCAGCATCCTTTAAGAGAAATCATGTTCAACCTTAAGACTCAAAGACCTCACTTACCTATAGTGGCTTTCAATAGGGAGCACTTCTCGTCTTTTGTAGCTGTACAGAAGTGTTGAAGTGACTCACATTTCTTGGAAGTTCCAATGGACTTACATTTTACACACATCAAAGCTGAAAATGCAAAACCAAGTTTAAGAGGTTTATTCAGGTCAGCTTGAAGCATTGTGGTGTGGCTCTGAAGAAGAAACAATGACTAGGGAAAAACTGGGCTGTATGTTGTGCTGACCCTGACTCTAGAAAGGGATGGCTTCAGGACATTAAAATGGTCTCTCCACCCTGAGTCGTGGCAATGGACAGATTAGAAGACTGACAATCCAAGATCTAATGCAGGCTGCCTGACCCAACCACACATGCTTGTTATGGGTCCTGGAGGGGATAGGAATCCCACAGGAAGACCAACAGACTGAACTAACCCGGACCCCTGGGTGCTCTCAGAGATTGAGAAACCAGCCGAAGAGCACATACCACACATGGTCTGAAACAAGGCCCCTGGCACATATGTAGCAGATGTACAGCTCAGTCTCCATGTGCCCCTCCAATTACAGGAGCAGGGGTTCTCCCCTAAAACTATAGCCTGACTGTGGTATCCATTCCCCAACAGGGCTGCCCTGTCTGACCACAGTGGGAGAGGATGTGCCTAATCCTTCAGAACCTTGATAAGGCAGGATGGCGGGGTATCTAAGTGGTCCCACATTCTCAGGGTAGGGAGCATGGAGAAGGAACTCTGAGGGGGGACCAGGAGGGGGACAGCATTTGGGATTAAAAGAAAGAAAGGGAAAAGGAAAGAAAGAAAGAAAGAAAGAAAGAAAGAAAGAAAGAAAGAAAGAAAGAAAGAAAGGAAGGAAGGAAGGAAGGAAGGAAGGAAGGAAGGAAGGAAGGAAGGAAGGAAGGAAAGAAAAAAAGTTCTTTTCTTGCAAAACTTTCAACCTATATTTAGGGCCATCAGAAATTAAGCTGAGGAAATTGAAAATGATGCATTGTGAAGGAGGTGAAGTGAGGAGGAAGACAAGTAACCTGAGGAAAGACCAGGACCATGAAAAGAAGAAATAGGAGGAAAAGCAAAGGGCTTGTAGTGTTTACTTCAGAAGCAAGGGGAAAAGAGTAATGTATGTGTATGGAATGAAGGACTCAAGGATCATGTCTAAATGCAATCAGGTCCTATCTCTTGAAAATACAACACACTGTGATAACAGGTTGTCTGTCCACAAGCAGAAGCCCCTGAATACCAGAATCTCACCTTGCAGGGAGCCCACCAGCAAAAGAATGCTGGCAGGAGCAGCAGGTATTACATTCTAATTGCATTAGGATACTAGGCGCAGAGAGCAACTGAATAGCCATTTGCTGACTGGATGTAAAGCCCACTCCAGAAAACAAATCATGCCAAGTACTATTAATTAATCAAAACAATGGTTACTGGCTACATTATAGACCCAAGGCAAAACTTAGTATTATTATTTTTGCTAAGTGAACATAGTAACAAAATGCTCCCTACGTTATTATATTTCTACTAATAAATAATTGCATCTCTCAACCCTTATGAGAGAAACTTGCTTTTTCAGTAATTGGCAGTTAATTCTGAGACACAAAACTGGTTAACATTCAGAGAATAAGAGACTATGGGGAATACAACTGATAAATAAATATTATTTCTGATTCCCTACAAGATTCAAGAATCATCATAGAAGTGCCAGAGTGCTTATAAGCCAAGGGTATTGGATGTAATCATCAAATCAGGGTTTGCCAGACATGACAGTGTCTTTGCATACAGGAACTCACAAAGACTGTACCTACATGCACAAGACAGGTACAAGATTAAGATATGCAAATTCCTAGTATGGATGACAGTGGGGGTCATGAAATCCTCACTCCTAGCTCAGAAGCTATTGTTAACTGATGTAAAGGGAAAGGCGGGTTAGTTTTTCCCAGAAGCATGTTTCCTAAGAAGCTACCCATGCTCCAGTAAATGGTATTACACCACTAATGCACAAATAATCAGCATTGTGGAGATTCGGTTGACTTAAATACACAGCATGTGGAGTTGAAAGGAAAAACTGGTAGGGTTAGATGGGAAAGAAAACAGAGGTAAGGGAAGGAACTGGGCTTGATAAAAATACATACACATGCATGAAATCAAATCAATCAAAAAAAGGAAAATAAAGCTCAGAAAGTTGTTAGTATTTATTTTCAATGTGCACTTTTATTGGAAAGTATCAATATAAAAAGATAACAGTTGAAAACTGCTTTAAAAATTCTTCAGTTACAGACCCTTTACAACCTTTCTCCACCACTCCATCCCTGTGTCTTCAGGAAGCACTCCTGAGAAATTCTCCAAGCTGCCAACAAGGAGATGGAGTAGGTGATCTTCACTCTCTCTCTGTCATCTAATTCTAATCCCCTGGTTGTACCCCCAAATTGTAGCAGAACACCTACTATGGACTTTCTTCTCTCTGCCCTCGTTCTTGTGGGGGTGTACACAGATGCTGGCAGCACAATCAATTCTCCATTCTGTAGACTCATTTAATGTCCCACATCTTCTAGTCCATCTTTATTCCTAAGTGTCAGCTCCCAATACCAAGAAAAAGTGTATCCCTGGATGACCAGTGGACACATCTGATAGGATTTTAGAAGCATTTTTTAACTAGGCAATACACAGCCACCA
Source organism: Uromys caudimaculatus (assembly GCA_028551405.1). Lineage (NCBI taxonomy): Eukaryota > Metazoa > Chordata > Mammalia > Rodentia > Muridae > Uromys > Uromys caudimaculatus. The sequence continues at coordinate 80,009,798 of CM052706.1, forward strand.
CTTTCTCCTAAGAGCCACCAGGACAACAGACTCTAATAAAAGAAACACTCACCTACCAAACCCCAGACTCTTTACAATCATCCCAAACACATTAGGACTAGACTCCTGAATAAAAACATAATCAAAGCAGCAAGGACAATATGTCTCCACTAGAGACTAGCATCCTTACTACAGTAGGCTCTGAGAAATGTTCCATACTCAACTCACAAGAGAAGGACTTTAAAATAGCTATTCTGAATATGCTCAAGGAACTCAAAACCTTCCTGAATTCTCTTAAATGACAAACAGTGGAATTAAATGAAGAAAACAGTTCAACAGTTCAACACATGAAAGAGGAAATAGAATCAATAAAGAAAACCTAAGCTGAGGAAAACTGGAAATGAAAAATTCAGGCGCTCGAATGGAAAGCTCAGAGGCAAGCCACACCAATAGAATACAAGAAATGGAAGAGAAATGTCAGGCAGAGAAGAAAAGATAGAGAAAATGGATACTTTAGTCAAGGAAAATACTAAGTCTAAAAAAAATTAACACAGGCACAAAGAATTTTAAAAATCCAGGCACCATGACAGGGACAAATCTACCATAAAACTAATAGGAATAGGAGAAAGATAAGAACCCAAGTCAACAGCACAGATAACATCCTGACCTTTTTTATTGATGTAAAATAAGATATAGAAAATTTTAATATAGTTTTTCATTTTATTGAAAATATATTTTAATATAAAATATCTTCATAAGGTTTCTTCTCCTTCTACTCTTCAATGTTCCTTCCCTGTCCTCTGCCATACTTCTCAAACTCTTCCACATAGTAGAAACAGAAGGAGTACTGCCAAACTCACTCAAGGAAGCCATAGTCACCCCAACATCTAAACTACATGAAGAATCAACAACAACAACAAAAAAGAACTTCAGACCGGTTTTACTTATGAAAATTGAAAAAATACCCAATAAAATACTCATAAACTGAATCCAGGAGAACACCAAAAAAGATCACCCACCATGATCAAGTAGGCTTCATCCCAGTGGTGTAGGGATAGTTCCATTTACAAAAATCCAACAATGTAATCCACCATATAAACAAACTGAAAGGTAAAAAATCACATAATCATTTCACTGGATGCTGAAAAAGCCTTTGACAAAATCCAATACCCCTTCATGTTAAAAGTATTGGAGATCAGGGATACAAGGCACATACCTGAACATAATCAAAGCAAGCCAATAGCCGAGATCAAACTAAATGGAGAGAAATTTAAAGTAATTCCACTAAAAGTAGGACAAGACAAGGTCCACTCTTCCCCTATATCCAATACAGTACTTGAAGTTCTATCCAGAACACTAAAACAATGAAAGGAGATGAAGGGGATACTAATCGGAAAGGAAGAAGTTGAAGTATCGCTATTTGTGGATGATATGATAGTATACATAAGCGACCCCAAAAATTCTACCAGGGAATTCCTACAGCTCATAAACACCTTCAGCAAAGTGGCTGGATACAAAATTAACTCAAAGAAACCAGTAGTCCACCTTTATACAAATGATAAAGGGGTCAAAAAAGAAATTATGCAAGAAACACGCTTTACAATAGCCGCAAATAATATAAAACATCTCGGTGTAACCATGAAGAGGAAGTTTCTGGATGTGTCAGATGATTAGACTCATGAGGTGTTTTGCTAAGGCAAGAGCCATGGGAGGACACCTGATGTTTGCAGATAGTATTAGTAGGATCCAATGGATAGTGATGGCACCCTTGCAGAGCTAGCCTTGCAATGATTCATCCTTTTCTTTACAGATCTTTACTTAATTGAGAGAGACATGGCTCAGAACTCCTGGTGTCCCAGCTGGTCCTGATTGCTTCTGCGGACTTGTGCCAATTTGACAGAAGCTTGGCTGTTTCTGCTGGATCATGCCACCACTAATGATTTGTGTTTGGTATCCTGACACTACTGAATTGGACTGCTGGCATTCTGACAAACAGAGATTGGAATTGCCCCCAAGGAACCACTTCTAAACGGGTTCATATCGCCTTGCTTACCATTTTTTTCTACCTTACCATTTAGACAGTGAGATACAAAGGGGGTAAAGCATTTGAAAACCCTTTTAAAAAGTAAGTTTGATTTTTTGTTTTTTTAAAAATCTAAGCCTATATAACTCTAATAAAGCATGAGAAAGATTTGTATTACAGGAACTTGAAGACTCCGAAGAAAGTAATTGAGGAAGGTATCAGAAGATAGAAAGATCTTCCATGCTTATGGATAGGTAAATGGCCATCTGACCAAAAGCAATCTACAGATTCAATGCAAACGCCATCAAAATTTGAATACAATTCTTCACAGACATGGAAAGAGCATTTCACAACTTCATATGGAAAATAAAAAAAACCTAGGTTAGCCAAAACAGTCCTGAACAGAAAAAGAACTTCAGGAGGAATCACCATTTCTGGCCTCAAGCTGTACTAGAACAAGAGTAATAATAACTGCATGGTATTGGTACATAAACAAAAATATTGATCAATGGAATTGAATCAAAGATCCAGAAATAAACCCACACACTTATGAGCACTTGATTACTAGTAAAGAAGCCTAAACCATACATTGAAAATATAAAGCCTATTCAATGAATAGTGCTGGTCTAACTGGATGTCTACAAGTAGAAAATGCAAATAGATCCATATTTATCACCTGCCACAAAACTCTAGTAAAGTGGATCAAAGACTTTAACATAAAACTGAATATACTAAATCTCATAGAAAAGAAAGTGTGAAATAGCCTTGAACACATTGGTACAGGAGACAATTTTCATGTGTTTTCTCATATATGTGGATGTTAGCCTTTAAGCTTTTGATATGTGTGCTACAATGAAAAGGACCTTTGTGGTTATGTTCCCAATAAGGAGTCAGAGAGAAGATATACCATGAAAGGTGGAAAATAATATAGGGTTATAGAGAGATAGAGGTGAAACCAGACTAAGATGAAATGGGGAGGTAGCTGGAAGGGAAGGGTTAAGGAGAAAATATAGGAGGAACAACTGTCACTAAATGCTTTTGAAAAATCCTATGGAAAATTACTATTCTATGAGCTTACTAAAGCATATACATATATGAAAAATGTAAATGGAGTCAGATGAAGAGGAGACAATGACCCACCTATACATTTTATGCCACCAAGAAACCTAATTGCAAGAAATGGTTTACGTTTTGAATCATTAGCAAAAGGACTCCCAAAGAATCTCCTCCACCAACAGCATGGATTATTACCAAGGCTATTGGTTTCTTTCCAGACCCTAATGGTAAGGCCTATTGCTGCTCTTATGTCCTGGATGATGGAGAGATCTAGCTGTTGCCCAAAGAGGAGCTCAACTCCTACTCACTAGCATTTGTGTTGCTTAAAGGTAATGTTTACACTACTAAAGGAGTAAAGTATTCATTAATATCACCCATACATACATGCTATGATCTAAAACTTACCTGCTACGCAGCAGAGGAGAGAGAGAGTCATGATGAGCAGTATGCTTACTTTTGTGACTGGATTCATGATGGACAAAAGAAAGTGGCTTGAGGGAAATGGTAGTCATTTGTTTCCTTTATAAAGGTGGAGAAGAGGAAGAATTCTCCAATGTAGATACAAGGAGGAAATACCCTTTTCTTTTTCTGAGAAATCAGAAATAAGATAATATGGGAAGTACCGGCTACACAATGTTTTTGCTACAGCTAAGTCAGATAGCTTTCATCCCTTATCTTCTGTGTGTGCAAGTCAGTGTGATATAGTTTTCTGGTCCTTTAGAAACTTCGCTCTATATACTGTGTGAGAAAGAGGTGCTCATCCCAGGATTAGGAAGTGGGAAAAGGTAACTCAGAACTCAAATGCTTCTAGGGAAGGTACATGAGACATGAAAGCTTCCTGCACAACTTATTCCAATGTTGGAAAATTCTCAGTTTGAGTCATAAGATAGGATTTTTGAGCCTAACCGTCTATATGCAACTTCCCAAGCTCCTGACTTCCAACACCTCCATCTTTCCTCCTTAGGAAGTTCTAGTGCTTATCATGTTGCAAGTCTGGGATATCTGGAGGTTCCCAGCAAATCTTATACTTGGGGAGTTCAAGGATGAAGGAAGAAATGAGGGAGTGTTCTTCAGAGACATTTCCAGTGAGCTCCTTCTTGGATCTGAGCAGCTTCTGGGTATTTCCTGTCCTAGCCCTTCTGAGATTAAAGTTAAGACCACACTCAGCCTTATCTTGCAAAACATCCTGCTGTTTACTCAGAGATGAAATAGTCTGCTCCAAACCTCCCTCTGAGCTATTCAGCTTGATTCTAAAACAAACTTCTAAAAGAATATTTCATGACTGCTACCCTTGTGGCCAATCCAACTTCAAAGGGAGATTTACTTCCTTCATGATACTGCTATCTCTGGTGTAGTACACTCTCCCCACCCTCTTTCAAGTTGGTACTAGGTCCTATTACCTTTATTTTACAGGTGACCTTGTCCTTGTGTAGCTCTATTGTGTGGGATTTATTTTAAACCAATAACCATTAAGGTCTTCTCTGTCTCCTTGTTGGCCTTGCACTCTGTGGAATTACGTGTCTTTCATGTTCTAAAATTTTAACAAACGGGCTCTCTCCCTTTCCTTCTGCACATCTTTCGCATGTTAGACCCTTACAAAAACTCTGTGGAGTATGTGTTATATACTTTCTTCAATATTAAGAAATATGAAGTATCACATTTCATATTGAGCTCAGTATGAAATATCAAAATTTCTTCAAATGCAATAATAAGCTCTGAAGTGTTTAGTAATATAAACAGGTCACACAACGGCTAGAAAGTTGCAGATGGCATGAACCAAAACTTGTCTGCAGCAAAGCGATATTTGAGATAAAATTAGTCTTGTTTAGAAATCATAATTTTTCTCATTATTGGTATTTTATTTATTTCTCAACCCTTGAGGAAAAAATAATTTTTAATTAAATTTCTTCAACTGCTACATAGTACAAAACATCAATTCTATATTATTAGGGTTATTTATGCTTAGTATATTCCTATTGTTATAGTAAAAATAACTTATAAACAGTGACCTATGGTGACATAGATTATTCTCTTAACGTTCTGGAGGACAGACATCTAATGGAGTTATAATAAAAATATATTATTTTTATCATATATAGCAGCAAGATGGTTCCTCTTAGAAGTCACATTTAAAAAGAAAACACATTTGCTTGATTTTTTATTTATTTGTTTGTTTCCCTTGGTTTAGGACATATTTCTCCATCCTCAAAATATATGAATTGAAAATATACTTTCATCGTATTACATTTTGCCTTCTGCAGTCAAATCATTTTCTATTTATCTCCCTCTCTCCCCTTCCCATAGCTTTTCCTCTTTATGGTGCTGGTGAGTGAATCCAGCGCCCTGTACATTCTCACCAAAGTTTTAATATTTGAACTATGTTCAGAGTCTTCTACTTCTCTTTTATAAGGTCATTTATGATTGTATGTAGAGGCCCGATCACATGAAACCCACACAGTAGGTGCTGGAATGTAAAGATCTTTAGAGGTTATTATGTACTAGTTAGTGTTGTCAACTAGACACAGACTCGATCACCAGAGTATCAACTGGATAATTCTTTTTCAGGTTAGTCTATGAGCATTTCTATGGGAGATTGTCTTGATTGTTAATTAATTAATGCAGGAGGGTCAGCAGACTGTGGATGGCACCATAGGAGGTTCTAGGCTGGTTGAGGAAGCATGAACCTCTGAGCAAGCCAGAAGAGCCAGTGAGTGAGATGGAAAGCAGCATTCCTTCATGAAATTTCTCCAGATTCCAGCCTTGAGTTTCTCCCTGACTTTTCTCAATAATTGGGAGTGATCTTGAAGAGAAAGCTACTTGAGTCTCTTTTTCCCTACATTGCTTTTAGTCAGAGTATTTTATCACAGCAACAAAAGGAAACTAAAACACAGTCCACCACGTTTTAGTAGAATAAAGTTCACATATCTGCATGGGGCCTTCTGTTTGTCCAAATGCTACTCTCCAATATGATGTATGTCTCTCAGGCGGTCCTTCTTGAATACTCACGCCTCTATATCCTCTTCATTTACGCAGTAGCAAACACCTGCTCCATTAATAGCCTGTCCAGTTAGTTACAACCACTATACTATGACTTCTTTTTTCTTTGAAACCCTTATGAACTGTCATTTTTCTAAACTACTTCATGACAATCTTTCAAAGTCTGTTTTTTCTATTTTTCAATTTTATTTTTAATTGAAATATAATTATATCATTATCTGCTCCCTTTCCCTTCCTTTAACTTCTCCCATACCCCTTCTCTAATACTCTCTCAAATCCATGGCCTCCTCACCTCTTTTTATTTGATTATTATTGTTGCACATATGTAAATGCATAAAAACAATCTACTGAGTCCTTTTAGTGTTTGCTTGTGTGAGGACTTCAGGTATAATGTACCCATTACACCTCAACCACATGGATGCCTATATAAGGCATGAGCAAAGAATAATGACATCAATACACATGCTAAGGTGGAAATGGAAATTTCCATGGTGTCCAACTCTAGACATAGAACTACAGGCAACAAATGACTGCTGAGAAGGAGAATTCGTGTTTCCCATGGATGACCTCCTAAAATGTCTATTTAACAACAAGTGATCAGTCAAAGGTCATCTTTTTGAAGAGAGGATTCCCTGGTAAGACTGTCTAATCTTAACCCCACTTGTCCTCTACAGCCAACTATACTTGACATATTTGGGATCTCTTTAAGATTTCCAGTTCTGTGTGTCCTCAACTAGCATCTTCATCTTGCAGAAAGTCTTACACTTAAGAAAATAATCAATGATAACTTACTGAATGATAGAGATGGAAAACTAGTGAATGAGTAGAAAATTTAATGCTAAAGACTTTAGTTCAACTTTGGGGGAAATGTTACAGTAGAGAACTTTGTGCAGTGAATTTCTAGTCACTAGAATTAGGTTGAACACTCTCCTGTAAGTGCATGGGCAAATCAGGCATGGAAGCTGTGTTCTTGGAAACACCTATCTGGTTGGTGATTTTATGATTTGTACTATTAGTGGACAAATCTAAGAGCGTATCACAAAAGAGGACAGTGAGCACCTTCCCCAGGGAGCCTTACTGGATAAAATAGATGAAATGTCTGATAGTGCTTGATCCTTGTCTATCCCTATTGTGTACAACCACTCTGCTTTGGCTTCTTAGAAATAATCCTTGTAAGTGGAGGAGTATGTGGTGATTCCTGAAAGACAGAATAATATTAATTTTTAAAGTGGCACACTAACTAAGAGATGACAATAGGTGAGTGTGAAACTGTAAGAATTATTTTCTTTTGTTCTTGGGAGGCTTACTGGATGCCATTGTTAGTACATGCTTGGATAAATCTGTTTATTTGTGAAGTCTTTGGAGAACATTTACTTAGGAGGATAGCAATAGTTTATCTTTTCACTGAGTACTTGGTAACCAGTCTGTTGACTTTATTCCTTCTTCCATTGTAAGGCTTACTAGATACATGAGAGTTCATGACTTGTGGTTCTTGGTTAGTTTTCACAGCAGCTACATAAATATTTTTTATTAAATTCTGACATAAATCTAAAAGAGAGAGAAAGAAAGGGGGGAAAGAGAGAGAAAGAGAGAGAGAGAGGGAGAAAGTCACTCTCATAGATAAGAAAACACCCAAGAGCCAGGGCATAGCCTGTTGCACCTGGCACTTCCTTTTGGAATAATTTGATTTCTGTTTTGTTCCTCCATAAGACCAGATTAAACTCTAGTGAGCAAAGACATGGTGCCATTTAGGTGTTTTACCACCCCAGCATAAACTAAGATGCTGTCTTGGTAGCACAGCTAAGACCATAGTAATGATTTAATGTACATTTTTTACAAACACAATTTGAAAAATAGAAATAGAAGGTCCAGGTTCACACAGAAATAAATGAAATTTATCAATTCCAAAATAACCTGCAAGAACTTTTAGAAAAAGAATTGTTCAGATTAACTCAGAGACATGTAAAGCTTGAATAAAATTCTGATGTTGTTACAACATCAATAATTGACAAAATTCACAAGAAACTTCGTACTTTCAAAATAGTAAGTGTTCATATTAAATTGCTATCTTCTCCTCAGAATTACCAAATATATGTTTCTTCTTAGAAGGGAAAATCAACTATTCAGCCTTTCCCTTACTCTTACTCTCTTCTCCCATATACAAATACACAGCCTCAGGTGCTCACCCGGGCGCACACACACACACACACACACACACACACACACACACACACACATACACACACACACACACACACAGACACACACACACAGACACACACACACAGACACACTGTTGTCTATGTATTGGAGCCTTAAAAGTGTTAGTTCTCTCTTTCAGATAAGATCTACAAATGGAAAAAAACATAAGTTAAAATAGCAATGCAAATTTTAGTGATTGCTGCAATGTTTCAGTGACATCTCAAGAGATGTGTGTACTGTATTGAGTTGGACTACAGCTTCATCACTGAGCACTGTTAAAATAGAGCAGAGCTATAGAAGTCATTTTCTGGACAGATCTCTTGAGGACCCCGTGGATTCGCTGGAGTTTCTGGATCTTGATCTGCTTCGTTTTCTTCCCCCATTTCTGTTAAATCAAACAAATACAAATTAATAGATTCAATAGACAATGTTGGCACTGTTAAAAAATAATAAAAGTGTTTGTCCTCAGGTTTTCAGTACTTATTTAGAACTAACCCATGTATGATTTCAAATAACACATATTTCACAGGAAGTGTAAGTACCTTGTACTAACAATATGAACCAGATTTCTCCTTGTTCTGTATATCATTACTGCTATCCACTGAACTCATATAATTTGCGTATTACTATGTGTGATAGACACAAATGCATATGTAATTAAGAACATTGTTGTTCTTATTACTTTCTGTTTAAATTGTTCTGTTAGGTAAGCTAAGAAAAGAACTGAAAGTTCTTATTTTATCTTCACTTACTTTGTCTTGCTTCTTGCTTTATGTAATTTAGTTGCTGACTGTTCAGTTTTTTCCCTTCTGTAGAATTTTTCTAACTTTTCTTGCAAGGCAGAGCTATTTACAAATGAATTTTCAGTTTCTAATGGGCTTGAGAATAATTTTGTATCTCCTTTTCCTTTTTGAGAGATCATTTTGTAGAAGATTGAATTCCAGATCTCTGTTCTTTCAACAGTTTAACTATCCCCACCCCTTCATGCTTGCCTATTTTCTGAAGAAAACCTCACTGTAATTCCTTTCATTTAGCTTTGTAGTTAACATGACTATCTTAATTAGGGTTGCATTTGCTGTGATGAACCACCATGACCAAAACAAGTTGGAAGGAATGGGTTTGTTTGGCTTATACTTCCCCATCACCGTTCATCATCAAAGTAAATCAGGACAGAAATTCACACGGGGTAGGAACCTGGAGGCAGGATCTGATGCAAGGTCATGGAGGAGTGCTGCTTACTGACTTGCTCCTTGTAGCTTCCTCACCCTGCTTTCTGATAGAACCCAGGAATGGCACCACCCACAATGAGTAGAGACCTATTCCATCAATTATTAAGAAAATGCTTTGCAGTTTGGTCTGATCGAGGTGTTTTCTCAGTTGAGGTTCCCTCCTTTATACATAACTCTAGCTTGTGTCAAGTTGACATAAAACTAGCCAGCACAATGACTTTTATCTCTAACTTCTTTCAGATTTTCACTTGCCTTTCCTTTTTTGGTACAGTTATCACGGAGGAAAAGATTTAGATTGATGGTGGGAGCTGATCTTGGTCCTCACTACTTTGTCTCTTCTTACATACAATGTTAGTATTGGGGTCCAGGAGTTGCCCCACAAACCACAGGAACATCTTTCTCAGTCACACAGGGATAGTTGATTGAATGCACACCACAAAACTGATCAATCAGGACTGGTATATCAGACCTAGAAACTGAAAGCTATGAACCATGAACACTGTCCAGGGACAGTTTATATAGGGAATAAAACCATAATGAGCACATAAGCATCTATGTTGGGGGCAGGGAGGCTATGGGGTGGTCAGCTTTTTTCCGAGTTTCTTTACTAGTTTAGACATAACAGCTCAAGCTGACTTCTAACTTGCTTAGCCCTGAATAAAGGTAATGGATGTGATATTTTCAATCATTGTAGTGGTTATTTCTGATTGTCAACTTGACTATATCTGGAGTGAATTATAATCCAGAATTAGAAGGTTCACCTGTGATTTGGATCTTGAGACTGGAAGACACGAGTTTCAGGTGTGGTGGTGTGCACACCTCTAATCTGGGCCTCACCTTCTGTTGGAGATCTACATAAGGACACTGGAAGGAGGAAGAATCAATCTTCTTTGCCTGCGAGCTTTGTGGGACTAAGCAACTGCTAGATCCTCGGGTTTTCATTCACAGCTGCTGCCGACCATTTTTGGGGAGTTTGACTACAGACTGTAAGTTATCAGCAAACTCCCTTACTATATAGAGACTACATATAAGTTCTGTGACTCTAGAGAACCCTGACTAATACAGTCATCATCATCATCATCATTATCATCATCATTATCATCATCATCATCATCATCATCATCATCATCACACAACAAGGTATGTGGGCAGCTTGACCCTGCTCCGAGTCAGCTATTTTTCCATGTCAATGATTGGCAGGCATGAAACAAAATGGCTACATCTATGGTAGGGCACAGGGCTCAACAATCCTCCCACTTAGTTGTTCCAATAAGTCCAATCATTGACTTAAATTCTTCTCAGGTGGTAGCCATATTTATTGATTTACTCTATAGAAATATCCAGATAATTTCATTTAATCATTATGTTGTGATAAGAACAATAAACAAATTATTGGTGATTTTTCACCTTTGGAATGCAGACCTACCTCCCTAGGCACCTCACTGTCATTAGTATCTTTCCTAGTCCTCAGCACAAGGGGGGCACTCTACAGGTGTGTAGAGATGATGGCAATTCTGGGGTTCTGACAGTAAAGCACTGGCTAGTTTCATGACAGAAGAAAGTGCATGTGAATGTTCTTCAAAGACACTTGAGTGTTCTTTCTTGGATCAGTGCACATTGTTTAGATATTTCCTGCACCCCATATGCTTCATGGAGGTAGAAACATAGTTTCTTTGAGCCCTTGTCACACAAAACTATGTTATTCCCTTAGCTGAGGCAATGAGATAGGCTGTTCTAATCTGACTACTGACACTTACCGTCCTGATGAAGAAGAAATTGTTCTTTCCACACTGGGTCATCCTGTGAGCTTCCTTTAGACTTAGCATTTCAGCCTGTTCGGTGGGACAATGGAAGATGTATTCTCTTCTGTAAGTACTTCCAACTGCCATTATGACTTTGTCATGGGGATTCAGAAAGACTGAAACGTTAGTCAGATTTGAGCTTTCTTCGCTGAGACCTTATATCCCAGTTTTTGTAGGGTTTCTAGAAAGGCTCTGGTTGCTTCCATACAAGAGTCAATATCAGTGGCAGCCCAAAGAAGTCATCCACAGAGTGGAGCAATAAAACGTGTGACATTGTCTGCCTGTATTCATGTAGATCCCAGTGGAGAACCTCATTAAAGATAGTGGGTAAGTTCTTGAATCCATGTCAGCTGTCTGTTGAATCCATTTTTTTCAGATCTTACCATTCAAAGGCAAACATGGCTGGCTGTTCTTATCTAGGGGAATGCCGAGGAATCAAATCCATAAATTCTTTCAAGAGAAGTAGTGGAGAGTGCCTCTGGTGACAAACATCCTCTAGTGAGAGGATGCAAACCAAAAACTAAGTTGCTCTGTACAGTCCTTTACCTTCTGAGGAAAAATGAATATATGCTCTCATTGTAGTCAGGAAGTTCTTCCCCAGCAAAGAATAAGGACATTCAGGAATTACCAGGAAGGAATGAGTGACAGACTTTTCACCCAAGTCCACATGTCCGTTTGTAATCCATGGATAACATTTAATATCCATTGTACTCTGAATCAGGGTAGTTTGACTTCTCACAGATCCAAGAGGCTTATGAAGAACTGAAAGATATGTCCTAGTGTCTACTAGGATGTTAATTTGATGTACCTTGCTTTTAGAGTTATCCTGGACTCTGCAGGGGACTTAAAGCCCCACCTGTTTTAGATTTTAGTTCCAATACAGCCTTTGGTTTTTGGTATTTTTTTGGATTCTGGGGGTACTTGCCATCCAAGGACCTACAAAGTAAGAAAAATTGAAGGCTTTGAAGGTATTGAATATTCTCTTCTTTCTTTATTGTTTGGCCCATTTACATTTCAGTTTGAGAGTTTACTATTGATATAACTTCCAATTCTGTGGCTGCTTATAATTTTAAAAATGACAATTATAAGATATGGCTATGTAGTCTAAGTGAATAGCATGTGAGTCTGATATAATATCCTTTTCTTCAGTCACTGAAGTCATTCAATTATATTGGTTTTTAGGAAAGACTCTGTGGTCAATTTTGAATTCTTAGTTATTATATTAAAAAGACTCTTATAATTGTTGCTTTAAAAAACAAAAATCCAGATTTGTCTTATTGATTACATCCTTTGTCTTACAGAAGCTTTCCAGTTTCATGAGGTACCATTTTTCAATTCATGATCTTAGAGCATGAGCCATTGGAGTTCTGTTTAGGAAGTTTCCCCCTGTGCCAATGAGTTCAAGGCTCTTTCCCAATTTCTCTTCCATTAGATTCAGTGTATCTGGTTTTATGTTGGTGTCCTTGATCCACTTGGACTTGAGCTTTCTGCAAGATGACAAATATGGGTCTATTTTCATTTTTCTACATTCAGACAGCCAGTTAGACCAGCACTATTTATTGAAGATGCTTTCTTTTTTTCCATTGTAGGTTATTGGCATCTTTGTCAAAGATTCAAGTGTCTGTAAGTATGTGGTTTTATTTCTCGGTCTTCAATTCTATTTCACTGATCAACGTGTCTGTCTCTGTACCAATACCATGCAGTTTTTATCACTATTGCTCTGTAGTAAAGCTTAAGGTCAGGAATGGTGATTCCCCCAACAGTTCTTCTATTGTTAAGATTTGTTTTCACTATTTTGGGGTTTTGCCTTTCCAGATGAATTTGAGAACTGCTCTATCCATATCTTTGAATAATTGTGTTGGGATTTTGATGGGAATTACATTGAATCTGTAGATTGCCTTTGGTAGGATGGTCATTTTTACTATATTAATTCTACCAATCCATGAGCATGGGAGATCTCTTCATTTTCTGAGATCTTGGATTTTCAGTCAAAGAAGATGCACCTAACCCTCAAGAGACAGGAGGCCCCAGAGAGTTTAGAGGTCTTGTTGGGTGGGGGTGGGAGTGGGGACATCATTGTGGAGATGGGGATGGGGGAGGAGGTATGGGATGTGGGACAGTCAGAGGGTGGATGGGGGAGAATAAAATCTGGAGTGTAATACATAAAAGACAAAAAAAAAAAATCCCATCTGTTCAGTTTTACCAGATGAAGACTCAGGAGCCAGATGCTGTAGTGAAAGACTGCTATCTCAGAGAGGCAGAAAAAGTAGCCAGATGACCTTCCTACTCCACTGATGTCCTGACAGGAAAAAGCTCTTTTTCTTTCTACAACATGCTTTAATCTTTTAACTTTATTCTCGTTCATCTCCACTTTGGAGCAATCTTACCTTAGTATGCAAAGCCCTATCTCATTATATAAGCACTTCTTTTTAAAAAATCTTCTATCAAAAAGATGTCATATCTATAACTTGATAAAATCAGAATTTGAGACAAGTTGGGAATAACAACTTGATCAGAACTGTCTATTTATATATATCATGTTGTTAAGGCCTAGGTAGAATGTTAAGGTCTAGGGAACTATTACCTGTCTAGTCTGCCATTTTGTGCTCATGTCATAAAGAAACTCTCTTATGCTGTTACTGCTGTTAGTAATATGTTCTGTGCTTTGGTGTTCTTAGAAACCAATCACAACAGAAGTCAGTTAGAATTGATTTGTATAGTTAGCCACAATAAGCTTGGACATCAACCAACTACTCAGCAGCATTCCTGCACCTGTGCAAATGATTTTATGGTATTTTCCTTTATAAGATGCCCCTGAGATGGACCCCAACATATGAGAGACACCTGCACTTATTTCCATTTTAAGTATGAGTCGAATAAAGTTTAACTTGCCAAGACCTCCCTGGGACCTGACATACTACTTGGTAGAAAGAGACATGTATGTGGGTAACTGACATCCTGGTTGGCAAGTTAAGACATGAATGTTAGATAAGGCAAGGCTTCTTCCATAGTTGAATACCCCAACCAATTAAAGCAGGATAAATGCACAACAAAGACATCTTCCTGGATCCTAGGCCAGTACCTGTTGGTGGGACCAATAAATTCCCATGAATGAGTGAAACTCTTTCGGCACAGTACTCCACCTAACCTTATGATGCAAGCATGCTCCAACAGAGGGGACAAGAGAAAATGTTCAGAAGTGAGCTTGGTGAAGTCACCATCTTGATACTCCTTGGTCACACAAGGATTCCTATGACAGTTGTCAACTTAGCATATTAACTACAATCCCTGTAATGTGGTCTGATCATCTTATTAACTGGTTTTCAAGAAAGTATGTGATTGGGAATATGCAGATCAGAACACCAACTTTTAAAAAATGTTATCATATTATTTAAAAATTGTAACAGCCATGTGTTATTTTATAATTAAAATTAAGTAGAATCTTAAATGTTTAAAAATAAATACCAAGGTGGTAGAAGGATGAAGAAATTGCATACTGGATAGGGGGCATCTCAAAAATGGGTTAGAAACCTAAGACAATGAAAACTCCTAGGAATCTATGAGGACGACCCTAGACTCCTACCAATGGAGGTCATAGAGCCTGGGGGATATGGAGCCTGAACCAGCCACATCCTATAACCAGGTGAGATTCCCAATGGAAGGACTGGGACACCAACCCAGTGACAAAAGTCACAAGGTGTGCATGGGTAAAAAATGGAGCAGAATTTGAGGGAAGGGCAAACCAATGACTGTCCTAGTTTACGATGCATGCACTAAGAGGGGGTCCAACTCTGACACTGTTGATGATATTCTGCTATACTTCTGCAAGACAGGAGCCTTGAATAACTGTCATCATAGAGGTTTCATCCAGCAACTGATGGAAAAAAGATGCAGAGACCCATAGGTAAGCATTAAGTACAGCTTGGAGAATTCTGTGGAAGAACAGGAAGAAAGATTGAAGGAGCCAGAGAGGTCAAGGATAGCATAAGAAAGCCTACAAAATCAACTAACTTAGGCCCATGTGGCTGATAGACACAGAACTACCAAACAGGGTATTAATGGGACAGGGGCTCTTAAGTAAGAGCAGTGACTGTCTCTGACTACATTGAATTCCTTTTGATCCCTTCCTCCTAACTGGGATGCCTTGTCTAGCATCAATAGAAGATGCACCTAGCATTACTACAACTTGATATATCAAGTTGGCATCCATGTGAGGCCTCATCTTTTTCTGAGGAGAAGAGGACGAAGGGTAGATGAAGGAGTGAGTTGGAAGGACTGGGAGGAGAGGAAGGAGAAGAAGCTTCAGTAAAGATGTAAAGTAAATAAATAACTTAATAAAAATAAAAAGTACAATTTGCCTGGGAAAACTGGATGGATGATAGTTTCTGAATGTAGTTTTCTATGGTTCCCAAGAGATTTGCCTTCAGGTTTCAATGACTTCCTTTATCAGTTCCAGACTCCAGTTTTAAATTTATCCTACTACTATTTTTCTTCCTAACAGTCCATTCTCAGAAGTATCTATATCCCTATGGCATCTCCTGTTTCTAGTTTTAATTTGCTTAATTCTATTGAGGGAACTATCTCCACTGAGATCTAACTAGATCTTCTTAATCCCACGTTCCCATGTCTGTAAGAAAAAACGGACAAGATAAATAAACAACTTTTTCCTACTAGAACCATGGATTTGTCTGCATTTAATGATTAAATGCATCTACACTGATTTAATCACCTGAGGATCACAGGCTCCTGTGGGATGGGATGGCTTTTCCATCTCTTGTATGAGATAGTATGCTGGGTGTTTTTTTTTTGTTTGTTTGTTTGTTTTTTTAATAAATGTGACCTTAATCCTTGGCAGTGGCATAGCTATCATTACAGAAAATGTATGTATATACAGACGATGTGTGTTCTTTGGTTGGTGGCTCAGACTCTGAGAGACACAAGGGTTTAAGTTAGTTGACTCTGTTTGTCTTCCTGTGGCATACCTATCCCCTTTGGGGCCTGTAATCCTTCCTCCTGTTCTTCCATAAGCGTCCCCAAGCTCCATACACTGTTTGCCTATGGGTTAGACTATCTATTATTAAAGAGCCAACAGAAACTTCTGATGGGCTGTGTGTTATTCCCAAAGGACTGTACTTCCACTGAGGGAGAACTCACAGATATTCGTGCTTCTAGATTAATATAGTTGTTCTATGTCTCAGGATGGCATGTTAGCAAAATTATAGTAATGAAAGTTTGTACAAGGGCAGGGTCTACACAACAGCTACAGATATGGGTTAGACTCCTGAAGATTGAGGGAAAACCAGAGTGGAGCCTTGAGTTGTTAGCCAGATACAGAAGAGACACTCCCTATCCAGTAGCATGTCACTGGTGGCCATATCCAGAAATAACACCTGTAGTACCTAAATCACAAAAGTCCCCTGAGCAAGACTCTTCTGTGTCTGGAAAAGGAGGAAAAAATGACAGAGAAATTCTGTGACCCAACAGAACTTATCAGAGTGAGCGTGCACATGATGCGCTCTTGCCCCAGCATATGTACAATGTGCAGGAGACAGTTCTCTTAACATATCTGTCCTAGAGATCAAACTTGGCTCAGCAAGCTTGGCACCAAAATGTTATCCACTTGGACAAATTTTGATGCTTGAAAAATGCCACAAGCAGGGATAATTATATAAACCCTTCTGATATTTACTCTTATGTGATTTATACAATATCATAATGCCATGCAAGCCTCATAAAGTAAATTGGTTATAAAACTATGTAAACATTCTTGCCCCCTGTCTTTGAATATTAAATGCCAAAGAAAATATCTTTGTGATTTCACCTTTAGTAGATAAGGAAACACCATTCATCTCATCCTACCATCCACATACAGATGCCAGGGCATCTAGGCATCCCTTTGTGCCTGGTGAGCCTTTGTTGGTGTTTCTTGGTATAGCCTGGGGCAATACTTCCAAGAAGCAAGATCCAAATCTTCTTTGCAGGATTGACTTCCTCCTACTTTGACCTGGCAGGAGTTTTACTTTAGCCTGTAAGCATGGCAAATTCTCCTCCTACACTTTCTGAACCTCCTACATTAGTCTGTAACATAGAATTTCTTTGATGTGCTACAGAAAGCGTCAAGGCAGGCTCACTGAATTTCAACTGTGTCCAACTCACATGTAAAGGAAAACTACCCTACAGTTTCCCTCTGATGCCAAGCCTTTTCTGGTCATTGTGAGACAATGTCTGTACCAGACCAGTGGCTTGAGCGGGGCCAGAACTCTTCTAGCAAATGCACAGGATAAATGAGATATATCTTTTCTTGCTGTTTCTTCTCTTCTGTTCCCAGCATCCTTACTCCTCTGGCTGTAAGGAGAGGGCATGTTTCTCCTTTTCTATAAATCTTTTCCTATGATGAAGTGGTCAGAGATGTCAGTATATGGAACAGCCACAAGCGTTTGTGAAGAGATACCTATTTCTGGTTGTTAAAAAGTAAAGAAATTTGGTGAATTACCTCAAACTTTTCTTCCTATTGAGCATGTATCTGGCTTCTGCTGTTCTTGGCCCCTTTATAATCAGATTAATGTCAGTTTCTAAAATTTTAACTCTTGATCTTACTTTGCTTTTCTTTTGGGAAAATAAAATAAAATTTATCCAAAGGAAATATAAATAGCTCTTGCAAAAACTAAAAGTATGATACATGATGTGTGTTTTAAGTACATTTGTGTTTCTATATTAGGAGCCTCAGGCCGGTAAAGGCAGACACTGGTTATTAAATTGTATTCTTAGCATCCTCTAAGACAACTAAGACTTAGGTTTGTGTGATAGTCAATATTGTAACCTTGACAAGATCCAGCATGACCTTGGGGACAATCTTCTAAGATTTTAGTCTGTGTTAACTGAGGTAGGAAGACCCATTGCCTTCCATGCTGCGGTCTTGGACTGAATTGGAAGGGAAAGTGAGGTCAGAGACCATGTAAACTGCAGCCTCAGGTCCCTGCTACCAGGCCTTCCCACTACCATGGGCTGAGTTCTCAAATGGAAACCCAAACAGATCCATCCTTCCTAAGTTGCATTTGTCAGACCTTTTGTCACAGAACTGAGAAAAGCAAACAGAGCAGTTTGCCATACAATCTTCACCCTTTATGTGGTCTCTGCTCTCATGTAATGTCTCTTCAGGAATCATTTGCTTAAGTTACATAAAAGGGTTTTCAGAGTCCTTCTTTAGAGATCTAAGGTTTTCTCCTGTTTTAAAAGCATTTCAATCTGTATCTGCTTTTACAGAGCACACTGGATCCTATAATTTATTTGGACTCTGAAGGTTCACTATCATCATATGGCATAGAAATTATGTCATGGTATAGTCTTCTCCTCCCTCTCCCACTGTCCACACCCTGCATAAGGCAGAAAGGACTAATCATATCAAGAATAAAATGAGCAGATAGTAATCATAGGCTTTTGGTGTTCTAGTCTTTGTGCTCAAGACTTTATCATTTAATTTCCACTATTTCCCTGCATTATATATGAAACCCAGGTGAGTCTTATTCAAAGAACTATTTAAAGGTAGCACCAGCATTTGCCCTTACTGTGGCCATCTTGACCAAATACTGTCTCTTCTTAGCATCTCCTTACCTGTCCATTTTCACCCAGCTGTCCTGTGTCCTCACCCTGAATGTGGATTCCCTGTTACTATGACACTAGCATATGTGTGGTTACTTACCTACTGTCTCCCTGCTCTGCTAGTACCAGACACTGAATCTGTCTCCTCACAGCTTTTCAGTACATGAAACATAGTTGTGGGGCTAAGTATGTTTAGAACAAATTAATCAGGAAGAAATGTGGGAACATTTTTTTAAATGGAGACAGAGAAGGTGGCATGTGGGTTGGACTTGGCTTGCATGACTTGAGGAACCAAGTTTGGTTCCAATAATTAAAGACATTAAATGGTGCTCCAAATGCAGTGCTCACCGTGCTAGGTAGAGAATGGTGGCTAGGGAACTCATCACCTCCCACATTGTAATGGGTTGGTCCAGGAACAAATTAAATACTGATTTCACAGCTTTCTACTTATGTTTCTTAAATATGAATTCAGGGGACTTTTCTTCCAAATAGACATTAGAATAAAAGAAATATAATACCATATTCATTTCTAGGTCATTTAAATGTTGTTCCTGATGGTCCATGCTATTCTTTGCTTCATGAGAGTCTTTCTTATATACTGAATTATCTTGTGTGTTCTGTGTATATAGTTTTAGCTCTTATCCTCAGTGTGTTGGATAGTGACCATATTTGTGTATAGAGCCTTTAAAGATGGGATTGTGGCTAAATAGGGACATATGAGTAGCACCTAATTCAATGACTGGTACCTGAACAGATGAAAACAGAAACTGAGGATTTCTGTGTAAAGGGGATTTCTGTGTAAAGACACAAGAAGAAGGTGGCTATCTACAAACCAAGAAAAGAAGGCTCAGAAAAACCAACCCTACTGAGACTTTGATCTTGGACTTAGAGCTTCCTTAACAATGCAAAAACAGAACAGCCAGTTATTATGTCCTGTCATGGCCTAACAGACTAATATCGAGAACTATCATAGATATCTGAATTACAGTTGCCCTTGGTGTGTGAAGAGCTCAGTACTTGTGCTTCCCTAGATGGAATGCCATGGGAGCACACAGGATTATGTTTCTGGGATAACACAAAGTCTTGGCAGGACTCATGCAACTAAACTTGGGAACTGCCTGAATCTGGGTTTGATCTGGGATCAGGTTCCCTTCTAATATTTCTAGATCAGAACTTATTGGTATTCTAGAAGAAAAATGCTTGAGCCTCAAAGTTGGACCTAAGAGAAAGAGTTTTCAGAAACTCTCATAAAATCCCTAGGAGAAGCAAAGCCTGTCGATAGAGAAAAGAAAGCAAGGCTCCAAACACATCTGTGGAAGTTCCTGATGGCCATAGCCCTTCAAATATGTCCTACTACTCTGGACTGCTAGGTACAGCTCCAGAATTCTCTCCATGACTCATAGCTAAATTTATCTGTTTAACTAATCAGTTGGCTCAACTATATGAGAGAATTCAGCCTGTTCTGAAGTTAAGCCGAAATTTCAAAGGCTGCCTAGAAGAAATTGTTCTTAATTTCCTGCCCACTCCAACTTGCAAACCATACTGAAGCCATGTGGGCAGCTGACCTTTTTCAGATAACTCCTACAGCTATCCATAACTGCCAGGTTCTTTTTCTTCCCATAATAGAGGGTCACCCTTACACCTTGGTCTGATGTTTTCTCTGGAGTTATAAATTATCAAAGGGACCTCTGACTGAAACATCTGAGTCCAACTCTCAATTTTGGAGAAAAGGTCTCACTATACAATTCTGCTAACCTGGGACTCAATGTAGACCAGGATGGAGAAGAAATCATAGAGATATGCCTTCCTTTGCCTCCTAAGTGCTAGGATTAAGGGTGAAAATTATCTCACCCTTTCCCAGGTCTAAGCCCTATGCTTGTAAGGGGGTTCCTGAGAATCCCAAATGCCAAGGGTTCTATTATCATAATCTCTTGTTTCTTTGTGCTTTGGCATAGGAGAGCAAGGTTAATATAGCCCTGGGGTCACTTTTTCAAGGAACAATGTAATGAATCCTGTAAAATGATGCTGTGTGGCAGTGATTCTTCTTTTTCTCAGGATCCTATGCTAAAAATCCATGGAAATGGAAAATCCACGAGGTTATTTTTATGGATATTACATACAGATATTTCCTCAAGCAAGAGAAGCAGTAAGAAGTCATACCATGGACCTCTCTCCATGTCTCCTCTCTAGCTGACTGTCCATACTTCTTTGGGAAGACTCTGAGGAATACTTTCTGTAATGACAGCTACCCCAAAAGATGTAGAACTGTTCATTAGCCCTCCACATATGGTGGGTACAACCAGATGAAGAGCTTGGAAGGCAGAAGGTCATGTGTTATGACAGACTGTGGGAGTAGACTTAGAGCAAAGCCTCTCATGCTGTCACCCTGAGTCTTGCTTTCTCAGTCCAGGCAAAGATTAGGTCATGGAAGGTCAAAGAGGGTCATGGAAGAAGCCTGCAACAAAATCTTTCTGAGGATGTTAATTGTTTGTGTTTTGGATTTCTCAAACTTCTGAGTTTATAAAATCAGTAGCTGAAGGCACTATGCCAGGGCTGTGGTAGAGATGACCTGTGAAAAGAGATGACTCAGCATCCCCAGCTAAAACCAAGTTTACACTCCATACTTTTCTCACCTACCATCTGGCTTGATAACTGAGAGGACATGGATTAGAGTCTCCCTTTGTCTTCATATTTTGGTGAATTTTAATTGACTTCTATTTCTCATGTGTAATACAGATGTGAAACTCCATGGCTCCTTTCCTTAAATCCTTAATTTTACATATATGACAAATTACTACTATCTGTGGTACTATTTCAATCATCCAATACAAGAAAGCTTGAAAATTAATTAGAATAAATTGTAATTGAAGAAGGCTTTGTCAGGAGGCTCTCCTGGGTTGGTGGTATATGAGGAAATAGAGGCTGAAGAGCTTCTGGTAGGAACCTGGCAGACTTAATAATCTTCTGGGATGACTATAGGCTGCCAGAGAGTCTTCAATCTGATGACATCTACATGTAAGGAGAACTAATTGCCAAATCTCCAATTCTCTTGCAGACCTGGGAGTGAGACAGGATAGATGCCATGGAGAGGGAATATGACTGGAGAGACACTTGCCTACTTTTTCTGTTTATATGGACTATCTTATGGAAACTTGCTATGCAGCCTCTTCTCTGGCATACTGGCATTGGTATACTATGGTTCTACTATTCAGACTTCTTCCCTGTTTCTTACGGAGTGCAAAGCATTTAATTTTGAAGACACTGTTCTTCATTTACTTTCCCCTGCTTCTCTCCAGTGATAAACACAAAGGAGCCTAATCAGGCTTCAAATCTACCATTTGTCTTTCCATTGTAATAAGTAATAAGGGAATGGGTGAGGGGAGTCTTTGATCAGGAGGAGAGCAGGACAGAATAGCTTGACCTACAACCCTGGTCTAAGAAAGAACACTGAGAAATGACAGGGCTTTGGGTAACAGCCAATACTGGAGGTAAGGTTATACTTTCCAGATTTACCAGAAGATTCAAGAAAACCTGAGAGCAAATCTAGAAATTCAAAAATAGGAGAGAACATAACAGGTTGGACAGCAAGTCTTCCTCTGCATGGGAGGAAGAAGGGTTTTCAAGTATCACAAGACTGTCTATGGTTCATACTGATCTGGTAAGAATGAATGGTATCAAGGGCAAGCTTGTATATCAGCACTTCATAGGATTTCTTCTGATTATTGGCTTATTAGATACTTTCTTAATTCTAGTACTCACCTTCTAGAAAGAATAATAATTTAAGGAGATAATTTACACAATAATTCATTAAGTGGTAATGTCAGAACGACATATATATTGACATATCAACCATGTGACATAGACTTGTAATATATGTAGGGAAATAATATTGGATGGAAAGATAGCTAATTACATTATTTCCCCTCAGAATTAGAGACAGAACGTGATTTTCATTTATATACTAACAATTTTGATATAGTTCTAAATTTCCTATCACTCTTATTTTGAGAAAACTATTGGAGTTTCCCGGAGAAACTATATAAGATTGGGAATGAGGCATTCCATCAATATGTTTAATCTTCGGAAACCGATGATATTTTTCTGGGCTGGAATAAAGTCTTTTCCTGGGAGACCTGAGCTTGGTGCTCTTAGCTTGAACCATCTGGGGCTATGGATTGCTCTCAGTCTCACATGCTCCAAATGTGAGACCCATTAAAGGAGTCCTAAAATCAATATGGAAATTCTTTCCAACAATGGCATGTAAAGTCTAGAGCCCAGCCAGATTCACGAGATTTTTAGTCTCAGTGTGATCTACTAGTAACTGTTGTCTCTGGGAGGCAGAGAGAAACTCATCTGTACCTGGCAGGGAATGCCTTTCAAATGTCTCTCACTCATCATTGCTGTGATGATCCTAGAGTAGAAAACATCCAGTGCTCCAGTCCTAGAAACCTGACTCTAGACTGTAAATGAAGAGCTGACAGGTATGTACCTTTGTTGCTTTGGTGAAAAGCCATTTTGTCGCTAACATCCTTTGTTTTTTATCAACAAAATTAGTTCAGGATTTTTAGCCCACAATGACATAAGTGAGAATCATACTAGAAAAATATCTAAACCTGAGTCAGGCATTGTTAAATAGGTATCAATTCCTGTTGTGACAGCTGCCTCAGTGGTTCCATATACCTATAATAGTTTTTTTTCACCTTTTGGATCATAGACACACAGAAAAGGCAGGCAGGACACTTGAGCGTCCATCTTGCTTTGTGTGTGGTGAGGGATTACATTGGAGGGTACATGAGTCAGGTTTTGGGAACTAATCTCAGATAAATGAGATCCTTATTCACTCTTTCCCCACCACAGAAGAGCCTGTCAATTGTATTGCCTATCAACCATGTAGTAATAAAATTTGCAAACTTATAATCAGGAATTTCATTTTGTAAGCTTAGATGAAGGATTGTCAGTCACTATAAAGACTTTTGGACCATTCTCTGACCTATCCCAGGTTGCCTGTATCCAGTCATGCCATTCATCTTTCCTTCATAATCCTGATGATGTGATATGTTCAGGGCATAAGCTATACAGAGAAGAGACAGGGGGACTTCAACACATGAAACCAGTGACTAGAGAGGGTCAAGGAACAAGATGAACACAAATAAGATAAAGCCATTTGATCACAAATATAGTTGAACACTCTGCAGGGAAGACAGGAAGAAACGGTGTTCAGAGTCTTGCTATTCCATCTATATATTTGTGTGTTTCACAGTAAAGGTAGCAGCTGATACAAAAATGAGGGTTAGCATAAAAATGTAACATCCCTGGAACTCTCACTAAGTTCTCTTTCACACACCAATCTAGTCATACATCCCTTTAGCTGTTAGTCTCTGCCACTGTCATCATTATAGTCTTTGTCTTCCTTGGAAAAAATAATGAATAAAACTCATGAAAGGCTGATGTCATCTTTCCTTCAATCACTTGTCTCTCTTCCTAAGGCTCTTCTACCCACTCAGAAAGAGCATGAGCACTCAGGATAGAGATGAAGTATGAAGCTCAGGTTCTCTTACCACACTGTGCCAGGAACTGAGGGTTTACTAGATCTAGTACAAAGACAAGTCAGGAAGAATGTGGTCTCTGAAAGGGACTAATTAAGTCACTCACAAGTGCTTTGTTGACTTGGCTTTATCATATCTGAAAGGATGTCATGTAGAAGCAAAGCTAAGGCATTCAGTTAATAAATCAATACAAACAAAAGCAGAGGCAAGAAATTCTCTTCCAGTATGTGGTGATTTGAATATGCTTGTCCCAGGAAGTGGCAGGATCAGAAGGTGTGGCTCTGTTGGAAGAAGTATGTCTCTGTAGGGTGGGCTTTGGGACCCTCCTCCTTTGCCTTTGGAACTCTTGGCTCCTCCAGTACCATGTATTCCTAGACAGAGCTTCCTGCTATGATGGTGATGGACAGAACCTGTGAACCTGTAAATCAGCCCCAATTAAGTGTTATTCCTTTTAAAAATTGCCTTGGGAGAGGTGAGGCGGACACAACATCTATCCCAACAACAGGAGTAACTGGAACCAGCAGGATTCAGGGACCCAGGAACAACACCGGACTAGTGGCACAGGTTCCTTCCAGTCTGGGC
This sequence comes from Uromys caudimaculatus, assembly GCA_028551405.1. Taxonomy (NCBI): domain Eukaryota; kingdom Metazoa; phylum Chordata; class Mammalia; order Rodentia; family Muridae; genus Uromys; species Uromys caudimaculatus. The sequence continues at coordinate 80,034,813 of CM052706.1, forward strand.
CAGTGCCCTGAGCAGACCTTGGGCACAAACTCCTCAGCCAGTCCCACAACACCCAGAGGAAGCTCCACTCTTAGGCCCTCTAACATGCCCAGGATCATGGCATCAGAGGTAAGGGGGACACAACACCTGTCCCAACACCAGGAGTAACTGGGACCAGCGGGATCAAGGGAACCAGGAACCCTACCAGAGCAGTGGCACAGGCTCCTTCGGGTCTGGGCTAGGGCCCTGAAAGACCTTATATGGAAATTCCTCAGTCAGTCCAACAACAAGCAGAGGAAGCTGAACTCCCAGGTACTCTAACACGCCCAGGATCACAGGATCACAGGAGCTTGGTCACACCAGGACCTCAAGGTCGCAGAGGCAGCTTGACTCCCAGGAGCTTTGTCACACCAAGGATCTCAGGATCACAGGGTCCCAGAATCACAGGATCCCAGAGATAGCTGGTCTCTGAGGAGTTCTGACATAACCAGGATCACAGAAAGGACAGGCTCCAGTCAGATAAAGGGAGGACAGGTAGCACTAGAGAGAACCAGATGGCAGGAGGCAAGCACAAGAACATAAGCAACAAAAACCAAGGTTTCCTGTCTTCATCAGAACCCAATTCTCTCACCATAGCAAATCCGGGATACACCATCACACCAGAAAAGCAACATTCAGATCTAATAGAATTTCTCATGAGGATAATAGAGGACTTTAAAAAGGACATAAATAACTCCCTTATAGAAATACAGGAGACCACAGGTAAACAGCTAGAAGCCCTTAAAGAGGAAACACAAAAATCCCTTAAAGAATTACAGGAAAACACAATCAAACAGGTGAAGGAATTGAACAAAATCATCCAGGATCTAAAAATGGAAACAGAAACAATAAAGAAATCACAAAGGGAGACAACCCTGGAGATAGAAACCCTAGAAAGAGATCAGGACTCATAGATGCAAGCATTACCAACAGAATACAAGAGATAGAAGAGAGAATCTCAGGTACAGAAGATACCATAGAAAACACTGGCACAACAATCAAAGAAAATGCAAAATGCAAAATGAAAATGCTCCTAACACAAAACATCCAGGAAATCCAGGACACAATGAGAAGACCAAACCTAAGGATAATAGATATAGAAGAGAACAAAGATTCCCAAATTAAAGGGCCAGTAAATATTTTCAACAAAATTATAGAAGAAAATTTCCCTAACCTAAAGAAAGAGATGCCTATGAACATACAGGAAGCCTACAGAATTCCAAATAGACTGGACCAGAAAAGAAATTCCTCCCGTCACATAATAATCAAAACACCAAATGCACTAAACAAAGAAAAATATTAAAAACAGTAAGGGAAAAATGTCAAGTAACTTATAAAGGCAGATCTATCAGAAATACACCAGACTTCTCACCAGAGACTATGAAAGCTAGAAGATCCTGGGCAGATGTCATACAGACCCTAAGAGAACACAAATGGCAGCCCAGGCTACTATACCCAGCAAAACTCTCTATTACAATAGACGTAGAAAACAAGATATTCCATGACATAACCAAATCTACACAATATCTTTCCACAAATCCAGACCTACAAAGGATAATAGATGGAGAACACCAACACAAGGAGGGAAACTACACAGTAGAAAAAGCAAGAAAGTAATCTTTCAACAAACCCAAAAGAAGATAATGCCAATTCTCACAACAAAAATAACAAGAAGTAACAATACCTTTTCCTTAATATCTCTTAACATCAATGGACTCAATTCCCCAATAAAAAGTCATAGACGAACAGACTGGACATGTAAGCAGGAACCAGCATTTTGCTGCATATGGGAAATGCACCTCAGTGACAAAGACAGACACTACCTCAGAGTAAAAGGTGCAAAAATAATCTTCCAAGCAAATGGTCCCAAGAAACAAGCTGGAGTAGCCATTCTAATATCGAATAAAATCAACTTTCAAGCAAAAGTTATCAAAAAAAAGATAAGGAAGGACACTTCATACTGGTCAAATAGAAATATTTAAGGGCTAACTTCAGCAAGTGGTATAGGTACCTGATGAATCTCAGTATAATGGCCTTGGGAAATCCAAAGGAATGTTGTTCTTTTTCAGAGTGAAGCTGACATATCTTCAAGGAGAACATTGGAGGTATTTGAATTTTATGTTCACATTAGGGAGGTGAGTCCTGTATTTTAGAAGACTAATATTTATTGTCTCTGAATTTAATCAGGAGTTGTCAATTTATTTATAGTTGAGTGTGACAGTAGTAAGGTTTTCAAAACATACTGAAAACAAGTAACATCAAACGTGTGATGTATGAGATTAGGTTGTGTGCTATTTTGACTGAAGTCAACTTTCCTTTGTCATTTCAAAGAAGAAAAAAGTGAATGGACTATTAAACTGTAAGGTTGATCTGTCAGAAATAATTTCCAATTGCATAATGTTTTTACAAAGGCATTTAATTTATTTTAATCATATTTATAATATGAAATTATAAGATGATATCGGCCTCTAAAGTTAGTTTAGAAAATAGCATTTTAATTATTATATAAATGTCTACAAGTAATTTCATAATTACTTCTATATTTAATTTTGACATGTTTCTCATAAGTCACCATTGTATATAATACAGTGATAGATATCCCACAGTACATACATATTTTTGTCAACATAAATTCCTAGAAATAAATTTACTAGATAAAATTTTATGTACAATTTATACTTTGGTACTTGTTAGTAAATTGTTCATTAGAAGTACTGTATTGATTTGTACTATGATATGGAACATTTCTCTAAAATTCTTTAACATTTAAATTTTATTATAAAAAAAATAGTTGCCTCGGTCTTAGTGTCTTGTCACAGCAATGGAAATGCTAACTATAACACAGTATGAACTGATGTCTTCTGATTAATCCAATAAAATATTACAAGGTGTCTGTGTAGGCTTAGTTCCAAGTGGTTGGAGAAATATAAACACAGACAGGATGTACCCTCTTCTTGGAACATTATCGAGAAGATTCAGTTGGTTTGATCTTAAATTTATGATTCTCTGACTCTAGTTGGATGCCTGAGGGCAGATGATGGAAATAAATATAGCTGGAACCTCTTGGTGGGACCTTGTTAGAAGGAGGCCCAATTATGTTCCTGAAGCTTCTGCTGAGCATTTCCATAATTCACCTCATGGACATAGGTAAGGCCTGGAAAGAGAGGAAAATGTTAGGGTATAGGAGGAAGAGGTTAATACTTTGCTATAGGGCTGCTATGAAATGATTTAAGGTGAATTTTTCTTCTCTTCACAGGAGAAAGAGTGCTGACAATTAACTGTACAGTATATTTGATTTGCATTTATTGGAAAAATCATACTACCATAAGAGAAGGAATTCTTGGACCATTTACACACTGTCCCTCTCCATATCTCATTCACTACATCAGGGTCTTCTTTCTATAGATTTGATTTGTGGATGAGTGGGGAACTCTTGGAGGGAATCATTGCTGCCAATAATAATATCAGGGGGGGTGGGGTAGGAGCTCCAATTTATTCTCATTTGGTTTGTATAATTTTGACTTTCTAAAGTAGTTTCTTTCTATAGATCTAACTTTAAAAATCTCCCTTTCCTTCAGTGATTAGACGCTGTAATTTATGTCAGCACCATGATGGGTTCAGATGCCGCAGTGGCATGAAATCATGCTGGAAGTTTGACATATGGACAGAAAACAGGACTTGTACCACAGAAAACTATTATTATTTTGATCGTTTCTCAGGTAAGCAAGTCTGTGAGAGATACACAGAAAAATGCCTCCAATAGTACCCACAAATTTTGGACTTAAGGTGCAGAGGGAAACTTGGATCCCATGGGTTCTGAAGACACAGACCAAGGCATGGCTCTGGTGGAAGACAGACATTTTGGCTGATGATAGCTAGAGATATATAGATGAGATGCAGCCACAGCTCTGGGCTCAAACTATTCTTTAGAAAAATTCTGAGATTCTAGAGGGAGGCATGTTGATGACCTTTGTTTTTCTTCTTTTTAGGGTTAAACCTTTTTCGTTATGCGAAACTTAACTGCAGACCCTGTGCAGTTGGAATGTATCAAGTATTCCATGATCTCCTGAGAGAAACATTTTGCTGTACTGACAAGAACTACTGTAATGATGGCAGTGCTAACGCAGATTTATCATCAATATATTTAGAGGATAAGAGGGAAAAGAAAGAGTTGAATGATGACTAAAATAATGATCATTTAAATACCACATACCCCTTTATTCTTGATAATTATAAAATCCAGGCCCCATACTCCTCTGTATGTCAGTAAATATTTCTATACAAACCCAGTCTTTTTTATTTCCATATTTCAATTAATAAGAAAGAGAAAATCCACAGGTCACACAAACCTCAATCCTGTCTTCTGGTGCATATTCTAGTCCTGGCTCTCTGGTACCTCCTAGTTGACTTCACTTACCCTTATGTTCTGATGCTAAACTGTGCTAAAAACACCATTGCATAAAGGGGCATTTTCTGATGGATCTTCATGTGGAGGATCAAGGAAAGCAGACTACATAGAAATAGGGCCAAGGAATCATATTTCCAGAGGAATGACTGGCAGAGGATAAAAGAGGTAGAGGGTAGGTTTCTGTTACTTAGAGCTAGAAAGACAGTGAGAAGTTAAAAGGCTTTCTGAAACTTAAATGCAAGGAATAGTCAGTATATTTGATGAAGTCCTAATGCCTGCCACCATTTTGGGGAAGTCATCTGGCCATAGCTACTCCTATCCACTCAGCTCTTGGCCATAGTATTTCTATTCACTTTACTATGTTCTCATAGTCGAAGATAAGTATGTCAAGATGAAAAATTAGCTGAATACTAGTCACCTATTCTTATGTGAAGAGGCATGTGTAGGATGCTAGTCTTTAGGATATTTGAATATAATATTGAATTTAGGGAATCAATAATGAGATGTAGGTTTCAACTATCAACACACCTTTGTAACAGAAAATGTAATGATCAGAAAGAATTTTAGAAAACTCCTGTAATTTCGAAGCATAATTAATCATTTACATTAGATTTTATCAGCCACTCTCTTTACATTTCCTTTGTTAGCATGTTATCTCTTCCACATTTTAGAGACTCAATACATGACTATATTTTAACCATGTAATCACATACACAAATGCAATATTATCTCAGATACAGCAGTAGTATCCCTCTTGAGTGTAATAATTGTGGTATCTTATTAATATCTACCAAGTTGTATTTATGAATGTAGAATAAAATATTTAGATCTCAAAGCTATTTTCAAAACACTTGAAGTATAATTATGACAGTATTTGTCCAACTATTATAATAATAAGATAGAAATTAGAATTTAGCTTCATGTCATGTGGGAAATACGAAAGATTTCTTCATTGGAATTTGAATAATTATTTCATATGGACAGAATGGAGATATCAACAGTAAGTTCCCAAGACTAAATGATTCCTAGGGAAATTACTGTGTATCCTCATTGTATGTATAATGATCCCAGGAAAGTAAAAATTGTGCTGAAATAGAAACCAAAGGAAAGGTTTAAACTGGAGAAGAAATACAAAGTAGATAGTGATTAAGGTAACTGACAGCAGGAAGAGAAAGAGAGAGACCCCTGAGTGAGACAGAGTAGGAGTGGACAGCTAAGCCTGAACTGAAGATCATTAGCTGTTGGGTAAAATGGTGCAGTGGTGGAGTGATGGTCCTGTGCATCTGCCCCAGGCTCTTGGCACCCCTCGGAGAGGTGGGGCACGCAGTAAGTTTGACCCCAAGGACACCACAGACTGATGGGCGTGTGTCGGGCTGTGAGAAATCCCCACGGAAATACTGCCCGGAGGTGGGGGGTGCGGCTGTGGGTCCCCGGGACATGCAGCAGCTGGCTCTGTCAGGTTCGCATGCTCTTGAGCATCGCAGATGCTGCTGGATGCCACAGAAGAGCTGAGAACGAAGTTGGACCTCAGACTGGATCTAGCCTGGGCTAAAGGGGAGAAGCATGGAAGGGAGGAGCGTGGGGTCTCGCCAGGACTGAGTCCTTGACTTGGTTGCTGGCTACCTGAGTTGGTTGGTTGGGTGGCAGGTTTGGCTGGGAGTGCTAGGAGGCCTTCTGCAGGAGACTAGATGCCACTCTTTAGATGAAGGCCAGTTCCCTCGTTCCCCATGGAGGATCCAGGTGAATAGAGACAGTCCAGTGTTTTAAGGTGTTTATTGTCATGGCGGAGAGTGGTGTGGGTGAATCCATATGCCCCACAATCTCAGGGAGGGGCAAGATTGAAATAGTAACTGGGAAGGGGAGTGGCTAAGCCTCTAGGTGCCTCATTAACATGGGGATCTCTTGCGGCTATGTGACCATGCCTCTACCTGTGGAAAGGTTTGGGGCTACGTGACCCATAGTCATAGACCAATGGAGAGCTGCAGTCTCATGTCAGGAGCCTGGTTTTCCAGGAGTATGGTCAAACACCTGCCATCCCTTATAAGATTATTTCCTAGTGGGTCCCTAGGGTTTAAACCTTAGCTCAACCAGAAACCAGGCTGCCTTTCATGGTCCCAAAATTAGCCCATTAGACAATAGCCTTAGACAGAAGGAAGATAAATCTATTAATGCTCATACTGCAATTTATTGGGTTTACTGACTGAAGCATAGCTCTAAATGCTACCAAGACCAGTGGATTCCAATGATTTGGTTCATAAAGAAAGGCATTTACAATGGCCATGACAATGGCGATTTTATCTAAATGAGAGAGAGAGAGAGAAAAACAGAGACAGAGAGAGAGGGAATTTCAGGCATATTACCAGCATTAATGACATTAATTGGATCATAAATCACCACAGGACACCCATGTCATCACTTATTTATAAGCTAGAGGGAAAATTTTATCAAGAAATCAAGTAAGATTATTTATTGACATTTCAAGATGACAACAATCATGTCAGATTGAATCACATATGAAGTAGTCCTTGGGTATTATTAATATGAGGAAGAATATGACTTCATTTGGGTAAGTAGACATAAAATTGTATTAATTCAATAAAATACATTTATTTATAAACTCATTTTTTTTTACTTTTTTTGATACTTTATTTATATTTCAAATGTTTTCCCCTTTCCAGGTCTCCCCTTTGGAAACCCCCTATCCCATCCCCCATCCCTGCCTCTATGAGGGTACTCCCCCACCCACCCACCCACTCCCATCTTCCCTCCATGGCATTCCCTTATACTGGGGCATCTAACACCCTCAGGCCCAAGGGCCTCTCCTCCCTCTGATAACCAAAAAGGCCCTCCTCTGCCACATATGTGACCAGCACCATGGGTCCCTCCATGTGCATTCTTTGGTTGGTGGTCCAGTCTCTGGGAGCTCCTGGGGGGTCTGGCCAGTGGACACTGTTGCTCCCTCCATGGGGTTGCAAATCTCCTCAGCTCCTTCTGTCCCTTCTCCAACTCCTATATCCAGGACCCCACACTCAGTACAAGAGTTGCTGTGAATTGAATCTTGGGTATTCTGAACTTTTGGGCTAATATCCACTTATCAGTGAGTACATACCATGTTTGCTCTTTTGTGACTGAGTTACCTCACTCAGGATGATATTTTCAAGTTCCATCCATTTGCCTGCAAATTTCATGAAATCATTGTTTTTAATAGCTGAGTAGTATTCCATTGTGTAAATGTACCACATTTTCTGTATCCATTCCCAGCTTCTGGATATTATAAACATGGCTGCTAGGAACATAGTGGAGCATGTGTCCTTGTTACATGTTGAAACATCTTCTGGGTATGCCAGAAGTGGTATAGCTGGGTCCTCAGGTAGTACTATGTCCAATTTTCTGAGGGTCTACCGAACTGATTTCCAGAGCGGTTGTACCAGCTTGCAATCCCACAAACAATGGAGGAGTGTTCTTCATTCTCCACATCCTCACCATCATCTGCTGTCACCTGAGTTTCTCATCTTAGCCAATCTGACTGGTATGAGGTGGAATCTCAGCGTTGTTTTGATTTGCATTTCCCTGATGACAAAGGATGTTGAACATTTCTTTGGGTGCTTCGAGTTTCCACACTAGAGAATTCTCTGTTTAGCTCTGTTCCCCATTTTTTGATAGGGTTATTTGGTTCTCTGGAGTCTAACTTCTTGAGTTCTTTGTATATATTCAATATTAGCTCTCTATTGGATGGAGGATTGGTAAAGATCTTTTCCAAATCTGTTGGTTGCTGTTTTGTCCTATTGACAGTGTCCTTCGCCTTACAGGATATAATTTTATGAGGTCCCATTTGTTGATTCTTGATCTTAGACATAAGCCATTGGTGTTCTCTTAAGAACTTTCCCCCTGTGCCTATGTGTTCAAGATTTTCCCCACTTTCTCTTCATTAGATTCAGTGTATCTAGTTTTATGTGGAGGTTCTTAATCCACTTGTACTTGAGCTTTGTACAGGGAGATAGGAATGGATCAATTTGCATTCTTCTACATGTTGACCTCCAGTTGAGCCAGCACCATTTGTTGAAAATGCTGTGTTTTTTCCACTGGATGGTTTTAGCTCCCTTGTCAAAGATCAAGTGACAGTAGGTGTGTGGGTTAATTTCTAGGTCTTCAATTCTATTCCAAAGATCAACCTGCCTGTCACTGTACCAATTCCATGCTTTTTTTTTTTTATCACTACTGCTCTGTAATACAGCTTGAGGTCAGGGATGCTGATTCCCCCAGAAGTTTTTTTATTGCTGAGAATAGTTTTTGCTATCCTGGGTTTTTTGTTATTCCAAATGAATTTGAGAACTTCTTTTTCTAAGTCTATGAATAATTGAGTTGGAATTTTGATGGGGATTGCATTGAATCTGTAGATTGCTTTTGGCAGGATGGCCATTTTTACTATATTAATCTTGCCAATCCATGAGCATGGGAGAGCTTTCCATCTGAGGTCTTCTTTGATTTCTTTCTTCAGAGACGTGAAGTTCTTGTCATACAGATCTTTCACTTGTTTGGTTAGGGTCACACCAAGATACTTTATATTGTTTGTGCCTTTGTGAAGGGTGTCATTTGCCTAATTTCTTTCTCAGCCTGTTTATCCTTCAAGTATAGGAAGGCTACTGATTTGTTTGAGTTAATTTTATATCCGGCCACTTTGCTGAAGTTGTTTATCAGCTGCAGCAGTTCTCTGGTGGAGTTTTTCAGGTCACTCAAGTATATGATCATATCATCTGCAAATAGTGATATTTTGATTTCTTCCTTTCCAATTTGTATCCCTTTGACCTCCTTTTATTGTCTAATTGCTCTAGCTAGAACTTCAGGAACTATATTGAATAGATAGGGAGAGAGTGGACAGCCTTGTCTAGTCCATGATTTTAGTGTGATTGCTTCGATTTTCTCTCCATTTAGTTTGATGTTGGCTACTGGCTTTCTATATATTGCTTTTACTATGTTTAGGTATGGGTCTTGAATTCCTGATCTTTCCAAGACTTTTATCATGAAGAGATGTTGAATTTTGTCAAATATTTTTCAGCATCTACTGAAATGACCATGTGGTTTTTTTCTTTAAGTTTGTTTATATAGTGGATTGCATTGATGGATTTCCCAGTATTGAACCATCCCTGCATCCCTGGAATGAAGCCTACTTGATCGTGGTGAATGATCATTTTGTTATATTCTGGATTCAGTTTGTGAGAATTTTATTGAGTATTTTTGCATCGATATTCATAAGGGAAATTAGTCTGACTTTTTCTTTCTTTGTGGGGTCTTTGTGAGGTTTTGATATCAGTGTAACTTTTGCCTCATAAAATGAATTAGGTAGTGTTCCCTCTGTTTCTATTTTTTGGTATAGTTCGAAGAGTATTGGTATTAGGTCTTCTTCAAAAAGTCTGATAGAATTCTGCACTAAACCCATCTGGTCCTGGGCTTTTTTGGGGATTGAGATACTTCTATTTCTTTAGGGGTTATGGGTCTGTTTAGATGGTTTATCTGATCCTGAGATATCTTTGGTATTTGGTATCTGTCTAAAAAATTGTCCATTTCATACAGATTTTCCAATTTTGTTGAGTAGAGGCTTTTGTAGTAGGATCTGACAGTTTTTTTAATTTCCTCAGATTCTGTTGTTATATCTCCACCCTGATTTCATATTGCAAAAACAATACAGAGTATTTCCATTTCTCCTGTCCCATCACTAGAACTTGATTGCAAGACCATATTACTAAAGACACCACACACTTTGGCTATACAACCTGGACAAATCAAGTTTGTACTTACTTTGGAGCTTCCTCCCTGCGATTACCATTCTTAAGGCTGGAAACTACTTCATATAGGATGCTGGGAGAGGAAAATTATCACCATTTTTACTCATCTGTGAGCCACAAGAGCTATAATAATGACTGGTGTAGCAATATATGTCCACTAGTGCAATAGATTTTAATGCTATGGTGTAGTCAATCACTTTCTGAGTTCATCTAAGACCTATCCTACGAGATGGAACTCATACTTGGTTATGTTACCTCTACCAAGAGTTCATGGTTGTATAGGTCAAGACCTAGAGATAAATCTACTCCTATTTGTTATTAGTGGACATAGTAATAAACAACTCTCTAAATAAGTATCTCTTAGAAAAATTCTATTCATTTATTTATTTATGTGTGTTATGCCTGACTGAGTTCATTTGTATAATGTGCACCAAAAGAGGGCATCACATCATGTAGAACTATAGATACAGATGGATATAAACTACCACATGGGTATTGGGAACAAATTAATTGTGTCTGTGGTGCATTCACAAAACCTACATAAGATCAAGCCATTCAGATTTCCAATATGGATAGGGAAATGACTTGTATGGCCCTGTCCCTTGCTAAGGAAGTATTGAGAATTGATGACTGTTGAGGAAAGGTACATCAGTTTTCTTCAGGAATGTAAGTCTGGATAGGTTGCCTATGCTTTGTTGGGTGTTCCTACCCCTATGCTGGACTAACTGGGCTCTGTATCACTAACTGGACTCAGTAGTTTAAAAGTAAAAAGAGTAAATGGAGTTAGGAGGTAGATGTGTGGGTGGGTGGCAATATTATATAGAAGTTGGAGTGAAAGACTGGAGAGTGGATTTGATTAGAACATACTGTATACAGGTCACAAATTCTAAGAAATAAACAATGGTTTTAAAGAAAGAAGTGAAGGGTTAAAAATTACTTACATTTTTAAGTTTATAGATGTTCTCCCAAGTGTTTCTTGTACAGAACATAGCAGTTTAGATGTTCACCAAAAGTTTGTGTGCTCCATTTTCTTACACCTTGTGTGATATGGAATGTTATCAAACTTTTCAATGCTTTTGAGCGTGATATGCAGAAAATCAAGCTCACCTCTTGCTATAGTGTTTGCACTTGTCTTGTGCAAGAATTAGGGATCTTTGTACAGTGTTTTACATTCTCTTTCTTTGAATAGTCTCTTCATTCTTTTCTTTCATGTGTATATATGTTTGAGGGTTACTATTTTCTGAATTATAAGAACATTTTATATTTAAAATAATTGAGCCCATTTGAATATCTTGTTTTTAAAAACAGCTTCTTTGTGTTCTCTATTACTGGAATCTGGCATGTGATAACTGTGAGTCAAAGTTGAAGACTGTTAAATGTTTTGGCCTATATGCAGTGCTGAGCCTAGACTGCACAAAGATCAAAGAATCAATAAAACTAAGAGCTGGTTCATTGAGAAAATCAACAGTATAGATAAATTCTTATAAAAGCTAACTAAAGAACACAGAAACAGTGTCCAAATTAACAAAATCAGAAATGAAAAGGGAAACATAACAACAGAAATTGAAGAAATTCAAAAAATCATCAGATCTTACTACAAAAACCTATATTCAACAAAACTGAAAAATCTAGATGAAATGGATGATTTTATAGACAGATAAAATGCACCACAGTTAAATCAAGATCAGGTAAACCATCTAAAGAGTCCCATAAACCCTAAAATAAACAGGACCAGATGGGTTTAGTGCAGAATTCCATCACACATTCAAAGAAGACCTAATACCAATACTCCTCAAACTATTCCACAAAATAGAAACAGAAGAAACACTACCTAATTCATTCTATGATGCTACAGTTACTCTGATACCTAAATCACACAAAGACCCAACATGAAAGAAAACTTCAGACCAATTTCCCTTATGAATATCGATACAAAAATACTCAATAAAATTCTTGCCACCTGTATCCAAGAACTCATCAAAACCGTCATTCACCATAATCAAGTAGGCTTCATCCCATAGATGCAGGGATGCTTTAATATACAGAAATCCATCAATGTAATATAACCACTATATAAACCAACATAATCCATCCTCTATATAAACAAAATCAAAGAAAAAAATCACATGATCATCTTATTAGCTGCTGAAAATGCTGTTGACAATATACAACACTTCTTCATGTTAAAAATCTTGGAGAGATCAGAAATTCAAGGCACATACCTAAACATAATAAAAGTAATATACAGCAAATCAACAGCCAGCATCAAATTAAATGCAGAGAAACTTGAAGCAATTCCACTAAAATCTTGGACAAAGCAAGGGTGCTCAATCTCTCCCTATTTATTCAATGTAGTACTTGAAGTTCTAGCTGGAGAAGTAGACGAAAAAAAGGAGATCAAATGGGTACAACTAGGAGAGGAAGAAGTCGAAGTATCACTATTTCTGGATGATATGATAGTATACATAAGTGATCCCAAAAATTCTACCAGAGAACTCCTACAGCTGATAAACAACTTCAGCAAAGTGGCTAGATATAAAATTAACTCCAACAAATCAGTACCTTTCTCTATACAAAGGATAAATGGTGTGAGAAAGAAATTAGGGAAATAAAACTATTTACAATAGTCACAAATAATAGAAAATATCTTGGTGTAACAGTGAAAGATTTGTATAACAAGAACTTCAAGTCCCTGAAGAAAAAAAATCAAAGACCTCAGATGATGGAAAAATCTCCCATGCCCATGGCTCAGTAGGATAAGCACAATAAAAGTGGCCATCTTACCAAAAGCAACCTACAGATTCAATGTAATCCCCATCAAATTTCCAAGTCAATTCTTCACAGAGATAGAAAGAGCAATTTTCAACTTCATACAAAATAGCAAAAACCCCAAGATAGGGAAAACAGTTCTTAACAATAAAAGAACTTCTAGGAGAATCACCATCCCTGATCTACAGCTGTACTACAGAGCAATAGTGATTAAAACCACATGGTGTTGGTACAGAGACATACAGGTCAATCAATGGAATAGAATAGAAGACCCAGAAATAAACCCACACACCTATAGACACTTAGTCTTTAACAAAGAAGCCAAAACCAAACGGGGGGGGGGGGGGTTATCTTCAACAAATGGTGCTGTTCTAATTGGCAGTCTGTATGTAGAAGAATTCAAAATGAAACATTTTTCTTTTCTCATACAAAGCTCAAATCCAAGTGGATCAAGGACCTCAACATAAAACCAGATACACTGAATCTAATAGAAGAGAGTGGAAAATATCCTTAACAGCATAGGCACAAAGGAAAATTTCCTTAACAGAACACCAATGGCTCAACTCAGGCTCTGTCTTAGGATTTTACTGCTGTGAACAGACACCATAACCAATGTAAATCTTATAAAGAACAACATTTAATTGGGGCTGGTTTACAGGTTCAGGTAGTCAATTATCATCAAGGAAGGTGCATGGCAGTGTCCAGGCAGGCATGGGGCAGGCAGAGCTGAGAGTTCTATATCTTCATCTGAAGGCTGCTAGCAGAATACTGCTACCAGGCTGCTAGGATGAGGATCTTAAAGCCCACACCCACAGTGACACACCTACTCCAACAGGGTCACACCCTCTAATAGTGCCACTCCCTGAGCTGAGCATTTATAAACCACTACAGGCTCTAAAATCAACTATTGACAAATGAGACCTCATGAAGCTGAGAAGCTTCTGTTAGGCAAAGAACGCTGCCAATAGGACAATACAGTAACATGTAGATTTAGAAGAGATTTTTACTAACCCTACATCCAACATATATAAATAACTCAAGAAGTCAGACACTATAAAACCAAATAGCCCAATTAAAACATGGCTACAAAACTAAACAGAGAATTTTCAACTGAGGAATCTTGAATGGCCAAGAAGTGTCTGAAGAAATGTACAATATCCTTAGTCATCAGGGAAATGCAAATCAAAATGACCCTGAAACCCAATGGAGATGACATTAGCTGAAATGTCCAACAGTATGGAGATAGAACCTGAAGAGATCACCTCCAGTAGATGGACATGCCCCCCCCCATTAAGGGATGGGGCCACCTACCCATCTCAAAAGTTTTAATCCAGAATTTTTTCTGTCTAGAAGAAATGCAGTGATAAAAAATGGAATAAAAACAGAAGGAAAGACCATCCATAGACCGCCCCACCTTGGGATCTGTCCTGGCTGATTGTGTGTCAACTTGACACAAGCTGGAGTTACCACAGAGAAAGGAGTTTCAGCTGACAAAATGCCCCCATGAGATCCAGATGTACAGCGTTTTCTCAATTAGTGATCAAGGAGGGAGGGCCCCTTATGGATGGTACCATCTGTGGACTGGTAGTCTTGGGGTCTATAAGAAAGCAGGCTGAGCAAGCCAGGAGAAGCAAGCAAGCAAGCCAGTAAGCAGCATTCCTCTATGGCCTCTGCATCAGCTCCTGTTTCTTGACCTGCTTGAGTTCGAGTCCTGACTTCCTTTTGTGATGAGCAGCAGCATGGAAGTGTAAGCTCAATAAACCCTTTCCTCTCCAACTTGCATCTTGGTTATGATGTTTGTGCAGGAATAGAAACTCTGACTAAGACAAATTGGTACCAGCGAAGTGGGGTATTCCTGTGACAACCTGACCATGTTTTGGGGAGGTCTGTGGAAGGATTTTGGAACTTTGAGCTAGAAGAGCTATTGGGATGTTAAGAGCTCTATGGGGTGTTCTTTAGGAACTTGGAAGATAATGTTGAAAACAGTGCAGAAGATGGAGGCCTGGCTTGTGAAATTTCAGAGAGATGATTAAAGACTTTTATCAGGGCTATTGCTAGTTTGATTTAAGATTCTGTAGTTTTGGTTAGCTGGGGCTGAAGAAATCAGCTGTGATTAACAAGACATCAGAACTGCTAAAGGAAAACCATCGCATTACTGAGACTAGTGATACTGGTTAGCTGGAACTGGGAAATTGGCAGTGATTGGGAAGAGACCAGCATCAGTGAGGTGAAATCTTCTGAGAAGTGTTTTCTGAGAGCACAGAGGCTGCATTCCAGAGATAGCAAGGTTGTACCTTGTGCAGTGGCTGGCCTTGGTAATGTGTAAGAGTCACCCAGGTGGTATTGGTTTTGAAGGCATGAAGGAGTCATGAAGAGCAGCTGAGGCCTGGGCACTGTGAGAGGCCGCAGAAGGCCATTGGTGAAGGTTCAGCCTCAGTTGCAATTGACATCCCAGGATTGAAGGGGTCATGCAAAGGAGTTGAGGCTTGGCACCATGAAGAGAGCCTATGAGAGGCTGTCGGTAAAGCCTAGTTGCAGCGGAAGACAGCAGTGTTTTGGAGATGCCAGTACCATGAGATGACCACCAAGAACAGCAGCAGCAGTGGAGTACAGGCATCTGGAGCCTAGAAGACAAGCTGTGTGCTACAAAGGGCAGAGCTGGAGAAGTGACTCAAGCCCTGGGAGGAATCCAGAAGATCATGAGTGGATCCCAGACAATGGATGGTTGGAGTCTGATTTTGCTTTTGATTGTGACTGTGCCCTGATATATTTTCCCTCCTGAAGGAAGAAGGTATTTTAGTGGAGCCCACAGTTAAGAGACTTTGAATTTTCAGAAGACTTTGAATTTTAAGAGATTGGATATTTAAAAGGGATTGAAATGCTAATATGTAAGAATTTGCAAAGACTGTGGGACTTTTAAAGTTATTTAGATCTTAGGGATGAATAAGAAAGTAAGGGACAAGGCTTAATGGTGATGTGTTTGTATGTCAAGTTTACAAGGTGTCAATTGTACTGGTTGGTTTTGTGTCAACTTGACACAAGCTGGAGTTATCACAGAGAAAGGAGTTTCAGCTGACAAAATGTCTCCATGAGATCCAGACGTACAGTATTTTCTCAATTAGTGATCAAGGGGGGAGGGCCCCTTGTGGGTCGTACCATCTGTGGGCTGGTAGTCTTGGGTTCTATAAGAAAGCAGGCTGAGCAAGCCAGGAGAAGCAAGCAAGCAAGCAAGTAAGCAGCATTCCTCTATGGCCTCTGCATCAGCTCCTGCTCCTTGACCTGCTTGAGTTCCAGTCCTGACTTCCTTTTGTGATGAACAGCAGCATGGAAGTGTAAGCTCAAAAAACCCTTTCCTCTCCAACTTGCATCTTGGTTATGATGTTTGTGCAGGAATAGAAACCCTGACTATGACAGGATCCATTCATGGGCTGACACAAAACCCCAACATTATTGCTGATGTCAAGATGTGTTTGCAGACAGGAGCCTGACATAACTGTCTTCTGAGGGCTCTACCAGCACCTGACTGAGACATATGCAGATACTTAGAGCCAACCATTGGACTGAGCCAGCGACCCCTATAGATGAGTTAGAGGAAGGACTGAAGGAGCTGTAGGGGATTATAACCCCATAGGAAGAACAACAGTATCAACTAATCAGACCCCACAGAACTCCCAGGGGCTAAACAATGATATTTGTAGTACTGTTTGTTGTCTGAGACAATTGGCGTCAATTGGTATTAGTAACGTAATTCAGTGTAAAACTCTATCAAGAGTTTCTGTAAAGTACCTCTCCTTCCTTATCCATATGATGCTGTCTGCGCTGCTCAGTTTTAAAAAGTGAGGCCCTTTGCTAAGGACAGATACACAGGGACAGATTCCTAAGACAGCCTTTAAACAGGCACAGATTCAGACTCACGAAACAGAGACACAGAAGACAAAAGACATGAGAAACACAAAATAGGGAATGCACATCTGGATTCACTCTTGCTTAAATGACAAAAGGGGAAGTGATTGGCTTTCTTCTTTAGATTGAAAAATGCATTATTGGTGACTCAGAATAATCACTAATGTGAGTTATCCATGCTTATGTCAATTTGACTTGCCTTATCAAAGCTCTGGTTTGGACCAGATGATTGGATTAGGGATTGAGGCCTTGTTCAAAAATGGCTACTCCACTTCTTCTTACGGAAACAACAAAAATATGGGCTTTTATTGTAGTTGAAGTTAACATAATATATAGGGATAGCATGAGGTACCATGTTCAAGTTTACTTCCAGTGTTGATATAAAACACTCTGAGTAGAAAAGGGTTTATCTCACTTATACTTCCAGATGACAGTCTATTATGGAGGGAGTCATAGCAAGAATTCAAGGTAGGAGCCACAGAGGAACACTGCTTGCTAGCTCATTCACATGCTGATGCTTAGCCAGATTTCTTACAAAATACAGGACCTCCTGTCTAGGAATGATACCACCCACAGTGGACTGGGCTCTCTTAAATCAATAAGGATAATTAAGACAATACAACACAGATATATCCACAGAGAAGTCTGATCTAGGTAATTCCTTAATTGAGGTTCTCATGTCAGACACCTGAAGGCTGTCTCAAGCTGACAAACCTAACTAAAACATGGTGATTGGGTAGTAATGTGTCCCTTTGTAAGATAAGGTTATAAGTAGCAGAAAGTATGAGTGAACATAAAGGTGATGCCAGTGAGTTGAGAAACATGCTGATACAAACTGAATTAAATACCAAAGTACAAATAGAACAAATAGCACAGATACTAAAGCATCACGTGGGGGACCAAAATGGGCAGGATGCTACCATGCTTCCCAGGTTAGAAAACTGACTGAAGTTCTTGGCCCTGAGCTCCTACGGGTTTTATCACCTGTATTATGACACATGAAATGCTTCAGTGAATAAATTGTTCCTTGATCTAAGGAGTTAAATGCACCTTCTGTCTTTGTCTTGTATTTGAGAATGTTATTTTTTCTGAGGAATTCTCAATTTGCACTCTATAGGCAGAATGAATAAAAACATGAAGACATTTCTTCAAAATAGACAAGCAGTTTGGTAAAGGCAATGTAACATGAGTATCAGTAGAACATGGGTGTTTGGGTTTGTGTCAGGGAATTTTTATGTACCAGACTTTTTTATATCTTAAGAGTCCAGAAGAGATCATTTTAGAGGAAAAATACATTATTTACCATAAAGCTTCAAAAATACCTTTAAAATATCAATGTTTAACAAAGGCAAATTTGTTGAGCAGATAAAGTTGCTCATTTGCTTTACATGGATAAATATCAGGATCAAGAGCCTTACAGCACTGGACTTTATGTAGGTGTGGGTCTACTCAAATTCTGTGTCCTGGTCAGTGTACCCAGTTGCATGGATCATTGGCTTTTTACAGTTCAGTGATTTACTGGTATATAGATTTTTCTCTCTGCCAAACAGGATTTACTTGGTCCACTTGCTAAATTCTCATCTTAGGTATAGACATCAACTGACTAGTGTTTGGACTCTTGGACCAAAATGGCACATTTTATTTAATGGGCATAACTAGTTTGTAGCAGAGTCCATACAAAAACTAGTCTGTAGCAGAAGTCTCATGAATGCTACAAAATTCCTTTACCACTGAGCTACACACCCTCTAATCCTTATTCTCTTTCTTAACTTTTTAGAGAAAATAATCCATCATTGAGAATGGAGATCTCAAACAGGATGAGCCAGGTTAGAAAATGAAGTTGCATTTGAGTTCCTTTGAATGAGTGAGAGGATGAAAGGTCTGAGTGCTTTACTAGAGACTTGTTTTTATTAGGATTCTTCACAACCTGGATAAAATTGCTTTATCCTTGAGGATAATTTCTTTTACTTTACCAGTCATGGGATATTCTCCCTGGCTCTATGCTGCAATTTGAGCAAAAGGAGAGAGTAAGCCCTGACTGGAAATGTCTTTCCCACAGGATAGCAAACCAGGTATCTATTCCTTAATCTTCAGATGCTCTTACTTAATGTTTCAATAGTTATACAGGATTTTTTTTACAAATATCTTCTAAAGCATTGTATTTTGGCCAGCAACCTGTTAATGTGGGATTGATCAATAATGAATTCACAAAACCTTATACATTAATCCAAGTGAATATTATATGTATAAAAGCTTTGAGAAAAAATTAAATAAATTTTGACTTGGAAATATTCTTGTAATGATTGTTATTTCCATTTTTAGCATATAATAGACAAATTGTAAGTACTTTAAATGTGTGTATGTCTACATAACATTACATATCTTTCACAATTTTTATGAAGTAGATGTTTTTAAAGACAATCTGACAGATAAGAAATCTGAGACAGGCAGGTGAAATAAGAAGACAAGTATTACAAAATTAAGTTTTCCAGTTATAGCTGTTGTCATCACTGTGACCCAGTAAATACTTGACTGATACAACATAAGAGAAAAAAGATTTATTTTGACTCTTGGTTTCAGAGACTGTAAGTCTCTGGTCATTGTTTTATTTTTGTGAAGAGACAGCATGTCAAGATGACTCTTATAAAAGAAAACATTTATTTGGGACTTGCTTACAATTTCAGAGGCTTAGTTCATTATAACTATGGCAGGAAACATGGTGGCATGCTGGCAGACATGGTGCTGGCAGCAGAAAAAGAGAGCCACTGTGCCTGACTTGGATTTTTTTTTTTTAATTTTTTTTTACTCTCCAGATTTTATCCCCATCCCAGTTCACCCTCTGACTGTTCCACATCCCATACCTCCTCCCCCACCCCCATCTCCACGAGAATGTCCCCACCCACCCCACCCCCAACCCTACCAGACCTCCCCATTCCTTGGGGTCT
>CM052706.1:80054738-80091441 GCA_028551405.1 Uromys caudimaculatus
CATCCTCCTACAGGGTGACCCTCCTCCTCAGCTTCTTCCATCTTTTCCATAATTCAACCACAGGGGTCAGCAGCTTCTGCCCATTGGTTGGGTATAAATATCTGCATCTGACTCTTTCAGCTGCCTGTTGGGTCTTTCAGAGGGCAGGTATGATAGGCCCCTTTTTGGAGCACTCCAAAGCTTCAGTAATTGTGTCAGGCCTTGGGGCCTCTCCTTGAGCTAGATCCCACTTTAGGCCTGTTGCTCGACTTCCTTTTCCTCAGGCTCTTCTCCAGTTTTGTCCCTGCAGTTCTTTTAAACAGGAACAATTACAGGTCAGAGTCTTGACCGTGGGATAGCGCTCCCATCCCTCACTTGATGTCCTGTCTTTCTGCTGGAGGTGGGTTCTACAAGTTCCCTCTCCCCACTGTAGGGCATTTCATCTAAGGTCCCTCCCTTTGAGTCCTAAGAGTCTCTTACTGCCTAGGTCTCTGGTACATTCTGGAGGGTCCCCCCCAGCTTCTTACCTCCTGAAGTTGCCTGTTTCCATTCTTTCTTCTGGCCCTCAGGTCTTCAGTCCTTTTCCCCAACCCAATACCTGATCATGTTCCCCTCTTCCCCTCTCTGTCCCCTTTCCCACCCAGGACCCTCACTTTGACTTGGATTTTTGAAAACTTCAAAAATCCTTCACTGACTACACTACACTTCTGCGAACAAGGCTATACTTCCTAAACCTTTCAAATAGTGACACTCCCTGGTGACCAAACATTGAAATGAGTCTATGGAAGCCATTCTCATAAAAGCCACCACAATCATTGTGGCGAAGGCATGGTAGGGCTCAAGGTGACAGATTATAGCTTGAGCTGTTTGCATGTTGGAAGGTCAGGGAACCCAGATTGTACTGCAGCATAAGTGAGCTACTAACCCTCAGAGCTGACTGTGAATGACTGGCTGGCTAGACTCTATATATCAGGTTCTACAGCCTCTCAAAATAGCCACCAGCCTGGAACCAAATGTTCAAACATAGGAGCCTGTTAGAAACATTTTACATTTGAACCATAGCATAATGCTGTGTAGCACGTTGGTGGATATGCATGTGTTTGTAGAATTGTGTCAGAATTTGGTAGGTTAAACACTGGGGTTTGCAAAGAGACTAGAAGAGATTCAGAAAATAGAAATAGTATCCACTTGTATGCCAGCTTGGCGAGACATGAGTTATCATGTCTATCGCATAACCCTGGTTCCCATCCTCTAGTGAGGAAGTTCTAAAAGAGTGTGTGGTATAGAAGATAGTGTTACAACTGTCTTTGGAAAAGATAGTCTATGACAAGTGGCTAATGGCAGAGCTAGAGTTTACTCTACAGCCTGTATGATTCCAAAGTTCATTATTGTTCTAACCTCACTATTATATTATCAATATTTATAAATTTTGATATAATCTAATGGTTGAGGAAGCTTTTCTAAGAAATCAGACCAAAAATAATATTGATAGATTTTACCACATACAAGTGTAAATATTTGATAAATTAAAATTATCCACTTAGGGGAGATTATATGAAGTAATGGGAAAATATTATGTGATAAATGGTTTTTTTTCTTCACAATATCCAAAACTCTTTTACACAAATTAGAATAACTGCAAAATTAAATAGCAAACAATGAACAATTCAGTAGATTATTCAAGTAATTCAAAGGAGAAATATAAATTGTCACAGCATACAAAACAATATCCAATGTCATTTATAATAACAGAAATACAAATAAAACAAAACTTCAGAACCTTTGATTAATACATTACCAAAAAGAAATATTTTATGCTGCTAGGGATAATACTATGCTAAAAAGATCTAGTGATAAACTGTCCCTAAGTTCTTACCTTTATATCCATGGGTTGTGCAGCTTTCAACCCTTCCCAGAGAAACTTCTTTTTGTTTATAGGTGTCAACTAATACAGAGACCCATGACCTGTCAATGTGTAGAGAAGGAAAAACTGGAATGTCCAACACTAAATAGAATATCTCTATGACACCCTCTCCCCCCAAGGCTGGGGAACTATCTGAGAAGAGGAGGCAGAAAGATTCTAAGAACCAAAAAGAACAGATGTTTGTAGAAAAATGGTATTTGCTGCATATGACAGCACAGTTGAACATATGAACTCAGAGTGGCTCAGACTGTGGTTTGAATGAGAATGGACCCCAAAGGTTCATATATTTAAATGTTTGGTCCCACGGTATATATTCACTGATAAGTGGTTATTAGCCCAAAAATTCAGAATACCCAAGATTCACTTCACAGCAACCATTGGGCTGAGTGTGAGGTCTCAGATGGAGGAGTTGGAGAAGGAACTGAAGGAGCTGAGGGAGTTTGCAACCCCATGGAGGGAGCAACAGTGTCAACTGGCCTGACCTCCCGATGCTCCTGGAGACTGGATCACCAACCAAAGAATACACATGGAGGGACCCATGGTGCTGGTCACATATGTGGCAGATGAGGGTCTTGTTAGCCATCAGGGGGAGGAGAGGCCCTTGGGCCTGAGGGTGTTAGAGGCTCCAGTATAGGGGAATACCAAGGAGGAAAGAGGAGAGTGGGTGGGTAGGTAGAGGAATACCCTCATAGAGACAGGGGAGGGGAGGGGTTAGGGGGTTGCAAAGGGGAGATCTGGAAAGGGGGAAACATTTGGAATGTAAATAAAGTATCAATCAATAAATGAATGAATGAATAAATAAATAAATAAATAAATAAATAAATAAATAAATAAATAAATGTTTGGTCCTTAGATGGAATGAGTAGGAGATGTGGCCTTGTTGGAGGAGGTGTGTCACTTGGGAGCAGGCTTTGAAGTTTCAAATGTTTACACCAGGTCAAAACAATTTCTCCCTTTCCTCCTCCCTCTCCCTCTTGCTCTTCCTCTCTTCCTTTCCCTCTTCCTCTCCCTTTCCCTCTCCCTCTTCCTCTCCTCCTCCCTCTCCCCCTCCTCTCCCCTTTCTCTGCCTCTCTATCGTCCTCTCCTACCAACTTGCAGGTAAGATGTAAACCTTCAGCTACTGCTACCGTGTTCCCTGTCATGATGACTATGGACTCACCCTTAGGAAATGTAAGCAAGCCCCTATTTAAATGGGTTTTTTTATAAGTTGCCCATGGTCATGGAGTCTCTTCAAAGCAACATAAAATTAACTAAGACAAATGGACTATATAAGACCTGAAAAATAGCAAGTCAGCCAAAATCCAAGCATGGAAAAGTCAAGAGCTCATAAAATCCCACCACTGTCTAAGGAGCTATTATTGTTTGATTACTTCTTGGAGAGAGGTATTCAATTTTCTTCAGGGATACAGTTCCTGAAAGGTTACCCATGCTCTTGTAGATGGCCCCATGCCCACACATATTCAGGAAGCTTAAAGGGACTCAAGGGATATTAAATAAAAGAGAGCACATACCGTTGGAAGGAAAAGGAGATAGGGGCATAGGAGAGGAAGTAGAGGTAAGGGAATAGGATGTAGATTTTATCTAAATACTTGTGTACATATGAATATTAAATAAAGTATTTTAAGTATATATGGATCTAAATTTCTCACTCAGACATTGAATTTGTGGATAAATTAAACACAAAGAGAAAATAATTATTAAAAACAAATTTTATCGCTACACTTGTACCATAAAAAGGCATAAAGAAACCAGATTGTTGATGTCAAACATCCATACATGGAAACACCTTGCAGCCATCATATGGAATTACGACGTCAATGCAAACTTTCTGACAAGAGATATGTTAAAAGATGTTCAGTGGAAAAATACTGAAATTACATTTCATTTAAAGTCCACTATGAGTACCTCTCTTTTGCTCTCTCCATCCCTGTTCCCTCCTTTTCTCCATCTCACTCTCCTCTTCATGCTCACTTTTATTCCCTTTTCTCTTTATCTCTCTCACATACACAATGATTTTATTCACCAGTAGATTTCAGATACACTGTTTACATGCAAAAATTGAAGTGATTGACCTTTCCTGGTATATTGTCATTAATTTTTCTCTACAGAAAAGAAACAAGGCCTTGTGCTGTTTAAGGCTTCTTGTAAATATAAAGTTTCTGTGAATCTTTTATCTGGGAACTAAATGGTCAAAGGCAGAGTAAAAACCCCAGATTGGGATTAAAATTTTCGACTACATTAAGGCTCAAGAATCATTGTGAAATGGATGGTGGAAAGACCATAAAAAGCCATGGAAACAGGAAGTTTACTTTGAGACTGTATCTCCTAGGAATCTCAGAAGGTACACCCACAAGGTCTCACAGATATGACTGCTTAAACAAGTGCTAAACAAGGACAATAACAGTAGACATGCTAATATGGGTATGGAAAAGCCCATGAGACTTCACCTCTACCCAAAGAACTGCAAGCAGCTAAGGAATGCTGAAACAGGGAGTAAAACAATCTTCCCCGGTACCAAATGGTCAACCCAGAAACATTCATGCAAGTAACATTATACAGGTTGAGTAGGTTGTATTTATACATTTAAAGTGCATACATGTAACAATTATTAATTAAACAGGAGATCATGATTGAAGAGAACAAGGGGGTTTATAGGGAGATATGGAGGGAGGAAGAGGAACGAGAAAATAATGTGATTATAATATAGTCTGATAAAATAAAATAATTTTTAAAAGATTTTGTTGTATAATATCTTGAATAGAAAAGGGATAGTACCTGCTCTATGCTTACATGGGTGCAGAAGACAGCACAAGCCATCCAGACCAACCAGGACCTTGTTCCACACTTTGTAGGTGCCGAAGCAGGAGGGACAGCACAAGGTGACCAGGCACCACTGTGAAGAGATGAATATGTAATGGAGAGGTGGGAAAAATTGAAGAGCAGAGCAGTATATATGCTGTCCCTGGGTGGACCTGGAGATGTGAAGGTAATGACAGGTGTGAGAGAGGGCTGAGGTAGATGATAGAATGTACAACTACCCAATAGGGTCAGTGGGGTAGTGTACAGCAGCCTGGAGCGTATGCAGCTGCAGATATCGGATTTCCCTGACTCTGGGCAATGACAGAGGCCTGAGATGAGAATTGGTTACTTCCTAGATTGAACCTTCTTGAAGGACCAATGTGGCTCATGATATATATCACTGAGGGCCATGTGTGAGTCAGTGGTCCTGATGTGGCCAGAGGCCAAGTTGAGGCCCAAGGTCCATGTTACCATCGAATATCATGTGGATGTCTATGGTCCATGCCCCAGCCTGAGGCCATGGATGGTGTTCATGTCCATGCTGCTTTCAGGGACCATGTCTGTATCCATGGTCCTACTGTAGCCAGGATCTGTATTGATGTCTGTGGCCTGGGTCACCAATGAAGCCATTGGCTGTGCTGCAGCCTGACACCATGTTGAAGTCCATTAGCTGTGCTGCCACCTGATGGCATGGTGATGTCTGGGTCCAGGCTGCCACCACAGGCCATGTTAGGCGTCAATACAACCTCTGGCTACCACCAAGCCTGGTGATCTGAATTCAATCCCCAGAATATACATATAGTTTCATTGGTGGTGAGAATGTTTTCCCAATGAGACTGTGCTGAGTAGCTCAGTGAGGCTGGTGACAGATCTGGATGGATGAGCTCTCATGTGGACAGACAGCATGAATGATAAGGGGAATAAACAAGAGAAAAAGTCCAGTTGTCCCAATACAAAGCCTCAGCTTCCTGGAACCCACCCAGTGCTCACAGGATGTCTACTAATGATCCAGTGTGGAAAGAACAATTTCTTCTTCATCAGGACGTGAAGCATCAGTAGTCAGATAAGAACAGCCTATCTTATTTCCTCAGCTAAGGGAATAACATAGTTTTGTGTGTCAAGGACTCAAAGAAACTATGTTTCTACCTCCATGAAGCATATGGGGTGCAGGAAATATCTAAACAATGTGCACTGATCCAAGAAAGAACACTCAAGTGTCTTTGAAGAATATTCACATGCACTTTCTTCTGTCATGAAACTAGCCAGTGCTTTACTGTCAGAACCCCAGAATTGCCATCATCTCTACACACCTGTAGAGTGCCCCCCTTGTGCTGAGGACTAGGAAAGATACTAATGACAGTGAGGTGCCTAGGGAGGTAGGTCTGCATTCCAAAGGTGAAAAATCACCAATAATTTGTTTATTGTTCTTGTCACAACATAATGATTAAATGAAATTATCTAGATTTTTCTATAGAGTAAATCAATAAATATGGCTACCACCTGAGAAGAATTTATTGAGGTAGTCTTAGCTAAGAAGAAATGAGAGGCCCCTCCACTGTTTTCTATGGTAAACTCAACAAAATATGGAAGCCACACACAGACATTTCTTCACAACCTTCTAGCAAATTTCTATCTGGTTGCTTTTCATACTTTTAGTGTCCTTATTAATATTCATTTGTTGACAAATTATTCTAGTTTCTTTTAGTCCTTTACATTAGGTTTTTGAATAAAGGAAAAATGTATTAAATAAATAACCTTATTTTCTACCTTAAGAAGTAGGATAAACAAAAATAAATGAAACTCAGGCAATCAGGAGCGAGGTAAGAATAGACATACAAATGGAAATAAACAAAATATTAAATAGCAAAACAATAGGGAGCTTTCCTGGCTAGTTTTATGTCAACTTGACACAAGTTAGAGACATCTGAAAGGAGGGAACCTCAACTGAGAAAATACCTCAATAGCATCCAGATATAGAAAATTTTCTTAAATAGTGATTGATGGATAAAGACCCAGCCAATTGTAGTTGGTGATATCCCTGGGTAAGTAGTTCTGGCTTCTATAAGAAAATAGACTCTATAATCCATGAGGAACAAGCCAGTAAACAACACTCCTCCATGGCCTCTGCATCAGCTCTTATATCCAGGTTCCTTATCTGTATGAGTTTCTACTCTGATTTCCTTCAATGATGGACTATAGTGTGGAAGTGTAAGCCAAAGAAACTTTTTTCTCCCCAATTTGCTTTTGGTCATGGTGTCTCATTACAACAGTAGAAACCCTAAGACGGGGGCAGAAGTAGTGGCTCACTGGTTAATACAAACACTGTTTTTACAGAGGACCTGAGTTCAGTTCCCAGAGTGCAGGCTCACATCCTTCTGTAATTCCAGGTTCGGGAGATCCAGTGACCTCCTCTGACCTTCAGTGGTACAGTATTTTCATCCCCACCCTTATATATGTGTACATAATTTTAAAAAAACTTGAGACATCAGTGAAACAAGCATTGGTTCTTTGAGTAAACCAACATTAAAAGATTTTTAGCACAGCTCATGAAGGTAAGAGAGAGGGAAAGAAATGTAAAATTAGTAACCTTGAGAACGAAAGATAGTATATTATTTCTGACATTTCAGAGGCAGAAAGGACTATAAAGAAATGTTATCAGTAGTCATGCACAAACAACTTAGGTAACCAGGTGAAATAAGCATGTTTCTTAAAAGATAAAATTACCAAACTTACTCAAGAAGGAGCATAAATTTGAATAGATTCACAACAATTAGAGACCTAATTAGCAATCAAAACAGTCTACAAAGAAAAGTTCAGGCTTAGGAAATTCCATTAGTGGATTCCAATGGATTCAATGAATGCTTCAAAAACTTAAAATTACAGACAAGTAGGGATGTCTTGGCAATTCTTTATATAGGGACAGTGTGGTCCCATCATTATATCAGAAAAAAATATAGAAAAAACTAAATTTTAATTTGATTAGTGAATATAGCCATAAATACCATCAAAATACCCATAAACTTGATTATTTAAAAATATTATACATGTTGATCAAGAGATTTATCACCAGAT
Source organism: Uromys caudimaculatus (assembly GCA_028551405.1). Classification (NCBI taxonomy): domain Eukaryota; kingdom Metazoa; phylum Chordata; class Mammalia; order Rodentia; family Muridae; genus Uromys; species Uromys caudimaculatus. The sequence goes on from CM052706.1 coordinate 80,062,513, forward strand.
TAATTAAGATATAAAATTTATCAATGCAATAAGTCATAATAGAATAATTACATGAATTGTCAGGAGCCATTTTGCCTGCTTCTGTGAGAGCCTGTCTGTCAGGCAGAGTCAAGGGAGGCCAGGACTTCTGGCAGATTTCCTGGCCTGCTCAATGCATGGGACAATAAGAGGATCTACACTTGAAGCTCAAGGTGAGGGACTGAATTTTTTATTAATCTTGGTGGAAGGAACAGGGAGGCCTCTGGATGGGAACAGATATCCTATATACATTAGTAATTGTCTCTGCTATCTTGTGACTTTGTTTCCCATGATCCTGTAAAATATATAAAGGCTATGAGAAGTACATTCAGGGCTGGCATCGTATACAGACCTGCAGCTCTTCCAATTTCTATCTTTTGTCTGAGTCTTCTTTTCCATCTTTCCTATAATCATCCCCACTCGCCTCTCACAGAACTGTTTTACTTTGCCCTGGCTTGTGCAATGAATAGCATGTATATCATAAGCACAGCAGCAACAACAGAAATAGATGACTTTCCTGTAAAGGATCATGAAGTTTGTGGGCCAGGCCATGGAGCACATATTCTTTCCTCAGCTCACTAGCCCACTACATTCTTGGATCTTTCCTCTCTTTATAAACTGTCTCTAATTCTGTATCACACACAGAGAGACACACAAAAAAAAAACACAACTGGACAGCACACAGAGAATAAGAGGCTTTGAAATGCTCTAACATAAATAGGATATCTATATCACACTCCTCACTCTTGAGGACACAATAGAGGTGAAGCCCATCCAAACTCACAGAGACAGTGAAAGCACGTAAAAATCATAACATGAAGAGAAGTGAACATGACGTTCCATCCCACCCAAGAAGCTATTTGCAATTGAGAGTTGCTGGGACAGAGAAACTCAGACTTCTTTAATGAAGTGATAGTGGGTATATTGATCACACTCAAGGGCAGACCCCATGCTCAAAAATAGTTGGCCAATAGAAATTGGACCCTCTAGTTTGTTTTTCAGAAGAGAAATAAAATGAGGTTGTGTAGGTAAGGAGATGAGGCAAGTTTCTGAAGAAGTTTGGATTGTGTAAAGAATATGATCAAAATATATTGTACACATTCTTAAAACATAAATAAAAAATTTGAAAACATTTTAAAATGTTTTTAAAAGTATAAATGTCAAGGACATCCACAGGGTGATAGACATAAGCTTCCACAAAGGTGCTTTCTAGTATGTGGAAGAGATAAGAAATGATTCATCAAAAGAGGCAGCAAGGAAAGGCTTCACATTCTCTCACATAGAGGTATGACAAGAGAGAGAGAGAGAGAGAGAGAGTCAGAGAGAGAGAGAGTCAGAGAGAGAGAGAAGAGAGGGGTGGAGAAAGAGAAGAAAGTAACGAAGAAGGAAGGAAGGAAGGAAGGAAGGAAGGAAGGAAGGAAGGAAGGAAGGAAGGAAGGAGGGAGGGAGGGAGGGAGGGAGGGAGGGAGGGAGGGAAGGAAGGAAGGAAGGAAGGAAGGAAGGAAGGAAGGAAGGAAGGAAGGAAGGAAGGAAGGAAGGAAGGAAGGAAGGAAGGAAGGAAAGAGGGAAGATTCAACACTTTTTCTAGTCATAGAAGGGTGGACTGAGCACATGATCCAACAAAATATTGCACTAAGCCAGCCTTCATGATGCCAGGGTCAAAGTCAACCTCCAAAAACCTATGCCCTCAGACTGACCTCAGACTCAAATCCCAAGCCTGAACATTCCATCTTCAGTACCAGAGCAACACTTTCAACACTGGGATCAGGTCAGTGTCCATGGAGCCCAGTTCAAGAGTGACCCCAGACTTTGGGACTAACCCAGCACTAGGGGGTCCTTTGGCTTCAGAGCAAACTCTGTGGACTTATATTCCAGATAAATACCTATCCCCTGTGCAGCCATCACTGCTTGTCACTGGAGACGTTTGAGTAGCATAATATAGTATTTCATATAAAGAGAATCCAATGCTTTTTGTATCTAGCTTCTTTAATTCCCTAACCCCACTGGAAGAAAGAAATATAAACCTATTTATGCAAAATTCTACCAAAAATGTTCATAGAAACTTTATCTTTAATGGCTCTAAACTGGAAAGAACATTGATTTTTCTCAAATGGCAAATGAACGGTAATATAATGGAAGATTATTCAGCAACAGAATGAACAATTGATAAATTCAACAAGAGCATTATACAGAATAAAAAGTGCAATCCAAAATGATTATATAGTATATGATCCTACTTGTGGAACATTCACAGAAGGACAAAACTGCATGACTGGCAAGCTTACCGATGCTCTGCAGTTGGGTGGAAACTCTGCCTGTAACACCACAGAGTTTCTTGGCATTGATAGATAGCATGTGTCTTGTTCTTGGAATATTTTACACAAATTATACATATGATTAAATTCCACAGTGATATATGCTAAAATGGGTATATATCAAAACTGACAAAACTCAAATAAGTTTACATTTAACACTATTGTGTATTTGCTTACTGGCTTAGAGAACATCATGGTGATTGAAAATGACTGTTGAGAAAGTCACAAAAAAGGCACACGGAAACTATTTTTCAATTTTTTTGCAGTTTTTTTGAAATTTAAAAATAAACTTGGCTTTTAAATAGTCTGTTTTTTTAAAAATTCACTTTACATTCTGATCATAGCTTCTTTCCATCCTCTCTTCCCAGTCCCACCCTTACAAATCCCTCTCCCTCTTGCATCCACCCCTTCTCCTCAAAGAAAGGGAACCCCCATTGGGCACCACCCCAGGCTAGGGCATCTAGTCACAGCAGGTCTAGGCACAACTTCTCCCACTGAAGACTAAACAGGCAGTCCAAGTAGGAGGTAAGGGCATCCAATGACAGGGAACAGAGATCAAGGCAGCCCCTGTTCCACTTGTTAGGGGAACCACATGACCACCAAACTACACATTTGATACAAATGTGTAGAGGCTCCCTGGTTGGTGACCCAGGATCTGTGTCCACCCTGGTCCCAGGTTAGTTGACTCTGTCAGGGTCTTCTTTGTGGTGCCTTTTTTTCTCCTCCAACTTATTCACTTCTATCCCAGACTCTTCACGGGACTCCCTGGGCTCTGCCTGATGTTTAGCATAGGTCTCTGCCTTTGCCTCCATCTGATGCTGTATGAAGCCTCTCAGGAGACAATTATGTTAGGTTCCTGTCTGCAAGCAAAGCAGAATATCATTAATGGGGTCAGGAGTTGGCTCTCTCACATGGGATGGGTCTCAAGTTGGAACAGTCATTGGTTGGCTGTTCCCTCAGTCTCTGCTCCATTTTTATCCCTACATATCTCATAGGTTGAAAGCTTTGTAGGTAGATTGATGTCCCCCTGCCATCTCTGGAATTCCTGTGTGTATATAGGAGGTGGCCATTTCAGTCTCCATATCATCCTCTAGTAGGAAGCTAAGCTAGGGTCGCCCCTGTAGCCTCCAAGCGTCCTCTCCCAACCCAGGTATCCACCTAGTTACCAGAAGTGCTTGCCCCCACCGATTGATTTCCACTCTTACTCCCAGGCCCCCCTCACTCTTCTTTTACTCACATGCGATCACCATCCCCATTCTACACCTCACCTCCTCTCCTATCTAGTTGCCTCTTTCCATCTATCTCCCAGACTATTTAGTTTCCCCTTCTGAGTGAGATTCACTCATCCTCTCTTTGGACCTCCTTATTACCCAGTTTCTTTTGGTCTGTGGATTGTAGCACGGTTATCCTGCACTTTATGGCTAATGTCCATTTATAAGTGAGTACAGACCATCTGTTTTTCTGGCTCTGGGTTACCTCACACAGGATGATATTCTCAAGTTCCATCCCTTTGCTTGCAAAATTTGTGATGTCTTTGTTTTTAATAGCTGAATGGTATTCCATTGTGTAGTTGTGCCACATTTTCTTTATCCATTCTTCAGTCTGTGTAACTTTTGACATTTCATTAAATGTCTGGGTCTGTGGAAACCTGATATATGCATAAGACTGAATTCCTAGTCAACTACCATAACCTATTTTTCCATTTATTTTGGATTTTGTTGGCTTTCCTTATTCCTGTTACCCCTAGAAAACTTGTTCAGCTTGGATTGGATTTCTTCCTAGATCCTTGGGACATTGTTCAGGTACAACTTGGGATGCAGCAGAACATCCACTTCTTGGGGTCTTGAAATTAGGACATTTTGATGATAAAACCCAGTAGATAAGAGGCAATCCACTTAACCAGGTGAGAAGAGGGACTAGGTGCACTCAAATGAGCAGGACTAGAAATCTCCTCAGCATTCAGTGGTGGGTTGCGATTGAGAAAGAAACCTTGAGAACATCAAGAGATACAACCAAACCAAAGAAAACCAAAACATCTCTGTCCCTCCAAAGACTAAAGCATGTATCCAAATAGTGAAAGCAAATGTTATGAGATGATACATCCTTTCCTCCCAGGCTAAGAAACTATCCAAGCAAGTGTTATATGTTCAGATGCACTACCTAAAAGTAAAACTACTTTGCTCAGTGCTATGGTCAAACTCAAGGTCTGTATGCTAGCTGAGTTCCCCATCACCATTCTGTGTTTCCAGACCTAGACACTGAGATTTTTTGTAAAATATATCTCTCTCTCCATCTCATAGAAAGATCTAGAATGCAGCTTCAAAGCCGATCTTCTGGCTAACCTTATTTCTGTTACTCCTGGCTTGACTGCCACCAAGAAGTATCCAGGTCTCCATAGTTCTAAAATTAATGTAATAGTTAAAATATTGGTGTAGTAAGCCTGAAGGAAAATATAATTTAAACTATGATCTATTTTATTTTTAGTTGTGAATTTAGTTTTTGACCTGCCTGTTTTCTATTTACTATTCTATTTTTTGTCCAACCTCCTGTCACATAATACCACCACTCTGGCTTTATAATGTGTTATTTGGTTTGGATGTGGTTTGGATCCTCCACCTAAAGGTTTGTGTGCTGAAGACATGGTCCCCAACATGCTGGTTTGGAGGTGATCCCTAGTGGAAGGTGTTGAGGTCTTCCTAATACCTTGAGGGCTTCTTCACTCTTCAGTGAGACTAATGTGGATCTTGCAGAGTAAGTTAGTCCTCTACAAACTTGACTTATACATTCTGTCCCTTGTGCATGTTTGAGATTCCTTTTTCATTTGTCCTTGATGTTGCAATGTAGCCAGAGACCCTGCCATCCTATTTGTGCCCCACAAACACTATTAGGACCAATAGAATCTACTTGCCTTATAAGATATCTAACTTTAGGTATATTGTTATGATAACAGAAAGCAGACTAATAAAGGATTTTGTGGTGGGACTTCCATTTCTTCTATTGTTTTGATGCCATCTGTATTTCTGAGTTGTCTCAGAAGAGGAGCAGTACTAATATCCACTCACTCAGGGAGCTCTGTTAGAGCAGAGACTGCCATCTGAAAAACAGGCAGAGAAGACTGCATTTATTTAGTCCAGACTTTGTATAGGCAGGCATACAAAAATTATGCAACAGTAGCAACTGCACTGCTGAATAATAATAATAATAATAATAATAATAATAATAATAATAATAATAGTTATTGTACTTGATGTCTTGAGGTTTAATTCACATGTCTTTTCCTGCCCAATTATCTCCTCCAGTTATGTCATCTCCTCCCACTGGGTATTCTCAAAACATTGATGAGCCATATCTTTTAAAATATATATCATTTTTGTTATATTTTGTGAATGTCATCACAAATACAATGTTAGTTTGATCATATTTACCTCCCTCTAACTCTTCTTGGCCTCATCCTATACAATTCCCTTCTAATTTCATGCTTTAAAAATAATAACTCACTGAATCCAATTTGTGCTGTTCATACAAGCATGAACATTGGGCTAGCCACTGCAACATGGTCAACCTACCAAGTCCACACTTCAAAAGAAAACTGACTTTCCCTCAGTTCCTCAGCTAGGGATGGAAACTTCCATGTTGCAATATTGACTGGCTTGATCATGTGCATATCTTTTACCAACAGACATTCATACCGCAAGTTTATAAGTGAGTAGTACAAAGACACTCATTCTTTGTACTAGGGCCAGTTGTGAATAACATATCTTTTTCTTCCTCCCTAAACCTTCCTCTAAGACCTAGAATGTCTGACTTTTGCCTTCATTTGAATATCTCCATCATTTCAGTTTCTTGAGTAAATCTTCCCTTGTATCTGGAGAATAAGATATGGAGGAAGCAGGATACATGTAGAAACAGCTTCTGTCTAGGTACTGTTATAACATCTAGATATGGCAGCTTATACAAATGAGAAAAAGTCAGGGTACCTTAGAGGAAGAAAAGGGAAGAGGGAAATAATGTAATTATATTCCTTGTAGTCTTTTTCTGGCCACCTTCTTGAATCAGTAGTACCTAAAAAAGCATGTGAGGGATTTTTTATCATTAATTCATCTAGATTTTATTTTATTTTATGTATATGCGGGTGGTTTGCCTGAATGTATGACTTGGCATGTCACTTGCCTGTATGGTGCCTATGGAGGGCAGAACAGGGCACTGAATCCTTTAGAACTAGTGTTACAGTTATTAACTGCCATGCTGAGGCTAGGAGTCAAACCCAGGGAACAACCAGTGCTCTTAATCACTGAGCCATCTCTACAGACTAGAAAACAGATTTTTTTTCCTCAAAAGACATAGTCTTCAATCAGCCTAATTCTTTGTAATCTACATGCTGTTATCTGTAGCATCTACATCCCAACAACCCCAAGACATCCAGCCAAAGACCAAAGTCCTTTTACTATTGTTGCCAATTACTAAGCAGGCAGTCTCCATAACTGTGAAATTAATTTCTGGAGAAGTTATGATCTCCTTGAAGGATTTGAAACAACTAAGAATTATAATGGCAATTCACCCTATAAACTTTAGGACTGCAGATGGTAGCACATTGATAATGTTGTTTGATAACTCAAATTTTAAAGATTTAAATGCTAGTCCACTAAAACAAGTTCCATTACCACTATGTAATTCAGCAGAGATGCCTCAAGTAAAAACAATTATTTCACAGAGTTTTCCCTACCAGTAAAGTAATGCCATGCTGGCAAGGTAAAGCTTTCCCAGCTAACTGGCAAAAACATACAAATTAGCATTGAGATATATTTGTACCTTTGTGTTGGAGGCATTTGGATAAAGTCTAATCAGGAAATTTCAAATGACACTTTCCATAAAAGGAAATGTCATTGTGTTAGATGAGGGTACATAAAACAAAAATACTCTGCTTTTGTTTTGAACAAATGGATCTCAAATATCCCTTGTGAGCTATTGTTAGGAAAGGCTTTGAAATATGGAGTTTACTCCTAATAGATAATATTTTCTCATGCCCAGTGAGTTGGATTGCATATGGATTCTAGAAAAGAAAATTTTGCCATGTAAGATATTTTGGGTTTCCAATTACAACCCAATCAGAGATTGTGTTCCTTGTATTGTCAAGAATACTTTTCTTGTTGTGCCAAGATAATCTGAAGGAGAAGGTCAGAGATAGAGTAGGCTTGATGAACAGAACAGACTCTCAAGGTAAGTAGTTCTAAATAGTGCAGCCTTTCTACTGCATTATCGACCAAATGATTAATTGCCCTTTGGTTCTTTGCTGTTTTAGAATCAGTTGGACTTTTATGATGTCTAATTATTTGGTCAAATACATAGCTTTTTGTGTGTCTGAGATTCGATGACTGTTTTGAACAGGCTATCCAGAGGAAGTCAGGGCATACTCTAGTCACACACACCAAACGCATTGCAATCATCTGTATAAATGTCAGCTATTTTCCTTTCTGACGAATGTCATTCTCTCATGAAAGCATCAAGTGGATTTAATCCAAGGGAAATGAGCACTCTCAATTATATTAAGAGTGAAGGTAACTATATATCCTATCTGAAATTGTCCTTGTTCATATAGGAATAAAAAGTATCAGTAGATTAAATCAATTCTGCATTTTTGATAGCTTTTTTCAATAAATGTCTCCAAAGGGCAGAAAAGTATCAGTTATTTAAGTACAGTCATGTTTTTCCTCTTCTGACTCATCTGGTCAAGGAAGTAAGGCAGTAGGACTAAGAAAGTGGTAGTGAACAAGGAAAATGTTTGAAGTTGAAATCAGACATGTCTCTTGAAAAGTTAGACAACTCACTGGATAATAATGGGTGTAAAGGTAAGGAAATATTTTAATAGAGAGGAGAGCCTAAAGCGATTTCTTTGGCTTTCTTAATATGGAGCAGTTGAGGAGACAGCCCTCATACAGAGAGAGTGTCTTCTGGGTTCTGGGTCTAATAGCTGACTGAAGTAATCCAGAGGCTTTTGCCTTTCCTCCATGTATCTGAGTCAGCATGCTTAATGCATTTCTTTTCTTTTTATAAGATTATAACTTGGGTGTTCAACTGTCTGGGTTTGGTTTAAAACTGACTTTAGGGTCTTAACTGAAGGGACCCATGTACTGTGGGATGCTCCTCTCTGGACCCTGAATTAGACACAGACCACATCCAAACACCAATTTCCAAGCACAAACCAATTGCAAATGGATCTTTTATTAACCAAGACAAGGAGACAATGTGGCTGAATCAGACAGAAACTGCAGCAAATAGATTTGGAAGGAGTTCATTTTAAGAGAGAAAGGGGGAACTCTGAGTTAGAATGAACTGAAATGTATAGGTTAAGTTCTGATTGAGTATTTTAAGTTGGTTAGTCAAAATAATGAATTTTGATTACTGAACCTTGATGTTTTGATAGTTGGACCTTGGTGAAAATTCTCAGGAATGAGTCAGTGGCCAGATTGGGGGATAGAGCTTGTTGGCTAGCTTTAAGAATATAATCCATTGATGTTAAGAGATAGTAAGGAATAGTGATTGTTGCTTCCTGTTATTTTCAATGTTATTTTTATGTTTGAGTGGCTATCTTCTTTTGGGTTTGTTGAAAGAAGATTACTTTCTTGCATTTTCTAGGGTGTAGTTTCCCTCCTTGTATTGGCGTTTTCCATCGATTATCCTTTGTAAGGCCGGGTTTGTGGAAAGATAATGTGTGAATTTGGTTTTGTCATAGAATATCTTGGTTTCATCATCTATGGTAATTGAGAGTTTTGCTGGGTATAGCAGCCTGGGCTGGCATTTGTGTTCTTTTAGGGTCTGTATGTGTTCTGCCCTGGATCTTCTAGCTTTTATCGTCTCTGATGAGATGTCTGGTGTAATTCTGATAGGTCTGCCATTATATGTTACTTGACCTTTTCCCCTTACTGCTTTTAATATTCTTTCCTTGTTTTGTGCATTTGGTGTTTTGACTATTATGTGACAGGACAAATTTCTTTTCTGGTCCAATCTATTTGGAGCTCTATAGGCTTCTTGAATGTTTATGTTCATCTCTTTCTTTAGGTTAGGGAAGTTTTCTTCTATAATTTTGTTGAAGATATTTACTGTCCCTTTAAGTTGGGAATCTTCACTCTCTTCTATACCTATTATCCTTAGGTTTGGTCTTCTCATTGTTTCCTGGATTTCCTGGATGTTTTGGGTTAGGAGCTTTTTGCATTTGCATTTTCTTTGACTGTTGTGTCAATGTTTTCTATGGTATCTTCTGTACCTGAGATTCTCTCTTCTATCTCTTTTTTTTCTGTTGGTGATGCTGCATCTATGACTCCTGGTCTCTTTCTTAGGTTTTCTATCTCCAGGGTTGTCTCCCTTTGTGATTTCTTTACTGTTTTATTTCCATTTTTAGATCCTGGATGGTTTTGTTCATTTCCTTCGCCTGTTTGATTTTGTTTTCCTGTAATTCTTTAAGGGATTTTTGTGTTCCTCTTTAAGGGCTTCTAGCTGTTTACCTGTGTTCTCTTGTATTTCTTTAAGTGAGTTGTTTATTTCCTTCTTAAATTCTTCTATCATCATCATGAGATGTGATTTTAAATCTGAGTCTTGTTTTTCTGGTGTGTTAGGGTACTGGAAAGTGCTTGCTGATGGAAGCATGATAAGCTGTCTCCAGAGAGGCTCAGGCAGAGCCTGACAAATACAGAGGCAGATGCTCACAGCCCACTGTTTGACTGAGATTGGGGTCCTGGATGGAGGAGTTGGAGAAGAAACTGAAGGAGTTGAGGAAATTTGCAGCCCCGTGGAGGGAGCAACAGTGTCAACTGGCCAGACCCCCAGGAGCTCCCTGACACTGGACCACCAACCAAAGAATACACATGGAGGGACCCATGGTGCTGGCCACATATGTGGCAGAGGAGGGCCTTGTTGGCCATCAGTGGGAGGAGATGCCCTTGGGCCTGAGGGTGTTAGATGCCCCAGTGTAGTGGAATGCTAGTAAAGGAAGACAGGGGTGGCTGGGTGGGTGGGGGAGCACCCTCATAGAGGCAGGGGTAGGGGGAATGGAATAGGGGCTTTCCAAAGGGGAAAACATTTGAAATGTATATAAAGTAAATATTCAAAAAAAAAGTAATCCAACAGTTTAGCATGGTGGGGAGGTAAAAGGCAAATCCTGTTTATCATGCTCAAATATGACATGCTTAGGCCTGTGTTTGCCATGCTCGGGCCTGCCAGAGTCCTTTACCAACTGCATTTTCTTCTTTCAGTCCTAATTGTACAGTATCTGGCTTAATTATCATATAGATTGGCTGTGGCACAAAACTGGAGTCAGTTCTTTTGTAGACAGAAAGTAAGAAAAATGAGCCTGGGGTAAGTGTAATCTCACTAGGATATGTCCTCTGATGGCAAGAGGAGCACCAACGTCTCACTTACTGGCTCTTCTTCCCTGAAACACAAACCCATTTTCTTGGGCTTGCCCTAACTTACACAGGTCCCAGACAAGTAAACTCTACAGGCTTTTCCTAGACACATAATCTGCTACAGGTTGCTTACAAATAGGCTCTTCCATCTTTAATTAAGTAAAAAAAATCAGTTGAAAGGATGCATGGGCAAACTTCACGTCTCTAGCACTCTAATCTCCTCCCCCAAAATAAAAGACACAAAATCTCGAGTAGAAAAAAATGAGCTTGGGTTTTCTGGTCCTCTTCTCATCAGAACTCTTGGAAAGAAGTTCTCTCTTCGTGGGTCTGCACAACAAAAAGACAATGGCTACCTATGACTTGAAGTTCCAAAGATCCAGTTGTTGTTTAGTTCATGAGGCTGGATTACTCAGCCAGTCTTCAGTATATGCTGGAATCTAGAAGAAGTAGGTTCTAATGCCAGTGAAGGAATGGACTTGCTAGCAAGGAAAGGGAGAGAGCAAAAGGTTCCTTCTTCCATGTCCTTATGTCGGCTTCCAGCAGAAAGTGTGACCTGGATTAGAGGTAGGTTTTCCCAGCTCAAAAGACCTAAATCAAAGGTGTATCTTCTCAAACAACAATATCAACCAACCAACCCTCCCCCAAAGCTCACAGGGACTAAACCACCAACCAAAGAGTGCGCATGGGGGGAATGCATGCTCCAGCTGGATATAAAGCAGAGGATGGCCTTATTGGGCATCACTGGGAGGGGAGTCCCTTAGTCCTGTGAATGTTCCATGACCCAGGGTAAGGGAATGCTAGGGAGCTGAGGCAGGGGTGGGTAGGCAGGTGGGGGAGCACTCCCATAGAGGCAGGGGAGGGGGAGAGGATATCGGGGCTGTGAAGCAGAAACTGGGAAGAAGAATAACATTTGAAATGTAAATAAATAACCAGTAAAAAAAAATTTTTTTAAGGTATGTCTTCCTGATTGGTGCCTAGGTGCTGACGTTGTGCCACAGACCTCTGGACTCCAATCCTGCCCAGAGAAATCTTGACCCCCAGGAGTGCTGACACACTCAGGGTCACAGGGTCACATGAAGTACAAGTTATAGTCAGAGACAGCAAGACCATCTAACACCAGAGATAACCAGATGGTGAGAGGCAAGCACAAGAAAATAAACAACAGAAACCAAGGTTACCTGGCATCATCAGAACTCACTTCTCCCACCACAGCAAGCCCTGGATACTGAAACACACCTGAAAAACAAGATTCTGATCTAAAACCAAAACTCATGATGATAATAGAGGACTTTAAGAAGAACATAAATATCTCCCTTTAAAAAAATACAGAAGAACACAGGTAAACAAGTGGAATCCCTTAACAAAGAAACACATAAATCACCAAAAGAAATACAGGAAAATTCAATCAAACATGTGAAGAAATTGAAAAGAACCATCCAGGATTTAAAACTTGAAATGGAAACAATAAAGAAATCACAAAGGGAGACAACCCTGGAGATAGAAAACTTAGAAAAGAGATCAGGGGTAATAGGTGCAAGCATCACCAACAGAAAAAAAGAGATAGAAGAGAGAATCTCAGGTACAGAAGATAACATAGAAAACATTGACACAATAGTCAAAGAAAATGCAAAAATGCCAAAAGCTCCTAACCCAAAACATCCAGAAAATCTGGAACACAAGAAAAAGACCAAACCTAAGGATAATTTGTATAGAAGAGAACAAAGATTCCCAACTCAAAGGGCCAGTAAATATCTTCAACCAAATTATAGAAGAAAACTTCCCTAACCTAAAGAAAGAGATGCCAATAAGCATACAAGAAGCCTACAGAAGGCCAAATAGATTGGGCCAGAAAAGAAATTTCTCCCATAACATAATAATCAAAACATTAAATAGACAGAACAAAGAAAGAATATTTAAAGTAGTAAGGGAAAAAGGCCAAGTAACATTTAATGGCAGACCTATCAGAATTACACCAGACTTCTCAAAAGAGACTGAAAGCCAGAAGATCCTGGAAAGATATCATACAGATCCTAAGAGAACAAAATTTCCAGCTCAAGCTACTGTACACAGCAAAATTCTCAATTATTGTAGATGGAGAAATGAAGATATTTCATGACAAAACCATATTTACACAATATCTTTCCACAAATCCAGCCCTACTAAGAATAATAGATGAAAACTCCAACACAGGAGGGAAACTACACACGTGAAAAGCAAGAAAGTAACATTCTTTCAACAAACCCAAAAGAAGATAGCCACACAAACATAATTCCACCTCTAACAAAACAAATAACAGGAAGAAGAAATCATTGGTCCTTAATGTCTTTTAATGTCAATGGACTCAATTTCCCAATAAAAAGACATAGACTAACATACTGGATATGTAAACAGGACCCAGCATTTTGCTGCATACAGAAAATGTACCTCAGTGACAAAGATAGACACTACCTCAGAATAAAAGGCTGTAAACAAATTATCCAAGCAAATGGTCTCAAGAAACAAGCTGGAATAGCTATTCTAATATCAAATAAATCTACTTTCAACCAAAAGTTATCAAAAAAGATGAGGAAGGACACTTCATACTCATCAAAGGAAAAAATATACCAAGATGAACTCTCAATTCTGAACATCTATGCCCCAAATGCAAGGGCACCCACATTCACAAAAGAAAGATTACTAATGCTCAAAGCACACATTGAACCTTGCAAAATAATAGTGGAAGACTTCAACATCCCACTCTCACCAATGGACAGATCATGGAAACAGAAACTAAACAGAGACACAGTGAAACTAACAGAAGTTAGGTACCAAATGTATTTAACAAGTATCTATAGAACATTTCACCCTAAAACAAAAGAATATACCTTCTTCTCAGCATCTCATGGTATGTTCTCCAAAATTGACCATATAATCAGATACAAAACAGGCCTCAACAGATACAAGAAGATTGAAATAATCCCATGCATCCTATCAGATCTCTAATAACAATAGATCAAAAAGATCAGAAATTCAAGGCCCATACCTAAACAAACAAACAAACAAAATATACAGCAAGTCAATAGCCAACATCAAACTAAAAGGAAAAAAACTTGAAGCAATATCACTAAAATCAGGGACCAGATAAGGCTGCCTACTCTTTCCCTATCTATTCAATATAGTACTTGAATTTCTAGCCAGAGCATTAGATAACAAAAGGTCAAAGGGACACAAATTGGAAAGAAGTCAAGATATCACTATTTACAGGTAATGTGATAGGATAGTTAAATGACCCCAAAACTTCCAACAGAGAACTCCTCCAGCTGATAAACAACTGCAGCAAGTGGCTGGATACAAGATTAACTCAAAAAAATTAGTAGCCTTCCTCTAGTCAAAGAATAAGCAGGCTAAAAGATTAGGGAAATGACACCCTTCACAATAGTCACAAGTAACATTTCCTCAGCCTATTCTCTTACTGGTAGGCAGCAGTTTGCAGTTACAAAGAGCAGATCAATTATTTCATTAATTATCTTTTTTTAAAAGTTGCAGCATGTTTCGTTTTCCTTTTTTCCTTTTTCTCATTTTTATTTATTTTTTATCATTTATTTATTTATTTATTTATTTATTTATTTATTTAATATACTCCAGATTTTATTCCCCTCCTAGTCCACCCACCAACTGTTCCACATCCCATATCTCCTTCGCACCCCCTGTCGCTATGAGGATGTCCCCACCACCCACCATCCACCCCACCGACCTCTAACCTCCCTGGGGCCTCCACTCTCTTGGAGGTTAGGTGCATCATCTCTGATTGAACACAGACCCAGGAGTCTTCTGCTGTATATGTGTTGGGGGCCTCATATCAGCTGGTGTATGCTGCCTGGTTGGTGGTCCAGTGTCTGAGAGATCTCAGGGGTCCAGGTTAATTGAGACTGCTGGTCCTCCTACAGGGCTGTCCTCCTCCTCAGCTTCTTCCAGCTTTTCCCTAATTCAACCACAGGGCTCAGCAGCTTCTGTCCATTGGTTAGATGCAAATATCTGCATCTGACTCTTTCAGCTGCTTGTTGAGTCTTTGGGAAGGCAGTCATGCTAGGTCCCTTTTTGTGGGCACTCCATAGCCTCCATAATAATGTCAGGCCTTGGGGCCTCCCCTTGAGCTGGATCCCACTTTGGGCCTGTCACTGGACCTTCTGTTCCTCAGGCTCCTCTCCATTTCCGTCCCTGCAGTTCTTTCAGACAGGAACAATTACAGGTCAGAGTCTTGACAGTGGGATGGCAATCCCATCCCTCACTTGATGCCCTGTCTTTCTGCTGGAGGTGGGCTCTACAAGTTTCCTCTCTCCACTGTAGGGCATTTCATTTAAGGTCCCTCCCTTTGATTCCTGAGAATCTCTCACCTCCCAGGTCCCCAGTACATTCTGGAGGGTCCCCCGACCTCCTACCTTCTGAGGTTACTTGTTTCCATTCTTTCTGCTGCCCCTCAGGGCTTCAGTCCTTTTCCCCAACCCAACACCACATCATGTTCCCCTCTTCCCCGACCTTCACTTTCCCTCCCAGGTCCCTCCCTCTCTTCCCTCTTGCGATTGCTTTTTTCTCCCATCCAAATGGGACTGAGTTGTCCTCACTTGGGCCCTTCAGCTTGTTGACCTTTTTTGAGTTCTGTGGACAGTATGTTGGGTATTCTGTGCTTTATTTAGGCTAATATCCACATACCACGTATGTCCCTTTGGGTCTGAGTTATATCACTCAGGATGATATTTTCTAGTTCCATCCATTTGCCTGCAAAACTCAGGATGTCCTTGTTCCTAATAGCTGAGGAGTATTCCATTGTGTAAATGAACCACATTTCCATTAAATTCCAGGAAGTCTTTAATTTATTTATTTCTTTACTGCCCAAGTTATCACTAAGTAGAGAGTTGTTCAGTTTTCATGTGTATGTGGACTTTCAAAATATTGCTTTTGCTGTTATTGAAGACCAGCCTTAGGCCATTGGGATCTGATAGTATGCATGGGATTATTTCAATCTTCTTGTATCCGTTGACTGTTGTTTGTGACCAATTATATGACCAATTTTGGAGAAGGTACCATGAGGTGCTGAGAAGAAGGTGTATTCTTTTGTTTTGAGCTGAAATGTTCTGTATATATCTGCTAAATCCATTTGGTTCATAACCTCTATTAGTTTCACTATGTCTCTGTTCAGTTTCTGTTTCAATGACCTGTCCATTGGTGAGAGTGGGGTGTTGAAGTCTCCCACTATTATTGTGTGGGGTTCAATGTGTGTTTTGAGCTCTAGTAAAATTTCTTTTATGAATGTGGGTGCCCTTGCATTTGGGGCATAGATGTTCAGAACTGAGACTTTCTCTTGTTGGATTTTCCCTTTGATAAATATGAAGTGTGTCCTTCCTCATCATGCTTGATAACTTTTGGTTGAAAGTCTATTTTATTGGATATTAGGATGGCAACTCCAGCTTGTTTCCTGGCACCATTTGCTTGGAAAACCTTTCTCCATCCTTTTACTCTGAGATAGTGCCTGTCTTTGTTATTTAGGTATGTTTTTTGTATGCAGCAAAATGCTAGATCTTGCTTGCGTGTACAGTCTGTTAGCTTATGTATTTTTATGGGTGAGTTGAGTCCATTAATATTGAGAGATATTAAAGACAGAAGGCTGTTGGTTCCTGGTATGTTTGTTTTTGTAGATGGCTTTACGTGCTTGTGGTTCCCTCTTTTTGGCTTTGTAGTGAGATGCTTAATATCTTGTCTTTTCTTTGGTGTAGGTACTTTCCTTGTGTTGGAGTTTGCCTTCTAGGATCCTCTGTAGGACTGGATTGGTAGACAGATACTGTTTGGATTTGGTTTTGTCCTGAAATATTTTGGTTTCTCCATCTATGTTGATTGAGAGTTTTGCTGGGTGTAGTAGCCTGAGCTGGCATTTGTGTTCTCTTATAATCTGCAATACCTCTGACCAGACTCTTCTGGATTTCATAGTCTCTGTTGAAAAGTCTGGTGTAATTCTGATAGGTCTACCTTTGTATGTTACTTGGGTGTTTTCCCTTGCAGCTTTTAATATTCTTTCTTTTTTCTATGCATTTAGTGTTTTGATTATTATGTGATAAGAGGATTTTCTTTTCTGGTCCCATTTATTTGGTGTTCTGTAGGCTTCTTGTACCTTTATGGCCATCTCTTTCTTTAGGTTGGAGAAGTTTTCTTCTATGACTTTGTTGAAAACATTTTCAGATCCTTTGAGCTGGAAATCTTCATTCTACTCTATTCTGATTATTCTTAGATTTGGTCTTTTCATTGTGTCTTGAATTTCCTTGATGCTTTGAGTTAGGAGATTTTTATGTTTTGAATTTTATTTGACAGATCTCAGACTCTTTTACAGTATCTTCTACACCTGATATTCTCCCTTCTATCTCTTGTATTCTGTTGGTGACACATCTATAAT
The DNA here is from genome assembly GCA_028551405.1 of Uromys caudimaculatus. Lineage (NCBI taxonomy): Eukaryota > Metazoa > Chordata > Mammalia > Rodentia > Muridae > Uromys > Uromys caudimaculatus. Next base: position 80,079,666 of record CM052706.1, read on the forward strand.
TCCTACCTCTTTCCTAGGTTTTCCATTTCCAGGTTTGCCTCCACTTGTGTTTTCTTTACTGTTTCTACTTCCACTTTTAGGTCTTGAACTGCTTTATTTAATTCCTTCACCTGTTTGATTGTGTTTTCCTATAATTCTTTAAAGGATTTATTTCTTGCCTATTTAATGGATTCTACCTGTTTACCTGTGTTTTCCTGTATTTCTTTCAGTGAGTTAATTATATCCTTCTTAAAGGACTCTATTATCTTCATGAGATAAGATTTTAGGTCAGTTTCCTGATATCCAGATGTGTTGGTATATTCAGGTCTTGCTATGGCGGGAGAACTGAGTTCTGATGATGCCCATGTATATCGGTTTCTGTTGCTTATGGTCTTGCACTTGCCTCTCACCATCTGGTTATCCCTGGTGTTTGCTGATCTGGGTGACTCTGTCTGGAGTCTACCTCTTTTGTCCCAGGGTTGCTTCAGGTCTCCTAGTAGGCCTGAGGCCCTGGCTGTAGCAGACCACCTGTGGGGCCTTCCAACTAGGGGTTCTTCAGAGTGGCAGAGAAACTGCTAATCTGTTGCCCTGGCTGTAGTAGATCTCCTGGGAGGCCTTCAGACTGGTTGGTCTTCAGAGGAGCATTCAAGATTTTGTCCTTTGTGAAGGTGTTCTCCAGGGGTCCTACAGAGTATGGTTTCTATTTCCCTCTGTGCAGCACAACTCCAGGGAGGCTTTCAATCTGTTGGATCAGTTGTCCTGCATGTTATAGAGGCCCCAGGAGGTCTTCTTATTGTGGTGTTTGTTGCCCAGTTGTTGCCCTGTGTACAGAGGAGCTCCTGGGATTCAAGCTGTGGTGTTTTCAGGGGAGCAGACAAGCTGGCAATCAGTTGCTCAATTGCCCTGTGTGTAGGGGATCTCCTGGGATGCCTTCAGGCTGTGGTATCAGTTGCCCTGTGGGAGCAGACTAGCTAGCAGTCTGCCCCAGCAGAAAGAACCAGGCAGAAGGGGAGTGGTTTTGGGGGCAGGAGTTTTGGGAGCTGATGTGTCCTGAATCCACTGGGCTCCCAGCTGCAGCTGTGAGACTTCCGGAGGGTTCTTACCAAATGCTCTGAGTGAAATGGGTCTTCTGGGATGGTTCAGGATATGCTGTCTTCAGGGGAGCAGAATAACTAGCAGTCTGCCCAGATAGAAAGGACCGGGCAGAAGGCATCGTTATTTATCTTTAAAATTAATTGTATAAAAATTTTAAAAGAATCAGAAATCTAAACTTTTTTTTTGATTGGATATTTTCTTTATTTACATTCCAAATGTTTTCCCCTTTCCAGGTCTCCCCTTCAGAAACTCCCTATCCCATTACCCCTCCCCCTGCCTCTATGAGGGTGCCTCCCCACCCACCCTTCATCCTCCTGCGCTGGCATTGCGCTACACTGGGGCACCTAACACCCACAGGCCCAAGAGCCTCTCCTCCCACTGATGGACAAGGCCATCCTCTGCCACATACGTGGCCAATGCCATGGGTTACTCCATGCCTATTCTTTGGTTGGTAGTCCAGTCTCTGGGAGCTCCTGGGGGTCTGACCTGTTGACACTGTTGCTCCATTCACAGGGCTGCAAACTTCCTCAGCTCCTTCAGTCCCTTCTCCAACTCCTGCATCCGGGACCCCATGCTCAGTCCAATAGTTGGCTGTGAGCTTCTGCCTCTGTATCTGTCAGGCTCTGGCAGAGTCTCTCATGAAACAGTCATATCAGGCTTCAATCAGCAAGCACTTCCAGGCATCCACAATAAAGTCCAGGTTTGGTGGCTGTATATACGATGGATATCCCCCCCAGGTGGGGCAATCTCTGGATGGCCTTTCCTTCAGTCTCTGCTCCACACTTTGTTTCTATATTTCCTCCTGAGAGTATTTTGTTTACCTCTCTAAAAAGCACTGAAGCATCCACATCTTGGTCTCCCTTCTTCTTAGGCTTCATATGGTCTGTGAATTGAATCTTGGGTATTCTGAACTTTGGGGCTAATATCTACTTATCAGTGAATACATACCATGTTTGTTCTTTTGTGACTGAGTTACCTCACTCAGGATGGTATTTTCAAGTTCCATCCATTTGCCTGTGAAGTCATTGTTTTTAATAGCTGAGTAGTATTCCATTATGTAAATGTACCACATTTTCTGTATTCATTCCTCTGGTGAGGGACATCTGGGTTGTTTCTAGCTTCTGAGTATTATAAATATGGTTGCTATGAACATAGTGGAGCATCTTCTGGGTATATGCCCAAGAGTAGTATAGCTGGGTCCTCAGGTAGTATTATGTCCAATTTTCTGAGGAACTGCCAAACTGATTTCCAGAGTGATTGTATCAACTTCCAATTCCACCAGCAATGGAGGGGTGTTCCTCTTTCTCCACAGCCTCGCCAGCATCTGCTGTCACCTGACTTTTTGATCTTAGCCATTCTGACTGCTGTGAGGTGGAATCTCAGGATTGTTTTGACTTGCATTTCCCTGGTGACTAAGGATATTGAAGGTGCTTCTCAACCTTTTGAGTTTGTTCAATGAGAATTCTCTCTTTAGCTCTGTCCCCCACTTTTTAATAGGGTTATTTGGTTCTCTAGAGTCTAACTTCTTGAGTTCTTTGTATATGTTGGATATTAGCCCTCTATCAGATGGAGGATTGGTAAAGATCTTTTCCCAATTTGTTGGCTGATATTTGTCCTATTGACAGTGTCCTTTGCCTTTAGAAGGTTTGCAATTTTTGAGGTCCCATTTTTCAATTCTTGATGTTAGGGCATAAGCCATTGGTGTTCTGTTCAGAAACTTTTTCCCTGTGCCCAATGTTCGAGACTTTTCCCCACTTTCTCTTCTATTAGATTCAGTATATCTGGTTTTATGTGGAGGTCCTTGATCCACTTGGACTTGAGCTCTGTACAGGCAAATGGTAAGTGGATATTAGCCCAAAAGTTCAGAATACCCAAGATTCAATTCACAGCAACCATTGGACTGAGTGTGGGGTCCCAGATGGAGGAGTTGGAGAAGGGACTGAAGGGATTGAGAAAGTTTGCAGACCCATAGAGGGAGCAACAGTGTCAACTGACCTGACCCCCCCGATGCTCCCGGAGACTGGACCACCAACCAAAGAATACACATGGAGGGACCCATGGTGCTGGCCACATATGTGGCAGAGGAGGGCCTTGTTGGCCATCAGGGGGAGGAGAGGCCCTCGGGCCTGAGGGTGTTAGATGCCCCAGTATAGGGTAATGCCAGGGAGGGAAGACAGGAGTGGGAGGGGGGAATGCCCTCATAGAGGTAGGGGTAGGGGGATGAGATAGGGGGGTTCCAAAGAGGAAAGCTGGAAAGGGAGAAACATTTGAAATGTAAATAAAGTATCAAAAAAAAAAAAAAAAAAAAAACGAATGGTTCAATTTGCATTCTTCTACATTCTGACCACCAGTTGAACCAGCACCATTTGTTGAAAATGCTGTCTTTTTTCCACTGGATGGTTTTAGCTCCTTTGTCAAAGATCAAGTGACCTTAAGTGTGTGGGTTAATTTCTGGGTCTTTAATTCTATTCCATTGATTTACCTGCCTGTCATTATACCAATACCATGCAGTTTTTATCACTATTGCTCTGTAGTATAGCTTGAGGTCAGGGATGCTGATTCCCCCAGCCATTCTTTTATTGTTAAGAATTGTTTTCGATATTTTGGTTTCTTTGTCTTTCCAGATGAATTTGAGAATTGCTCTTTCCATGTCTTTGAAGATTTGTGTTGGGATTTTGATGGGAATTGCATTGAATCTATAGATTGCCTTTGGTAGGATGGCCATTTTTACTATGTTAATTCTGCCAATCCATGAGCGTGGGAGATCTTTCCATTTTCTTAGATCTTCAATTTCTTTCTTGAGAGATTGGAAGTTATTGTCTTAGAGTTACCACAATATATTTTATATTATTTGTGGCTATTGTGAAGGGAGTTGTTTCTCTAATTTCTTTCTCAGCCTGTTTAATATATATATTATATGAATGCTACTGATTTATTTCAGTTAATTTTATATCTGGCCACTTTGCTGAAGTTGTTTATTAGCTGGAGAGTTTTTGGGGTCACTTATGTATTCTATCATATCATCTGCAAATAGTGATGCCTTTATTTCTTCTTTGCCAATTTGTATCCACTTGATCTCTTTTTGTTGTCTTATTGTTCTAGCTAGCACTTCGAGTACTATATTAAATAGATATAGGAGAGTGGGCATCCTTGTCTTGTCCCTGATTTTAGTGGGATTGCTTCAAGTATGTCTCCATTTAATTTGATATTGGCTGTTGGTTTCCAGTAAATTGCTTTTATTATGTTTAAGTGTGGGACTTGAGTTCCTGATGTTTCCAATACTTTTAACATGAAGGAATGATGAACTCTGCCAAATGCTTTTTCTGCATCTAATGAAATGATCATGTGATTTTTTTCTTTGAGTTTGTTTACATTGATAGATTTCTGTATATTGAACTATTCCTGCATCCCTGCGATGAAGCCTACTAGATCGTGGTGAATGATCATTTTGATGTGTTCTTGGATTCGGCTTGGGAGAATTTTACTGAGTATTCTTGCATCAATATTCATGAGGGAAATTGGTCTGAAGTTCTCTTTCTTTGTTGGGTCTTTGTGAGGTTTTGGTATCAGTGTAACTGTGGCTTCATAGAACGTATTGAGGAGTATTCTTTCTGTTTCTATTTTGTGGAATAGATTGTGAAGAGTATTGGTATTAGGTCTTCTTTGAAGGTCTGATAGAATTCTGCACTAAACCCATCTGGTCCTGGGCTTTCTTTTGATTGGAATATTTTAATGACTGCTTCTATTTCTTTATGGGTTATGGTTATGTTTAGATGGTTTATCTGATTCTGATTTAACATTGGTATTTGGTATCTATCTAGAAAATGATTCATTTCATCCAGATTTTCCAGTTTTGTTGAGTATAGGCGTTATAGTACAATTTGATGATTTTTTTGAATTTCCTCAGTTTCTGTTGTTATACTTCCCTTTTCCCTTTCTGAATGTTTAATTTGGATACTGTCTCTGTGCCCTCTGGTTGGTCTGGCAAAGGGTTTATCTATCTTGCTGTTTTCTCAAAGAAACAGCCCCTGGTGTTGTTGATTCTTTGTATAGTTCTTTTGGTTTCTACTTGGTTGATTTCAGCCCTGAGTTTGATTATTTCCAGCCATCTACTCCTCTTGGGTGCATTTGCTTCTTTTTGTTCTAGAACTTTTAGGTGTACTGTTAAGCTGTTAGTGTATTCTCTCTTCCCTTTCTTTTGGAGGCACTGAGAGGTATGAATTTTCTTCTTAGCACTGCTTTCATTGTGTCTCATATTTTTGGGTATGTTGTATCTTCATTTTCATTAAATTCTAAAAACTCTTTAATTTCTTTCTTTATTTCTTCCTTGACCAAGTTATCATTGAGTAGAGCATTATTCCATGTGTATGTAGGCTTTCTGTTGTTTCTGTTGCTATTGAAGACCAGCCTTAATCCATAGTGAAATGATAAGAGGCATGGGATTATTTCATGTTGAGCTCTGTTTTGTGACCAATTACATGGTCAGTTTTGGAAAAGGTACCCTGAGGTGCTAAGAAGGAGTTATATTTTTTTTTTATTTAGAATGAAATGTTCTATAGATATCTGTTAAATCCATTTGGTCCATAAATTCTGTTAGTTTCACTGTGTTTCTGTCTAGTTTATGTTTCCAAGATCTGTCCATTGATGAGAGTGGGGTGTTGAAGTTGCCCACTGTTATTTTGCAAGGTTAAATGTGTGCTTTAAGCTTTAGTAAAGTTTCTTTTATGAATGTGGATACCCTTACATTTGGAGCATAGATGTTTAGAATTGAGAGTTCTTCTTGGTAGATTTTTCCTTTAATGTATATGAAGTGTCCTTCCTTATATTTTCTGACAACTTTTGGTTGAAAATCGATTTTATCCAATATTATGATGGCTACTCCAGCTTGTTTCTTGGGAACATTTGCTTGGAAAATTGTTTTCCACCCCTTTACTCTGAGGTAATGCTTGTTTTTGACACTGAGGTGCATTTCCCATATGCAACAAAATGCTGGGTCCTGTTTATGTATCCAGTCTGTTAGTCTATGTCTTTTTATTGGGGAATTAAACCCATTGATGTTAAGAGATATTGAAGAATAGTGACTATTGCTTCCTGTTATTTTTGATGTTATTTTTATGTTTGTTTGGCTATTTTCTTTTGTTGAAAGAAGGTTACTTTCTTGCTTTTCTTAGGATATAGTTCCCCTCCTATGTTGGTGTTTTCCATCTATTAACCTTGGTGGGTCTGGATTTGTGGAAAGATATGGTGTAAATTTGGGTGTGTCATAGAATATCTTGGTTTCACCATCTATGATGATTAAGAGTTTTGCTGGGTATAGTAGCCTGGGCTTGCATTTGTGTCCTCTTATGGTCTGTATGCCATCTGCCCAGGATCTTCTAGCTTTCATAATCTCTTGTGAAAAGTCTGGTGTAATTCAGATAGATCTGCCTTTATATGTTACTTGACTTTGTCCCTTACTACTTTTAGTATTCTTACTTTCTTTTGTGCATTTGGTATTTTGACTATTATGTGACAGGAAGAATTTCTTTACTGATCCAACCTATTTGGAGTTCTGTAGACTTCTTGTATGTTTATGTGCATCTCTTTCTTGAAGTTAGGGAAGTTTTCTTCTATAATTTTGTTGAAGATATTTACTGGCCCTTTAAGTTGGGAATCTTCACTCTCTTCTATACCTATTATCCTTAGGTTTGGTCTTTTCATTGTGTCCTGAATTTCCTGGATGTTTTGGGTTATAAACTTTTTGCATTTTGCATTTTCTTTGACTGTTGTGCCAATGTTTTCTATGGTATCTTCTGCACCTGAGATTCTCTCTTCTATCTCTTGTATTCTGTTGATGATGCTTACATCTATGACTCCTGATCTCTTTCCTAGGTTTTCTATCTCCAGGGTTGTCTCCCTTTGTGATTTCTTTGTTGTTTCTATCTCCATTTTTAGATCCTGAATGGTTTTGTTCAATTCTTTCACCTGTTTTGTTGTGTTTTCCTGTAATTCTTTAAGGGATTTTTGTGTTTCCTCTTTAAGGACTTCTAGCTGTTTACTTGTGTTCTCTTGTATTTCTTTTAAGGAGTTATTTATGTCCATCTTAAAGTCCTTTATCATCATCATGAGATGTGATTTTTAAATCAGAGTCTTACTTTTCTGGTGTATTGGGTTTTCCATGTCTAGCTGTGGTGGGTGAACTGGATTCTGATGATGCCAAGTAGCCTTGGTTTCTGTTGCTTATGTTTTTGCCCTTGCCTTTTGCCATCTGGTTATCTCTGGTGTTAGCTGGTCTTGCTGTCTCTGACTGTGGCTTTTCCCTCCTGCATGCCTCTATGTCAGTACTCCTGGGAGACCAGTTCTCTCTGGGAGAAATTTGGGTATGGAAAGCTATGGTACAGTGTCAGCTCTGGGGTGCAGAGAGAAACCAGAAGATCCTGTCCCTAGCTATTCCTTGGTTCCCGTGTCCTGATGGCTCTGGGAGGGTCCCTCTTGGCTCAGGAATTTGAACAAAAGTGGTGGTCTTACCTGTGTTCATAGCTGTGTCGGCAGTCCTGGGAGACCAGCTCTTTCCTGGTGGTATCTGTGTATGTACTGCTGTGGCACAGGATCAGCTCTGGGCACAGACAGAAACTGGAAGGCTCCTGTTCCAGGCTGTTCCTCAGTTTCTGTATCCTGAGGTTTCCGGGAGGGACCCTCTGAGCATCAATGGTGGTTTTACTTGTTCTCGTGGACTTGTCTGTACTCCTGGGAGGCTAGCTCTCTCCTGGCACTATTTGGGTATGGAGCCCTTTGGCACAGGATCAGCTCCAGCCGCAGATGGAAACCAGAAGCCTAAACTTTTATATTAAAAAAATTCAATCGTTTCCATTTAAATCCTCAGACTACACATCTACTGGTCATCATCAATTTTTATCAAATCATATCAGGAACCCGAGGGCAAGAATGGATACAAGAAATTAATTATCACTAAATCACCAGTCTGGCCTCAGTTAAGAATCACATCAGCCAATGCTAGTTAGACTGCCATTGTTCTTGTTTCCTGGTCTCAAAAAATCCCTAGTTCAATTAATAAAAGTGTGTTTTTCTGGACTTCAAATCGTTTCCTAAGATTCTCTATGTCAAAGCCACTAACAAAAACATCTTAGCCTAGTAATTTATTTTTCCAAATGCTTTCTAAGGGTGGTAGTCATTGCTGACAACCTACATCTCTAAATTCTTTCCGAGGGTAGTGAATAAATCATTATTTTGCTCCATGATCAATGCTTGAGAAAGATCAAGCACTATTATTGTGAGTGCCAATGATACTGTCAAGTGAGGGGCTGGAAGCCCCCTGAGAGTTTTCATACACTTATTAGATTGAAGGGGATGTGACATCAACAACCAGAGCAAAAATTCACTACAGCATGAAGTCTTCAGGATACATATTCCTCAGGGTTCTGCTTCTCTGAGACACACCCATCGTGATTGTGCTAACTGGTAAGCTACATTCCATGAATTCTAATTCTCATCCATTTGTTGTTCCTCCTGTATGGCCCTTGAAAACTTCCCCATTTGACTGTGAAGTGAAAAATAAAATTTGATTACATACAGAAAACCTATGGAATATTTACTTCTCACAGATCTGGCCATCTATTCCTGTCCTTTTACAAATATTATTTGGTACATGAGAAACAGTTAGTTCTGGTGGAAAGGAATTCACAAGCATTCTATTCTATTACTATTCTGTAATGTGACTGTCCATTGCTTCCCCAAACTGGAGTCTGGTGCAATACAAAGATAATAGATCAGATCAATTTGCTATCCACAAACAAGAGTTATAATGATTTAAATATTGAAGAACAAGCTTTCCTAGAATTAGAGCTAACAAATTTGCATGAAGTAACAGTTATTTGATCAAAGTTGCCAGAAAAAAAAACTAGCATTAGATGTTAGCTGTTATCCTCTGCTTCTAGCATCTGAACCATCAAATAAAATGTCTCATGAAGTACAAATGACTATAAACATGTAGAAAATATGTGATCTGGATAAACAGTATAATACATGAAGAGGATATTTTTAGTTACCATGCCTACTTCCATCATCTGCTAGCTTCACTTCATTAAGCCAGCCTGGATTCTTGATAATTTTAATTTTAGGTATAGTAATCTAGCAACATGTCACATGTAAATGTTATGTCGCAGAAGCAGAGGATGGAAAAGAAACAGAAGCTGGATCTGGAAATTGATGGTTAACAGCATTGATATAATCCAGGAATTTCTTCCTTAATGTTTTTAACAACTATTTCTCTCTCACTAGATAGTTGTCTCATCTACTACTAAACCTCCTAAACAGACTAAACCACCTAAAACAGACCTTAGGAAGGACTTTAAATAATATGTATTGAATAATGTATAGCCCCAGCATGCATAAAATGTGACATTTGGACAACAGGGGGAACTGTGAATAAAAGTTTCTAGAATAGAGTTACATTCTCTGTTGAACCTTCTACAAAGCTGGTTAGTTAATGCTTCAAAGTTTGAGGGAAAGTTGGAACGTTTCAGGTCTGGAATATAATTAAAAATTGTATTGCAAGGCTGAAGATATGGCTTAGTAGTTACGACTGGATATTTTATTCTAATTGGTTTTCAAATGATCATTCATGGGTAAGGCTATCTTTTGTAATGTTTTGAAATATTTTGTCACTAGTGGGAGATGGTGTTCATAGAGGATTGGGAGGTATAAAGAAAGGGCAGTTTAGAGCAGTGTGTGTGTGTGTGTGTGTGTGTGTGTGTGTCTGTCTGTCTGTCTGTCTGTCTGTCTGTGTCTGTGTGTGTGTCTCTGTGTGTGTCTCTGTGTGTGTCTGTGTGTGTGTGTGTGTCTGTGTGTGTGTGTGTCTGTGTGTGTTTCTGTGTGTGTCTGTGTGTGTGTCTGTGTGTGTGTCTGTGTGTCTGTGTGTCTCTGTGTGTGTGTCTCTGTGTGTGTCTCTGTGTGTGCACTTGTGTCTGTGTGTGTGCATCTGTGTGTTTGTATGTCTGTGTGTGTTGTTTGGTTTGTGCATATATACACATGTCTTGCCCTTTGCTGTCCTCTGCTGCTGCTCTCTGGTCTTAAATCCCACTGCAATGGGAATGCTCCTACTAGGCCTTTCCTGGGGATGGACTTCCTGAAAAAATGAAATCCTGGGAGATAGTAGGTGCTGGTGCTGGTGCTGGTCCTGGTCCTGGTGCTGGTGCTAGTTGGTAGACTGACTGGTTGCCTCAGTATGTGTGGCCTTGGAGATATGAAGACTTGTGGATAGTGTCTGACTAGCTTTAGAAGAGATCCTTCTGCCCTTAATTTCCACATCTCCACATGCCCTTTCTCCTCTTCGATGCCAATGAGCCTCTTTCCTTCCTCTTCTTTGTTGTTCTGTTCTGTTCCTAGTACTCTTCCTCTTGTTCCCTGTGTTTCCTCTCCTTTATTCTCCTTTATTCCTCCACATTCTGCTTCAGATATAGTTGCCAACATTCTCAATTCCTTGCACATATGTGTGCCAGAACCCAAATTTAGGATGCAGGTGAGGCAAGCAAGTTTTTATACAGAATGAGGGCAATAAAACAAGAGAGGAAAGTTTTTCACTCCTTGGGGTTCAATCACACCCATACACAAATGTGCATCTTCCCTCTCACAGCACTCTTCCTTTCCAGGACTTGGGGTACTGGTAGCTACTGGCTTTTCTCAGACCCTCCTTTTGAGTAGTCCTAGATCCCAGCTCTCCCTTCATGAGTAAACCCTGAATGCAGCTACCTCCTTCAGGTCGGCTTATCCACTCCTCCTTGTTGCTTATCCACTTTTCAAGCTCCTCTTATTGGATTTTAGCACTGGGTCTTGAGGGCTTCTTTTTCCTTTTATTTTCTTTCCAGCTCTGATGTGTATCCATGGTGTTATAGTCAACTCTGAGCAGATTAATGAACATGGGGAAAGCTGTGAGACTAATAGTGGTCACTGTTGCCTTGTGGATCGTCTCCATGTTATACTTGGAGGGACGCAGCCTGTTCTAGAGTCCTGGTACAGGAGGAGACAGTGTGGGAAGAAATGGCTTCCTGTGCGTATGGGAAATGTTCTTTCACTGGTGGAACTGAATGCCACTGGCCTTGGTCAGATAAACAAAAGTATTAAGAGAAAAACACACTTTTTGAGGAGTATTTGAGCAGTCCTCAAGGAACTTCTAGGTAAGTATATTCAGGAATGACAGGATTTGCACTCTCAAACTCCACTCAGCAATTTTGGGAATGAAGTCCTTCCTGTGGATTAGACATTGAAAGATGATGTCCTCAAGGGACCACATTAGTTGTCTCTCTGTGGCTGTGGATAACTTCTAGGGGTCAGCTCTCTCATCTCACCATGTGGGTTCTATGTATCAAATGTACAACTTTGGGTATGTCTAGTCATATACTACCTGCTAAGTTATCTCACCAGAACACAAGGATTACAATTCAATAATTATACCATCAATAAAGTGAAGTAAAATTATTTTAAATGTGTTGCTTCAAACAATTCAGCAAGCACATAACTCACAACTACCACAATATGTTTAGACAATTTGTAGTGTGTGTATGGGGGGGTGGAATAGAGGGAGAGGGAGAGGGAGAAGGAGAGGGAGAGGGAGAGGGAGAGGGAGAGGGAGAGGGAGAGGGAGAGAGAGAGGGAGAGGGAGAGGGAGAGGGAGAGGGAGAGGGAGAGGGAGAGGGAGAGGGAGAAA
>CM052706.1:80098341-80181540 GCA_028551405.1 Uromys caudimaculatus
GACAGTGTGCACCTGCTCCCTTCGAGGCCTTCCTATCCAGGGGCCTGTGGGGTCCTCAGGCACATGAGCACACACACTCCCATGGGAAGAATAAAGAGCCTGGAACTCAGACTGCCCATGACTCTGTCTGAGTCACTCTTGCCACTTATGAACTATGTGAGTATGGACAAACACATCAACTTCTCTAAGGTTTGTTTTCCTTTTCTACAAAATAAAAACAGTATTGTTTCCCTTGCAGACACAATTTGGATGCCCCATTAAAATAAAACAGCTGTGCTATTTAAAAAAAAAAAAAAAAAAAAAAAAAAAAAAAAAGGAGAAGTGAACAGCCAAGCCTTGCCTATGAAGGAGCATGAGTCTGATCCATGGACATCCTGTGCTCTTTGAAGCTCTGAGGGAGCTGGTTCTATTTGACACCTTACTGAACCTGTATATTGGCAAAACACCCATGGACAGGCGTGTCAGGAAGCTCCTGCCCACATCCATGGAGCAGCTCAGAGAAGAATCTGCAGCCTGCTCTCATCTATGCCGACCCATCCTGGTTACTTGCTGCCAGCTGCTCTGCTGTTTCCACTGCCACGCCAGACTGAGATGGGCAAGCTTCTGCTCCTCCTGCTGCTAGGGGCTTGTATACTCGTGTTCATCCAAGGTGAAAAATGAATCTTCAGAGGCTGAAACAGGGGTGAGGTCAGAGGCTCAAGATAGCTGAGAGTAAACTTGGGATGGTGTCCTGAATAGCTGGGATAGTTGTGTGCTGGGAGCAGAGGGAGGTCAAGGTCAGGATTTTTGCCCTTAGCAAACAAATAATACCAAACTGAACTGGCACCATGGGAGCTTAGATAGGTAAAATGAGTAAAAATTTCAAACTTCAATGTTGTTCAAATATGAGATGTAGATTTGACTTGCCCAGTCATATTGTCTTATATCTTTCCCCCTAGTCTTGTTCTTATCAGCAGACAAAAAGCATATTTTTCTTTAGTTTCTTAATTTTTAGTATTTTTATTTATTTTTAAATTGTGTGGATGCACATGTGTGTGTGCACATGAGTGCAGGTGCCCCCAGAACCCAGAAGACATTGGATCCTCTGAATTTGGAGTCACAGGCAGTTGTGAGCTGCCTGACCTGAGTGCTGAGACTCAAACTTGAGTCCTCTGCAGGAGCAGTGCCTACTAGTAAGCACCAAGCCTTCTCTCCAACTCTATTGAGTCCCTTTTGTAAAAGCGGCGTTTATGTGAAATATTTAACTTTACCTACTAAAAGTGCAAAAGCATGTTTATGATTAATGGAATTCAGATCTGGGGATCAATAACTTGCATAGTATTAAAGTCTAATGAAAACAATCTAAGGATTTTTTAGACCTAGGTTATCTGAATTATTTATTGTGATGCTTCATTTCCTAACTGTTCTTGTCCATGTTGGTCCTAGCTCAGTCAGTCCTGGGCTCACTCATCATATCTGTTTTTTTTTTTTTTCCTAGCCCAAACAATAATATGCGTGTCCTGCAACATATTTGTGAATGGCAAATGTATAGAAGGTGAGGGTAAATGCACCATGGAGCAAGGTGGTGCATGCAGAACCAGGGATGTCTATTGTTCCAATGCAAGAGGTAATGCTAACAGGAAGTCCACCAAGGAGTCTTGCAAAGAAGTGGTGTCTCCTGTGGAAGAGCAGGCTTGTGTGGATACCAAAGACTCTCATACATTGAATTTCAAATATAATTTTCTTACACTAAATATCAATGTTCTTTTCCAGGTGGGTTTCGCTACAACCACACTATATTGGAATGTTCTAGATCGTGTAAGGCTTCAGAAGAGAGTTATTTTCATCTGAAATTTTCAACCTTTTGTTGCAAAAGTCAAGATTTCTGTAATAAATATAAAGGAAAGTGAACTCATATGCTAATTGATGACCAGTTTCTTTATGTGCCTGCTGGATACCCCTCCATACATGCTCTGCTGAAGATGGAGCAACACTTTGCTGTTATTGTTCTGTTTTATTTTTATGATCATTTTATTAATTTACATTTCAAATTACATCCCCCTTCCCAGAGGGGGCAACTCTTATAACCTCTAAGCATCCTTCTTTTCCCGTCTTGGATGCTGACTCCTTCCTACCCAACATCAGACACCAAACATTCTCCATTCATCCTAATTTCCTTTCCCTTCTTTGCTCATCTGTGAACATCACCACCAATCGTGTTTGTCTTGCATTCATCTCCCCCTCACAATCACTAAGTTACTCTGGCTGACAAGCTACCTGGCTTCTAGTTTAAACATTTTTTTCAATTAGCCAAATTTTATTAACATCTTATATTCCTAATACATAGTATTCTCTTCTGTTTTGGGTGTGTTAAATTCCCATTGTTCTGAATCATTTCTTCATTCTTTTTTCTTCAAGAGTAAGAATTCAAATGTGAAGAATATCATTAGTATGCTGCATTGCAGCATTCAATTATATATTTCTCTTGAATAATGTTTAAAGAAGAGGAAATTTTTATGTTTCTGTAAAGAATGCTAAAAATAAATTCATTTCACTTGACTGTCATTGGGTTGAATTTCTTTTTGAATAAGTGAGAAAATCTACAAATCTAGATTTATATTCTAGGATATCAAGTTTATACATTTTAATTAACTTTTTCCCGTTTCAAACTATAAAGAGCCTTTAAAAGGCTACTGTGGAGAATGGCCTAAACCACCAGAGCTTATTTTTTAAAGCTGATAAATCAATAAAGTTGAAATATCAATAATAATAACATCAGTGATGATATATCTAAAACTACACCTAAATGAAGGTAGAGGTGGGTCTCTTTATATCTGACACTCCAACACACAAATAATGTGATGCAGACAGTATTCATGAGAAGATTTTTATTATTTTGAAAACTTCCTTATTAATCTATGCCCACTTGACCAATGTAAACCCTAAACCTTATACATTAATTTAAGCAATATAAATGAGTTATCATGACAAGGAAAATCAACAAAATGGGCTATCAATCTAGTCAATTGATTTGAACCTAAATCTGGTGAAATAGCCAATAAATAGTACTTCAGGCTAATGATCAGGGTTACAGGAGTCATGGGGAACTAGTATCATATCACTCCAAATTATCAAATAATAAACAACACAAGAAATCTAAAAAGTTTTCCTATCTAAGAAGAGGGTGAGGAAGCACAATGAAGAGAAATGGGGATCCTGGGAGAGAAAAAGAATAGCAGGCAAGATACATCTTTAATCCCAGAACTTAAGAGGCAGAGATAGGTGGCTCTGTGTGAGTTTGAGGCCAGCCTGGTCTACAGAGTGAGTTCTGGGACACCCAGGGATAAAAGGAGAAACCCTGTCTCAAAAGGACAAAACAAAACAAACAAAATAAAACCAATAGCAATTTAGTTCTACAAGTTCTACTGATACAAAGTCCAAAATCAAGTAATCCACTGATTGATTATCTATTGAGGGCCCACTTCGTGGTTCATAGAATACCAAGTTTTAGGGGCAGGTGCATGTATCCAGCACCATAACTGGAATCTTAGGTTTAGCATTTAACAGCACATGTGAATAAATAGAAACCTTTATTAAAATCCCCTGCTGGAGTACCTAACCCTTTCCACAGAAGAGATGCCAAAATAAACTACTATTCAGCTTCTGACAAACACAGTCCTTGAGTATTTGCCCACAAGGAGTTGTCTAGCTCATCTCTTTTGTATAGTGACCCTATTACCACAATGCTCAACTGAAGTCACAAGTCTGCAGTAACCTGTAATTTCCTCTTCACTCCTCTGGCTCTACAAAACCTTCACTTCTCCTGCACTATCATTGCTACTGCTGCTGCAAGTTAAGTATGAATTGTCAATGCCATCTTGGTTTCAATTTGGCAGAGTATTTTAGCCTCCACTGTCACGTGGTTCAGAGCTTCTGCCTCAAAGTTACCTCCCCTCTAAGAATCAAAATTTAAAGCAACTGTGTCATTGCTAAAAGTCATTATGGCTTTTGACACCTCTGAAATTGAGAGAATTTATCAATAAATTCACACAGCACACCAGTTTTATAAAAGAAATTAAACTACATTATGTTCTCAATAAAAATTATATACCATATAGTTCAAAATCTTTTTTTTTATTTTTTTTTTATTTTTTTTTTTATTTTTTTTTTTCGAGACAGGGTTTCTCTGTGTAGCCCTGGCTGTCCTGGAACTCACTCTGTAGACTAGGCTGGCCTCGAACTCAGAAATCCGCCTGCCTCCCAAGTGCTGGGATTAAAGGTGTGCGCCACCACTGCCTGGCCAAAATCTTCTTAAAATAGCAAAAGTAGCCACAAAATATCTTAGAAAGGGAAAAATAAAATAAAATTCCCTTCATTGATGAAGATCCCAGTTCTGTTGGCCAACTACAAATTTTTCTAGAAAAGCTTCAAAGTTCATTCAGGACATTTTAGCCTGCTTCACTTAACTTCCTAAAGATTTTAATGAAACACTGATGTATTATACAGTACAGCATTATAACTGAGGTTCCTACTGTCTGTTCAATTCACAAAACAATAGATTTAGTCAGCAATGCTTTACTGAATATTCTACAAACCATAGAGTCTAGCAGCAAACACATAGGCATCTGAGCTTCCCTAATGCTAATGCCTTAGCACCTCAGGGAGGAATAGATCTTGGTTTATAATGGTATATAGACACAGAGCAGGTCAACTACTAGTCCTGCAGTAGGATAAGAACACCATGACCATGACCTCTGCTTTGGGAATCAGATATGGCTGTGATGATTCTTTTTATCAAATGAGCCTCTAGGAATGTCCTCAGAGTAGGTCCTTCCTGACTAGCTATGAAATGTGTCTGGAATCTAGGTAGTGACAGCAAAGAGATAAAGAGAAGACATACTGCTGGACTTTATTACACCTTTTAACACAATTCCTGTACTACTGTCATTTGAGAAATCTGAAGTCTCAGAATTGACAATATGCATCGTTTACCCATGCCATAAACCCACATGTAAACTGAAAAATCCTGGCTTCTTAACAAGAACAGTCAAAAGGACACAGGCCAAAAGAAAGTGTAGAATAGATTTGTTGACTGGGCTTGGCCAGAGAGGTTCTGAATATGACTGAATATTAAGCAAACCTATTGTTGGTTATTATGAATACAACATTTTTAACATGTGGTATATCATCAGCACTGATATTTTACACACACACACACACACACACAGACACACACACACACACACACACACACACACACACACACACACACACACACGCTTTCTCTCACAGTCTCCAGAATTTAACTTACATCATGAGATGGGTCTAACTCATTTCTAGTGGATTCTCAATGACTTAGTTATACCTGGATTTGAAAATGCTAGAATGATGCTTCCAGCTTAAATGTGTCTAGAAAGTTCTATGCCATGGCTAGGACACTCAGTCTTGTTAGGCATCAGCTAAGGCTCATTACCGGAAGACCTGATATGGTTAGTGTGGGCCTGGAAGCTTATGGAGGTTCTGACTACCCACTGTCTGGAATGATCAAAGGGGAGACTTCCTGTATTGCATGAGAAATTGCGTCTGGTGACCTCAGAGTAGGCTGGCCATGTAATACACTAAAGTCTGGGATTCTTTGTAGGAGGAAAGGGCACTTTTATTGGTGATTAAGTTTAGACTAAAGGCAAGAATTTAGATAATTCAACCTTAGCTACCTTTAGGACAGTCTGGGAAGCAACCCAGAGATTTGGTAAACTTAACACACAAATGGAGCTATGATGATCTTCAAACATGGCAATTTATGTTTCCATCATGAGACTGCTGGTACAGATTTTTCTTTGTATAGCAGTTTCCCATAAATATCTAAGTGGAGGTTTCTTTATGACAAACATCCTTGAAAAAATAGATATATTATGAAAAAAATCCATGTGCTGGAATCCACCATTCTTAGAAAGTACTGTCAAATTTGACAACCATAAATATCATCAAGATATTTACAGAGATCATTGTTTCCTGTGTTTCAAATTCTCTGTACATGTTATTGGGCCAATATGGAAACCCTACCTGATAGCACATGTTGTGTTAACTGATAGTAACACATTAAGTATATAAAACTGAGAGTGGATTAGAAAATTGATGCCTCGCAAGGACAAATATGTTCATTAGGAAAGATTAATTAATTTGATTAGGCCTGTTTTCTTCATTTACTCTTTCTTCACCTCTTTCCTAGGATGGTTACGATGGGGTAATAAGGGTTAGGAAGTTGAATAACTAATAGAACTCCACTGTTAAAATTAGAGGGATACAGAGAACATACAGGTAAATAGAGTGATACAGCACAGTTTGAAGCTGTGTGAATTATTAAATCTTGTAGCCTAGCACCCATGCATCTTGGACTCCTCATGTGTATGAGTCCCTATCTTAGTGTTGGAAAGCTAAGCAAGGAGTTCTCATGTATAACTGTCATGCTTGTAAAGTATGAAATGAACCAAACTCTCAGAGTGTGGTACATCTGGGATCTAAGATGCCAGCCTCCAGCCATTGCTTTCTACACACAGACCACTATTCAATCATCCAGCCAACCAGCCATTTTTCATTATTCGTTTCTTTTAGCCTTTGCCTAGTCATTAATAAGGACTAGCTGCATGATCTATTAACTGTTCTTGAACTATGCAGAGTAAGGCTCTGAAGGTCTCTGTCATGGAGGGCTCATGTACAGGGAAGGTAACAGAAGGAGCAGAAGACTGTTTCTGAAACCTAGGTGGTCTCTAGCCCCAGTCTGCTCAGCTACTGAGCTTGCTCTGTACTCTTTGGTCTTCCCGCAGCTCGATGCACGGGCATGTAGCGTGTCTGTGGGATGGTTATTTTTAAGCAGGATGATATAACTAAAGATACCTTAGAGAACATCAATAGAAATGTAATAATAAACATTAGGAAACTATATTGGATTATGTGCCCTATGTACATACACATAGGCCAGGCTTTCAGGAAACATGTAAGTTCTGAGTATTTCAGCAGTGTGATTCAGAAGCTAGCTCCATGTTTGAGAAAATACTACTTAGCTAATACAGGTATTTAGAAGCTAGACAGTTAACACTTTACATGAGGAAAAATTTGTTTTGTAATCCACTTATCCAAAAATCCACTAGTTTCTTTTACATACGTTGTTTGGATGGCATTTGTTGTGTTTCTACTATGCTGAAGACCTACTATATAGGAGGCATAAAGGCTGTGAGTGCACATCCTGATTTACAGAACATGATGAACAAGGTTCTATTGTTGCTGCTAACCTCACTATTGCCAAGGCTAGAGAAAAATAAAAGGTTCGTGATCCTGCTCTCCACTCAACCTTAGGGAGCTTACTTAGGAAATAAACAACTCTAGCTTCATCTATGAAGGAATATGAGATGGATCCAGGGACATTCTCTGCTCTTTGCCCTTTGAAGCTATGTAGGAGTTGGTTCTGTGGGATGCTTTTCTGAGCCTGGATACTGGCAAAACATCCACAGGCAGGTGTATAAGGAAGCTCCTGCCCACATCCTGGGAGCAGCTCAGAGGAGAGTCTACAACCTGCTCTCATCTACCCTGACCCTTCCTGAGCACCTGCTACCAACTAATCCTCTAATCGCCCAGACTGAGATGGGCAAGCTCCTGCTCCTTCTGTTACTGCTGGGGTCTTTTGCTCTCATGTTTATCCAAGGTAATAGTGAGCCCTTCAAGGTCAAAACAGGGGAGAAGACAGGGACTAGAGATGGCTCAGAGTAAATGTGGGATGGTGACCTGAATAGCTGTGATAGGTAGTGTGGGGGGATCAGAGAGAGGTTAACGTCAGGATTCTAAGATGAGCTGATCAAAAAGAAGTGAAGATCCTTGTGTTGGTTCCACCCTGCTCTTGCTAGAGTAAGAGGTCAAGTCTCTCCAGGTTCTCATAGTGGGATCAGTAACTCCATAGAAAATGACTTTGAGTGTTCTTGTCCTTCTATGTCTTTGAATCTGCCTCCTTCAATCACCAGTAGCAGTCAATGGGTGCTTATGACTTTATAGAAGATGCCTAATACCATTATCTGTTGGGAGGAGGTCACTGAAGAGTTTATCTTAAGCCAGTTTTTCATATCAAGCACACTGTTTTGATCAGGTAGATTTGATTATCAGATTCCTTTGGGGGAGATGGTATATGCTATGAAATACTGTGAATGTGCCCTTTCTGTGGTGCCAGGACAATATCTATTCCTCAACCATTTTATTTTTATTACATTTATTTATTTAATGTGTGTGTGTGTGTGTGCGCACGCGCGTGTGTGCCATATCATACATGTGGAGATCATAGGACAAATATTGAGAGTCAATTCTCTTGTCTTTCCAAGTGGGTCCCAGGAATTGAACTCAGGTCATCAAGCTTGACAGTAGGTTGACCCATCCCACTGTTTCCACGAGTGTTTTTTCTTTTATTGTATTTTACTTTTACCGTATCCCCCCCATTACTCTTATTGCATTCTTACTCCCTCTAAAGCACTTCTTCATAAGTCCTCCTCCTACTTTCATATCTAATTAAACAGGGAGTTTAATTAGGTTTTCTTGCATAAGCATGGGTGTGGGATTATTGACTGAAACATAGACAACTTAATAGTAGCTACATCACTGGGGAAAAAACAGAAACAAACCCAAAAAACTGACTTCCTGACTTGTAGTACATTAATTGACAATAGTTCCTCAGGGAGGAATGAGACCTCAAAATTCCTTCTCTAGTCCAAGAGAGAAAGTCAATTGGCCTGATATTATGCAGGTCTTAACATTGGTAAACACAGCCGCTGTGGGTTCTTGAGATCACTGAACAGGTCATATGCAGGAGGTGGCATTCATAACACTTTCCCATCCTCCAGCTCTCATATTCTCATTACCTCCTCTGCCACAATCTTTCCTGAACATTTGGGGGTGGGATATGATATAGATATCCCACATAGGGCTAGGCTCTCAATAATCACTATTCTTAACACTTAGATCAGTTATGGGTCTCCACATTAACCACGGACCACTGCAGAGAAGGTTCTATGCCCAAGGCTGAAGGCAACACTAATCTTTGGCTGTATACATAAATATTTAGAGAGCAGTCTGACACGTCCATCTAGGGATAAAAAGAAGAATTAGAAATAGTATTCTCCTATTGAGAGTTCTCTATTCAGTGTCATTTAAAAAGAACTGGAATGTTTGTTTTCTTAATGAATTTCTTGAGGGTTTTTTCTTTTATATTTTGGAGAACAATCCTCTGTCAGACATACAGTTGGCAAAGGTTTTATTAATTCTATAGGCTGCCTCTTCATTCTTTGTTCTACTGACAATTTCCTTTGCTATGTTAGGAGCTATTTAACTTCCTGATTTCCTATCATTAGTGATAAGGGCACAGGTGTAAACCTGACAGTATGCCTCAAAGACTGCGGGCTAGCCAAAGCTGGGATTTGTGCCTCTAGGGAAGAAATTAATTTCAGGACAAACCAAAATTAAAGCAAAGGTGAGCTTATTAGAAATATAAAAAGAGGGTACATGACCATAACTGTGACTAGCATTATTTTCTTCCTTGGGTGAGGGGTCATGCCTGTTAAGCATGTGTAGGTTTCTCAAGGAAGAGATGCAGTTAGCTTACACAGGAACATATGGGATTAAGGCAACTCTGGAGTTTATCTCTAATAGTGCCAAGAAACCACCTTCCTTCTTTGTGACACTGCACAAAGAATATAATTCATAATAATCTAAAGAATTTTTCTCAGTAAAAATTGGGAAATGAATTTATGAGGGGCACCCTTAAGTTACAGGGAAGAAAAACATATGCCTAGAAAGTCCTGGTTATATGTCAATATCACCCTAAGTAAGCACACAACCTAATTACTGTCCTTAACCTCTTTGACTGTGGAGTTTTTTGTCTTGGAATTTATATCTAGCACTACTAAGTGAATATAATTCATTCATTATATTTAAAAAGGTGTCTTTTGAAAAACACATATTGTATCTGTGGCCATTAGTCTGTGCCAGTGGAGTCTGAACTCTCTGCCTTCCTCAGCAATAAAACCAGGCCAGATGCTGGAAAAAGAGTTTACTCTTCATCTTGGATTTTCCTCCCTGTATCACTATAATTCCCTATCTTTTTATCTTAAGTCATTTGGGGAGCGGTGCCCTTATTGCCTTGGGATTGGAGCTCTACTCAGGAACTTGTAACCTATGCCTATCTCTTGGAGTGTACTTCCTACTTTTTCTTCCAGAAGTTTCTGAGAATCAAATTGAGGTTTGGTCAATTTGGAGTTGCTATCTGTGTATGGTGAGAGATAATGATCTAGCTCATTATTCTACATACAGGTATCTGGTTTGTCAGCATTATCTGTCAAAGATAATATCTCTACTGGGTCTTTTAGACATGATTTCAACATTCAGGTGCTTGTAGTTACATGGCCTTATATCTGAGCTCTTTATTCTATTCCATTGATCTACATTTCTATTTTGTGCTAGTAGCCTATTATTATTGTTATTCTCATGCATTTAAAAAGGAACTTTAGGTGTCAGATTTGCTTACATAGATACTTTTATAGTTTACTGCACAATGGCATTGCATACAAAGTAATGCCAATAACTTCATTTCCTATGCAATCAAAATTGTGATGTCAAGCCCTTAGCTTCTTAAAGAAGTCATGAATCCAATCTGTTGTAATACATCAGCACCTGAGGTTGCGTTAGGAAAATTCCTCTGGGTTATGCCACGTCTCTGAAATCTTTAATCCTCTAGCATTCTTAGTCACTACAATCATTTTCTCACCCATTACGTTTGTTTTTCCTAGTTCAAGCTACAGTGTGCATGGTCTGCAACTCTTTTAAAAGTGGACATTGTTTGGCAGGCAAGAGCAACTGCACTACAAGATACAAGCCTGGATGTAGAACCAGGAATTTCTTCCTATTCTCAAATACAGGTAAGGTGTTTCAGCTAGTCTGAAGGCATCCTTGCTGTGAGGAAGATGTATTCCTGCTCTGGAAAACAGAGTTGGTACTGGGGGAGAAAGTCCCCTCACTGTGAACACCAGTGTATTTTGGATACTGAATATAAATTCTTCTATCTTCTAGGCAAGTGGGTCCACAATCATACCGAATTGGACTGCTATAAGGCATGTCTGGCTGAAAATGTGTACTTGGGAACCTTGAAGATATCTACCTTTTGCTGCAAAGGTGAAGATTTCTGTAATAAATATCACGGCCAAGTAGTGAAGAAGAATATTTACTAACTTCCAATTCCTTCAGCAATGGCACTGTGTCCCAGTTCCCCATTTTCTCTTCCTGACATTTCTCAACAATTCCCTCTGTATGTTTAGCATGAAGTAAATCTCTTTACAAACTGTCAGTTATGCTGAGAAAAAGAAAAATGTAAGAAAAAGATGAAACATAAAAGTCATAAAAGATTGTACCCTCCTGGCTATTCAAAAAAGGGAGGAAGGGTCATGCTTTAAAAGTTTATGAACTGTTCTTTGCATTTGGCTAGAGAAGCACATCATTCTCAGCTGATGCTCAACTGGGAAAGATCTAATTTGATAAATGATGTCTATTTTTCAACAATAATATGCGATAATGTAGATACACATAAAAATGTATTATGGAGTACATATTTAATCTTTGGTAGGAATGCATATTAGAAGTCAATTGTCCTTTGAGCCCCAGAGAAAATATCACAGATGCCTGATTTGATTTAGACTACATTAGATATTAATAAAGTTCACTACCAGGAAATCCTCCCCAATCTATCATTCATAGTAAGAGCAAGGGGAACCATGAATCTATTTCCCAAGACTCAGTGGAGAAAAGTAGATCATCAAACCTCCACCCTTGTGTTCAAGGTCCCAAGCACATGTGTGGCTGTTCCAGCATAAGGTCCTGACTCTGGCTGTATCCCAACTTGAGGAAAGACAAGAAACACTTAGCTGAAGACAGGGTGTGTGCCTTGTATCCTGGGTAATCAGAGACCACTGGACTTCTCTATACTAGGTGACAGTTTACCAATACTGTGTTGTGACAGGTGTCTTTGTGAGTATTCATCAACTATCCAAACTCTTGGTGTCCCTTCCTTTGTCTGGGATGTGGACCAAAATGAAAAGTGGTGCAAGAAGCACCTTGGTGAGAAACAAAGACGTAGAGTCTTATTGCTTAGAGAGGGCAAACAGGGATGGCTTTGTGATTCACATTGCCTAGAAGCTGGTGAAAATACAGAGAGCAACACACAGTGAGACTCCTAACCTCAATCGGTGCACCTACAATGCAACACCTACTCCTAAAACTCATGAATCATGACACAAGAGGGAACCAAAGGATGGTAATGGTGAAAGACAAGAATATCTGTTCCTAGGTGTTATCTTCTCTATATGACAGGGAAGGTACACACATGAAATCTCTACAGTAGTGTTGCCTCAACAAGACCTATATAAAAACAACAGTAAATATATCAATGTGGATGAGGAAAGTATCTCAAGGTTTCATCCCTACAAAAAGAGCTACAGGCAACTGTGTCTAGAGGGATTGGGGGAGAAACCAGTTTTCTCCATAATCTAACCCTGGGATAGTTATCCAATTCCAGGTGGACAACACATAATACAAATGCATACAAGCAAAAAAGTGGACTTTACATATATACATACATACATACATACACATACGTATAAAATACAAGAAAATAAGGGTTTGTGAATTTGAAGGGTAATGGGATGAGGGACATCAGAGAAGTTGGAGGAGGAAGAAGGATAAAAATGATGTCAACAGATTGTGTTAAAAATTCTCAAAATTTATATTTTGAAATCAATAACATGTACTCTTTTATCCCTAAAGCACCTCTTTCTGAACATTTCCACAATGCTGGGAATGTCAAGGAGTATTTGAGAGAGCAGGGATTTGAATACCCCTCTGACTGTTATCTGAGAGAACAGGGGCTCTTACTTGGCTACATTTCTGTATGAGGCAAGTATTACCTGTAAGAAGAAACAGTGACCCTGCATTCCTGCACACAGCAAAGGCAGCTGATTTCCAGAATACTGGTCATCCAAGGACAAGCACAAAGCAATGCTCACAGAGTTTAATCTTAAACATCCTTCTCCTCTCTTAGTGCTGGGAGCAGAGTGTGGCAGACACTCTCTCTGTTACCAAGCTTTGATAAGACCTATTCCCACAGAATTTTCCAACTAAGCTCTTTCTATAATTTGAATTTTTCCAGTATGTATAAGCAGACTCAATCTATTTATGTCATTCTATCAGTCTCCACTTTTGCATTCATTTTACATGCAAAATATTACTCCCCAAACAAATAATCTATGTCCATTCATGGTTTCCTTGTACTTCATCTCCTTCTCTCTCTCTCTCTCTCTCTCTCTCTCTCTCTCTCTCTCTCTCTCTCTCTCTCTTACACACACACACACACATACACACACACAAAAAACACACACACTTCAATTGAGAGTCACACTATGAAACTTGTTTGTTTGTTTCAATAAAAATAATGACTTAGCATTCTAAACTCCACCCCACAGTTGCTTGGCATGAGCCCACTGAGGCACACCTTTCCCCCACACCTCCCCCATACCCCCATAGAACATATATATATATATACATTTTTATAAACACATCATTGGTGCCGCATGACTCAGATTAGAAACTGCAGGTTTGCATCCCACCTCAGCCACCATGAGCGATCCATGCTCACTAGCTCAAAAGACAGGTAAGTCCCCATCTCCCACTGATCAGAGTAACAGTCTACATGGACTCAGGGGAGGGTTCTTGAGCTCGGAGCTATCCTGTGTAGTCCTTGAGGATGGAAGACATTCAGTCTTTCACTGACCCTCGTTTTAGGACTTATTCCCTTGGGTGAGACATTCCTCTTTCCTTTTGCTCTCTCAGGAGCACCACCTCTGAACATAAGTCCTCTCTGCCACGTGTCTCGCCCAGGGGTCAGTCTTTCGCTGACTTTGTCCCTATTTAATGGGATGCCTTGGTCTTAAACTATCTCTCTCCATCTCTACTAAACTGGCACTTTCTCACTAAGGACCCATAGTGCAGACTTCCCTCACCCCCTCTCATTTGCAGCTCACTGCAACCACTGGTTCAGCTAGTTTGCCAGAAAAGCAGGTCTGTCCGTGCCCCCTGCAAGGCACCCTACTTGCTGCCCTTCCCCCTCTGCTCCTTAGCTCTGCTCTTAGTTCTCAGCGGGAAAGGTAGGTCTGGCCCCACCCTTTGCATCCTGCCGGAGGCACCCTCCCTTAAACTTGCTTTCCCATGTGTGTGCGAACACCTGAGCCCCTGCCAAAGCTCACAGCCTCAGGAAATGCAGCTTTGGCCTTGCCCATCCCTTATCTGCCCTAAAACAACTTTTGCTGTCTTAGCAGCTGCTTCTGCACATGCAAGCCCCTTCTGTCTCCACCCACTGCCAGGGACTCTGCTGCCTTACCCCCACACTCTAGCTCTCTGCTCTGGACTAGCAGTTACACTTGACTCCCTCAGCCTGCTCACGCTCAGCCAGTCCATCGCGTTTCCACCTTCCAGCACACACGAGGGACTTTCTGTCTCTCTCCCTCTCTTTCTCTGCCACTCCTGCAGATTTCTTATTCTGGTCGTAGCCATATGTCTCTTTGCTACTGCTATTAAATTCTATTCAGTTATAACCAATCAATCTATATTGCTTTCAATCCTGTCAGAAGTTTGTTAATTCTTAAGTTTATAGCAGACAGAATTCCCAAAGTCCTTGACAGTTGGCCCATGATAGTAGATGGTCCCAGAAGATGGTAGACACAGCTACAGAATACTGCCTAGATTGTGATATGACAATCACTGAAAACACAGTGGACAAAACCGGATACTTTGGGTCAAGGGGCTTGGTTAAAACAAGGTGAGCTCACTTCTCATGTCACATGTATCCATTCCATAGAGAAAAAGCCCTGCATCTTCTGTGCTTGAAAGCCAGACTGACTCTGCCCAAGTTGCCATGAAGTTGCCACAGAGACCAGGGAACTGTTTGCTAGTGGACTCTGTCATTTTTTAAAAAATATAACTGCTAGATTATTGTTTACTCTTTCTCAGACTTTTTTCTACATTGACAGCTAAGCTTTCACTCCTTACCTAAACTTGGTTTCCATTAATTAAATGCTTCATATTTCCTCTTCTTGCTATGCCACTGCCCTAATATTATCTGAGTTCCTATAAATTTGCCTAACTAATAAAACATTCCACTATACAATCCAACTTTTTCAACTTTTTAATCTTGTCCCTTCTGCCCCACAAAAGGCTCATCTTAAAGACTGTTCATGTTGTTAACTCATGATGTTATCTCTTTTATAAACTTATAAGCTACAGAAAACCTACTCAGATCTGCCTCTCATGGACCCAATAGACTCCATCCAGATAAGTACATCTGCCCAAAGTTCCCACTTACTACCTATTCCCAAGGGTGGGATTCCTCTGGGTTTAAAATGTACATCTTAAGAAAAAAAATTTTCTTTCTCCCAAACATACTTAACCTTATTCCTCTACCCATAATAATGTGTTTCAACATCTTGTCAAGTCCAGGCACTTACTATACCCACAGAAGCAACCTTCAGATGCTCCAATCTTCTCTCAGACACAGATACTTCTACAGAACCTGTTCCTTCTGACCTACCCTCAGACAGCTCCACAGACCCTGGACAGCAAGGAAACAGTCAACTCTCCTACGACTGGACAAACATCCCCCACACCCATTCTTCTAGGTTCCCCAGAGACACGTCGCCCCCAAAGCCAGCATGAAGCAGTCAGATATTATGATGACCCTATTCCTGCTTTGCCATTGCCTCTTTCTAATTTTTCTTTTTAATTAAACCAAAATGGGGGAATGTTAGCATTCTGTCTAAACTCCACCCCACAGTTACTTGGCAACAGCCAGGTATGCTCCTCTCCACAGTTGCCTAGCAATATTCAGGTGGGCCTGGCCAACTATAAAAGGGACTGCTTGCTCCTCCTCTTTCTCTCTCTCTCTCTCTCTTGCTTCTCTCTCTCTTGCATCTCTTTCTCTTTCCTCTCCTCATTCCCTTCCCCCCCCTCTCCACATGGTCATAGCCAGCCTCTCCACTTCTCTACTCTCTCCCTCTCTCTGCCTTTCTCTGCCTCTACTACCCTCTTAACTCCCCTCCCCATGCCCTGAATAAACTCTATTCTATACCATACCATGGTGTGGCTGGTCCTTCAGGGGGAAGGGATGCCTTGAAATGGGCCTGCTGAGGCACACCCTTCCCCCACACCTACCCCCATACTCCCATAGAACATATATATATATATATATGTATATATATATACATTTTTATAAACACATCAATGACCTCCATTTCTACCTATTTTCCTGAAAATGTCATGATTTGATTTTTTTTACAGATGAATAAAATTCCATTGTGTTTGTGAATATGACTTTTTTTATCCATTTATCTCTTGATAGATTTCTAAGCTGGTACCATGTCTGATCTGTTGTGAATATTGAAATACTATAACAATAATCATGGACATGTCGGTGTCTCTGAGTAGTGGTAACATAAATCCCTTGGAGGATATGCCAAAGAGATAAGTAAGTCATTTGATGGTTCTATTTCTAGTTTGTAATGGAGTTCCATAATGATTTATATAGTGGCTGCATAAGATTACATTCCCACAGTGATTAAAGGTTCCTTTTCCAAACATTCTGGGCACACTTTGTTCTTACCACATGTTTTACGGGTGATAGCCATTCCGACTGTGGTGAAATAGAATCTCAAAGCAGGTTTACTTTGCATTTCTCTAATGACTAAAAATTTTGAACAATTTTTAAAAATCTATTGGACCTTATAATTTTTGCTTGTGAGAAATATCTGCTCAATTCTCCAGCCCATTCCATTGAATTACTTTTGATACTTATATTAAACATTCTCTTAGGGTCTAGATATCAACCCCATGGTTCATTTTATGTGTTAAAGACTTCTCAGCCTATGTGCTGTCTCTATACTTTGATGATTGCTTCCCTTGATGTACGCACGAGACCTCTCCACCTTCTAGTGTCTTTCACTCTCTTCAGTACTGTAAGATTTTCACTATAGTAGTTTTTCCTCTCCTTCCTTAGGTTTATTAATAACACTCATTATATATTTTTAAACCATTATAAATATGATTCTTTCCCACACTTGTGTTCTAAGCTAATTCATGATTGTCATGTAGAAAAGCTAGCTGATCTCTCTGTGCTGAATTGCTTAAATCTTACTACGCTTTTGAAAGTGTCTAAGTGATCTGAGAGCTTTTAGCTGCAGTTCCTCTGGCCTTTAAAATTGATGATCAAGACATCATCAAATAGGAGTCATTGGTTGTTTTATTTCCTGATAGTATTCCTATTTATTTCTTTCTCTTTTCTTATTGAAAAATATACCAAATAAGAGTAGAAGAGTGGGCACCTTGGCCCTGTTAGAAAAAAGTGATTTCAAGGGTTTCCTACTTAATATAATGCTTATGAAAATGTTGTATATAGCATTTGTTATGCCACAGTATGTGAGACTCTTATAGTCCTAATTTACTCAATGCTAGCTTTTTATCATGACAGGATATTTGACCAATTTGGAACCCAATAGAATAATCAAACCATGGTTTTTGAACACTTTGAGTACATTTTTATTGGCAGGCAGACCTCTATGAATTTGAGGGTAGCCTCGTCTACAAAGTGAATTACAGGCCTACCAGAGCTACATAGTCAGATGTTGTCGTGTGTGTGTGTGTGTGTGTGTGTGTGTGTGTGTGTGTATTGTTTTGTTTGTTTGTTTCTTTGTTCATCTGTTTTTGAGACAGAGTTTCTCTCTGCAACAGTCCTGGCTGTCATGGAATTCTTATTGAAGATCAGGCTGTCCTCAAACTCACAGAGATCTGCCTGCCTTTACCTCCCAAATGCTAGAATTAAAGGTATGTGCCACCATTCGTGGATATCTATTTGATATACAATATATCAATATGTAATATAATATTATATTATACTAAGTACTGTTAATACTATTAGAATGTAAGTTCTATGTTGAGGTTCTGTTAACACTTTATTGTTAACATCATCTAATGTTTTCTGTGCATTATCAAAACCATCAAGAACAGGCAATTGGATGGGTTTTTTGCTTATGCATGGAAACCTGGAGCCAAGTAGCGCTTTTGCTGGCAGTTGACCAGACTCTCTCATGGCAGCCTTGTTGGTTGGGACTCTCTACAAGCACTACAGATGATCACTACAACCACAACTGAAGATATGTTTGGGCAGCCATCATAGCCTTACAAACCAGAGTGGACTTCAAATAACCCTTCATACCAAGCAGCTATTTGCACCCTACCCAGACAAGGAGAATCTCCTGAGGTATCCCAGCAAAAGCCCTGGGTTTGGTGTTGACTGTACTCTGAATGGTATTAACATGTTCATTCCTTTAGAGGAGGCATGATCTCCATATAAGTTACTGTCTAGACAAGTAGGTTGCTGGGTTTACTTTTCCAGCATCTAAGAGACTCCCCCTCTTGTACCGTCCCCTCACACTTCATTTCAGGCTCAATAAAAGCCTTCTCCCAAATATTTTCTTATATAGTTTTGATCTCTCACATTAGCAGAGCAAGTTAAGCTGATAAAATGGAGAGAGGAAGAGAAACAAGGGCCCACTGTGTGCTGCTGATGGTAGTATTACCTGGTAGGTTGTGTAGACCATTAGCACCAACTAAAGCAAGGAAATGTGAGAGAAGAATAAGAAAAGAAATAAGTCACAGAAGAGATTTGGTATGTTGCCAATGTGGGAGGAGCTTACTTTGGATCTGCTTCAGGGATGTCTCATACACATTGTCTTTTGTCCTTGCCTGGGTGGATTGTAAATTCACTAGAGGCTGGTCTTTTCTGAGTCATCTCTGATCATCAGTTGTTTGGCACTAACATAGCAGGCTATAAGAATCTGTTCAGGAGAAATGGATAACCTACTAAACTGTGTCTCTTTCTTCTCTGCTTTGAAACTGGTATGTATTGCCTGCAGGTTAGTCCCTTATCTGCTGTAGGAAAAAAAGGAAATCAGTTCTTATTCCACCCTGCTTTGTCTGGAATGTTGTGACATGTTTGTGACTGGATCATATCTGTTACCAAAACATTGATACAGCTAAGCTATCCAGAGGTCTAATAACATGCTTTCTCTGGGAAGGGTCACTGTGGCACCTGCCTCCTCTAAGCAATCTTTATATTTTCAGTTTTCATTGTACAGTGTATACTATGTCAGTCTTACAAAAATGGGGAACGTGTTCATGAGAAGCAGACGTACACTACACAACCTAATGAAACATGTATAATACGCAGAATCTGGCTTGCATATGAATGTGTTCTGTGCACTGGGGTTTCTGTTTCTCATTCAAGATTCCAAGAACCATCTCTAGGACACTGTACTTGAAGAAAAAGAGTCAACTAATATCCAGATATGATATTCTAAACCTTGTGCTGGATCAACATTTGGCTATGGTAAAGTTAAAGCATATATTGAGTGATTGGAGCTTTTCTCCATCATTGTATTGGTGTATTCATCAGTCCTCTAATCCCCAACATCTCCCCTATTTATGGTCTGTCTATCTTACTTTCTATGCCATAACAAAACACCATAAACAAGACATCTTATAAAAGAAAACATTTAATTTGGGGCTGGCTCAAGGTCCCAGGAGCAAAATCATGACTGTCATGGCAGAGAACATGGCAGCAAGCAAGAAGGCATGGTGTGGGGATAGGAGCTGAGGAATTATATCCTTAGTCAAAACCATAAGGCAGAGAAAAAGAAAGAGAGAGACATTGAAAATAGCATTCACTTTTGAAACCTTAAAGCTCATTCCCAGAGATACTTCTCTGCCAACAGAGACATACTTCCTATCATTCACTTATGAATAACTCTCTAAAATACCAACTTTACTGGAACAGATCATTACAGGAACTCATGTTTATTTTTCTTAGAAATTCTTGAAATGTGTTTTATACAACAGTAATACCATATGCTAATTTCTGTATAGCAATTATTTCCAATGTTAAAGCTTCTTTCCTCCCTACTAATGGCATTTCTAGATAAAAT
This sequence comes from Uromys caudimaculatus, assembly GCA_028551405.1. Lineage (NCBI taxonomy): Eukaryota > Metazoa > Chordata > Mammalia > Rodentia > Muridae > Uromys > Uromys caudimaculatus. The sequence continues at coordinate 80,118,426 of CM052706.1, forward strand.
ATAAGTTCACCTTTACCAAAAGAGTATGGCCTGAACTATGTAGCTCAAAACAGATCCTTAAAAAAGGATAAGTAAGGAAATTTACACTGCAAAATTTGAGATTTTTCTTAACAAACACATATAGGTTATGTAGTAGATGTCTCACTCATATAACACTCAGAGGAGATAAGTCTCATGATTATAAATAGCTGAATGCAATGGCTTTCTATATATCATCTTGTAGGCAACTACCAGTACTATGTATTTGCTAGAAGTTTTCATTATGCTTTTCAAATTCCATACCAGTTAAGAATTCATGTTTCTTCTACCCACAAGTCTGGACCCACTAGTCTCTAGCTCTACAGAGGTGCTTCATTCCAACATTTCATATGAATAGTGTTATACAGTGAAGGCCCAAGATGAAGAACAGTCCACTTTCTGTATTAGACCTCCTTAAAGGACCACTATGCTCCATGATGATGCTGAGTCATGTGTGCTCAGTAGTTCTGATTTGTCCTGGGGCTGGTTCTATGTCCATGGTCCATATAACCACCTAACACCTTGCAGATGTCTGTGGTCTATGCCTTGACCTGAAGCCATGTTGCTGTCTGTGGCCTACACTACCATCTGAGGTCCTGGTGATATCCAGGTCTGGGTTGCCACCAAGGACGTGTCTGGATCGAGGTCCTATTGCAGCCTGAGCCTGTGTTGATGTCAGTGATCCAAGTTACTACCAAAGGCCATGTGGATGCTCAAGGCCTCCATCATTGCCCAGAGACAGGGTGATCATATGACCAGGCAGGTCCTTGCTCTGCTTCTATACTCACCTTTTGGGATGGAATTCTGTAATATGGCATTTTGTTTGTGAGTTTTACAAGGGAGCATAATTAGTAGATTTCCTTGAGAAGAAACTTTGTACATTAGAAAATGGTGAGGGGTAGTGGTGGGGCATGCATATTGATGCATGTGGCCTGCAATGCCATCTGAGGCCATGATGATGTCTAGGTCCATGCTGCCTCTGAGGGCCTTGACTAAGCCTGTGGTCCTACTGTGGCCAGGGGATGAGTTCTTGGTTTGTATTGTTGCCAAAACTATGAAAAAGCCTGTGATCTGAGCTCCAGCTGACTGTAAAAAGCAAGGAAGCTACTTTGGCAATGATATTGATGACTGCAGACTCACAATTAAGGAAGAGGGACATGGAAGGCTTCTGTGACAACTCCTATCCCAAATGAAGTAACAACCTAAAAAGGAAGCCATCAAAAAGAACATTTAAAATGTGATAAGGATACTGAAGAGTAGCTCCCCACAATTGATGGCTTCTGGCAGGGTTCCAGTTGGAGAAGGACTCAATTTTCATTAGAGTGGACAATTGTGAACTTAACCATACTCTAGTAGGTATATAAACAACACAAATGGACGTTTTTTATCCTGCTCAGCTGGGAGATCACAAGGGTGAGTGGTTGCAGGACAGATATGGAAGGACTAGAAGTGACTGCAATCAGGGTATATGAGGTGAGATTCTCCAAATAATTGATTAAAATATTATTTTGGAAAAAATTCATAAAAGCAAAACAAAATGGACTCACCAGACCACACATACATGCATACATACATACATACATACATACACACACACACACATGTATGGAGGAGGGACACCAGAGGAGAAAGAGGAAAGATGAAAATGATATAGAGAAAGCATTTTAAAAATTGTGTTCTGAAATTAATAACTAATGGAATACATTATCCCTAAAACACCTCTTTCTGAACATTCCCACAACTCTGGGAAAGTCGAAGAATGTGTGAGGAAGCAGGAACTGGAATATCCCTATGGCTGTTGTCTGAGAGAACAGAGGGTCTCATTTGGCTACATTTATGTGTGAGACAAGTACTATCTGTAAGAAGGAACAATGACCCTGCATTCCTGCACACACAGCAAAGGCAGCTGAACCTTAAGAGGCTGGTCGTCCAATGACAAGCACAAAGCAATATCAGCGATTACATAGTTTAGTCTTGAAAACTCTCTTTTCTTAGCTAGGAGCAGAGTGTGACAGACAAGATAGAAACACTATTTCCCAATTAATTGCCTCTGTTGACAAAATTTGATAACCCACATCCCACGTCATTCAAAATATAGGCTTCAGTTTTTCTGCTGGTTAATGTATTTTGTTTGAGACTGGACCTCATGCACCAAGCTAGATTTAAACTGTAGGATGACCTTGTGGTCCTCAGGATTACAGGTTAGATTACAGGTTACTGGTAGGATTGGAGATATGTGCTATCACACCTAGTTTATGAAACAATAAGGATCAAGCCGAGAGATTTATGCATGTTAGACAAGCACTCTACCAACTGAACTACATTTGGTAGAACAGTACCCTCAGAAAAAACTCTACCCCCAGACTCAAGTTTCAATAACTTTCATGTATTACAGGCATTATTTCTTTGGGGTCTTAGAATTAGTCACAACTGGACAGTCAAATGACACCTGGTCTGTCCTAGACATTACTTTGTTTCTTTCTGTAGTATAGGCTATTGTTTGCCAGCACAGTACAAAACAATCTTGTTGACATATAAAATGAATGAGTCTTTTCCCCCTATGTTAACAAATCACAAATCCACATCTGAGAGCTGTATATGAGAGTTTTCTAAGTATTTCTCAACTAAGTCTTTTTATATTTTGAAATTTTTCTAGTAAGTATAAGTAGACTCAATCTATTTTTGTCATTCTATCATTCGCCACTTCTACATTCATTTCACTGGCATAACCTTACTTTTATGACCCTTTTTTATCATTCCTATCCCTTCCCATAGAATCTCTCTCTCTCCACTCATGGTTTTGTTGTACTTAATCACATACAATCTCTCCCCCTCCATTACGAGTCATATCATGTGACTGGTTTACTTCACTGAAGACAATAACCTCTATTTCTACCTATTTACCCTGACGATGTCATAATTTGATGTTTTTTCTACAGATGAATGAAATTCCATTAGGTGGGTGTGTATATGTTCTTTATCCATTTATCTGTTGATGGATATCTTGGCTGGTTCCATGTCTGGTCTGTTGTCAATTTTGCACAATAAATATGGACTTGCCACTATCTCAGTGGTGTGGTGACTTAAAGCAGTTGGAAAGTATGCCCAAGAGTAGCACAGTTGGGTCATATGATGGTTTTAATTCTAGTTTGTAAAGGATCTCCATAATGCTTTCAATAATGGTTGTCTATGGTTACATCCTAACCAAAAGGAATCAAAGGTCCTCTTCCCCAACATCCTGGGCACACTTTGTTGTTGTCACTTGTTTCCTGTTGATTTGCTAAGAAGGTATATTCTTTATGTTTAGGTAAAATGTTCTCTAGACATCTGTTAGATCCATTTAAGTCATAGAGTCTGTTAGTGTCGTTATTTCTCTGTTTAGTCTCTGTCTGGATGACCTGTTTATTAATGGAAGTCAGGTATTGAAGTCTCCCACTACTAAGGTGTGGGATTCAATGTGTGATTTATGATTTAACGATGTTCCTTTTACAAATGTAGGTGTCCTTGCATTTGGAGCAGGTTCACTGAAGGTTTAAAACCATAACTAAGTGATTAGTGAAGTTTTATATATATAAACCCAGTCAATATTTTATCTTCTGTCCTGGCACCTACAATAAATCATTAGTTCCCTTTTTATACCTTTTGGTTAATTGTTTTACAACCTCTTGGAATGTGCTCTGAGTAGGAGAAAGTCTGATTACTATCTAAGAGCAATTCACTGGTGACACTTGGGAGACTAGCAGAGTTCTCATTGCAGTTTTGACTATCAGAAAAGCATCTAATGGCAGTCCACTATAAAAGAGCATAATAATCACTGATATAATTTTAGGAATTCTTATAGGATCATTATTAAGACTTAAGTCATATATATGTCTATATAGCATCACTTCAAGACAGTACATCTTCATAGATCTGCAGAGATCTGCCCAAAGGGATATGCTATTACTTAGTGACTGTTGTATATGTTTAATAATAACAGGAAAAGCATATTAATAGCAGGAATCTTTCCTAAAATGAATCATTTAAAGCCTTGCTACATAAGGGCGAACCTGTGGCAGATTATATAATAATCCGAAGCAGGACGATCACCTGCTAGTTATTAGTTTGTCCTATTATGGCTCCTTGACACTTGTGTACATTTTAGCAAACTGCTTCTGTTAGTTTGTGGCCACAAAATACTGCAAAGTATATAAAGCCCAAGAGAACTAAATTTGTAGCAACATAAAACTCGATATACTAAATCTAATAGAAGAAAAATTTGGGAATAGCCTTGAATGCATTGGTACAGGAAACAATTTTCTGATAAGACCTTATGAAACTGAAAGACTTCTTTAAGGCAAATGACACTGTCAATAGGACAGCCTACAGACTGGGAAAAGATCTTCACTCTCCCTACATCTGACAGAGAGCTTATATCTAAAATATAAAGAACTCTAGAAGTTAGACTCCAACAACCAAATAACCCAATTTTTAAAATGGGCTATAGAAATACACAAAGAATTCTTAATATAGGAATCTCAAATGGCCAAGAAGCACTTAAAGAAATGTTCAACATCCTTAGTCATTAGGTAAATGCAAATCAAAATGAACATGAGATTCTGTATTATACTCATCAGAATTGCTAACATCAAGTGATAGCACATGTTGGCAAGGATGTAAAGAAAGGGGCTCATGCCTCCATTGCAGGTGGGACTGCAAACTTGTACAACCACTCTGGAAATCAATCTGGTGGTTTCTTAGAAAACTGGGAATAGTTCTACCTCAAGACCCAGTTATACTACTCCCAGGCATATACCCAAAAGATATTCCACCATACCACAAGAACACATGCTCCAAAATGTTCACAGCCACTTCATTCATAATAACCAGAAACTGAAAACAACCCAGATGTTACTCAACTGAAGAATGGATACAGAAAGTGTGGTTCATTTACACAATGGAATACTATTCAGCTATTTTTTAAAAGGACATCCTGAATTTTGCAGGCAAATGGATGGAACTAGAAAATATCATCCTGAGTGAAATAACCCAGACCCAAAAGGACATGCATAGTATGTACTCAGTGATAAGTAGATATTAACTATAAAGTACAGGATCATGATACACTCTACAGACCCAATGAAGCTAAACAAGAAGGAAAGCCAAGGGAGGATGCTTGAATCTCACTTAGAAGGGTGAATAAAAGGGTCATAGGAGGCAGAGGGAGGGGGAAATGGGTGGAAGATGGGATGGGAAGGGCATTGGAGGGGATGGGGAGGGGAGTGCAGGGGTTGGGATCAGGTGTGGTGAGAGACAAGAAAGAGGATCAGAGAGAGGGCCAGGAGAATGAATGGATATCTGCAGCTGCTGGGGATGGGGTGAGGGGATAGGGAATCTCTAGGGAGTGCCAGAGACATGGAATGGGGAAGGCTCCCAGGAGTCAATGCATGTGAAGATAGCTGAGATGCATAGCAGTGGGGATATGGAACCTGAAGAAGCTACCTCCTATACCCAGGCAGGACCCCCATGGGATGGATAAGGACACTAAACCATCCACAAAACTTTCAACCCAAGATTTGTCTTGTCTTAAAGAAATGCAGAGTCAAAGACAGAACAGAGACTGAGGGAATGGCCCACCAGTTCAACTTGAGACCCACCCCATGGGTATGCAGCAATTCATGACATTATTAATGATACCTTTATGCTTGGAGACAAGAGCCTAGCATAACTGTCCTCTGAGAGGCTCCACCCAGCAGCTGACTGAAACAGATACAGATACCAAAACCCAAACTTTGGATGGAGCTCTGGGACTTTTATGGATGAGTTGGGGGAAGGATTGAAGGCCTTGAAAGGGATAGGAACTCCACAGGGAGACCAACAGAGTCAACTAATCTGGACCCTTGGGGGCTCTCAAGGACTGTGCCACCAACCAAAGAGCATAAAGGGCTGGGCTAAGGCCCCCAGCATATAGGTAGTACATGTGTAGCTCAGTCTCCATATGGGTCCCCAAACAACTGGAGCAGGGGCTTTCCATAAAGCTGTTGCCTGTACGTGGAATCCTTTCCCAACTGGGCTGCCTAGTCTGGTCTCAGCAGGAGAAGATGTGCCTAACCCTGCAGAGACTTGATAAGCCAGGGTAGGGGGATACCCAGAGGACCTCCCCAAACCCTCTCAGAGAAGAAGGGGGTATGGGAGAGGGACTCTGTGATGGGGGACCTGGAGAGAGGGGCAGCAGTCAGGATGTAAAATTAATTAATTAATTAATTAATTAATTAATTAATTAATTAATGGAAAATAATAAAAGAACTATGAAAAGAATTCCATAATTTTGTGCTTAAGTGTAAAAGTATTAGTATGTAACTTGATTGTACATGATACATAAGGAGATTTTACACAAGTGAACAAAGTTAAGACATTATCCTTAACAAAACTCAAAACACTATGCGGACTATACAGCAGATACTGTTAAAATAAAGCAAAATAGAAAAAGAAAATAAGAAAGAAAATTTTGTATCTCTCCCCACGGACAAAATATAGAAATAATCACCAACTTAATATGAATGAATGCTTACAGCACCCCAATTGTAAACTATAAATAATATCCCACTAACATGAACTTAACTCCTGTGGTAGTTTGACTACGCTTGGCACAGTGAGTGGCACTATTAGGAGGTGTGGCCTTGTTGGAGAAAGTGTGTCACTGTGGGAGTGAGCTTCCAGACCATTCTCCTAGCCATGTTGAAGCCAGTCTGCTCCTGGCTTCCTTTGAATGTAGAACTCTCATCTCCTCCAGCCATATGCCTGCCTGGACACTGCCATGCTCCCACCTTGATGATAATGAACTGAACATCTGAACCTGTAAGCCAGCCCTAGTTACATGTTGTCTTTTATAAGAGTTGCCTTGGGAGAATCACCTGAATCCTGAGCACAAACATGAAGCCCTCCACCTCTGCTCGGACACCAGCGGGGAAGCAGAAGAACTGAGATGGTTGATTAGGGTGAAGCAGCGCCTGAGCACCAACCTGAAGAGGATAGAATCCCTGCTCGACCAAGTACAATCATCTGGAGCAGTTGAGCTGCACACTATGTAACATCCCGGTCAAGAGTGAGCTCCTGTGCCAGACCCATGTTCTGGGAAAGCAGCACCAAGAGAGAGTAGCGAAGCTGAAAGGTGCCAAGGGAGCAACCAAGGCCCATCTGCCGGCACTGTACCTCAGTCCACCAAAAGGAGAGCGCCGGATGTGAAGAGCCAAGACGCCAAGAAAGCCAATGACTCCATGGGGCCTCAGGTACAGCCTTTCACCTCAGCCTCATCCACCAACTTTGAGAAATCAGAAAAGGAGGCCGCTAGGGCAGCCCCAGTAAACCTCGGTTTACTCCCTGATTATGAAGAGGAGGAAGAGGACGAAGAAGAACAAGGAGATGGGGAAGAAAGAAGGGACAGCAACAAGCATCTTCCCTATGCACAGGGCAAAGAACACTTGCTTGCCTCTCCTAGGGAGACAACAAGCAATGTGCTGCCAAACGATCCTTTTAATACAAAAATCTTCCCAAGCCCCCCTTAGTTCCTCTTTCAGGGTCAATAGAGAAAGCAGAAATACACGAAAAAGTAGTGGAAAGGAGAGGTAGATGCAAAGGTCGGGAAGGTTGATGCCCCAAAGGATCAGATGAACAAAGAGTGGGATGAGTTTCAGAAGGCCATGAGACAAGTCAACACTATCTCGGAAGTGATCTTGCTGAAGAGGATGAGGAGGGACGGTTGGACCGACAGACTGGAATGATTGATGAGCAGATAGAGTGTTACCATCAAGTGGAAAAGCTGCAGAATCACCAGGATGAAATAAAAAGCACACTTAAAAAGGTTTGACCACAAAAGAACTTCAGAAAAATGAAGAGGAGAATGTGGACAGTGATGATGAGGGAGAATTACAGGATTTGCTGTCTCAGGGCTGGAGGGTAAAGGGGGCTTTGCTGTAAGGTTTTGAAGACCCAAGCTTTCCATCAGTCTCCACCGTCCCTTAAAAGGTGCTGTGTCCAAGTTCTTGGGTTCCTCTGTCCTTAGATACCCTTAATTGTGGTGACAAAGTAAGCCAATGAGCAGTAATACTTTGGGGATGGTACTGCATGTGGTGCTATTTATTATAAAATGTTTGAGGTGAAACTGTTTTTGACATTTTTGAAATTATAAAAATTGCCAACTTTTTCAACTTTACAGGCTCAATGTGTCTTTTCAGTTGTAAAATCTAAGTTGTAAATATTGCACATAAATAAGTATATATTTATGCAAGTTACTCTGTTTTGAACCTTATAGAAGTCAGATAAAAAAGATACATGTTTATATGACCTTGAAAATATGCACATATATATATGTATGTATATATGTATGTATATATATATTCGTTCAAGCATTAAACTCCAAGGGTTGGAGCTTTGGGAAGGTTGTTTTTAGAAGGCTACTCATAAACACATATTTTTCATAAATAAAAAAAGTTGCCTTGGCTACGGTGTCTGTTCACAAGAGTAAAACCCAAACTAAGGCAGAAGTTGGTATCAGGAGTGAGGTATTGCTGTGATAGGCCTGGCAATGCTTTTGTTAGAAGAATGTGAATTTTGAGATTTTGTAAAGCATCAGAATGCTTTAAGTGGGGCTTAATAGGCCATACTAGTAGAGGCATGGAAGACAGTGCCAGGTGGGGAGTTTGACTGGGGTAGTACACTTGTCAAAATAGTAACATAGGTGTCCTAAGGCAGGTAAACAGAAAGGAACCCAGTGCTGAATCTCCACCACTCAGTGAGGAGCAGGAAATGTGGTGTATAGAAGACCCACACCCCAAACTTCTAGTGGGGGGTTCCAAATCCTTCTGATTGAGGGACAACTTGTAGATGGTGTGAGGCTTGTCGTGGCCCCCAGAACACCAGGCCTGGGTCCTCCCAAAGTTGGGTTGCTTGAGAATGCAGCCCAAAGTGGATGGTAAACTCCATCTAAGGCTAAATACTGGCACAAAACCGTTACTCAACAAGTATCATAAGGGAAAGTTGAAAAGAACTTTGACTGAGAGAGTTCAAGAAGATATGGGGTCCACACAGTCCTTCCAGAGGCTTGACCTCAGATCAGATGTGGGCTAGAGAATATGAGCGTTCCACATCTTCATCCAAAGGAAGTCAGGAGCAGACTGGCTCTCATGTGGCTAGAAGGCGGGTCTCAAAGCCCACCTGACAGTGACACACTTTGTCCAACAAGCCCACACCTCCTTCAACAAGTCCACACCTCCTAATAGTGCCACTCCCTAGGCCAAGCATATTCAAACCACCACATTATAAAGGACGAAATTTAATTGGGGCAAGCTTACAGGTTCAGAGATTCAGTCTATTATCAAGGGAGGAGCGTGCACCATCCAGGCAGACATATGACTGGAGGAGCTGAGAGTTCTACATCTTCATCCAAAGGAAGCCAGAAGCAGACTAGCTCCCACATGGCTAGGAGGATGGTCTAAAATCCCATCTCCACAGTGACACACTTCTGCCAACAAGGCCATACCCCCTAATAGTGCCACTTCCTGGACAAAGCATATTCAAACCACAACTCCTAAAAAAAAAAAAAAAAAAAAAAAAAAAACAGGATTCCAGTTCTAGAGCAAAAAGTATAAAATATAACCTAGAAAACACTTGCATGTGGCAACAAGGCTATTAAATTCTTCTGTAATAAAAACAATTTAGGAACCAACTATATGAAAGTATTTGACCATTCGAGACTCAATAGAAAAAGGAAACTATGGTTTTGAAACACTTTAGGTACGTCTATGTCAGGCAGATCTATGTGAATTCAAGATCATCTGGTCTCCATAGTGAATTTCAGGCCAGCCAGGGCTACATAGTCAGACCTTGTCTCAAATATATATATTCAATATGTAATATATAATTATATTATAAAATACACTTAATGTTATTAGAAATGTAAGTTCTATGTTGAGTTTCTGCTAGCTCTTTATTGTTAACATCATCTAATGCTTTCTGTGCATTATCAAAACTGTCAAGAGCATGCAAGTAGATGGACCTTTCACTTGTATGCATGGCAGCCATGAGCAGGGAGACTATGAACCAAGTAGCCCTTTTGCTGGCAATTGACCAGAATCTCTCATGGTAGCCTGGTTGTTTAGGACTTTCTATAGCCACTACAGGTGATCACTACAACCCCAATCAAAGATATGCTCAGTCAGCCTGCATAGCCTTACAAAGCAGAGTGGATGTCAGATAACCCTTTGTACCCAGCAAATATTTGTACCCCAGCCAGACAAAGAGCATCTCTTGAGGTGTCCCAGCAGAAGCCATGTATGTGGTGGTGAAGACTCTGCTATGAGTGGTACTAACATAGTCCTTCCTTTAGTGGAGGGATATGCAAGCACCCTTATCACGCAGTTTTTTCTAGACATCACGTTGCTGGGTTGGATTTTCTAGGAACCAGGAGACCCATTCTTGTGCTTCTCTCTGGTGCTGCACTTCAGGTTTGATAAAAGACTTCTTCCAAATGTTTTTCCTTGCTTAGATGCCAGTAGCATAAAGAGAAGAATAGAAAAAAAGGTCCACTGTGCTGCTGCTGATAAGATTATGTGGTGAGTCATGTTTCTTTAGCGCCACCTGAAGCAAGGAAATACGAGAGAGGAACAAAAAAATAAGGGTAGTAGATCTGGAATGTTGCCAGTGTGGGAGGAGCTTACTTTGAGATTTGCTTCTGGGCTGTCTAATACACACTGGCCTTTGCACTTGCCTGCGTGGATTATAAATTCACTAGAGGCTGGCCTTTTCTCAGAGTCATTTCTGATCATCAGCTGTCTGGTGTTAACACAGCCTGTTAGAAGAATCTGCTCAGGAGAAATGGAAAACCTGCTGAAGCTGTGTCTCTTTCTTCTCTGCTTCGAAACAGGTATTGCCTGAAGATTGCTCCTGTATCTGCTGTAGGAAGAAAAGTAATTAGCTCTTATTCCTCACTGCTTTGTCTGTGGTGCTGGGACATGTTGTTGACCAGAGCGTATCTGTAAACCAAAACATTTGTGCATCCAAGCTATCCAGAGGTCAGATGACCTATGCCCTCTTTGGGAAGGAGCAGTGACAATGATGACACCTTCCTCCTCTCATCAGTCTCTACCCTTCCAGGTTTTGCTGTACAGTGTGTGAAGTGTCAGTCTTACAAAAATGGGAACTGTGTTGGAAATAAGGGAACATGCACTACAACATCTGGTGAAATGTGTATGATCCGCAGAACCTGGTACTCAACTGAAAGTAAGTATGTGTTCTGCGCTCTGGAGAATATCTATATTTCTCCTTCAGGATTCCAAGGACCATCTCTAAGATACTGGACTTGAAGAAAAAGAATCAACTGATGTTCGGTTATTACATGGAACCATGCACTGCCGTCAACATTTGGAGAATGATAAAGCTAAGGTGAATGGGGTTTCTCTCGACCATTGCACTGATATGGTCACCAGTCTTCTGATCCTCGGCATCTCTGCTATTTAGGGTCTGCCTTGGTTACCTTTCCATCCCCATGGCAAAACATCATGACCAAGACATCTTATCAAAGAAACATTTAGTTTGGGGTTGGTTGAAGGTTCCAGAGAGGTAAAGTACTTGACCATCATGAAGGGAAACACGATAGCAGGAAGGCAGGAATGGGGCTGAGAGACTAGCTAAAAGTTTACATCCTGTGACACACCATGAGGCAGAGAGAAAGAGTGAGTGACAATGAGAAAGTTATTGGCTTTTGAAACCTCAAACCCCACTCCCCAGTTAGAGATGCCTCATCCAAGAAGGGGAATCAAACAGTTAAATATTCAAAGTTATGAGGGTCATTCTCATTCAAGCCACTACATGACCCAAAGACCATAAGCAATCAGGTAGCTTAATGTGCCATTTCTTATAATCTGTCCTGGTGACTTTCACTTTCTAATGTTTGTTGAAATTCAATCTTAGCCTAGAGTCACATTCTCTGGAAAAGTTTTCCTTATCTAAAGAATACCTTGGTGCTTTCTCCATCTTCTTGCTTTATCTATCTCCTGGTATATTTCATAGAGTATCCTTATTATCATTCCATATTGAGGGCTAATATGACATTGTTCTCCACCTACTGTCTTGCTCACCACTGAGTCTGGACACCAACACTATGGAACAAGTCTTTTGTGCCTATCTACATGAAAGGGAGAGGATGTTATGTACCTCATTGTCCAGAAACTTAAGCTCATCACTAAGTACATGCGTCTACTAGTGAAGGCTTATGGGGTAAAGAATTTTGAAGATGTGTCTTAGGAGCAGGTGGAACAATTGCTAGCACAGAACAATATATATGATAACTGCTACTGAAGAAAATTCTTTCAATGAAACATTTTCATTCCAAATGTACTTGGATATGAGGTACTATTTCAAACTCATATGAGTGTGTGTTTGTGTGTGTGTTTGTGTGTGTGTGTGTGTGTGTGTGTGTTGGAAAGCAATATATATATATATATATTGCTTTCTTCTTCCACAGTTGATAATATACAAGCTGCTGAGTCTGACTGCATGGGATCTTGTAAATCCAAAGAAAGTACTTCTGGATATCTAACAATACATACATACTGCTGTAATCATGAAAATTTCTGCAATGACATCAATTTACCAATTGTGATGACGTAGCACAAGCTAATTTCAATTGACCTCATCAGCCCTTCCTTTTCATCTTCCATTTTCTTCCATTGAGTTTTATTTTTACTCTGGACTATAGATTTTTCTGGTAATCAGTATTGTACAAATCAGAGTACCTGGGGACATACAGAAATTCCTTGCTCTTCAGAATGTATGTTTGATCATATAGTCTAATTCTTGTGCTTGATATCCCTAGCCTTATGACCATGAGTGTACCTGAATTTTGGTTTCCATTAATGCATTTATCACTTCAGTGTGGGTGGCTAACATAAATGAATGGATTAAAAAATGTAAAGTGTCAGGAAGAGTATCCTTTGTACGACATGTACTTTATGAACTTAGAATTTTCCTGTGACTTACACTTCCAGTATACAATTTAAAGGAGGAAAGATTGTTGTGGATTCTGCTTTTGGCCCTTCACTGTCTTGTTCCATGGCTATGGGCCTGTGATGAGGCTGAATTTCATGAGAGCAGAAGGCCATGGCACACCAAAACTGCTCACCCACTGGTATCCAAAAAGTAGCGAGACAGAGTGAGGACCAGGGCAAGATATGAAATACATTCAGAGACTTATGCTCACTAAGTATACTGATAAGAAAGGCATCTGAATGAACTTGTTTCCATCAATGACAAAAATCTCTGCTACCAGGTCACAGTCCAAGGTTCACTCAATTAAGAAAATTTCCGCCTACTGTTTCTGTTATATTGGTGCCAGAAAATAAATCCACCAAGTGTTCCTTATTCTTTGAAAGATGTTCTTTCTGAGCATGCAGAACATGAATGAAATGTTGTTTACTCTCACCTGTTTAGGAAGGTGATACTACGCCAAGTTGCCTTTGTATCATTAAGAGGGAATTGTTTCTAAACCTTCATTTCCTTGCCATCTAAGCCCAGTCTCCTTGCAGTACTTTCTTTTTGATATGATACATTTTCAGCGATCAACACTGACTGGAATCACATTTCTTCAGTATGTGTATAATATCCACATAAATCAAAAAGTCATCAACCTTTTAGTCAGCACGTGCAGGATTTACTAAATTTTTCTCAGCTGTAGACAACCTTTCTCCTTTATTAGCTGAATCATCATATTGTAAGCATCCTGAGTAGAAAGGAGAAAATTGTCTGTGGAGTACTTAGTCATAAATGGAATATCTAGGTTGCATGCCCTCCTTCCAAAACCCACTGACCACCACAGAAGAAAAGGTGGAAATATTGAAAGCGACAGAAATGGTGTGGTCCTGGGGAAAAACTGTTTATTGGACAGGGCAGGTCCATTGCACCCAATGACTCATAACAGCTATGGTTCCCGACAGAAGACCGGAGCAAAAGCAACACAGAAAAGAAAGAGATTATTTTAGCTTCTAGTATTAGAAGACAGAGTTCATCATGGCTTGGAAAGTATGTAAAAGGACACAGACAAACATTGGCAGGACCAAGAGGCTCCCTGATCATATTTTCAGCTACACATAGGAAACAAAGAAAGAGAACAGGAAGTAGAGGCAGGCTATAAAAGTCTCAAAGGTCATGCTAGTGGTATACTTGCTTTAGTGAGACTCCACTGCCAAAAGGTCCTACACCTTTCTCATAAAGCACCCACAACTGGGATGAAGGTTTCAGCACACATGAGCTGTGTAGGACATTTATCATTGAACCCACCATACCATGCCCCATCCCTCACAGTCTATAGCCAATGCTTTATGTGGAATACATTTAGTCCCACTTCAAAGTTCCCATAGTCTTTAACAGTCTTACCATTTGTACAAAGAAAGTCTCTTCTCAAGGCAATCTGTTAACTATGCCCTTCTTGTAAAACACACAAAATCCAAAATGACATAATCCCAACATACAGTGACACGAAGTATTCACCCCCATCCCAAAAGGTGTGAAAAGGAGCAGAACAAGGAGTAATAAGAGCAATAAGGAGAATAAGAGCAATAAGGAGAAAAAGAGCAAAACCTGGCAAGGAAGATACTATATGCTGCAGTTTCATTATCAGTAGCTGGAGCTTCCGTTGCAAATGGATACGTGCCTGTCCCTCCAGATTTGCTGATAGCAACACACAACATTCTTAAACTGGCTGCACTCCTTGTATGCAGCTTTCCTTGGCAGATGTCTCATGTCTCTGGCATCTCCAACATCTTGGGAATTCTGTTAAAACTCTGCTTTTACAGTCATAGCTCCATACAAGATTCTCTGAAGGCCATGGTGTCAAAAGCTTTGTGCTGCCCTTGATCTCTTCTTTTGTCATGTAAACATCAGTGAATGTATAAAGAAGGGGAGAAATTGTGGCAAGGGAGAATATACCCAGGAAAGTGATTTCTTATTGTCACACAGAAAGATGTTTAGCACAAATTACAGGTGCGTGATGGTTTCAACTGTAGCCAATACCATTTGGGGAGACCTTTCACTTAGATTAACATGGAAAGATGAGAAAGGGCTTGTGACACCATAGAAAACTAGATCATCTAGTATGGTAAAAGAAATTCCCTGGTACAGGACAGACAATAAGTAAGAAGGTGATATAAATGAAATCACCAAATAATGGGGGAGACAGAGTCACAACGGACACCTCTTGTCACTAAATAAAACTTCAAGCATCAGGAATAGAGAAAATGACCTTTAGGGGAAAGGGAGAAATAGCACCTCAAATGTAGCATGAAATTGTCTAAGGAGAAAAACACGAGGCTCTTATGGAATCAGAAAACAGGTCAGGAAAAAAGAGCTAGAAATGAAATACTTTAGGAAAACAAAATTTTAAGTCACTGGTAGGAATCACATGCAATCATTTCAATGTTAAAAATGCACCTCTTTTTAGAAATGTTGGAGTTGAAGAAAGATTACAAAAACAGCAGAGAAGCAGCCATGAACTCAGACTTCACGCTTTTCTGTTTCTGACACTGCACATTGGTCTTAGCATTTTGAACAATTCATGAGTTGTCAGTAACTTAGTTTACCACCATCATCGTCGTCATCATCATGTCATTGCTGTCGTCATCATCGTCACCGCTGCTACCACCACCACCACCACCACCATCATCATCATCATCACCATCATCATCATCATCACCATCATCATCATTTTTCTGTGTGTGAATGTACATGGCATGTGTATTCCATGACAGGTTTCAAAAGTTACTTCTCTAATTCCTCCGTGATTTGCAGGAACCAAACCTTTTCCTCCGATTTGGGCAGTAGGTGCTGAGCCGTCTCACTAGCCCTGATTGATCTATCTTTGCTCAGGAAAAAAACTCAGGACTAGGTTACATCTGATTGAGTTGTTGACCAAAGGGGTCACATGGGAATCTCTAAACAACCCACTCTGTTTCCAAAGGTATAGGTTGCTCCCCACAAACTGACAGCAAAACCCCACTGCTGAAGATAACAGCTATACAAGTATTAAACATAGAAGTCAAGCTGGTGCCTACATAGACCCTTGACCTCAATCTTCTAGCATCCTTGGTACAGAAAGGTGCTCTACATGTTTCTAAAGGGAAATATAAACATCATGAATATCAAGCCATCTACAAAACCTTTGATATAAATGCTGTCCCTGCCTGTGAGATATGCTAGGGAAATGGTGTCATAAAACTTGTGAGTTACCAGCCAATATTTTGTTTGATTTAAAACCTACTCCACGAAATGGAATTCACACCTGACACTGCTTGGATGATCAAGAACAATAAATTCAATAGGTGAAGAACTTAGCATAAAACCAAATACTACTCTTCTAAAACAAACAAAATAATAAAATGACTCCTAATGACATTCTGCTATACTCAGATAAGAGCCTTGCTCATCCATTATCAGAAATGCTTCCTCCTGCAGCAGATGGTAATAAATATAGATACCCCCAACCAGACATTATGCAGAGAATGAGAGACCTTGAAATAGTCATCATACCTAATGAGAAATCTCTATTATTTCCCTACCCTCAGGGCTCAGGAAACACTACAGAGGAGACAGAAAAAAGTGTAAGAGCCACCAGAGATAGAGGCTAACAAGAAAACAACATAATCAAATCTCATATGAACTCACGGACTGAATCAACATTCCCAAGGCATGAACAAGTCTTCATATATATTCAATGACTGAACAATGAGTCAAATCAAGTATCTGGGATGATAGAGACAGCAGTTAGGTATAATCATAATAAAACTATTGCTTCTCAACAATCCTAGAGAAGAACCTGACACAACTGTCTTCTGAATCCACGATAATTCAAGTCACTGATAGTATAATTTTTACAGAGTACTTAGACCATCTATAGATGGGAACCTGAGGACATTAAGAACGTTTTACCCTAGAAAGGATGATGATTGGGATTGTGAGGACACATTCCTCATCTTTACTTCTTTAGTGATTCTCAAAATACAAAAGTGCATGATGCTAGAAAAGAGTTCATCTTCACAAGGTGTTTTATCCAATTCAACAATGAAACATTTTGACGGCATCACATGAAGGACTCTGTGTTAACTACTCAGTTGTCACAGTGTTGAACAGTACAGAAAAGACATTAAAGCTTCAGGATGAGACAGGGGTGTCAAGGTTTGAAAGAACAATGATGGATGAGGGAATCAGAGCCTGTCGGCAACCTCACAGACATGGGCAGAATAAAAATGTTGAAATCTCTTATCTCACTCCTGTCCGCATTGCAGAACAACATAACCCCGCATTTTCCTGTCAACTTCAGAAAAGGCTGCAATAGAACCTTTTCTTTGAAATGTATCTGAAAGTGACTTTAAGCAGAAATAAGTCTACTTCTACTCAGATAGCTTTTATCCAGGGTTTTTGAAGTTTTTACTCTAAGAATATGGGCCCACATTGGAAGGCAACAGAATTTGTGAGCTTCTGAGGCCATCATTTCTCCCTGTAGTATGCTATTCAACCCCATTTATTTCTCAAAGAAATCTAGATCCCAATGAAACACTGCCTTCATTTTTTAAATTGTACCATTGTTAAAGTCTAGTTAAGACTTTAGGTATTAAATCCCTCGTGACTTTGTATATGAAGTTTTTGGTGGCAGCAGTACACCTCATGGTGGCTTTCCACTTTCTTCTTTCGGGATGATCACTCTTTTCTGTGATTGGGAAAGAGAGTTATAAACATAACTCTTCAAGAAGCCCCATATAGACTGGGGCTTGCAAGTTACATATTTTCCATACTATACATAAAAATCCCTGTGAAGAGCTTGCTTCTTTGGTTATTTTACAGTTTTGGCAATCTTACATCTGAGGAGGACAAGGGAAAAATTAGTCACAGAAGAAAGCTCTGGACAGTTGCCAGATTATCATGATTGGCATCTAGTTTTGCCTTTCATGTTCATATTGGCCAGTGAAGAGAGTTATAAAATAGTTGGCTACTTATCAGCCTGTGCTAGACCATCATCTAGTTCCAATTCTTTTCCACACCTGTTGCAAGAGTGAGCAGATTCTCCATGGGAAATGTAAAGGAGCTGGGCATGGTTCTGCTACTCTGTATGCAAACTGGTAAGCATTGAGAGACTGGTTTCATAACAGATAAGGGATCAACTAAGCTTGAACCCTGTCATATTTTCAGTAAACCCT
Organism: Uromys caudimaculatus; assembly: GCA_028551405.1. Classification (NCBI taxonomy): domain Eukaryota; kingdom Metazoa; phylum Chordata; class Mammalia; order Rodentia; family Muridae; genus Uromys; species Uromys caudimaculatus. The sequence goes on from CM052706.1 coordinate 80,136,662, forward strand.
TTGTTTTGGAGGTCTGTGGGCTTAAACTGGAATGATGCCCAGTTTCACCAAGAGAGAAGCTTTAATCCTGGCCATTAGACTTCTGTTTTTACTTGCATGGATCTTTTCTTAACTTATTCTTCACTAGAGACTTGACATAACCTTGTGTCTTCTATATTTACTAAATTATGGTCTAATCTGTGGAGTGAGAAATTCACAGCCACTAGACTACTGCTTGCTACCTAATCTGAACCTCGAATTTTGCCCCAACTCTGGTAACTCTGAGGAAACTCTTTTTTTCATTCTACCTACAGTAAATGTGGAAATGTAGAAAATGAACTAAGGGTAGTGTGGTGCTGTGGAGACTCCTCAGACTCCCTACCTACCAGTTTTGCCCTTGGCTTCTATAAGGAGAGGATTAGATCATCTATTTGTTTAAAACACACTACTACTGAAACATATCTCTGTAAGGCAAAATCTTAATGAAGTCAAGCAGCCTGGGAGTTTTGGTGTTTCCCTTTTCTTTCAGCACAGTCTTTCTCTTTATTTGTTGCAGCTTTAGCTCTCAGGTGTAGAGAATGTACATCCTATTCACATCGGAAATGTAACCATCGAATGAGAATGTGCACTGCCAAAGATGGTGAATCTTGTATGACTGTTAGATTGTGGACTCTACCTTGCAATGGTAAGTAGTGTGTGCAGTTAATGTGGGAGGGACAGTGCCTCTTTCTCTTCAGGGCTCAAATTCATTTTATAATATGGGAGCCCTAAGAATAAAATCAGTTGTGCTCAAGATCGCCACAGATACTGGAACACAACAAATGTTTACCAAGTATTTTGTGCCTTCCTGCCTGAGAAGAAGCAGCCACAATTTGCTTCAATATCTACAGTATCAAGCCAGTGTAGGATTAATTGATATTATAGAGAAATAGTTTGTCATTTAACATAATCTTAGTTCACCTTTTCTTTTCTTGGATTTATGGCTTGCTTCATTCAAGACAATATATTAACTCTATTTTTATTTCCCACAGTAAAATGGCCAAATGATGCATACTCTCGATGCCAGAAAAACTGTACAATGGATGATTATGACTATGGTGACTATGCAGTATTGGTAAAATGTTGTAATGGATTTGACTTTTGCAATGATATTTCTGTGGCAATTGATGAATGGTTCTGAAGAACCTTTAGATTATCTTATGGCTTCCTCCAGTCTTCCTCATCTTATTTTTTCAAATAAATTCAAATAAATAATGTAGTTGTGTGTGGGTTAAATTAGAAGACACAGATGAACCCCAACCACAGCAAGTAATGTATTTTTAAACAGAATTTTTTCATATGTAATGCAACAAGTACAATATTTATCTTGTGCTTCTAAAATTAAGATAATTTGAAATTTTCTGTTAAACGGATGTTGAATTAAAAATCATTATTACCACTCTGAAATACAACATTTTGATAAAGGTTTGAAAAAGGTTAGTTCTATCATCTACAGAGAGCTAATTTGTTCTTTGATTGCAGAAAAATAATGATAGAGAACAGCAAGAAAGGACAGAAAAAGTATGAAAAAGAAGTTAGTCTTTCTTTGTTCTTTTCCAGTGTCAGTAGTTAAAATCCCATGATTTTAGATTTTTATAGCATCCTGAATTTATTCAACTTCTTTGACCCCACACTTCACTGACAAAATTCTATCACTAGATTTTATATTAGTAATTTAAATAAAAATATTTTAGTATGTTTTCAATATATTGATTTTCATGTTGCCGATTTATAACGTAATGTATGACTAGTGCAGAGTGTGTATATATATTTATATATTACATATTATTTTATTCATTAGAAGCAGTCAATTATAGTTTGAACAGTTAGAAGAAGGCAAATCAAATTTCAGATATTCAAGTCTAACCCACAGACAGTGAATTGTAGAGGAATTGCCTCTATTAGACTGCCCCATGGTCATGTCTCTAAGCTATTTTCTTGTTTAGTGGTTGATATGAAAGGGCGTCACATTGGGTGGTGTCATCACTAGGAAAGCTGTCTGAGTAAGCCATGGGAAGCAAGCTAAAAACAACATCCCGCCATGGCTGCTTTCTCTGTCTCTGCTTGAGTTCCTGTCATGCCATCTCTCAGTGATGAACAGTGGTCGGGACATGTAAGACAAACAAATCCTCATTTTATTTCTGATCCTACTTTAAATTTCATTTTTACTTAAAACTAGAGACTTCCCAAGCATCAGAAGTTTTTGTCACTGAATCTGATCACAGAGGCTATCTGGTCTCGGGATAGTCTAAGTGATCACACAAGTCACTTATTATTCTTACTGTTTCCCTTTAAATCAATATAAACCCTTGCTTTCAATAAATTCTTTCATTACCCAAGAAGAGATGGTCCTATGGGTGATAAAAGGGGGATGTCAAGGTGGGAATAGGGGGATGGGTGGGCGGGTGGGTGGGAGGTGGAATTCCCCCATAGAGGTAGGGATGGGGAGGGGATAAGGGGCTTCCAAAGAGGAGACCCAGAAAAGGGGAAACATTGGAAATGTAAATAAAGTATCAAAAATAAAAAAAAAATTAAAAAAAGAGAAAAGAACTTTCAACTTTGCAGAACATAAGAACAGCTGCTGACAGAATGAGCAGATTTAATACATGTGTTTAGGGACCAAAGACTCACCATACACTGTGACCATTAAATGGAGGAAGATAGAATGCAAGAGGAAATATGAAACATACAGCAATGAGAGTGAAGGATATCATCTGTGTTCGTTGTCTGGGGACCAGGTCCCAGAGAATGCATTCACATGTAAGATTTTTTTCATTTCCTTTCCTTTCAAACAGTTCTGATGCTTGCACAACTCTAAAACACTTTCTACAGTTGAGAAAGTAGGCATCAAAACATATGTTTCTGAATCCTAAAGCATTCATACAAACTTTGATATGTTTATTATATTGTAATTAAAGCTCCATTTCTAATTAATGATTATGGTGTGGGGGAGTCCAATGTCAATCCCAGTATGAAAGCCAACAGAGAATGATGAGTTGATTCTCTCCAATGTGAAATTTGTATGTTCCTGTGTTTTACCCTGCTGAAAGAGTGATATGATATGCCCAAGGGGAAAACATTCATTTCCTACAGAATTCTTCTTCTTACCTTCTCCTTCCTCAGTATATCTATGTCATGCCAGAGAGATCACATTTTATTCCAGATCTTTGGTGGGTACCCTGAGCACAACTGAGTCAAATAGCTGATATTTGGTTGATAGTCTTGTATAGAGATTTTCTGAAGCTGTCCTGAGGAGAATAAATGATTATAATTTGCAAGAGGGATGTTTTACAAATAGTTTTTCTCACCCTTGAAAGTGAAACTTTTACATTAAAAGCCTGGAACTGTTCACTCCTTTTCTTACCACAAATGTAGAGAGGTAACTGGAGGACCTTTCCCTGAGTGAAAGCAAGATTTTTTCAAAGCCCACAGGTACGGGATAGCGATCCAAGACTCATCGAAATGGAAGACCATTCATCCCTACATGTATTGTTTGTTCCTACATTGCTAGTAGACAACAAATCAACTAAATGATTTGTCGAGTTGTGAAGGATGTTCTTTCCTTAGCAATTTCTCATCATGGCTAGACAGTAATGCTCTTGTCTCTCCTGGTATCCTCACTATTTTAAAAACTTTGTAGTTCCTCTAAGGACACAGAGGCTGCAGATAATTACTATAATCTTTGCTGAAGTCATACTCCAGAAACCTGAATTGGCCTTTGAATGTAGCACTCTAATCCAAACAGGACTCAACACCCTGCTTAGGCCACAGCTATTTCACCAAAGCAGAGGCGTCCTGTTATTATCATTTTTGACTGAACACAAGCTAGAAAGATCTGGAAAGATGAACCTCAGTTGAGAAAATGCCTCTATCATAATTCCTGTAGGAAAGTCTACAGGTCTCTTCTAGATTATAGACTTGGAGGGCTCTTTATTACTATTGATACAGAAGGGTCCAGTTCACAAAGAGTGGTTCTAGTTTATATAAAAAAGAAGGCTGACTGATTTTTATCTTTTAAACACAAAGATGTATCATTCCTTTCATGGTCGTGGCTAAGCTAGGAATCTCTTTTTTTTTTTTTTTTTTTTTTTGGTTTTTCGAGACAGGGTTTCTCTGTGTAGCCCTGGCTGTCCTGGAACTCATCTGTAGACCAGGCTGGCCTCGAACTCAGAAATCCACCTGCCTCTGCCTCCCAAGTGCTGGGATTAAAGGCGTGTGCCACCACTGCCCGGCAGCTAGGAATCTCTTACCTAGCATAAACTGTACTGATTCTCTGAGGATCAGAACATAAACCCAGAGATAGCTGAGGTCTGATGCCACCCTAAAGGCTTCCAGGTGTGACAACAGCAGAGCCAGACTCTTACCCATTCTTTCTCCCAATTCTATTAACTAGAAGTGGTTTCTCCACTTTGCCCCAGGGGAGACTGGCCTTCTAGGAAACCCCATGTTTGCATTTCTCCAAGCTCAGAAACTCATATAGTTGTCAACTTGACATGAGCTAGAGTCCTTAGGGAAGAGGGAACCTCAATTGAGAAGATATCCCCATGAGACTGGCCTGTTGGCAAGTCTTTGGTGCATTTTCTTGATTGATGGTTGATGTGAAAAGATCCAGTTCATCGTGGGTGGTGCCACTCTGGGACAAGTGGTACTGATATAAGAAAGCAGGCTGAGTAACCCACTGGGGGCTATGCAATGAGCAGCCCTCCTCTCTGGCCTCTACATCAGTCCCTGTCTCTAAGTTCCTGCCCTAATTTTCTTAATTATGGTGACCTGAGAGTTGTAAGCTGAAACAAATAAACTCTTCCTTCTCTTAAATAAAAGGAGAGAGAGAGAGAGAGACAGAGAGAGAGAGAGACAGAGAGAGAGAGAGAGAGACAGAGAGAGACAGAGAGAGAGAGCTGAGCAACCATAGAAAGAAAACCAGTAAGCAGCATTCCTCTATGGTTTCTGCTTTAGTTTCAGCCTCCAGACTTTTGCACTGAATTTCCTTCACGAAAACCTGTAATATTTGAGATGAAATAAACCCTTTCTTCCCCACATTGGTTTGGTTTTGGAGTTTTATCACAGTAGTAGAAACCTAACTAAGACAGAACTTGGTACTAGGCTCATGGGATGTTGCTATAACCAAGTGAACTTCCCTGTTTTGGGGAGAACTCTGGAAGGATTTTGAAACTTCAATGCAAAAGTTTAACTTCCATTCATTCTTAATACAAAATATTATATGAACATCCTTGATACAGTCTTTGCTTCCCATCTATCTAGGGATACCAACATATAGAATAGGCTGAAATTATCTGTATCAAAATAAAATTTTTAAGGTGTCCATCACAGGCCAATCTGGTGGGATCATCTTCCCAATGAAGAAAATGTAGGCAACACAAAGTAACCGCTGTTCACAAATGTTAAGAGTGGTATATCGGACCACCAACCAAAGAATGCATATGGAGGGGCCCATGGTGCTGGCCACATATGTGGCTAAGGAGGGCCTTGTTGACCATAAGTGGGAGGAGAGGCCCTTGGATCTGAGAGTGTTAGATGCCCCAGTATAGGGGAACGCCAGGGAGGGAAGACAGGAGTGGGTGGGTGGGTGGGTGGGAGAATATCCTCATAGAGGCAGGGGAGGGTGGATGGGATAGGGGTTTCCAAAGGGGAGACCTGGAAAAGGGAAAACATTTGAAATGTAAATAAAGTATTAAATAAAAGTAAATAAATAAAGTAAATAAATAAAAATGCAAACAAGCCATAGTTAATTAGCCTCACCTTATAAAATGTTCTCTGTCTTATACTTGTTCAATATATCACTATTTTTTAAAAAATTAAAAAAAAAAGTGATATATCTTCACCAACTCTTGACCTCAAACCTTTGATGATGCAGTTTTTCACAATAGTACAATTACCCAGGAGGTGGAAATTGGGATTACTATCTCCCCAAAATGGAGAGTGATTAAGATTCAGTTGTGAAACTTGCTATCTGTTCTAGTCAACTCATAATCCTGTAATTGTAGGGGAGATCAAAGGCAAGGAAGGGGTAAAACCTCCATTATTCTTTATCAGGTTTGAAAAATGGAATATTCTTACAGATTGGATAAACAGATGATGTGTTGGACTATCTAGTTTTCCTCACATGGGTGAGTGGCACTAATATTAAAGTTAAGTTGAAAGTTGAGAAAACAGACTTACGGGTTTGGTAGAACAAGGAAACAAAGGTGAATAAAAAAATCTCAGTGGTTGTTGACAATTCTAGAGACACTAGGGCAGTACAATATGTAAAATCTTTTAATACAGTCCCAGCTCGTATTGCTCAACACAATATCACATTCCCCAGGCAATGACTGAGAGAACTGGGATAGAGAGTTGTTGTGTCTTTGAGAGCAGGAACAAGAAGGTTTGCTCCCAGATACCTCTTTTGATGATTAATCTTCATTATGGATTTGTTTATATCTATACCACTAGGAGATTCTGAGGCATGTCCTTGGTGTATCTGTGATGGTTTTGCCAGTGATGCTTTCTTAATGTGGTTGGCACCATCCAACAGTTGGGTATGCAGATGGAATAAAAGGAGGAATAGAAAAAGCTACTCGGACACCTACCAGGATTCCCATTTTTCTCTGATTTTTGGTATGCCATGTCCTGTAATGTGCTTCTCCACTACACACACCATACCTGCAGTGATTGATGAGAATCCTGAAACCAGGGGTTAGATATAAATCTTTCCTCAATTAAATTGTTTTTGGATGGTATTTGGCCAAAGCTAAAGAATACTGATATATCTCTGATTACAAGTATAAAAAAAATCTAACATCACAGTGCTACGGTTTCAAGTACTAAGAGGCATATGGTGGAAGTCAACTGATTCTGTGAACTTCAAGGGACTTTCACAAACCTGACAGTTGTGATCTCCAATCCCATTTTCATCTCTAATGAAATATAGTGTCTGCAGAAAATGTGTATTCTACAATGTACACTTGTCCCCTTTCAAGATTCAGTAAATCTCCACTCTATAAAGATCATTCTGGATCTTTCTGTGACTGTAGATGACCCAGGTATGTGCTTTTGACTCTGAGGTGATCTCCCATTTTTATTGTGATTGTTCTTCTGTTCTTTCATTGGAAAGAAGTTGATTTACAAATATCTTCAAAAGTCACATACAAGTTGACACAGTGAGGAATGTTATCATACAAAACATGAAAATTGTGGTTCTCAGACTATCCATATGTTATATGTGGTTGGACTCCTAGAATAACAAAGTCTCAGTGAGTAACGAAGGAAGAAGGGGGTCATTGAGGAGAGATCTGGGAAATTGTCAGTATTGGAGAGTTCAGATGTCAGGTATCTTCCTCTATTCTTTTCCACCTTGTTTTTGAGATTGGGTCTTTAACTGCACCTGGAGCTCATTAGTTTAGCAGGTTTGGCTGGTCAGTGAGCTTCAGAGATCCACCTGTTTCTGCTCCCCTGTGCTGGAGTTACAGATACATGCTACAGTTCTGGCTTTTACATGGGTTTGGGGGATCCAAATTCAGCTCTTCGTGTTTGCATGCCAGTCACTTGTCTAGATAAATGATCTTCCCCCTCCAACATTCATCTTTTAAGACTCGTGTTCAGGAGATAAAATTCCTTTTGATGATTAGCTGAAGTTCTAAACATGGAGTTCTTGTGGAGTACTGGACATTATTTTCAATGCATCCTTCTCCACTCCTCTATTCTCAAAGTTTCAGAGGATTCCAGAGTGTTTGCCTCTGCGCCAAACAGATTATGTCTTATGTGCAGAAATTATTGATGGGTAAATCAAGGACTTGTGTACAGGGAAGTGACATAAGGCTAATCAGAATCATCTGGAATTAGAAAAGCCATCCTGAACATATATAACATCATTTCATCCATGTATGTCCCTGAAGCCTAGAACTCCAAAAGTTAACATATTCTAAGAATGCAAACATTATCTGTACAATCTTCTGAAGAGACAAATAGAGCTGAGGGAATCACAAAGAATTAGGATAAAACCAGCTACACTAATCTAACTATGAAAGCCTCTGTCCTGGAGTTTCTAATGTTGTCAGACAATACAGTCACTGCACTAGGAATATGAAAGATGTTCTTTGACATGAAACTTTTAACCATGCTTAATAGTGTAGTTAAGCCAAACAAAATCATTGTGTGTACCAAATGGGACAGTCCAGCAAATATCATGGGACAGCCTAGCAAATACTAGTGGCTTCATGAAATAAGGGTAGGTTTTCCTTTCTGTTTGTGACAAATAGACAACACTGTTCTTAGATTTCTGCTTATTAGAAGAGTTCCCCCCCCCATCTCAACTCACTATGTAGCACTGACTGGTCTGAAACGTGCTACATAATTGACACTGGATTTAAATTCACAATGATATGCATGCTTCTACTTCCCAAATGCTAGGATTAAAGGCCACCATGTCTTGCCATTTATCTACTTGTCACATGAAGGAGAGCATGCAAGCTCCTTAAATAATGAAGAAATAGTGAAGGCAAGATGTTTTTTCCTGAGGGTGATCACGTTTTACTAAAGGTGATTAAAAACATGGGCCAAGCCCGATGGCATGAGTTTGATCACTGGGATCCACAGCCCAGTGATCCCAGTAGAAAAAAAGAAACAACTCTTTTAAGTTGTCCTCAGCCCTCCTCTACTTAGGCACTATGCAAATAGACAGGTACACACACACACACACACACACACACACACACACACACACAAATGTTTTGATAGTTTTAAAAGTAAAACACTATGATAAATATTATTTCATTATAAATCTTGACATTTGTTTTCCAAAGGCTCCATGGGTAAGTTTTGGTACATGGCATAGCAATATATGTGTATTGTACAAAAATCTAGTATATGTTTGGTCAACAATCCAAAGACAGATGCTTGGACATTTTAAGCAAAAATAGATGCTGCAGTTTGTGAAGCGCTAGACTTTGATTTGGTCTGTACATACTTGAACTGTCACAGTATTATGATTAATTCATTAATAAAAGTAAACAATAAGAGTCATAAGGTAGATCATCATTTCTATACATTTCTATGCTAGCAACATGTTGATAGTCTATATTTAATTCTTTTAATCCTTCTAATTATCAAGGAAGAAAATGAATTCATTTTCAATACTAGTAGGAATTATTTTATGCATATTATATTTAGTTTTACTTTATCAATGGAAGAATCATATGCCTCTGTTATTTCTACATATTTGGTTCTGGTTTTAAAGGAATCTACCTTTTAATCATCAGTTAGTTTGACTTTTAGCATTTGACTTATAAATAGATGTTTAGTTTGCTCATTCTAAGAATGGAGAATTTATAGTGACTGAGTATTACAACGCATTTTTAAATGTAAAAACCAGAAAATCGTCACACCAAACAACACATTGCTTCTCATGTTTTGTTAACTGATAATCACTGTGATGTTATCATGAAGAGGACAAACTGGATTGCTCTAACAAAAGGGACCTAAATTTCCGTCAAGAGTAACTAGCGTATTTTTTATTTAAAATATTTTCATAAGACATCCTCTATGTTTTCCACTCCCTCAACTCCTCTCATACCCTCCCCAACTCCCTATTCACCTGACTTTATGGACAGTCTCTCTCTGTCTCCCTGTCTCTCTCACTGTTTCAAAAACAAAATCAAAATGCACAGTGGAATTTTATTCAGCGTTAAGGAAACGTGAAACTTCCAGGAAAGTGATGAGCCTGAACCTGGAAGGTGTTATAATAACTGACAGCCAAGGAGTAGAAAGACAAATGTCGCATGCTTTATCTCATTTGCAGACCCTAGCTTTTAATTTAAATGTATATGTAATGAATCAGCTACCCATGGATTTTTGTGATACTATGAGAGGACCTAGAGTGGATTAATGAGCTAGTCTCAAGCTCAGGCTTATCAAACTTGATCATTATTCTCATCTCTGAAGATGTTTGCACCCAGAAACCACAGGCAGTGCTACACTTCCTCACAGAGGTCACTGCTTAAGTCTGGTCTCCTGCCATTTTCGCATCTTTGCTTGTCACACCCAGCCCTCCTGCTTTCCACAACCTCTTCCTAGTCAGTCTCCCACCCTGGCTCTGTAGCAGAATAAATCCAGGACCCTTTACTTGTAATTTGTCCCTGTCCTCAGGCTCCTATAGGAGCTTGGGGGTTTATTAGTAGATTTCCTCTTGAGACAGGGTCAAGTCAGTGCCCTTGGAGCAATACTGATTAGCAAAAAGAGTTCATTGTCTACTGCCAACCATTCATGAGAGGAATCACTATGTCATCAACAATTGCAACCTATGTGTCTCTTCTCCCACTAGGCCTGGGTAGCATCAAGTGGACACATAATTTTTCTCCCAAGACTCTCTAACAGCAGACCCACAGGAGGGCAAAGGTTCATGCACCCTGCCATGCACATCTCGTGAATTCATCAGAGCCTGGAAAATGGGGCTAGAAAAAAAATGTTATCTGTGCTGAGTCAATTGCTTTCTAGAATTGAGTGATCCAGTAGCCTGGGCACATTGATCTCTGCTTTGATCTCAACATCAAAGGAATCCACCTACATTTGATCTCTGCTTTCCAAACTTGAACTATCAATTTTAAACTACAGTACTTCTTTTACCCTTTATGTAAAAGCCTGCACTTCCTCCCACATAAGATTTCTCATACATTTGTTTCAAAATGAGAGGCAATTCTCTGGGCCTACTCTATCTCTCATAGTGCCCACACACTGATCCAGCAAGACAGGAGGATCTAGATCATAGAGATACAAGAATGCAGAAGCCTCTGATCTCTGAGACAGAAAGCTAAGATGCTAAGATGCTTCCTAAGATGAGTCCCAGATAAGATACTGTAGGCATAATCTCTAATAGACAGGGCTCCTGATCTCTGAGGCCAGTTTGCTAGGCAAATCCAAGGTATCTTGCGTGCTTAGAACAAAAATGTGTGCAGTGCCATATTCTGCACCAGTGAGAACACTGAGACCATATTTCTCTGTTAACCTATAGCCCCACTGACAGGCTTCTCTCCATCACACTGCCCCTATACCTGTGCTGCAGCATGTTTGCTCTTAGTTCTTTGGTTTCTCTGTTTCTAAAATTTAATGTTTATGGATTTCATCTGGTCCAGCTCTACTGTTGTTTCTAACTGTCTTCTGTGAAGCTTGATTGCATATATAACTGCATGTGTTCTTTGGTGTCAATCTAGTAGAAGTATTAAGAGAGTATGGGGTATCCTTGCTATCTTCCAGACAATTAATGATCCAGTTTGTCAAAATATAAAAAAAAAGGTGTATAAAAGGTAGAAAAAGAAATTATAGAATTTAAATGTAAATTTAAAATGATTATTTATTTTGGAATATGACAACATACTTAATACAACATATATCAAAATCCTGGTCTCCAGAAACACAAGAAAAGATAATATATGGGCAGAATTTTCCTTTGTATTGAATTGAATAGACTACAAGTAGGCTTATAGCATGGAAAACTGGAACACTTTCTATGAAAAATGAGTGCCCTTAAATTGAGCAAACAGTGCATAAGAAAGGTACAAGAATATTTGATGAGTCAAGGAACTAAAAGGAGTAAGTTGGGGGATAAAGACAAGGATGTCTGAGAAGAAAGCATAAGGATAGTGTGGTAGTACACACACACACACACACACACACACACACACACACACACGCACACACACACACACTAAATCTTTTTGTCTCAATTTATAGCAACCAGACGTAAGAGGCACCAAACAAACATTGGTCAAGATGACTTGGCCAATGAGTGTTTTTAGAAACTGGTCATCCAAATCACAGTGAGTCCAAATGCAAGAAGCTACAATGGTACAAATGTGGGCAAGCTGATGGTCCCTATAGTATGGCTGCATCTCATCAAATCTGATCAAGCACCCAATGCTATACAGAACCTGCTACATGTTTTTTTAAAAAATAAAAAAATTCTACATTACTTGAATCTGTTGTAAGATGGAAAGTTGGTGGCACTGGGTCACTTTTTCCCTAGAATGAGTGGTGATCAAGACTTAGCTATGGAGATATGCTCATCCATAAGACAGATCACTATGCTAACCATCCACAGTAGTGTCTTAGCTTTGGGGACATCAGATAAATAGATATGTATTAGATAAACTGATTCTCCTCATAGCAGTAAGGAATATAGACATAAATGAAGATGGAGGAAAACAATATCTACCTCAGGATTTGATAGCATCAGGGGACAGAAGAGAATGAGGATATAAGAAGCTGTTGTCAATCACCGGATCACTGGAGACCATTTATGTGTGAAATTCCTAACCTCATTCCAAGACCACACTTGGGAGATCAACATAATCTCAAATTCTTAGACAAAAGTAAATATATATATATAATAGCTGAGATAGAAAAGCGTATTCATAAACTGCTGGTTGGATTTTAGGACTATGAGTAGAAAGATATGTGTCTGTTTGCAGCCTAGTATGTGGGCCATGCCTGTGTATCTAGTACTTGGGAGGCTGAGGCAGAAAAATTTCTATGAGTTCTAAGGCAGATAGGGCTACAGCATAAGCTACAGATCAGCCTGTGCTATGCTGAGACTCTGTCTTTAAAGAGAGAGGAGGTTGGGGAGAGGTGGAAACAAAGAGGATATCTACTTCTAAGACCCTTGATCACAAACAGAAAACAATCTGATTTCAACAGTGCCATGTTTCCACATAACAAGAGGGCACATTTGTAAGACAAATATTTCCGTGGGCTCTAATAGTCACTGTATGTACCAGTTGCTGTAATTTCCACCTCCTGCTTAGTTCTTGGTGAAGTGCAGATATTATAGGAACACTGTCTTCTGCTCTTTAATCTTGACCATTTCCATGGCTCAGTCTATGCCCACTGTATCAAAAAAGAACACAATGGTATGTCTAGTCAGCCACCAGGATTCTCTGGAGTATGCCTTTGACTCTTTGACCCCCATTGACTTCTTTAAGATTATTCTATTCTCTGAAGAAAGTTGATATACGTATTTCTTCTAAAGGTTACATCCAGCCTAAAATAGCTAGGTACAAATTTTATGTGGTGTTCAGAAAGTTTTTTGAAATTGATATTATCCTTTTGATCATCAATATTTAGATTCAACTAAATAAAGCCAGCAACCTGAAGATGAGAGAGAAGCAGGTCATGAAAGAGAGATATGGAGCATTGATAGTATTGATGGATATGCTTCTGGCCATTCTTGTAGTTCCTGTCTTGTGCCCTTGCCTGAGTACATTAAAGAAATAACTGGGAGTCTCCTTCTGTTCCACACGGGAATTGATAACTCTTCGGATATTGATTTGATGATAATTAAAACATCAGCCAAGAATAAACTTTGGTGTATTTTTTAAACAAGATCTTCATTCCTCTATGCTCTTCATAAATTCAAACTGAATTTATGAAGAATATAGTCCAACATAATGTAAATAGAGGTCCCATACCCGGCTACCTAATTTCTTCCTTTTTTTTATTCTCTTGCATACTTCCTAAATACTGCCCACTGAAAACATGGAACAATAAACTTTATATCCCTAAATTATGACATAACAAGGAAGTGAAGAATAGGAAACTTCTGTTCAAGCTGAAGGGACAGTCCCTCTTACCACACTCCTCAATATTTATCTCAGGTTCTTGAAATGCAAGTGGTGTTCTGTGCTCTCCATTCTTCATGTGGTCACTGCAATAAACTATGAAATCCAGAGGCCAGTGGCTCTAAGCAGTGTGGTTAGTTCTCCTGCCTGCCAGTCTATTGCAAGGAGAACAATGCATAATCTCTGCTTCCTTCTTCTTTTTCTATTGCTTTGAATGTGTCTCTATCTTTGAAGTATGAAAGAAATGTTTCCTTTCTCATTTAAACACAGTCTCTGTTTTTGTTATAGTCTTCACTCTGTGTAGATATTTTAGTGTATACAAAAATAAAATCTGTATGCACAGAGTCGTAAGAATCTTATAGACTCTAGATTAGGCCAAAAAGGAAGGAAGGAAGGAAGGAAGGAAGGAAGGAAGGAAGGAAGGAAGGAAGGAAGGAAGGAAGGAAGGAAGGAAGGAAGGAAAGAACACACCAGCCATCCTTCTATTGCTTTAAAACTTATTTCTGTAGATGGTAAGCATAGTGAAAGGTTCTGCCTCCTGTTGGCACATAGTTGATGTGTAGCTGTAGGCTAAGCATTGGCCAGACGGTGCTAGGATTCCTGTCTGAAATTAAGATTGCTGAGTTCTGCTCTGCTGTAGATGCTTGTGTTTTTGTGTCACTATAATGAAATAACTGGAATCAGGGAGTCAGAAATGCTGAACAAGAGGTTTGTTGCAATGTCTGCTAAAGGCAGGGGTGGGGGGGTATCACTTTGGGGTGTAGAACACAAGAAGCGGGTCAGATATGCTGGAATTTTTAAGCAAATTACATAATGATCTGGCTAATATAAGTTACTCAAATGGAAAAAAGCAAATGTACTCTCCTGTAACAGGAATTTCATTGTTTTAATGTACATGTCTGGTTTTAAGGATGGATTGGCCATAGTAAAGAAGCAAAAAGAGAATTGATACTTTAAATATACAGTCTAATCTAGATTTTAAAGTACTATTTGTTTTTCAATTAATTAACTAATTAATTTACATCTCCTCCCAGTCCACTGCTCACATGGCCCCTCCCACTACCACCCCTCCCCTTCACCTCTGAAAAAGGGAAGCCCCCCTCCTCGGGCTACCAACCCATCATGGCACCTCAAGTCACTGCAGGACTAGGCATATCCTCTCCCACTGAGACCAGACAAGACAGCCCAGTTAGGGGAAGAGGATCAACAGGTCAGCAACAGAGTCAGGGTAAACCTCAGTTCCAGTTACTTAGGGTCACACATGAAGACCAAGCCACACATCTGCTACATATATGTAGAAGGCCTAAGTCCAGCATTTATCTGTGTTTTGGTTGGTGATTCCATCTCTGGGAGGCCCCAAGGGTACAGATTAGTTGACATTGTTGTTCTTTCTGTGGAATCCCTATCCCCCACTGGCTTCCTCAGTCCTTCCTGCAACTCTTCCACAGGTCTCCACGAGCTGCACCTAATGTTTGTCTGTATCTGCATCTGTTTTGATCAGCTTCTGGGTGGAGCCTCTCAGAGGACAGTTATGCAAGGCTCTTGTCTGCAAACATAAGAGTATCATTAATAGTCATGGATTGGTTCTTTCTCATGGGATAGATTTCATGTTGGCCAATGATTGGCCATTCCCTCCGTTTCTGCAATGTATTTGTGCCTGCATTTCTTGTAGACAGGACAAACTTTGGGTCAAAGTTTGTGTGGCTGACTTGGTATCCCTATCCCTCCACTGGAAATCCTGCCTGGATATAGGAGGTGGTCACTTCAGGCTTCATATCCTCTACTGCAAGGAGTCTCAGAAAGAGAAACCCTTGTAGACTCTCTGGAGACTCTTCCAACCAAGGACTGGCACATCCTATAGATTGTCCACCCCACCAAACTCCCCACCAATTTCCATTCACTTTCTCCTTGGTTCTATCTACTCTGATTTCCCTCTTCCCCTTCCCACCTAGTTCCCTCTCTCTGTTCACCTTTGATGTCTATTTTATTTCCCCTTCTAAGATTCAAACATCCTCTCTTTGAATTTCTTTATTATTTGGTTTCTTTGGGTTTATGGATTGTGCAATGGTTATCCTTTACTTTATGGCTAATATTCACTTATAAGTGAGTACATACCATGCATGTCCTTTGTAGTCTGGGTTACCTCACTCAGCATATTTTCCAATTCCATCCATTTGCCTGCAAATTTCATGATGTCCTTGTTTTTAATAGCTGAGTAGTATTCCATGGTGTAAAGAAATCACATTTTCTTTATTCATTCTTCAGATGAGGGACATCTAGGTTGTTTCTGGTTTCTACCTATTATAAATAAACCTTCTGTGAACAAAGTTGAGCAACTATAGTTGTGATATGGTGAAGCATCTCTTGGGTATATGCCCAGGAGTGGTATAGCTGGCTCAACATTGAGGTAGAATGATTCCCAATTTTCTGAGAAACTGCCAAATTGATTTCCAAAGTAGTTATACAAGTTTGCACTCCCACCAGCAATGGAGAAGTGTTTCCCTTGTTCCACATCCTCGCAAGCATGTGCTGCCACACATTTAGCCATTATGAGGAGTGTAAGGTGGACTTTTGGAGTCCTTTTGATTTAAATTTCCAAGATGCCAATAGATTCCTTTGCTGAGAATTCTCTGTTTAGCTTTATAATGCATTTTCCATTGGGTTATTTGGGTTGTTGGTGTCTAACTTCATGAATTCCTTATATATTTTGGATAGTATCTCTCTATCAGATGAAGAGTTGGTGAAGATCTTTTTCCTTCTGTAGGCTGTCATTTTGTCCTATTGTCAGTGTCCTTTGACTTACAGTAGCTTTTCAGTTTCATGCAGTCCCATTTATTAATTGTTGATCTTAGTGTCTGAGTCATTGATGTTCTGTTCAGGAAGTTGTCTCCTGTACTAATGTGTTAAAGGCTATTCTCACTTTCTCTTCTATTAGATTTAGTGTATCTGGTTTATGTTGAGGTCTTTAATCCACTTGGTTTTGAGTTTTCTGCAGGGTGATAAATATGGATCTATTTGCATTTTTCAATATACAGACATCCAATTAGACCAGCACCCTTCATTCAAGATGCCCTCCTTTTCCCACTCTATGGTTTTATCATCTTTGTCAAAATCAAGTATCTGTAGATATGTGGGTTTATTTTGGCATCCTTGATTTGATAGCCATGATCTCCCTGTCTGTTTCTATACTAATGCCATGCAGTTTTGATTAGTATTGCTCTGGAGTACATCTTGAAGTTGAGGATACTGATAACTCCAGAAGTTCTTTTATTGTTCAGGATCATTTTAGCTATCGTGGTTTTTTTTTGTTGTTGTTTTTCAAATTACATTGACAAATGTTCTTTCAATGTTTGTTAATAATTGTGTTGGAATCTTGATGGGAATTGCAATGAATCTTTAGACTGATTTTGGTAAGATGGATAGTATCATTAAGTTAATCCTACCGATCCAGGAGCAGGGGAGATCTTCCCATCCTCTGATATCTTCTTTCTTTCTTCACAGACTTGAAGTTTTTGCCATGCATGTCGTTCACTTAACTTGGCTAGAGTTACACCAAGACATTTAATATTATTTGTGGCTATTGTGAAGGGTGTTGTCTCCCTATCTCCTTTCTCATCCCATTTATCATTTTTATAAAGAAGGGCTACTGATTTCTTGAATTTTGTAACCAGTCACTTTGCTGAAGGTGTTCATCTGCTGTAGGAGTTCTCTGGAAGAATTTTGGGGGACACTTATGTATAGTATCTTATCATCTGGGAATAGCTACTTTTGACATCTTCCTTCCAATATGTATCCCCTTGAGCTACTTTATTGGTCTTATTGCTCTAGCTAGAACTTCAAGTGCTATATTGAAAAAATAGGGAGAAAGTAGACAGTTTTGTCTTGTTTTTTATTATTGCATAATTCTTTTAAAGTTCTCTCCATTTAATTTGATGTTGGCTATTGGCTTGATGTATATTACCTTTATTGTGTTTAGGTGTGCACCCTGTATCCCTGCTCTCTCCAAGACTTTTTAACATGAAGGGGTGTTGGATTTTGTCAAATGCTTTTCAGACTCTAGTGAGATGTTTTTTTTTTTCTTTCAGTTTGTCTATATGGTGGATTACACTGATGGGTTTTCATATATTGAACAACCCTTGCATTCCTGGGATGAAGCTGACTTAATTATAGTGGATGTCTTTTATGTGTTCTTGGATTCCGTTTGTGAGTATTTTATCAAGTATTTTTGCATCAGTGTTCATAAAGAAATTTGTCTGAAATTCTCTTCATTGAGTCTTTGTGTGCTTTAGGTATCAGGGTGACTGTGGCCTCATAAATGAGCTTGGCAATGTTCCTTCTCCTTCTATTTTATGGAATACTTTGAGGAGTACTGACATTCGTTCTCTTCTGAAAGTCTGTTAGAATCCTGCCCTAAAACAATCTGCCCCTGGGTTGTTTTTTTGTTTTTGTTTGTTTGTTTGTTTGTTTGTTTTGGTTGGGAGACTTTTGTGGCTGCCTCTATTTTCTTTGGGGTTATAGGACTAATTTGATAGTTTACCTGATCTTTATCTAATTTTTTAGGTGGTATCTGTCTAGAAAATCATCCATTTCATTTAGATTTTCCAATTTTGTGGAGTACAGGCTATTGAAAGAAAACCTAATAAATCTTCGCATTTCCTCAGTGTCCATTGTTATGTCACCCATTTCATTTTTGGTTTTGTTAATTTGGATACTATCTCTCTGCCTTTTAGTTAGTTTAGATAAGGGTTTGTTCATCTTGTTGATTTTCTGAAAAAAACAGCTCTTGGTTTGATTGATTCTTTACATTGTTCTTTTTGTTTATAATTTATTGATTTTAACCCTGAGTTTGATTAATTTCTGCCATCTACTCTTAGGTGTATTCATTTTCAAGCAAACTGTTAAATGGTTAGTATGAGAACTCTTCAGTTTCTTTATGAAGGCACTTAGTCATATGAACATTCTTAGCATACTTTCATTCTGTCCCATAAGTATGGTGGTGATGTGCCTTCATTTTCACTGAATTCAAGAAAGTCTTTATTTTTTTTTTATTTCATCCTGACCCAGCAAACACTGAATAGAGAGTTGTTCAGTGTCCACGAGTTTGAAGGCTTTCTGTTGTTTCTGTTGTTGTTGAAGTCCAGCTTTAATCAAAGGTGATCTGTTAGAATACAAGGAGTTATTTCAATTTTCTTGTTATATTGTAAGACTCTGGGGAGCCTTAGCTTACCGGAGACCCCTGAGTGAACACCATGGAGTTGGTAATCAATGCAAAAAGCAAGAGGAATTTATTGTTCCAGCATGCTGGGGTTGCCCTGCACACAAATGAGGAAGGGAACGACCACGTGCAGTCCATTCAGTGAGCTTTTATAGTTTTTAGAGCAGCAGCCATTAGGTACAATGTGATTGGCAGAACAGTGTGACTTTTAAACTGAATGGTTTTTAGGGAATTAGGTAGTAGGGGCTTAATCGGCCCCTCCCTTCCAGCCTACATGATCTCTAACCTGTTTCTTCCAGGAGGGGAGGGGTGCCCTCATGCTCGGGGCCTGGCGGAATTTTCCAAATTTCCTGAGCTGACCTCTTCGATATGTTGAAGCTTGCTTTGTGACCAAGTATATGGTCAACTTTGAAGAATTTTCATGAAGTACTGTGAAGAAGGTATATTCTTTTGTGTTTAGGTGAAATGGTACGCAGATATCTCTTAGGTCCATTTGATTCATAGCCTCTGATAGCTTCATTATTTCTCTGTATAGTTTCTTCTTGATGACTTGTCCATTGGTGAGAACCAGATGTTGAAGTCTCCCACTATTAATGTGGGGTTCAGTATGGGATTTAAGATTTAGCAATGTTTCTTTTACAAAGTTGGGTGCACTTGCATTTTGGGAATAGACATTCAGAATTGAGATGTTATCTTGGTGCATTTTTTTCTCTGATGATTATAAAGTGTTCTTTCCCATCTCTTTTGATTATTTTTGGTTGAAAGTCTACTGTGTCAAATATTATAATGGCTACTCTAGCTTGGAAAACCTTTTTCAAACATTTACTCTGAGTTAATATCTATTCTTGTGTTACGGTGTCTTTCTTGTATGCAGCAGAATAATGGATCCTGTTTATGCATCTACACTGTTAGCCTGTGTCTTTTTTAGTGAGGGACTGATTTCTTTAATTTTGAGAGGTATTAATGAACAAAGTATTGTTATTTCCTGTTATTTTGATGTTGATATTAGTACTGTGTGTGTGTGTGTGTGTGTGTGTGTTCTTCTGTTCTGTTTTTGCTGGTGTGGCATCTGTGACCTCTTAGAAATTGTAAGACATAAGCCCTGGCCCTTTTATCTTTTAGAGTCACTGATGAGAAGTCTAGCAGCAGCAGCAGCAGCAGCAGCATAAGTCTGCCTTTATGTTTCTTGGCCTTTATCCCTTGTGGTTTTTAATACTTTCTTCTGTACATTTAGTGTTTTGATTATTATATGGCAGAGGATTTTCTTTTTGGTCTACTCTATTTGGTGTTTTGTAAGCTTCATGTACATTTATAAGTATCTCTTTCTTTTGTGTATAGAAATTTTCTTCTATGATTTTGTTAAAGAAGTTTTCTGGCCTTTGAGTTGGGAGGCTTTTCTTTCATCTATTCTTGTTATTCTTAAGTTTGGTCTTTTCATAAGGTCTCAAATTTCCTGGATTTTTTGTAATAGCAACTTTTTAGCTTTAGCATTTCTTTGACTAGTGTATCAATTCTTCTATTGTATCTCTTTCACCTAAGATTCTCCCTTCCATCTCTTGTATTTTGTTGGTGGTGCTTGTGTCTGTAGATCCTGTTCCCTTTCCTAGGTTTTCCATCTCTGGGACTGTGTCAGTTTTGTTTTCTTTATTGCTTCTATTTCCATTTTCATGTCTTGGATAGTTTTATTCATTTCCTTCTCCTGTTTGATTATATTTTTCTATACTTCCTCATATTTATTCATTTCCTCTTTAAGAGCCTCTACCTATTTGATTGTATTTTCCTTTATTTCTTTAAGGTATTTATCCATTTCCTCTTTAAATTATCTATCATTTTAATAAGATTTGATTTAATGTAATTTTCTTGTGACTCAGTTGTGTTAGAATTTACAGAGCTTGCTGTAGTAGGGTAGGTGGGCTCTGGTTGTGCCATATTGCCCTGGCTTTTGTTGATTGTATTCTTATAGTGGCCTTTAGCCATCTGGTTGTCCCTAGTGTTGTCAGTCTTCATAATCCTTGATAGGAGCAGGCCTGTGGGGCTGCAGGTAAAGCTGCTTGTCCCTGGAGGTCCCTGATTGCTGCAGGCCTCTGGGATTGTGGTTAGAGGTATGGACCAGAAAATGGAGTACAGAGGGGACAAAACAGACCTCAAAGTTGTTGGGGTTGCTTGGGAACCCAGTGGGCAGGGGTTGGGGCTTAGGGATCTCACCTAATTGTCTCAGGTGGGAGCAGGCCCCCGGGAATCAAGGTGTGTTTCTTGTTTGCAGCAGAGTCAAGGATTCTGTTTTTGCAGCAATTCTGTTAGCCTGTCTTTTTATTGGGGAATTGAGTTCATTGATGTTGAGAAACGTTAATGATTGTTTATTCTTGCTATCTTGATGTTGGTGATGGTACAGTATGAGTGTATGTGTGTGTGTGTGTGTGTGTGTGTGTGTGTGTGCGCGCGCGCCTGCTTCCCTTCTTTTGGTTTTGTTACTGTGAAGTTATTTATTACCTGTGTTATCTTGGATGTAGTTAGCCTCTTTGGGTTGAAATTTTCCTTCTAGTGTCCTCTCTAAGACAAGATTAGGGGAAAATATTGTTTAAATTTGTTTTTGTCATGAAATATCTTCTTTTCTCCATCTATGATAATTAATATAGTATTAAGTATAGTTCTCTGGGCTGATGTCTCTGATCTCTTAGGGTCTGCAAGATATCAGCCTAGCTCCTTCTGGCTATTAGGGTCTCTGTTGAGAAGTTGGGTATCTCACATGCCTGCCTTTATTTGTTATTTGGCCTTTTACACTTGTAGCTTTTAATATTCTTTCCTTTTTCTTTACATTTACTGTTTTGATTATTATGTGACAGGAGGGCATTCTTTTATGGTCCTATTTACTTGGTGTTCTATAAGCTTCTTGTATTTTTATAGGCAACACTTTCTTTAGTTTGGGAAAGTTTTCTTCTATCATTTTGTTGAAAATATTTTCTGAGCCTTGACGCTGAGAGTCTACTTCTACTCCTACTATTCTTACATTTGGTCTTTTCATACTGTCCCAGATTTCCTGGATGTTTTGTGTAAGGAATTTTTCTAGATTTAATACTTTCTTTGACCAACATATTCATTTCTTCTATCATGTCTTCAATGCCAGAGATTCATTCTTCTATCACCTGCATTCTGTTGGTGAAGCTTGCCTCAGTAATGCCTGTTCAAATTCTGATTTTTTTCCTAGAATTCCTTTTACTTCATGTTTGCTTCTATTTCCATTTTCAAGTCTTGAATGGTTTTATTCATTCCCCTCAACTGTTTACTTTTTCTTGGCTTTCTTTAGAGGATTTATTCATTTCCTCTTTAAGAGTCTTTTTATTCAATCACAAAAGAACACACACACAGTATGTACTCACTGATTAGTGGACATTATCCCAAAAGTTCAGAATACCCAAGATTAAATTCACAGACCATCTGAAGTCTAAGAAGAAGAAAGACCAAAATGTGGATGCTTCAGTGCTTCTTAGAAGGGAGAACATAATGCCCACAGGAGGAGATATGGAGACAAAGTGTGGAGCAGAGACTGAAGGAAAGGCCATCCAGAGACTGCTTCACCTTGGGGGGGGGGGAGTATCCTGTATATAGCCACCAAACCTGGACTTTATTGTGGATGCTTGGAAGTGCTTGATGATGGAAACCTGATATAGCTGTCTCCTTAGAGTCTCTGCCAGAGCATGATAAAAACAGAGGCAGATGCTTGCAGCCAACCATTGGACTGAGCACAGGGGATCCCTGATGAAGGAGTTGGATAAGGGACTGAAGGAGCTGAGGGGGTTTGCAGCCCCATGGAAGGGAGCAACAGTGTCAACAACCAGACCCCCTGGAGCTCCCGAGGGCTGGACCACCAACCAAAGAACACACATGGAGGGACCCATGGCACTGGCTGCAAATGTGGCAGAGGATGGTCTTGTTGGATATCAGTGGGAGGAGAGTCCCTTGGACCTGTGGGTGTTCAATGCCCCAGTGTAGGACAATGCCAGGGCAGGAAGGCAGGAGTGGGTGGGTGTGTAAGTGGGGGAGCACCCTCATAGAGGCAGGGGAATGGGGTATAGGATAGGGGGTTTCCGAAGGGGAGACCTAGAAAGGGAATAAGATTTGAAATATAAATAAAGAAATCCAATATCCAATTTTTTTTAAGAAGTCATTTTATATCGTTGGTTTTACAGTTTTGGGGGGTTTGCTTGTTTGTTTGTTTGTTTGTTTGTTTGTTACATTGTGTTGTAGAACCTTTTAATCTCAATCCAGGGTTTCAACCCTGCCTTTGACCATTTACTTCTCAGATAAAAGACACACACAACCTTTATATTTACAAGAAGCCTTAAACAGTACAAGATCTGGGCAAATATTTACCCTCTATGCTATTAAAATCTATTTCCTATCAATAACCTCAAACTATTACTTACTATGTTTCATCTGGACTGCTCTTAACACTAATTGACCCGATTTCAGGGCCATATTTTCTTTTTTATTGGTTATTTTATTTATTTATATTTCAAATGTTATCTCCCATCCCAGTTTCCCCTCCACAAGCCCCCTATCTCCTCCTCCCTCCCCCTACCTCTATGAGGATGCTCCCCCACCCACCCACCCACTCCTGCCTCAGCAGCCTAGTGTTCCCCTATCCTGAGCCATCAAGCCTCCACAGGACCAAGGGGCACTACTCCCAGTGATGCCAGATAAGGCAATTCTCTGCTACATATACAGATGGAGCCGTAGGTACCCCTGTGTACTCTTTGGTTGGTGGTTTAGTCCCTGGGAGCTTTTGGATGGTTGGTTGGTTGATATTATTCTTCCTATGAAGTTGCAAACCACTTCAACTCCTACAGTCCTTGCTCTAACCTCCCCATTGGGGTCTCTGCACTCAGTCCAATGTTTGGCTATGTACATCCGCATATGTATTGCTCCACCTCTGGCAGAGCCTCTCAGAAGACAGCTATACCTGGGCTCCTGTCAGTAACCACTTCTTGGCATCATCAATAGTATCTGGGTTTCATGTCAGCTGATGGGATGGATCCCTAGGTGGGGCAGTCTCTGCTCTACTCTTTGTCCCTGAATTTCCTTTTGAAAGAAGGGATTCTGGATTAATATTTTTGAGGTAAGTGGGTGGCCCCATCCCTTAACTGGGGGGCGTGCCTATCCAGTGGACATGGTCTCTACCCCTTTGTTGGGTATTTCACCTAAAGTCCTCCCTGTTGGGTCCTGGGAACTTCTTGGGATCCTGGCATCTGGGACTTTCTAGTAGTCACCCCCCCCATTGCTACACACTTACCTTGAAATTCCTGACCCTCTGTACTTCTCCCCCATCTCCTTGCATATCTGAACTGGCCGACATTTTTCCCTCCCCTTCCTCTCTCCCTCCTAGATCCCTCTCTTCCTCTACTTCCCAGATATTATTCTCTTCACCCTACTGAGTAGTACTGTAGTATCCACACTTTGATGTGATCTTCTTTCTTCCTGGGTTTCATAAGGTCTGTGAGTTGTATCATGGGTATTACAAGCTTCTTATTGACTAATATCCACTTATCAAAGAGTACACCCCATGTGTGTTCTTTTGTAACTAGGTTACCTCACTCAGGATAATATTTTCAAGTTGCATCCATTTGCCAGTGAATTTCATAAAAACATTGTTTTTAACATCTGAGAAGTACTCCATTGTGTAAATGAACTACATTTTCTGTATCCATTTCTCTGTTGAGGGACAGCCGGGTTGTTTTCAGCTTCTTGCTATTATAAATAAGGCTGCTATGAATATAGAATGTGTCCTTGTTATATGTTGGAGCATCTTTTGGGTATAGCTGGGTCCTCAGGTAGAACTAATTTCAATTTTCTGAGGAAATGCCAGACTGATTTCCAGAGTGGTAGTTGCAGCTTGCAATCCCAGCAACATCTGCTGTCACGTGAGATTTTTAGTATTAGCCATTCTGACTGGTGTGAGGTGGAATCTCAAGGTTGTTTTGATTTTCATTTCCCTGATGACTAAGTATGTTGAACATTTCTTTAAGTGCTCTTCAGACATTTGAGATTCCTCAGTTGAGAATTCTCTGTCTAGCTCTGTACCCCATTTTTAATAGAGTTATTTGGTTCTCTGGAGTCTAACTTCTTGAGTTCTTTGTATATATTGGATATTAGTCTTTTATCAGATGTAGGGTTGGTAAAGATCTTTCCCAGTCTGTGGACTGTGTTTTGTCCTATTAACAGTGTCCTTTACCTTACAGAAGCTTTTCAATTTTATGAGGCCCCATTTGTCAATTCTTGATCTTAGAGCATAAGCCACTAGTGTTCTGTTCAGGAAATTTTCCCCTGTGCCAATGTGTTCAAGATTCTTTCCCACTTTCTCTTCTATTAGATTCATCGTATCTGGTTTTATGTGGAGGTCCTTGATCCACTTGTGCTTGAGCTTTGTACAAGGGGATAAGCATGGATCATTTTGCATTCTTCTACATGCTGACTACCAGTTGAACTAGCAACACTTGTTGAAAACACTGTCTTTTGATAGGATCAAAGATGTGAGGAGGACCCAACACCTATCCCAACACCAGAATAACTGGAACCAGTGGGATCCAGGGACCCAGGAACCCCACCGAACCAGTGGCAAGGGTTCTTTCTGGTCTAGACTGATGCTCTGAGAAGACCTTGTGTGCAAACTCCTCTGCCAGTTCCACAACATCCAGAGGAAGCTCCACTCCCAGGCTCTCTAACACATGCAAGATCACAGGATCACAGAGTCACAGGAGATTGGTCACATCAGGATCTCAGGGACACAGAGGGAGCTTGACTCCCAGGAACTCTGTCACACCCAGGATCTCAGGATCACAGGATCACAGAATCACAGGATACCAGAGACAGATGCTCTGTGAGTAGTTCTGACAAAACCAGGATCACAGGAAGGACAGGCTCCAGTCAGCTAAAAGGAGGGCAGGTAGCACTAGAGATAATCAGAGAACAGGAGGCGAGTACAAGAACATAAGCAACAGAAACCAAAGTTACCTAGCATCATCAGAACTCAATACTCCCGCCATAATAAGTCCTGGATACACCATCACGCTAGAAAAGCAAGATTCAAATTTAAAATCACTTCTCATGATGATGATAGAGGACTTTAAAAAGGACATAAATAGCTCCCTTAAAGAAATTCAGAAGAACACAGGTAAACAGCTAGAAGCCCTTAAAGAGGAAACACAAAAAATCCTTTAAGGAATTACAGGAAAACACAACCAAATGGGTGAAAGAATTGAACAAAACCATCCAGGATCTAAAAAATAGAAACAGAAACAATAAAGAAATCACAAAGAGAGACAACCTGGGAGTTCAAAAATCTAGGAAAGAAATCAGGAGTCATAGATGCAAGCATCACCAACAGAATACAAGAGATAGAAGAGAGAATCTCAGGTGCAGAAGATACCATAGAAAACATTGACACAACAATCAAAGAAAATGCAAAATGCAAAAAGCTCCTAACAAAAAACAAAAAAAATCCAGGAAATCCAGGACACAATGAGAAGACCAAACCTAAGGATAATAGGTATAGAAGAGAGTGAAGATTCCCAACTTAAAGGGCCAGTAAATATCTTCAACAAAATTATAAAAGAAAACTTCCCTAACTTCAAGAAAGAGATGCATATAAACATACAAAAATCCTACAGATCTCCAAAGAGATTGGACTAGAAAAGAAATTCTTCCTATCACATAATAATCAAAACACCAAATGCACTAAACAAAGAATATTAAAAGCAGTAAGGGAAAAAGGTCAAGTAACATATAAAGGCAGATCTATCAGAATTACACCAGACTTCTCACCAGAGACTATGAAAGCTAGAAGATCCTGGGCAGATCTCATACAGACCCTAAGAGAACACAAATGCCAGCCCACACTATTATACCCAGCAAAACTTTCAGTTACCATAGACGGAGAAAACAAAATATTCCATGACAAAAGCAAATTTACACAATATCTTTCCACAAATCCAGCCCAACAAAAGATAATAGATAGAAAACATCAACACAAGGAGGGAAACTATACTGTAGAAAAAGCAAGAAAGTAATCTTTCAACAAACCCAAAAGAAGATAGTCATACAAACATAATACCACCTCTAATAACAAAAATAACAGGAAGTCACAATCACTTTTCCTTAATATCTCTTAACATCAATGGACTCAATTCCCCAATAAAAAGCCATAGACTAACAGACTGGATATGTAAACAAGACCCAGCATTTTGCTGCATACAGGAAAGGTACCTCAATGACAAAGACAGACAGTACCTCAGAGTAAAAGGTTGGAAAACAAGTTTCCATCCAAATAGTTCCAAGAAACAAGCTGGAGTAGCCATTCTAATATTGAATAAAATCAACTTTCAACTAAAAGTTATCAAAAAAGATAAGAAAGGACAATTCATACTGGTCAAGTAGAAATATTTAAGGGGTAACTTCAGCAAGTGTTATAGGTATCTGATGAATCTCTGTAATGGCCTTGGGAAATGCAAAGGAATATTGCTCTTTATTCAGAGTGAAGCTAACATATCTTCAAGGGAGAACATTGGAGGTATTTGAATTTTATGTTCACATTAGGGAGGTGAGTCCTGTATATTTTAGAAGACTAATATTTATTTTCTCTGAACTTAGTCAGGAGTTGTCAACTTATTTCTAGTTAAGTGTGACAGTAGTAAAGTTTTCAAAGCCTACTGAAAACAAGTAACATTAAACATGTGATTTTTTTTATATTTTTTTAATTAATTTATTTATTTATTATATGTAAGTACACTGTAGCTGTCTTTAGACACCCCAGAAGAGGGCATCAGATCTCATTACAGATGGTTGTGAGCCATCATGTAGTTGCTGGGATTTGAACTCATGACCTTCGGAAGAGCAGTCGGCGCTCTTAACCTCTGAGCCATCTCTCCAGCCCAAACATGTGATTTATGAGATTAAGTTGTGTGCTATTTTGGCTGAAGTCAACTTTCCTTTGTCATTTCAAAGGAGGAAAAATGAATGGCCTATAAAACTGTAAGAGTTGATCTGTCAGAAATAATTTCCAATTGCATAATGTTTTTACAAAGTAATTTAAATTATTTTAGCCGTATTTATAATGTGAAAGTATAAGATAATGATAATATTGACTTCTAACATTTTAGCCAAAAAATTGCATTTTAATTATTATAGAAATGCCTACAAGTAATTTCATAACTTATCAAATCTGTATTTAATTTTGGCATGTTTCTCATAATTCACCATTGTATATAATACTGTGATAGATATGCCACAGTACATACATTTTTTGTCTACATAAATTCCTAGAAATAAATTTACTAGATAAAATTTTATGCACGATTTAAAAAATTTTTTCCTAAAATTTGAGCAGAGCCACAAAAGACTCCAGTCAATAATATCTTGAGTGAAAGAAGCAAGTTGGATACACCACAGACTGTACTAGCCAAAACAGCAAAGTACTGGCATAAAAAGACCCATAGACCAGAATACTGAACAAGAAGTCCAGAAATAAAACCAGAAATTTAAGGCTGATTGATGTTTAATGAAAGTCCTAAGGACAGTGGAGAAATAATGCTTTCTACAATAAAAAATCATCTGGGGGTGGGAGATGCTGACACAGCAGCATCTGGAATTGTCACTCATGTGCAAAGTGGACCATATCTATGGCAATTGTTTTTTTCTGCTGCCATAATAAACTATGTTTCTTAAGGGCTGTGGGCCCCAGTACATTGCTCATGTTCTAGTGGCCAGCCCTACACTCATGGGCATGTGAGTTATCATTAATTGGATTCAACAGGTTATATAAAAAATAAATAAGATATGAAGTTGGGCAGGAGGGAGGTGTGGAGGTGGAGGACACTATGGGGTGAGTGAGATAAAGGGACCCACGAGGTAGGTGTAATTGAAATACATTGTATAATCTATAAAATTCTCAAAGAATAAATTTTTTTAAATGCTGTCTTTTTTCCACTGGGTGGTTTTAGCTCCTTTGTCAAAGATCAAGTGACCATAGGTGAGTTGGTTCATTTCTGGGTCTTCAGTTTTATTCCATTGATCTACCTGTCTGTCTCTGTACCAATACCATGCAGTTTTAATCACCTTTGCTCTGTAGTACAGCTTGAGGTCAGGAATGATGATTCCCCCAGAAGTTCTTTTATTGTTGAGAGTGGTTTTTGCTATCCTGGATTTTTTGTTATTCCAGATAAAGTTGAGAATTGTTCTTTCTATCTCTGTGAAGAACTGAGTTGCAATTTTGATGGGGATTGCATTGAATCTGTAGATTGCTTTAGGAAAGATGGCCAGTTTTATTATGTTAATCCTGTCAATCCATGAGCATGGCAGATCTTTCCATCTTCTGAGGTCTTCTTCAATTTCTTTCTTCAGAGACTTGAAGTTCTTGTCATACAGATCTTTCACTTGCTTGGTGAGCATCACACCAAGATATTTCTTATTATTTGTGACTATTGTAAAAGGTGTCATTTCCCTAATTTCTTTATAAGCCCATTTATCCTTTGAATAAAGGAAAGCTACTGATTTATTTAATTTTGTATCCAGCCACTTGTTGAAGTTGTTTATCAACTGTAGGAGTTCCCTTGTGAAGTTTTTTGGGTCACTTAGGTATACTATCAAATAATGCTATCTTGACTTTCTCCTTTCCAATTTGTATATCGTTGATATCCTTTTGTTGCCTAATTGCTCTGTCCAGAACTTCAAGTACTATATTGAATAGATAGGAGGAGAGTGGCAGCCTTGTCTTGTCCCTGATTTTAGTGGAATTGCTTCAAGTTTCTGTACATTTAATTTGATGTTGGCTATTGGCTTGCGTATATTGCTTTTACAATATTTAGATATGGACATTGAATTCTTATTCTCTCTAATACTTTTAGCATGAAGGGGTGTTGTATTTTGTCAAAGGCTTTTTCAGCATCTAATGAGATGATCATATGGCTTTTCGTTGAGTTTGTTTATTTAGTGGATTATGTTGATGGATTTCTGTATATTGAACCATCTGTGCATCCCTGGGATGAAGCATACTTGATCATGGTGAATGATCGCTCTGGTGTGTTCTTGGATTTGGTCTGCAAGAATTTTGTTGAGCATTTTTGCATCAATATTCATCAGGGAAATTGGTCTGAAGTTCTCTTTCTTTGTTGGGTCTTTATGTGGTTTAGGTATTAGTGTAACTGTGGCTTCATAGAATGTATTAGGTAGTATTCCTTCTGTTTTTATTTTATGGAATAGTTTCGGAAGTATTGGTATTAGGTCTTCTTTGATGGTCTGATAGAATTCTGCACTAAAACCATCTGGTCCTGGAGATTTTTTGGTTGGGAGACTTTTAAGGACAGCCTCTATTTCCTCATGGGTTATGGTACAGTTTAGATGGTTTATCTGATCCTGATTTAATTTTGGTATTTAATATTTGTCTAGAAAATCATCCATTTCCTCTAGATTTTCCAGTTTTGTTGAGTATAGGCTTTTGTAGTAGGAGCTGATGATTTTTTGAATTTTCTCAGTTTCTGTTGTTCTGTCTACCTTTTTATTTCTGATTTTGTTAATTTGGATACTACCTCTGTACCCCCTGGTTAGTCTGGCTAAGGGTTTATTTATCTTGTTGATTTTCTCAAAGAACAATCTCCTGGTTTTGTTGATTCTTTGTATAGTTCTTTTAGTTTCTACTTGGTTGATTTCAGCCCTGACTTTGATTATTTCCTGCAATCTACTCTTCTTGGGTGTATTTGCTTCTTTTTGTTCTAGACCTTTCAGATGTGCTGTTAAGCAGTTAATGTAGGTTTTCTTCAATTTCTTTATGGAAGCACTCAGAGCTGAGTTTTTCTCTTAGCACTGCTTTCCTTGTGTCCCATAAATTTGGGTATGTTGTGCCTTCATTTTCATTAAATTCTAAAAAGTCTTTAATTTCTCTCTTTATTTCTTTCCTGACCAAATTATCATTGAGTAGATAGTTCTTCAGCTTCCATGTGTATGTGGACTTCCTGTTGTTTTTGTTGTTGTTGAAGACCAGACTTAGGCCATGGTAATCTGATAGGATGCATGGGATTATTTCAATCTACTTGTATCTGTTGAGGCCTGTTTTGTGTCTGATTATATGGTCAATTTTAGAGACGTTTCCATGAGGTGCTGAGAAGAAGGTATATTCTTTTGTTTTAGGATGAAATATTCTGTAGATATCTGTTAAATCCATTTATTTCATAACTTTTGATAACTTCACTGTGTCTCTGTTTAGTTTCTGTTTCCGTGATCTGTCCATTGATGAGAGTGGGGTGTTCAAGTCTCTTTCTATTATTGTGTGAGATTCAATGTGTGCTTTGAGCTTCAGTAATGTTTCTTTTACATATATGGGTGCCCTTGCATTTGGCGCATAGCTTTTCAGAATTGAGAGTTTCTCTTTGTGAATTTTTCTTTTTATGTGTATATGAGTGTCCCTCCCCATCTTTTTTGATAACTTTTGGTTGGAAGTTGATTTTATTAGATACTAAAATTGCTACTCTGGCTTATTTCTTGAGACCATTTGCCTGGAAAATTTTTTCCAGCCTTTTACTTTGAGGTAATGTTTGTCTTTATCACTGAGAAGTGTTTCCTGTATGCAGCAAAATGCTGGGTCCTGTTTTCATATCCAGCCTGCTAGTCTATGTCTTTTTATTGTTAAATTGAGTCCATTGATCTTGAGAGATATTAAGGACCAATGATTGTTGCTTCTTGTTATTTTTGTTGTTAGCAGTGGAATTGTGCTTGTGTAGTTCTCTTCTTTTGGGTTTGTTGTGAGAAAATTTTTCTTGAGTGTAGTTTCCCTCCCTAAGTTGGATTTTTCCTTCTATTTTCCTCTATAGGGCTGGATTGGTGGAAAGATATTGCATAAACTTAGTTTTGTTGTGGAATTTCTTGGTTTCTCTCTATATAGTAATTGAGAATTTTGCTGAATATTATAGCCTGGGCTGGCATATTTGTTCTCCTAAGGTCTGTATGACATCTGCCCAAGATATTCTGGCTTTTAGAGTCTCTGTTGAGAAGTCTGGTGTAATTCTGATGGATATTCCTTTATATGTTATTTGACTTTTTTCCCTTACCGCTTCCAATATTCTTTCTTTGTTCTGTGCATTTGTTGTTTTAATTATTATGTGACAGGAGGAATTGCTTTTCTGGTCTCATCTGTTTGGTGTTCTTTAGGTCTCTTGTATGTTTATGTGCATCACTTTCTTTAGGTTAAGGAACTATCTTCTATAATTCTGTTGAAGGTGTTAGCTGGCCCTTTGAGTTTGGAATCTTTACTCTCTTCTGTATCTATTATTCTTAGATTCAGTCTTTTCATTGTGTTCTGGATTTCTTGAATGTTTTGAGTTAGGAGCTCTTTGCTTTTTGTATTTTCTTTGCCTGTTGTGTCAATGTCTTCTAGGGTATCTTCTATACCTGAGACTCTCTCTTCTGTATTTTGTATTCTTTTGGTGATACTTGCACTTGTGGCTCCTGATCTTTTTCCTAGGTTTCCCATCTCCAGACTTGTCTCTCTTGTGTTTTCTTTAATGTTTCTATTTCCATTTTTAGATTCTGGATGGTTTTGTTCAATTCCTTTACTTGTTTGATTGTGTTTTCCTGTATTTCTTTAAGAGATTTATTTGTTTCCTCTTTAAGGGCTTCTACTTCTTTGCCTGTGTTCTCCTGTATTTCTTTAAGTGAATTATTTATGTCCTTCTTAAATTCCTCTATCATGTTCATGAAATGGGATTTTAGATCTGAATCTTGCTTTTCAGGTATGTTAGGATATCCGGGGCATGATGTGGTAGGAGAACTGGGTTCTGATGTTGTCAAGTAGCATTGGTTTCTGTTGCTTATGTTCTTGTGCTTGCCTCTCGCCATCTGGTTATCTCTAGTGCTAACTGCCTTTGCTGTCTCTGACTGGAGTCTGTCCCTCCTGTGATCCTGGTTATGTCAGAATTACTCAGAGTCCAGTTGTCTCTGTGATCCTGTGATTCTGAGATCCTGTAATCCTGAGATCCTGGGTGTGTCAGAGCTCCTGGGAGTCGAGCAGTCTCTGGGATCCTGAAATCCTGGTGTGACCAAGCTCCTAAGATCTTATTGCATCAGAGCTCCTGGGAATCAAGCTTTATCTGGGTGTTGCAGAATACAGTGGGGAGTCAGAGCCCTGAATCTGCACTGGGGACAGGTGTAAGCCAGAAGGAACCTGTGCCTCTGGGTGGGTGGAGATTTGTGTTTCTCTGGTTGCTGTGGGGTCCCAGTTACGCCAGGTGTTGGGAAAGATGTTGTATCCACAACAGTGATCTTGAGTGTGTCAGAGCTATAATGATCCTGGATATGTCCAATCTCCTGGGAGTCAAGTGTCCTGTGACCCTGTAATCCTGTGATCCTGGGTGAGTCAGAGGACCTGTGATCCTGGGCACTTCAGAGCACCTGGGAGTTGGGCTCCCTCTGGGTGTTGTAGGAGTGGGTGCAGAGCTAGTGTCCCAAGTCTGCTCCAGGTGCAGGCTCAGACCAGAAGGAACACGTGTCACTGGCTGGGTGGGGGTTCCTGCATCCCTGGATCCCACGGTTCCTAGTTACTCTGGGTGGTGGGACAGATGTTGTGACAGGGCCACATTTTCATGACTCACCTAACCCATGGCAGCTTCTCTCTCCTTCTTCACCTTCTTCTACCCTGTCTTGTGGTTCTCTTCCAACCCCGCAAGCCCGGGAACCCTAAACCCCACCAATTTCTTTTCTCCTCAGCTATTGGCTGTTGGCATCTTTATTTACCAATCAGAAATAACTTGGGGGCAATGTCATATAGTGTCCCTTAGGTCTACATGTGTACTCTCTCATCTCTGGGGCAACCAGGTCTTGGGGGTCACATTTAACATTACAATATATAGCAAAAAGACCAAACCTCAACACACTGGAATATTTTGAGCCTGCTTTGATAGAATACTTGGGCTCCAATGGTGATGTATTTTCCTGGATGTTATTTATTATGTTTTTACACTGACATCCAGGCATCTGGGTTCGGCATGATTATAGGTCTAGGTGCTGGTTCTGGATTTGTCTTTGTTGTCTTGATGTCTTGTTCCTTGGTTTCCATTTCCTTGATGGACTTTTAGAGAGTATGATAGCTGTATGTTTCATGTTTTCCTGGCCTGTCTGACTGGTGTGTTTATAGGGAATGCCTGCTGATGTTAGAGGTGGGGATGCAGGGATGAGTTGGGGAAGGGAGGTCGGGAGAGGAATTTTCTGTGGGATCAATTCGTAGGAGGTGTAGACAACATGGAAGAGAGGCTACAGCTGCTATTTTGTTGTGATGCACAGGGAGAGCCTGAGGAATTCAACCTTATGGTGGAATAGAGAGAAGAGGAGGTCTGCAAAGGAGTTGCTTTTTTCACAGTATCAAGTTTAAAAGGAAAAGAAAGAAATGAAATCACCATTTAGTAGAAAATATCTGCATTCCCATGTTTCTTGTGGCATTACTAACAGCAAAGGTATAGAAACAATCTAGATGTACTTCAATTCACTGATAGTTAAAAAGTGATAAATTATGCATACATACTAGAGAGCACTGATTAGCTTTAAATAAAGAGGTACCGTCATTTGCCTCAATATAGATAGCTCTCAAAGACATTATGCTAAGTAAAATAAGCAAGACAGGAAAAAAATTGTAAAGTCTCAGTTATATGTATAATCTGAATGTAACCAAGTTAATTAAAAGGCCAAATACATAGAGGTAGAGAATGTGAATGGTTGCCAGAGTCATGGTACCAGAAGTAAATAGAGAGATTTAGGCCAACAGTTGCAAGTTAGCAAATGTGGAAGCAAAACAAGTTGAAATATGTGATGTTTAACCTGAAGACTGCAGAAAAAGTGTGCCATACTCATAGATTTTGCTGAATAATAAACTATAACCGTTCTGCCCATGCTAGAGAATAAAATACTTCTATAAGATGGTAAATTAGTTCATTAGTCCCCTATAGTAACCACCTAGAAGTGCATATGCTCCATGACTTATAATGAAGCTCTGCATTGAAACCACCATCAGAAATTGAAATATAAATTTAAAATGCATTTGCTACACATAACCTACTAAATAACCCATGACTTAGCAACTGAGTACACTGCAGAATCAGGATTTACCTTGTGAAGTTGTGGATAACAGAAGCTTCCAGTGCTGCACAACACAAGAGTTTCATGATGCAGGTTGCTGCTCCATATAATGGTCAGAGGTGAAATTTTAAATATAATTGCTGCTGAAAACATATTACCTTCATACAAGTATTAAGGTGAACCCTCATGAGTTGGGGTTATTTGTCTATATGTATCTAATTATGGTGTTATGTATCTTAAGTATGAACAATAATATTTACTTTTTGAAAGGAAATGCAAAAACATGATATAAGATACATATATAATATGTTATGACAGGACAGGAAATGATAGAGTATGTATTGCCTTTTCTTTGTGTGTATTCCTTGTTCTGATGGAAACCTGCTCCCATTATGTCACTTATGTGCTTACTTTATTCAGTTTTATATACTTAAAAAGCAGTTTCAGGATTCTAAGTCTGTATCATGCGAGAAACAATTTAGAAGCTTCATTCCCATGCTCTGTACAGTCTGTGTGCCTTTCACCTTGTACTTCCAGCCAATCACCACTCGATAACGTATGGAAGTTTTCCTTTCCTCCTCTCAATGAGTTTTTTTCATACATCTGCACTGAGATTTAGCATTGTTTTCATTGTTTTGGGGACCGTCTCTGATCAATCAGTCTCCTCTATGTTCTTAATCTGTATATGTTAAAAAGCATTCTTGATACCATATCACAATGTCTTCTAGGTTTTGAAAACCACACAGATTCCTATACCCTCTATTACAAAGAATAGTACTGTTACTTTAATGTGCTGCCTCTGGGTCCTTTTGTGTTAAACTATTTTCTCCCTCCAACATGACAACTAATTGTCTCTTTTCCATCTTTATTACTTTTCCTTCCCAAGAATGCCATGTAAATGGAATCATATGACTATGTAGGAATTTCTGTTTTGTCTGGTTTATTTTGTTTTGTTTTCTTGAGAGAAGATATCACTGTATCTCCCAGACCTCTGAATTATCACCCTCCTATCACACACACTTGAATTCTGAGACTGCTGGTGTGTGCTACTCACGCATAACTACCAAAATGCATGTAAATATTAGGAAACAGACAGACAGATTTCTGTGAGCTCAAAACCATCCTAGTATATTAGAAGGCTCCAGACTAGCCAAGGCTTTTCAGTTTTTGTAATTTTTTCTTACTTATTCATTTTTCATCCAACTCACTGGCCCCCTCCTGGTCACCCCCTCTCACAATCCTTACCTCATACCCCTTCCCTTCTCCTCTGAACTGGTGGGGGTCGCCCTGTGTATCCCTCCCACCCTGGCACTTCAAGTCTCTGTGAGGCTGGATGCTTCCTGTAACACTGAGGCCAGACAAGGCAGCCCAGTTAGTAGAACATATCCCACATACAGGCAACAGCTTTTGGGATAGGCCCTGCTCCAGTTGTTCAGGACCCACATGAAGGTCAAGCTTCATATTTGCTATGTATGAGCAGAAAGCCTAGGTCCAGCCCTTCTATGTTCTTTGGTTGGTGGTTCCGGGGCTTCTAATAAGACCTTGTCTACAAAAAAAGTAACTAAATTACATTTAATTGTATTTGTATGATTCAATGGCTCATTTTCTTTGTCAGTAAATACAAATCAATTTTATGGCTTTGTCATGGTCTACAGCATCCAACAATTTGACTTTGTAAATATTTATTAGACTATATTCTACTCCAACTGTTTCCTCTGTGGTATTATCGACTTTTCCAGGTTACTGTGCCCTAATGACTGCCACATCTACAGGCATAGCACTTCTATAGGACAGTCTGGGTTTAGGAAGCATGAGGGATATGACTTTCTGTGGGTCAAAAATATTTACAACATGAGTTCAGGTCCTTCTTGCTTTTGTTTTTGTACCCTCTTCCTCTTTCATCTGCCACCACAGGATGGTGCCATATCCTAGAACCTTGAGATTACCTTCCAAGCTTTTAGAACAATGAAAACTCTCTTTTTTTTATACATTACTCACCTGTGGTATTCAGTCATAGCAGCACAGCCCAAAGACACCAGGCTCAGAAACATTGTCATGCTGCCAAAATTCATTATATTACACAGTTAGGTGTAGCATCTAGTGTGTTCAAGACATTGGAATATATAGTTTTGTAGGTTATGAAAACTTGACATGTATTTATATCATCAAGGTGAATCATCATGCTTTAGTACAAGTAAGTGCACAAATAAAGAAACGACATATTAGACTATGAACCTAGATGAGGCCATTACTCTGTTGGGGGAACATCAACAAAACAGTTGATATTTAACTCAAAGAAGAAATGAAAATCCATCAATATGAGAGAAAAGAACATTCTAAACATAACATCAAGCATGGACTAACTACTACTATGAATGAATGGTGAAGCCAGAGAAGACGAGTGGGTGGTACAGGAAGACTATCGATCCAGAAGTAAAGAAGGATGTGAGGAGATAAGGCTGCCAGGGCATGCCGGGGCCAGAACCAGAAGGATGGCTTGGTTAGATCTCTTCCTTTGTTCTCCACTTCCTGTATTCTCTGAAGTGTTGTGTATACATGGAGACTGTCCTCTGTGAAATGGATAGAGTGTCATCAACTTCTTTAGATAGAATGACAATCAAAGGGCACTTTATACCAGGAGAGTCTGTGACAGTAGTTATTCCACTCAGGACAATAACCCAGGAAAGCTTCCTGTCCCTCTCAAGAATGCTGGTAGAGTGGTGGGTAAGTAGCTCTGAAGATGTGGGAACTGTATCCCTTCTCAACATGTAAGATAGACACTGAGTATGACAGTCATTCCAGGTGGGATAGACACAAACCTTCATGGAGAAACTAGAAGCACAGCTGCAGGTGTCACTGAATTCCACAGTTCTGGCCAGTTTGTCATAAGATGGGTATGTCCCAACTTGAACTTATCTAGAATCCTCACAATTTCAGAGAATTCAAGGAACCTTTGAAAACAATAACCAAGATGTAAAAATACCAGTAATAGAATAAACCTCTGACTCTAAAGATGATTCATGGGCATGAAGGGTTTCTTCCTAAAAATTCTATACTGGCAAACAAAGGTATAGCAGAGAAAAATCCCAGAAAACTAGAATTGGAGCTTTAAGAATAGTGGAGTCCTTTGGCCTTTGGGGTTCCTTCCTTACTGACTGTCTAATGTCTGGCTTCAGAAGTGAGAGCAGCAAAGAGGCAGAAGCTCCATGTGATGTGACCCATCAGAAAACAGACAAATAAATGAACCTTCTAGGTTTTGTAGACCAGAAGTCTACAAAAGCCAAACAAATGTTCAATCAGGGAGGGAAAGGGTCTTCAAAATGGTCTGAAATTTTTGTGGCCTTTTTGTTGATTTTGTCCCCAGTCTTGTTTTGTGTGTATTTGTCCTAACAAATCAGTGTGTTTAAAGCAGTGGTGGAAGGCATTAATATCTGTTTCATCTGAAACAGAATTTTAGCAGGAAATCAATAGAAAGTTTTTACAAAAGCCACAAGAGAGCTGAAAGAAACACAGCTCCCTGCAACAAGAGATTACTGACTGATACATGCAGTAGGTTAAGCTGGAGTTAACTGCTTGGAGAATAAGCTGGAGTCAGCTCTTAGGGAAAGTGACAGCTATGGAAACAAGAGAATTTTGAAAGCTGAGCACATTCCCAGGGAAAACTATACTTGAAGAAAATGGAGAGGACCTTAAGTTTTAACTTTAGCCCGGACTCCATCCGGTGCACCAGGACAGGGGTTTCTACAGATAGGGAGGGATCTTAGTGCAGCTGTTACCAAACTCCTAGAAAGAAGCAGAGCCTGATCTCCGCACTCAGAAGTAATGCATACACACCTTATTTTCAATAGGAGAATAATAAGATCACCGGAGGGAACTACTCAGGCCCAAAATAAAGCCCAGGCCCCTTAGAATCAGTAGTATCTAGTTATGGGGTCCCTCTCTATTCATATTCTATAATACGTGCCAATAAACTTTGTGCTGGTTTTACCTTGGACTTTTTTCTTGAGTTTTAAATCTATAATCCTCAGAAACAAGGAATTCACTAACTCAAGCAGTATCAGATATAAGAGAATTTAGTATCCTAGACATTTGGGGAACCTTTGACAGACCACTTTCAGCAAAGAGTCTTCTCCTTTTTATTTTGTCTGCTATAGAAACAGCTCATGAATCCTCTTCATTTGGTCATATTATTTATTATAACATTTTTGATAACTTACGTGGGTTGTACCAAATGTTCCCACACAACATCATTCCCTTTCCACACACACTTGAAATTATGGTTTGCCTCCAATCAGAATAGCAGAGATGGATGCCTAGTGGATCTGACAGGGGCCCAGTTTGCGTTTCAAATTTCACCACCTCCTTCTCTGTTCACAGTTCGTTTGTCATGTGCTCTTTGGCTCTCAGCAGATTGTGGGTGTAGGATAGGAGTGAAGAAACTTCCAAACATTGAAGCTTGTTCAGGAAGGAATGGCAGGATGTGGCTAGCAGGAGGATCCTGCAAACCGAAAGAGGAGCTTAGGCAAAGTTATTTTATTTGAAGTTAGTATATTGTGCTAGAAAACTGTTGCAGTAGCTTTCATTGCAGCAGGAGAAGATGTTTTTCTCAAACTTCGTGAAGCGCACATATTCCACGCATCTTCTTGGGCAGCCCAAGATAGAATATTTGTACTGATAGTCTAAAAAAAAAGTAGGACATTGACATAAATATGCAGGCTTTACCTATGAGAATAAATGTAGATGTGTTGTCCATCCTTCCCCTTCCAGCTTGAAACTAATGACTCTACCACAGATAAAAAGGTTTCTTCCTAAGATAGCATATCCCTGCCCACAGCACACACATACATTTATTACAGAAGAAATATAGCAGAATGATATGTTAGTTTAAGTCACTAAAGAAAAGACATGGTTAGTAATTTGAAGTTTACCTAGTAAACTAAATCATTGTATAGATGAAAACTTTGAACTCGAGATGGAAGGAATGTGTCCAAGACCATCCACTAAGACCATCCACTAATTCTGATGCCACAAGTAAATGATTCCGGATCTAGTGCTCTTACTCTCCATAAGCCAAGTCATAACATCAGTCTCTTTCCCCTCCTCTTGCCTTCACCTCACCTCCATTGTTAAGTTGAATATATACTTCTTTGACTTGGCATACAAAGTCAGGATATCTGGGTTGACAGACCCCCAAGTTTCTTGTGCAGGTATCGCCAACATATTCATCACAGGAAGTGCAAAAAATGGATTCCCCTATAGAGCATAGATATTATATCATAACAATGGAATAGGCATTGCTGTTAAAGAGAAGGTTGAGGAAAAAGACCAGGGATTCAGTGGGAACAAGAAAGAGGAGATCTCATTTCAGTTACTTGCTAAGGTTTGAACCTCAGTTGAGAGAAATTTTGTGTTCCCTTGATGATTTGTATCACCCTCCCCACCTAACTCCCTCCTGAGTACATCACAAAACCTCCCTAGAACTAGATTCTAGTGGAGTTACTGGACATCAAGATCCGGAGGAAAATCTTCCAAGGTAGGAAATGGGATTGTAACAGCCAGAAAATTCAGAGACCTGGATTTAATGCTGCCCTTGTAACCCCTCCCTTTCCAATCATGATACTGGGAACATCACTCCCATACCCTAGATCTCTGCCCCCTTTGTTCTCCTGCCATGACACTCACCCATTGAATGAGACTTGTACAAAATCAGGACTCCTGGAAGCAAGAGAAATAGGAGCCAGTCCATGTGTTTGGGGAAAAAAATAAAGAAAAGAGGGATGAGATGAACAGTCAGTTCCAGTAAGTGCTCAGGAACTGTGCTCTGAGCAGGATGTGAGATGGAGTTGGGGCTGAGACTTTTCCTTGGCCTCCCACTCTATGAATGATGTCCTGAACTCTGAACAATGAGGCCCATTTATTGCTGGTAGACTCTGCCTCTGTGGAGTGGGTGTTCTGCTTCCTCTCCCTATTTTAGCAATCTGGGATACTGAACAGGAAAATAACATTGGCAAGAGACAATCCCAGTTTCAAAGGAGGGAGAAGACATGATAATTTTATCTTACAGACTTCTAAGTGCACATAAAATAAAGGGGGCAAAGTATTAAAGAAAAGTAACTCAAACACTAACCATTTAAAAAGGAAAGAAATTTTTAAAAACGTTAGTAGAAATGAAAGGTGAGAGAAACCAGTATAAATGAAAAAGAAAGAAATTAGGAATCTCTGTATCCCATAAAACAGCTGAGAGTTCGGGAGACATGCCTTGATGGCAACAAAAGGGTCAGCAATGGGATAAAATTCAGCAGGCTTTAACCCCTGAGTCCCAAGGACTGAAACAAGTATAAAGGTGCACAGTGCAAGAACCACTTGACAACAAAGGACAACAGAGATCAGAATATTTTACTCATGTTGGATGTTGTAAATTACACCTTTAATTCCAGAACTTGAGAAGCAGAGGCAGGTGGATCTCTATGAGTTTGAATATGACCATAGTGAGTTCCAGGACAGCCAAGGCTATGTAGTGAGACTGACCTTGTTATTAAAAAAAAGTGAGGATTATAATATAGTGGGTATGTTACATTTGAGGAAAGAGACATCCATGAAGGTATGACCTAAGAGTGCGAAGGACTCTCAGATGCCTGTGCCACTCTGGTCAACTATACAACTTCTGAGTTTTAAGCATAATTTGGGGCCTGGCACCTCTTGAAGACAGACTGACTTTCAAAACTGTATATTACCTGTTAGATCACAGACCCTCTAGCTTCCTTTCTCTGATTCCCAAAATATGGGTCTCAACCACTCTCCCTCTCCAGAAACATACTTGATAAGCAAGTCTGCTATAGTCATGTAGCTCTAACAGATTTCTCTTCCTCTGTCTTACATCAGCAGCCTGCCCTCTTCTGCCCAAACCAAAGATGATTTTGAATTATACTTACTTTTATTATTGCCTTGAGACTTACAGCCCATAAACTAGGTTGTTCTCTCCAGTGCACGCATGCACACACACAATAAATGGATAGATGGATGGACAGACAGAGCATGCATAAAAATAGACTCCGAGCTGCCCTGAACAGTCTGATATCCCAGAGGGACCTCCATTTTCATCTCCCACCTCTCTATCCACCTTTGTCAGACCTGTGTATCCTGAACCATACAGGTAAGCTTCCCTCTCCCCACACATCTTCCCTGCTTGATGATTCCTCTGGAGCAAACCAAACTGCCCTGAGCAGCCTGAAGGCCAAGGCAGACCTCCATTCTCCCACCAACACTCTGCCCACATTCATCAGGCCTGTGACTCCTGAACCATACAGACATGTGAATCCTGACCATACATCCCAAGGATACACATCAAAGGCCTGCTGCAAGAGGATTATTGAGATTAACCCCCCCCCCCCAATATCTACTACAACAGGAACAACCAGGGACCAAAGCCATCCAGATGGCTAAAGGCCCTAAAATGAACACAACAAAAGTCAGCACAATATGACTCCTTCAGAACAAGGCTTCCATACTACAGCAAGCCCTGAATATCCTAACACAACCAAAGCACAAGAAAATGACCTTAAATCCAATCTTATAAAGACAATAGAGGCCTTTAAAGAGGAGTGGAATAAATCCCATAAAGAAATACAGGAAAATACAATTAAGCAGGTTAAGGAAATGAAACTGCACAAGACATTAAAATTAAAATAGAAGCAATAAAACAAACACAAACTGGGTAAGTTCTGGAGATGGAAAACCTAGGGAAGAGAACAGGAACAACAGATGCAAACATCACCAACAGAATACAGGAGATGGAAGACAGAATCTTAGGTGTAGAAGATATAATAGAAGAAATTGATACCTCAATGAAAATGTTGCATCTAAAAAATTCCTGACATAATACATCCAGGAAATTTGGCATACCATAAAATGATCTAACCTAAGAATAATAGGAATAGAAGAAGGTGAAGAGTCCCAGCTCCAAGGGGACTCCAAGGGATTCAACAAAATGATAGAATAAAACTTTCCCAACTTAAAAACAGGATGCCTATAAACATAAAGGAAACTTATAGAACAGCAAATAGACTGGACCAGAAAAGAAAATTCTCCTACCACATAATAATCAAAACACACAATCTACATAAAAAAGAGAGAATATTAAAAGCAGCAAAGGAAAAAGGTCAGGAAACATACCTATCAGGATTACACTCAACTTCTTAACAGAGACTCTAAAAGCTAGACAAACCTGGATAAATACCTTACAGCCTCTAAAAATAACCACAGATGCCAACCTAGACAATTATATCCAGCAAAACTCTCAATCTTCATTAATGGAGAAAACAAGATATCTCAAAACAAATCCAAATTCAGACAATATTTTTCGTCAAATCCAGCCCTACATAAAATACTAGAAGGAAAACTCTAACCCAAAAAGGATAACTATATCCAAAATAAAACAGGAAATAAGTAATTCCATACCAGCAAAAACAAGGGAAGCACACACACACACACACACACACACACACACACACATACACACACACATACACACAACAACAACAACAACATTAAGCTAACAGGAACTAACAATCACAGGTCTTTAATATCTCTCAGCATCAATGGATTCAATTCCTCAATTAAAAAATAGAAAAGGCTAACAGAATAGATTCAAAAATGGAATGCATCATTCTGCTGTACAAGAAATACACCTCAGCAATAGAAGTAGACATTACCTCAGAGTATAGGATAGGAAAAAAGTTTTCCAAGCAAACAGACCCAAGAAACAAGCTGGAGTAGCCATTCTAATATCAGTAAAATAGATTTTCAACAAAAAGTTAATCAAAATAGACCAAGAAGGACACTTCATACACATCAAAGGAAAAATCTACCAAGATATCTCAATTCTGAACATTTATGCCCCAAACACAAAGGCACTCACATTTGCAAAAGAAACATTGCTAAACCTTAAATTGTACATCAAACCTTACACATTAATAGTGGGAGACTTCAACACCCTACTCTCTCCAATTGACAAGTCATCCAGAAAAACTAAACAGAGAAATTATGAAACTAACAGACATTGTGAATCAAATGGACTTAACATATATGTCTATAGAATATTTCGCCCAGACACAAAAGAATATACCTTCTCATTACCTCATGAATCCTTCTCCAAAATTGACCATATAGTCAGTCAGTCACAAAGCAAGCCTCAACAGATACAAAAAATTAAAAATAATGCCTTGTGTCTTATCAGACCACCATGGATTAAAGCTAAACTTCAACAACAACAGAAACACTGGAAAGCCTAGATACTCATGAAAATTGAGCAACTCTCCAGTCAATGATCTCTTGGTCAGGGAAGAAATAAAGAAATTAAAGACTTTCTAGAATTCAATGAAAATGAAGGGACAATAGACACAAATTTATGGGACACAGTGAAAGCAGTGGTAAGAGGAAGGTTCAGTAGTACTAAGTTCCTCCATAAAGAAAATAGAAAGTTTTCATACCAATGATTTTAAAGTACACCTGAAAGCTCTGGGGGGGAAAAGAAGAAAGCACACCAAAGATGAGTAGAAGGAAGGAAATAATCAAAATCATGGCTGAAATCAATCAGTTAGAAACAAAGAAAACAATACAAAGATTCAATGAAACCAAGAGCTGGTTCTTTGAGAAAATCAACAAGATAGACAAAGCTTAGCCAAACTAACCAAAAGACAGAGACATAATATCGAAATTAACAAACTCAAAAGTGAAAAGGAAGACATAACAACAGACACTGAG
This sequence comes from Uromys caudimaculatus, assembly GCA_028551405.1. Taxonomy (NCBI): domain Eukaryota; kingdom Metazoa; phylum Chordata; class Mammalia; order Rodentia; family Muridae; genus Uromys; species Uromys caudimaculatus. The sequence continues at coordinate 80,181,371 of CM052706.1, forward strand.
GAAATTCAAAGAATTATTACGTCTTAAGAGCCTGTACTCTACAAAATTGGAAAATCTTTTTTTAAAAAAGGGTGATTAGGGACGGCCGGAGACCTCAGCTTGGGCCACAGGGCCCCACACCTGATCAGCGCAGGGACAAAGATCCCTCGCCGGAGATTGCAAGACCCAGC
>CM052706.1:80182040-80206610 GCA_028551405.1 Uromys caudimaculatus
TGGGCGGGTTGGTGGGAGGAGGAATTCCCTCACAGAGGCGGGGAGGGGGAGGGGACACGGGGTTTCTAAAGAAAAGGGGAATCATCGGAAATGTAAATAAAATATCAAAAAATAAATAAATAAATTAAAAAAAAAAAAGGTGATTAGATACCACTTACCAAAGTTAACTCAAGATCACATAAACTATTTAAATAGTTGCATAGCCACTAAGAAATAGAAGCAGTCATCAAAAGTCTCCCAACCACAAAAAGGTCATGGTCAGATGGTTTTAGTGCAGAATTCTACCAGACTTTCAAAGAAGAGCTAACACAAATACTCCTCAAACTATTCCACAAAATAGAAAGAGAGGGAACAGCCAAACTCATTCTATGAAGCCAGTCACCCTGATATTTAAACTACACTGAGACTCAACAAATAAAGAGAACTTCAGACCGACGTCTCTTATGAACATTGATGGAAAAATACTCAATAAAATGCTCACAAATCAACTCCAGGAGCACATCAAAGACATCATCCATCATTATCAAGTAGGCTCCAAATCTACCAATGCAATCCACCATATTAAAAAAAAAAAAACTGAAAAAAATCACATGATCATCTCATTAGATGCTAAAAAGGTCTTTAACAAAATTCAACACCCCTTCACATTAGAGAGATCAGGGATTCAAGGCACATACCTGAAACATAATCAAAGCAATCTATAGTAGGTCAGTAGCCACTTAATGGAGAGAAACTTAAAACAATCCCACTAAAATCATGGACCACACAAGGCTGCCCGTTCTCTCCCTATCTATTCAATATAGTACTTGAAGTTCTAACCAAAGCAATAACACAGCTAAAGGAGATCAGGGGGATACAAATTAGAAAGGAAGAAGTAAAAGTATCACTATTTGAGGATGATATGATAGTATACATAACTGTCCCCGAAAATTCTACCAGAGAACTACTACAGCTGATAAACACCTTCAGCAAAGTGACTGGATACAAAATTATCTCAAATAAATCAGTAGCCCTCCTTCATACAAATGATAAATGGGCTGAGAAAGAAATTAGGGAAACAACATCTTTTATGACAGACAGGAATACTATAAAATATCTTGGTGTAACTCTAACTAAGCAAGTGAAAGATCTATATGACAAGAACATCAAGTCCCTGAAAAAAGAAGTCAAAGAAGACATCAGAAGATGGAAATATCTCCCATGCTCATAGATCAACAGGATTAATATAGTGAAAATGGCATCTTACCAAAAGCAATCTACAGATTCAATACAATCCCCATCAAAATTCCAATACAAATTTTTATAGACCCTAAAAGCAAAATTTTCAACTTCACATGGAAAAATAAAAAAACTCAAGATAGTCAAAAATAATTCTGAACAATAAAAGAACTTCTGGATGAATTTCCATCTCTGACCTCAAGTTGTACTACAGAACAATAGTGATAAAATCCACATGGTATTGTTACAGAGACAGACAGGTGTATCAGTGCAATAGAATCAAAGACCCAGAAATAATCACACACACACACACACACACACACACACACACACACACACACACACACACACACACACACATACACACCCCTATGGACACTTGATTTTTGACAAAGAAGCCTAAACCATACAATAGAAAAAGGAGAGCATCTTCATCAAATGATGCTGGTCTAGCTGGATGTTTGCATGTAGAAGAATGCAAACAGATCAATACTTATCAGCCTGCACAAAACTCAAGTTCAAGAGGATCAAGGACCTCATTATAAAACTGGATACATAAAACAGAAAGTGGGAAATATCCTTGAATGTGTTGGTACAGGAGACAATTTCCTGAACAGAACACCAATGTCTTAGGTTCCAAGATCAACAACTGATAAGTGAGATCTCGTGAAACTGAAAACCTTCTGTAAGGCAAAGGACCCTGTTAATAGGACAAATAGACAACTTATAGATTGGGAAAATAATCTTCTCTAGCCCTACATCTGACAGAGAGCTAAAATGCAAAATTTATAAAGAACTCAAGAAGTTAAATACCAACAACCAAAATAACCCAATTTAAAATTGGGGCACAGAGATAAACACAGAATTTTCAACAAAGGAATCTTGAATGGCTCATAAACACTTAAAAAAAATGTCCTTAGTCATCAGTGAAATGCAAATCAAAACAACTCTGAGATTCTACCTTACATCCATGAGAATGGCTAAGATCAAAAACTCAAGTGATATAACACATGCTGGCAAGTAAGGTGAACACTCCTCCACTGCTGCAGCAAACTCGTACAACCACCCTGGACATCAATTTGGTGGGTTTTCAGAAGAGTGGGAATAGTTCTACCTCAAGACCCAGCTATACCACTCCTGGACATTTATCCAAAAGATGTTCCACTATCCTACAAGGATACTTGTTCAACTGTGTTCATAGCAGCCTGACTCTGAGAACATTACAGAAGAGAGGAAAGAAAAACTGCAAAAAGCCACAGTAACATGGAATTTGCTGTGAGATTATGTCTCTTAGGAATGTCAGAAACTACATCTATAAAGTATTACCAACATGACTGCCTAAACGTGAGATGAACAAGAGAACAAAAGCCATGCTAAAGTGGACAGAGAAAGCCCATGAGGCCTCAACCCTGCACTAAGAACTGCATGTAACTAAAGAATGCTGAAAGCTGGGAAGAGCACATCAATTGGTTATCCAATACCAAACGATCAGCTCTAGAAACAAAAATACAAGTAACACTACACAAACCAAGCAGGTTGTATGTATATATAATCATAATTAATACCCAAAGAAGACATGAATTTGAAAGTGTAGCAAGGAAAGATAGGTGGGGAGGGTTTGGAGATAGGAAACTGAAAGGATAAATAATGTAATTATTTTATAATCTCAAAAATAAAAAGTAATCTTAAAAAAATTTTTCTCCAACAAACCAAATCTAAATAAAATACAAGAAACAATATTTCAGACTGAAAAGAGGAATGAGCATTGAAGAAAAATAAAACAGGAAAATAAAAAAACACAAAGCCATAATTACTAAACCAGGAGGTAGCACTGAGAACACAATATCAAAAGTCAACAACAAGATGACAAAAATTAATACACACATTTCAATAATAATTTTAAGTGTCGATGGTCTCAATGTTGTGATCAAAAGATATTGCCAATAACAAGCTTCAGCATCTGTGGTGTGGAAAAACTGAGACAGGCAGCCGATGGAGGTGAGAGCTTAGATTCACTGATGGGTTGATCTAGATACTGACAGGTGCTGCTGCCCAAGGCAGTGAGCGATTAGAGAAATTACTCAGCAGAACTTTCTCTGAGGGTACAAAGCATAATTTACTGGGACTAGCACTCCCTGTGGCCAGCAAAAAACTCTGAACTCTTTTAACTCCTTGGAGCTGGTGAGAAAGAAAAGGGAAGAGAGAAAACTCTTGCACATACAAATACACTGAGTGGATGAAGCAAAAGATAGACTCCAATAATTTCATGCATACAAATACACTCATATATATATATATATATATATATATATATATATATATATATATATATTATACATATGTACAAGCATACAGACCTATAGACAGACACATTCACATACTTAATGGTTAGAACAAAGTTTCAGCAAGCAGACTTCTAGGATTTCACATATACATACATACGTACATACATACATACATACATACATATTTGATGGATGAAACAAAGCTCCAACTCATTCTCACACAAATTTAACATATACATGCATGCAATACATAGATACATAACACTTCCAGGGTGAAATGAAAAAAGTTCCATCATAATCTCACATAAACTTTACACATATACATATGTACACACAGTGGATGGAAAGAAGAAATAATGTTTCAACATACTCTCACACAAACTTTACATGTATGCATACATACACATAGTTGATGGACAGAAGGAACAATATTCCAACAACTTTATTCTTTCTCCCATGACTTATTTATCCCAGAAAAATCTTTCAAGCTGTATAAAATTAGAATGTGATTATATTTTAGCTTTCTTCTAGTGAATGACAATGAAAAAAATAGTATGTTCCCCAATACTTTTACAAAAAATAATATTATGTAGTACAGAAAAAGAAAAAACAAATTATTCACATTCTACAGCCTGTGTGCCTCCCAGGAGGTCTGCAGTAACCAAAGACACCGGTGAGAAACTTTCCCCAATTCCCACACCAGCTGGGACACCCACACAGCACAGCTGATGCAAGACATACTCCCTCCTGCCCCTCCCCTCTCCATTTCTACCTTCCTCTGGTCCATTTCCCCACCCCAGGCAACTCAGAGGCCAGATACCTGCCCACGCCATCCTGCTTGCCTCCCAAAAGGTCCACAGTAACCACGGACACAGTCTGCCTGCTTCCCAGGAGGAGACTGGCTCTAACCCAGGTCACAGAGCTCTGCCTGCTTCCAAGAAGGCTGGCTCCTATCAGAGACCCCCATGCCAGTTAACACCAGAGAGAACCATATGGCCAGAGGCAAGCGCTGATCATAAGCAACAGAATCCAATGCAATTCGGCACCACCAGAACACACTTCTCCCAACACAGCAAGCCCTGGATACCCTAACACTCCTGAAAAGCAAGAAAATGACCTAAAATCCCATCTCATGAAGATGATAAAGGCCTTTAGGGAGGATATAAAGAACTTCCTTAAAGAAATACAAGAAAACACAGGCAAACAAAAGTTCAATAAATAAATCCCTTAAAGAAATACAGGAAAATACAATCAAGCAGGTAAAGGAATTGAACAAAACAATCCAAGAACTAAAAGTGGAAATAGAAACAATAAAGAAAACAAAATGGCCAAGAAGCACCTAAAGAAATGTTGTAAGGCCTTAGTCATCAGGGAGATGCATATCAAAAAGACCCTGAGATTCCACCTCACACCAATCAGAAGATCAAAAACTCAGGTGACAGCAGATGCTGGTGAGGATGTAGAAAAAGAGGAACACTCCTCCACTGCTGGTGGAATTGAAAACTAGTACAACCACTCTGGAAATCAATCTGGAAGTTCCTCAGAAAACTGGAAATAGTTCTACCTCAAGACTCAGCTATACCACTCTTGGGCATATACCCAAAAGATGTTCCACTATCCCACAAGGACACTTGCTCAACTATGTTCATAGCAGCTTTATGCATAATAGCCAGAAACTAGAAACAACCTAGATGTCCCTCAACTGAAGAATGGATACAGAAAAATGGGGTATGTCTACACAATGCAATACTACTCAGCTATTAAAAACAAGGACATCATGAATTTGGCAAGTGAGTGGTTATAACTAAAAAATATCCTGAGTGAGGTAAATGAACCCGAAAGGACATGCATGGTATGTACTCACTTAAAAGTGGATATTAGCTTAAAGTACATGATAACCATGCTATAATCAACAGACCCAAAGGCAAAGAACAAGGAGACACAGGGAGGATGTTTGAATCTTTCTCAGAAGGGGAAACAAAATAGATATCAGAGGTTGATGGAAGGAGGAAACTGGGTGAAAGAGGGGATGGGGAGGGAAAGAGGGGAGATCGTATGTAGAGAAAGTAGGGAAGAGAGAAGGAAGATTAGCTGAAGGGAGAAATATCTAGGAAATGCTAGAGACCTGAGATAGAGAGATACCCTAGAGGGTTTAAAGGGGTGACTCTAACTGAGATTCCTAGAAGTGGGGGATATGCATCCTGAAGTGGCCACTTCTTGTAGCCAGGCAGGAATTCCAGTAGAAAGATAAGGACATCAACACATGTGCAAAATCCTCAACACAAAATGTGTTCTGCTTACAAGATGTGCGGGGACAAAGATGAGTAGACACTGAGGGAATAGTCAACCAATGACAGCCCCGATTTTAGACACATACCATGGAAAAATATAATCCCTGAACACTATTAATAATACTCTGTTATGTTTGCAGACAGGAGCTTAGCATGGCTGACCTCTGAGCGGCTCCACCCAGCAGCAAATGGAAAGAAATGCAGAGACCCACCCCCAAACATTAGATGGAGGTCAGGGACCCAAAGAGGACAGGAATTGCACAGGAAGACTTTCATAGTCAATTAATCTGGACCTTGGTGGACCCCAGAAACTGGATCCCCAACCAAAGAGCAAGCATGGACTAAACCTAAGCTCCCTGCACATATGTAGCATATGAGCAACTTGGTCTTCATGCAGCTCCCCCAAACAACTAGAGCAGGGGCTCTCCCTAAGGCTGTTGCTTGCCTGCCTACCTGCCTGTGAATCCTGCACCCTTAAATGGACAGCCTTTTCTGGCCTCAGTGGAAAAAGATGTACCTCGTTCCTCAGTGACTTGATGTGTGGAGAAGAGGTTGACACCCAGAGGGGGGCCTCCAATTCTCAAAAGACGAAGGGAAGTGGGAAGGGGCAAGGACTTTCATGAAGGAGCACTGGGTGGAACAGAAGGGCTGATGTTGGGGTGTAAAAAGAAGAAATATGGGAAAAGACCTTTACCAATCCTAAATCTGATAGAGGGCTATTATCCAAAATATACAAAGAACTCAAGAAATTAGATTCCAGAGAACCAAAAAACCTATTAAAAATGGGGAACAGAGCTAAACAGAATTCTCAACTGAGGAAACTCAAATGGCTGAGATGCACTTAAAGAAATGTTCAGCATCCTTAGTCATCAGGGAAATGCAAATCAAAACAAGTCTGAGATTCTACCTCACAGTAGTCAGAATGGCTAAGATCAATGGGATTGCAAGCTGGTACAACCACTCTGGAAATCAATCTGGTGATTCCTCAGAAAATTGGACATAGCACTACCTGAGGAGACAGCTATACCACTTCTGGGCATATACCCAGAAGATGCTCCAACATGTAACAAAGACACATGCTCCACTATGTTCATAGCAGCCATATTTATAATAGCCAGAAGCTGGAAACAACCCAGATGTCCCACAAAAGAAGAATGGATACAAAAAATGTGGTACATTTACACAATGGAATACTACTCAGCTATTAAAAACAATGACTTCATGAAATTCCCAGGCAAATGGATGGGACTAGAAAATATCATCCTGAGTGAGATAACTCAGTCAGAAAAGACCATACATGGTATGTACTCACTGATAAATGGGTATTAGGCAAAGAATGCAGAATACCCACAATACAACTCATAGACCACCTGAAGCTTAAGAGTAAGGAAGACCAAAGAGTGGATGCTTCAGTCCTACTTAGAAGGGGAAACAAAATAATCAGGGGAAGTAGAGGGTGAGAGACACTTGGGAGGAAGAGAAGGAAGAGGGGAAATAGAGGGAAAGAATTAGGTATGGGAGGAGGTGGAGGAGATGTACAGAGGGTCAAGAAATTGAATAGAGATGTGTAGCAATGGAAGATGGGAAACTGGGGGCAGCAACCAGAAAGTCCCAGATGCCAGGAAAACAACAGGCTCCCAGAACCCCACAGGGATGACTTTAGCTGAAATACCCCCACAAAGGGGAGAGAGAGCCTGTGGAGACCATATCCAGAGGTTAGACTTGGCCCCCCGGTTGGGGGATGGGGCACCCACCCATCTCCAAACTTTTACCCAGAACAGCTCCTGTCTAAAGGAAGTATAGGAACAAAGAGTGGAGCAGAGACTGAAGGAAAGGCCATCCAGATACTGCCCCACTTGGGGATACATCCCACATGCAGACACCAAACCCAGACACTATTGCAGATGCCAAGAAGTGCTTGTTGACAGGAGCTGATACAGCTGTCTCCTAAGAGACTCTGCCAGATCCTGACCAATATAGATGTGGAGGCTCGCAGCCAACCATCAGCTGAGCACAGAGACCCCAATGGAGGAGTTAGGGGAAAGACTGAAGGAGCTGAAGGGGCCTTATCTGGCATCAATGGGAGGAGAAGCCCTTGGTCCTATGAAGGTGTGATGCCCCAGTGTACATTAATGCTAGGGCAATGAGATGGGAGTGGGTAGGTGGGTGCAAGAGCACCTTCATAGAAGGTGCAGGGTAAAGGGGGATAGGATAGGGTTTGCAGAGGGGAAAGCAGGAAAGGGAATAACATTTGAAATGTAAATAAATAAAATAAAATTTTAAAAATGAGAGAAAAATAAATTTAAAAATGAATATAGGATCATAGCCATTACAAACAGGTAAAAAAAAAAAAAAAGAATAAATAAATAAATTTAAAATTTAAAACTCCTAAATATAAACTGTTATATAAAGATCAGTATATTTACATTAAATCCTCAGAATGTATATCTACTCATCAGCAATTCAATCAGGAAGCTGAAGGCAAAAATGTATATAAGAATTCACTCAACAATATCCCAGCCTCAGTGAGAGTCTTGTCAACCAGTGCTGCCATTGTTCTTGCTCACTGACAAAAAGGGCCCCTAGCTTAATTGAATTCTGAACTTCAAATTGTCCTCTAAGTTTTTCTACATCAGATTCAGTAACAAAAACATCTTAACCTAGCTCCATTAACAGTTTTATCTTTCCAAATGCTTTCTAAGGGTGGAGGTCAGAGCTGACAATCTACAGCTCTAAGTTCTTGCCTACGATGGTGATTGAATCATTAATTTGCTCCAGATACAATGCCTAAAAGGGATCAAGTACTATTGTTGTGAGTGCTAGAGAAACTGCCCAGTGAGGGCTAGGAGCCCTCTTAGAGTTTTCCTACAATTCTTAGACTAAGAGGAAAGTGAGAGCAACAAGCAGAGCAGAACTCCATGATAGCTTGAAGCCCTCAGGACATCTGGTCCTCAAATTGTGTCATCCAAGACATATTCACCATGGCTATGCTAGCTAGTGAGCCGCATTCCATGAGTTCTAAAGCTATTTGTCATTCCTCCTGCATGGCTCCTGGCAAAATACAAGCTAAATGAATTGATGGAGAAACAAAATCTAGCTAGCTAGCTACTGTCCAAAAGAAACACAGTATATCTTTAAAAATAAGCACTGCCTTAGAGTAATAGGATGGGTGAAAGTATTCCAGTCAATAGGACCAGAAAACAAGCATGCACCACTATCCTAATGTCTGACCAAATAGACTTCAAACTAGAACTGATCAGAAGAGATAAAAGGGGATTTTCAATCTCCTCACACAAACAGTTAAACAAGAAAACATTACTAACTTAAGCATGTATACATCAAACTCTGCTGCACGCAATTAAATAAAAATTGTACTTCTGGATTTAAAGACACAAATTATCACCACCATTAATTGTAGGTCATTTCAACATCCCACTTCTCCAATATATCATATGAATAAAAATTATCAGAGAAGCTCATGCATCAGATGTTCTTCATAGGTATTTATGGCTGTTCCACACAAACACCACTGAATGCATATTCTACACAGCAGCACACAGAAGCTTCTCTAAAATAGACTACATCCTGGGACACACACAAAAATAAATTTTTACAAATCAAAAAAATATACAAATGATTTCATGCCTCTATCTGACCAGTATGCAATAAAATTTGAAATTGACAGCAAACATATCTCTAGTAAGTACTCAGATTTTAAGAAATTAATCTACTCATTATTGAATGATGAATGGGTCAAAGAAAACATTAAAATTCTCCTGAACATAAATGAAAATGTAAACACAATAAGACAAACCTCTGAGACACATTGAAAGTAGTCCTATGAGGGAAATTTAAAGCTCTAAGTGTCTACATTAGAAAGTCAGAAGGAAACAAAATAAATGACTTAAAGACAATTTGGGAAAACAAAAACAGATCAAACCTAAACCTAGTTTACAACAAAAAATAAAAGGTAGAGCATAAATAAGTGAAATAGAAACAAAGGTAACGATACAAAGAATCAATGAGCTTAAAATCTGGTTCTTTGAGAAGATAAACAATTTGACAAACCCTTAGCCCAACTAACCAAAAGAAAAAAGAGAGAACCCAAGTTAACAGAATCAAAAGTGTACAGGGAATCATCACAACAGATACTAAAGCAGCTCAGAATATTATAAGGAAATATTTTAGAATCCTGTACCACATTAAGCTGGAACACCCAAAAGAAATGGATGAATTTCTAGTTTCTGCCAAACCAGCAAAATTAAATCAAGAGGAAATCAATAACCTAGACAGACCCATGAGAAAACTCAAATAGTAACAAATGGCATTCTACCAGACTTTCAAAGAACTAAAACCAATCCTCCATAACAATAACATATAGAAACAGAAGGCACACTACCAAAATCCTTCTACAAAGCCAGTATCACTCTTCTTCACAAACCAGGTAAATGCAACAACAAAAAGAGTACTACAGGCCAGATCCATGATAAACACAGGATTTTAAAATCCTCAATGAAACACTTGCAAACAGAATACAGACATATGTAAAAAAGATTATCTACTATGGCCAAGTTGACTTTATCTCTGAAATTCAGGGATGGTTCAACATATACAAATGGATATATATATATATATATATATATATATATATATATATATATATATATATATATATATCATACGTGGTCTTAAAGAGGAGCATCACATGAATATCTCAATAGATACAGAAAAAGTCTTTGATAAAATCCAGCACCAACATCTTCATGATAAAAGTCCTAGAGAATATAGGGCTAGCAGGAATATACTTCAACATAATAAAAGCTACCCACAGATGACATTGTCCTAAATGAAGGAAAGCTCAAAGCAATCACACTGAAGTTAGGAACAACAGAGAGATAGCCACTATTTCCACTCCTTTTCAGTATTGTGCTCAAAACACTAGGTGGGGCAATAAAGCAAGAGAAGAAAATTGAGAGACTATGAACAGGGAAGGAAATTAAACTTTCTCTATTTGCAGATGATATAAGTACATCAAAAATCAAAAAAGTCTACCAAAAAATTTCTAAAAATGATAAACTCAACAGTGTGGCAGGATACAGAATCAACTTGCACAAATCAATATCTTTTCTATATACCACATCAAACATACAGAAACAGAGATTTTGGACACTCTCCTATTCACCGTAGCCTCAGTGAATAAACTCAACCAAGGGCCTCTACAATGAAAACTTTAAGACTTTGAAGAGAGATAGAGACAGTCAATTAAAATGCATCCCATAATTGTGAATTCAGAGAAAAATGACATGAAAATGAACACTTCCGAGAAGTTATTTATAGATTCAATGCAATCCCAATCAAAATCCTCATCTTGTTCTTCACAGAAATAGAAAAAAAGCTATCTAAAATTCATATGGAACCACAAAGACCTTGAATGGCCAAAACAATCCTGAACAGCAACAACCAAAAAAATAATGCTGGAGAAGTTACCATTCCAGACTTCAAGATATATTACAGAGCCATAGTAATAAAGCAATATGGCACTGGTACGAAAACAGACATATAGAAAAATAGAACAAAATTGAAGACCAAAATATGAGTAGGTTTAAATTCTGCTAGTTAATAAATATGACAAAAGCTGGAAAAATAAAACAGTTTCAACAAATGATGCTAGGAAAACTGGATGTCCACATCCAAAAGAATGACATTAGATCAGTATCCATCACCTTGAAAAAAATCTAACTCCAAATAGATCAAAGTCTTAATATGAAAGATGAAACCTAAAACACCGAAACTTCTAGAGGAAAACATAGGCAGCATCCTATATGATACAGGTATAGGAAAGTACTTTCTGAAAAGGACTTGAATTGCTCAAGAGTTAAGTCAACAATAGACAAATGAATTCATAAATATAAAAAGCTTATGTACAATTGAGGGGAAAATTCAACTGGATAAAGACAGAGGTCAAAGAATGAAAGAGAATTTTTAATAGATATACATCTGCCCAAGGATTAACATCCACAATAAAGAACACAAAAAAAAAAAACTATTTTAAAACTGAACCTGAACAGTAAGTTTGCAGAAGAAAAACTGGCTAAGAAGTAGCTCAGAAAATGGTCATTATTCCTAGTAATTAAAATAATTTTGAGATTTCATCTTACGTGTCAGAATGACATCAACAGAAGAACCACCAAGTGCTGTTCTGGATTTGGGGAAGAGAAAATCTCATTCACTGTTGGTGGGATTTCATAGTTATATAGTCACCCTGGAAATCAATGTGGAGAACTCTCAGAAAACTAACAATAAATCTACCATGTGACCCAACTATTCTATTCCTTCACATGTGTCTAAAGCACTCAACATTTTACTCCAAAGATACTTGCTCAGCCATGTTCATTGCCACTCTGTTTTCAATAGCTATGTGGAAACAAATTAAATGTTCTTCCAACAACGAATAGAGAATGAAAATATGTTACATAGATACTATGGAACAGTATTCACCTGTAAAGAAAAATGAAAACACTAAATTTGCAAGTAAATAGATGGAACTCCAAAAGATCATACCAAGTGCGGTAACCCATACACAGAAAGACAAATGTCACATGTTCTTTCTTATCTGAGGCTCCTAACTCCATCAGTCTTCAGATGTGAGTTCATAATATACTAGAGGAACCACAGAAACCAGGAAAATAAAAGAGGATCATAGCTGGGGGTGGGGTCTTAAGGAGCAATAAAAGGGGATAGAAAGGCAAATATAATCTCATTGGGGAATTAGGAAGGGGGAACTCTAATTTAAGAATGGGGGAGACATGCAAAAAATAGGAAGAAAGAAAATAGTAAGGATGTCTGGAAAGGTCATCATAAGGAGTCACATTACTACCTACCTAAAAATATCTATTAATATACATAAGTCTATGTATAGATATGCACATATAATTTAAATGAAATTTTCCCATCTCAGTTGACAATATTTTCTCCAAAAGCCAAAGTCCATATAACAACATGTATCAGAAACCCTCTTCAGAGTTGTTGATCAAGATTGTCCAAGAAACTCCCCAAACATTACAAGCTATTGTTATCCTTGGTTGCCTCCAGAAGTAGAAGGTAAGTTTTATTGCTGAAGACAGCATACACTTCAGACACAGGGTTTTAAAGTGGAAATGACTTAAAAGTCTCTTCCCTGGGAGATTAGTTTTCATGGTACCAAAAGCCTACCTAGAAGCTTCCTCATGGGAGGAAAACATGACTGGCCCTGGAAGCCTATCCAAATACCTAGAACTACTGAAATCATGGATCAAGGAAGAGAACCTATACCCACCATGTACTAAAGCAACATAAACCCTAACTACACTCTAAATATTTGTCCTTATGTCCACATATAAAAGCAGCCCTCACCCCTCATCAAGGAAACTTCCCTCTGCAACAGAGACAATTAATCAAAATGGAGACTTGTCGAGCTCAGCTCCAATTAATGTATCTATCCACAAGTAGCTCCTGTATCTAAGGCTCAGTGATCATTGTGGAAGAGCAACAAGAAGACTTAAGGGCCAGAGGGCCAATAGTTTTCTGTAAGATAGTGTCTCCTAGAAATGTCTGAAACTCCACACATAAATTGTCAACAACCTGACTGCCTCAATATGAGCTGATCGAGAGTAACAGCAATAGACATGCTAACATGAGTGTGGGTGAGGGAAAGCCCAGGATGCCTCAGTCCTACACAAAGAACTACAGACATCTAAGGAATGTTGAAAGTAAGTGGGACACACACACACTCCTAAATATATGTTCAGTCTGTTCAATGTTACTTGTCTGTATGTTTTCAGAGCTGACCATTTGGTGTAGGGTAATTCATTGGTATCTTCCTCCCTCAGAAGACAGTTTCTGCCACATACTGTCAGGTATCTAAACTACATCTAAACTAAACCCACATTATAAAGCCATAGTGGTGACACTGATTGACAAGAGGTAGGACTGAAAACAGAATAGCAGATTTTTTAAAAAGACACTCTAAAACTAAATTTACAAATGATAAAATATAAAAAAAAAGATTTCATTAGACTGACAATATTAATATCTTGAATATTACAAAAATTTTAGAACTATAGAAACTTGGGTATGTGGTGGCAGCCAATCCAAGTGTAACAGAAATAAGACTAGCCAGCAGAGAGGCTTTGGAGCTGCATTCTAGACCTTTCTGTGAGGTGGAGAAAGAGATATATGTTACAAGATAGGGTTAGGAGCACAGCATGGTGATGGGGAACTCAGCCAGCATACAAACTTTCAGATTGACCACAGCACTGAGCAAACTAGTTTTACTTTTAGGTAGTGCATCTGAACATAACACTTGCTCGTATACTTTCTTAGCCTGGGAGGAAAGGCTGTATCATCTCATAACCTTGGGCTTTCGCTGTTTGGATGCATGCTTTAGTCTTTGGAGGGACAGAGATGTTTTCATCTTCTTTGGTTTGGCTGTATCTCCTGAATGTTCTCAAGACTTCTTTCTCAATCTCGACCCATCTCTGAACGCTGAGGAGACTTCTAGTGCTGCTCATTTGAATGTACCTGTTTCCTCGTCTTGCTTGGTTAAGCTGATTGCCTCTCATCTACTGCCCATCTGGATTTTATCATAAAAATGTCCTCAGTTCAAAGCCCCAAGAAGTGGATGTTCTGGTCCTAACAGCATGTGCTATATCCCAGGCTGTACCTGAGCAATGTCCTGAGGCTCTAGGAAGAAAGCTATCCAAGCTGAACAAGTTCTCTAGGGGGTAAGTAACAGGAATAAGGAAAGCCAACAAGATCTAACATAAACAGAAATAGATTACAGTTGCTGGTCAGGAATTCAATCATCTGAGTGCATCTGTTTTTCACAGACCTAGACCTTTAATAAAATGTCAAAAATAGACAGACTATTTACAAAGTCAAGTTTATTTAAATTTCAAAGGAACTGCAAAAAGTTGAAAAATAGTTTCTGTGTGCCTTTCATGTGGCTTTCCCAAAGGTGCTATCTTCAACCACCATGTTGAATTTCTAAAGTGGGAAACAGATATACAAGACTATTAACTGTAACTTGAGTTGTGTCAGCTTTGGCAGATGCTGATTTTAGCACTGATTACTATGGAATTTGATCATGTGTGTAATTTGTGTAAAATCCTCCAAAAGCAAGGAACATGCTATCTATCATTGCCAAGAAGGCTGTGGTGTTACAGCCGGGCTTTCCACCCAGCTCCAGAGCACTAGTGTGTTTGCCAGTCATACAGCTTTGCAGTTCTGACAATGTTCCACGGGAAGAATCATCCACTGCTCAATCATTTCGAATTGAACCTTTCCTTCTGTATAATACTCTTGTTGAACTTATCAGTTGTTCATCCTCTTGTACTGTTGAATAATCCTCCATTATGTCAACATTTATTTACCCATTCACTATATGAGAAAAATCAGTATTCTTTCCAGTTTAGAACTGTTACAGATAAAGTTTCTATGTGCATTTTTTTGTAGAATTTTGCATGAATATGTTTTTTCCTTCATCTAGGATGAAAATATTACATGGAGTTAAAGAAGTTAGACACAAAAAGAATATTATTCTCTTCATATAAAATACCAGACCTTGCCAGTCAAACCTCTTCAGTAATAGAGCAATGGTTACATGGACATAAATATTAATCTGAAGGCCACAGAATTTGGTCTGAGGCCAAAGGACGCCCCTGGTACAGGGTCAATCGCAAAGTCTGGAGCCAGCCTCGATCTGGGGTCCGTGGACACTGACCTTATCCCAGTACGGACAGTCATCCTGATCCAGGAGATTGAAAGTTTAGACCTGGAGTTAGAGCTATAAGGCGTGCTTAATGCAAGCGGTTTGGGGCCATGTTCTCAGTCCACCTCCCTGTCTGCAGGAGATTCATACACTCTCCTCTCTTCTCTCTCCTCTCCTCTCTCCACTCCCTCCCAACCCCCTTTTCCCTCCATCTCTGCCATATTGTGTTTTGGGGAGGAAGGTAAGGCTGGTAATGTGAAGTTGACCTCCACGGCCTTTGCAATGTACCCATCCTTAGTTATTTCTGTGCTACACCCCACTACTGTAATGCCCTACCTCAAATCCTTCCCTCCTTGGAAAATATGCTTTGTGTGGCTGTTCATGAAAGTTTGTGTGAAGAATGAGCAATAGTAGAGCCTGTCGTCTTAGTGATGTCCTTGACATTTATAGTTTTTAACACTTTTTCTAACGTTTTTATGTATACTTTAAGAATTTCATACAACATATTTTGATTGTATTCTTGCCCTTCCCCAAACTTCTCCCAGATGCTCCCTAACCTCCCTACCAACTTCACGGTTGCATAAACCCTTGATCCTCGAGGGGGAGGAATGTTGTACAGACATCCTATTTAGGGCAGAGCAATCTAAAGCCTCTTATTCTCTGTGTTCTGTCCAAGTATGGGCTTGTTTAAAGAAACAAAGTTAGAGACAGTTTATTAAGAGAGGAAAGATCCAAGAATGTAGTGGGCTAGTCAGCTGAGGAAAGAATATGTGCTCCCATGGCCTGGCCCACAAATATCATGACCCTTTACAGGACAGTCATCTATTTGTTATTGGTGATATGCTTATGATAATCATGTATTCTATTTATGTAATCATTTTATTAATAAAGAAATTGCATATATGAACATCATATTATGAATTAACATGTAATAAACCCTCTTTGATTAAGATGTATAACTTTTTTAATAAATCTGACTACAATGAAGTTTGTGGATATTTTGATGGTATTTACAGCTATATTCACTAATATTAACTTTTGGTTTTCTTTTCCTATTTTGTTTTTAGTTTAAGAATGGAACTACACTGTCCCTATATAGTGAATTGGGAAGATGTCCCTGCTAGTCTGTAATTTTGAGTTTTGAAGCATTTATGCTTATTTTCCCTTAAGCATTGCTGGAATCCACCAATGGAACTGCCCAAGCCTGAACTGTTTTTGTAGAAAGTCTTTTGATTGCTACTTGACAATATTTACTTGCTGAAGATCTATTCAAATGCATCCTTCTTCTTAAGTAAATTTGGTGATTTCATTTTTAAAGAGTATATTTACTTTACCAGGTTATCTAATTTGTTTGTGTATAACTGCTAAAAGCATTCCTTTATACTCTTTCTCTGCTTCTGTGGGTCAGAAATAATATGCTTTCTTTCATTCTGACATTTGGGAAATGTACATTTTTCTCCCTCTCCCTTTATCTTCATGATCTGCACTAAAAGTCTTTAAACATTTGATTTATTCAAAGAACCAATACTTGTTTTCATTGACTTCTCAAGTTTGTTCATTTGTTTTTAATGATGAGTGCATATATGGGGGAATAAAACACTGTGCCTTTGAAAGCCAGAAGAGTACATGGGATTCCCTGCATCTGAAGTTACAGGAGAACATGAGCCTCCCAATCAGGGTTCTGGGAACTGAACTCAGGTCTTCTGTATGAACAATATGTGCATTTAACCAGTCAGCCATTCCTTCTGTCCCCAATTGTTTTCCTATTTAATGTTTTGTTTATTTCAGTTCAAATCTCTATTCTTATCTTGGTTTTGTAGGGAGGAGGAGCTGGGTTCCAATTGTTTTTGTTTTCCTCACTTCATATGGCAGAACATAGATTATGTATGTGATATATTCCTTCTTTGATCAAAAACCTAAAGCTAAAGACTAAAAGACTCTAGAACAATCCTAATAAAGAATGTTAGTATGGACACTGAACGTATGAAAAGGAAACAAGTAAAAATTCACAAGCTGACTGCTGCAGGTTGTGCAGAGGTGTCTAGGTGTGGCTTCCCATTTCTATTGAATTTACCATGGAAAACAGTGAGCTCCTCAGTTCTCCTTAGCTAATTGAGAAATTGTTCTCACATGGCAGCCAAGTTTGTTGATATGCTCTATTGAAAATCCAGATAATTTCATTTAATCTCTATGCTATCATAGGGACAATAAATAAAGTATTGGTGATTTTTCACCTTTGGAATGCAGTCCTATCTCCCTAGCCACCTCACAGTCATTAGTATCTTCCCTAGTCCTCAGCACAAGGTGGAGGGGGGACGCTATGGATGTGTGAAGATAATGGGCTATTCTGGAGTTCTGACAGTAAAGCACTGGCTAGCTTCATGACAGAAAAAAGTGCATGTGAATGTTCTTCAAAGACACTTGTGTGTCCTTTCTTGGATCAGTACATATTATTTAGAAATTTCCTGTATCCTATATGCTTCATGGAGGTAGAAACCTTCTTTGAGCCCTTGTCACCCGAAATTCTATTATTCCCTTAGCTGAGGCAATGAGATAGGCTGTTCTCATCTGACTACTGATGCTTCACGTCCCGATGAAGAAGAAATTGTTCTTTCCACACTGGGTCATTAGTAGACATCCTGTGAGCACTGGGTGGGTTCCAGGAAGCTGAGGCTTTGTATTGGGACAACTGGGCTTTTTCTCTTGTTTTTCCCCTTATCACTCATGCTGCCTGTCCACATGAGAGCTCATCCATCCAGCTCTGTCACTCATCACCAGCCTCAGTGAGCTACTCAGCACAGTCTCAATGAGAAAACATTCTCACCACCAATGAAATTAAGTTCTTTGTGTACCTTATGAAGAATGAGTTTATTTTTATTGTGTGTCTGTGTATGTGCAAAATGTGCATGTGTGTGTAGGCTTTTAATGGATTCTGAGGGAAGGACAACCTTCGTCTTCAAGTTCTTAGCCCAGTTGTGAGACCACCATGTTCCAGTGGACACTTCCAAACCAATGGTACTATTAATGGCCCTGGCTCAACAAAACCAAACAAAAAGACATAAATGAGGGAAAGGAATTTGTAAGAAGGATGGTAGGAGTAATAGGAGTCACAGGGTGGAAAGAGAGGGTAAAGATGACAGTAATAAGAATGCACTACATGTATATGTGTATGTGTATGTGTATGTGTATGTGTATGTGTATGTGTATGTGTATGTGTATGTGTATGTATAGCAAAGAACAAATTTAATAAAAAATATTTATTAAAGAACTCTATTATTTTGCTTATTTATTTCTGTTTTCTTTTTGCATTTATTTATTGATTGATTCTACTAGAAGAACATGTGTGTACTACTGCTCATTTGTTTTGGGAAACGGCTTGCAGGAGTCAGTTCAATCCATCCACCATGTGTATTCTGAGAATTAAATGCAGGTTGTCAAGCTTGACAGCAAGCACCTTATCCACTGAGCCATCTTGGCAATCCTCTGGGTCTATTTTTTAAATGTATATGGGATGCCAAAACAGATGGGCACATTTGTTTCTTTCCACAGTGTGAGAATTTATTGAAAAGCAATACATTCAGATGCTACATCAGTTTCAGTGGCTTTAGTTCACCAAATACTCCTGATTTCACTTGGCTATTGTCAATCATGTTTTCAGTCTATTATTAATCACTAACATTAGCTATCAGTTCATGCATTATGCATGATCTGTGTGTGTGTGAGAGAGACAGAAAGAGAGAGAGAGAGAGAGAGAGAGACAGAGAGAGAGAGAGAGACTGTGTCTGTGTCTCTGAGTCTGTGTCTGTATCTGTATGTGTTACAGAAAGGCTATAAAAGGATTAGAAGGTCTTCACTGATCAAAGAGGGTACCCTGAAGACAGAAACAAAGAGCTGCTGCACACTTTAGGAAAAGTCTCTGTGAATGACCACATAAGGAATTATACTAGCCAGACATAGAAGTGCATGTATGTGCACAAAAGTGTTTAACACATGAACCCTAAATAATGACACTCTAATAGGGTAATAGGGCTCCCATGGAAACAATCACCCTTCGCCCTTTTTTGGAGAAGCCAGCTAACTCTTTTGGCATATAATAATCTCCAAACTAGCATGGATTTGTACACCCAGCTCAGATCTCTACTCACTTTGCTACAGAATGTATTGGGCCCTATTACAATGCATTTCCCTCCAGTGTCTAGTTCTCTTCCGGTTGCTTTTCCTTAAGCCTGGGTGTAGCCCCTCTCATTGGTTCTATACGATGAAAATTGGGGGAGTTACAATTTCATTCCCCCTTGCTGAGAAAAATAAACAAAAGACTAAAGTGAGGAATTATATATAGTTCCTTGAATCTTCAGGTTTTATCCTCTACATAAGAGATACACCCAGACACCTCCCTACCTAATCTTGCCTGGTGTCTCGAAAAGCTTGTTTGTCTCCTAACTGAAGCCTCAATCTGAGCCATCAAAAATGGGAAATGTTTTCCTTTTCAGCTTTTCTCTTCTACTTTAGTGTCTGCCTTCTTCCAAAATTACTGACAGAAACTCCACTACCTTCATCAGGACTCTGAGTGAGTCTCAGAGCCTGATCTCTGGACTCCTCTCACCTCCATTTCTTTTCTTTTTTATGAACATATATATTACCTTTTTAAATTTATGTTCATTAGTGTTTTTTCTATATGTATGTCTGTGTGAGGGTCTTGAATCCCCTGGAGCTGGGAATTGAACCTGGGTCCTTTGGAAAAGCAGCTAGTGCTTAACCACTGAGCCATCTCTCCAGCCCCTCTCACCTCCATTTCTAAGAAGCATGTATTTCATAGGATTCTAAGCCTTCCTACATTCTAATTCTTTGTTCTTGTATATTCTCTCAGCTTTTACAGGTATGTTGGTGTAGGTCACTCTGGTCCCTGCTAATCCAATACTAATCTATTCTGTGTCCTTTCACAGACAGATATAATGACAAGATCATAGAGTTGAATATCAGAAATCCTGAGAGAAATGGCTAGAAGAAATCAAGTCCAGGACTTTCCTAGTCAGTCTCTCTTCTACCAAGATATAAAGAAAAGACATCAGAGTCACTGGATTTTCTAGGACCAGGTGCCTTTCAATGACTTCTCAGTGTCCCACCCCTAACTCCTATTGAAGAAACCTAGCCTCACCATTGTATAAATAGTGGGGCTTCCAGTCCTAATCTGAACCTTTCCACCTTCAAAATGTGCAAGCCCCACTTACTGAGATGCTTCCTCTTACTCTACTATTTGAAGGGTGAGTAATGAGAATCACCAGTTGGTGAGCTGTGTCCACGATCCAGGAATGTGTGAGAACTCCCATGACAAAGGCCAGCCTTGGCAGCCCAGCAGAAAAAGCAGCTCCTGTTTGCCATGCCTTCCACCCACACTGTATCAGGTCGCTGGGATGTTAACCAAAGCCCTATTGCTCAGTGGAGAAAGTAGATGGTTTGCCAACAGGCTGAGTTATTCCTAGAAGCTTTGAAGTGGGAGTTGGGAAATTATACTCTGCAGAGTATGAACTCTACCTTTTTGTTTTTTCAACAGGTTTCTCTGGGTCACTTCCAGGTGATGGTTACAAACGTGAGTAGAAATGGATGTGAGCAATGAATATGAAGGTGGGGGAATTGAGGTTGAGTGGAGTGTGGTGGGCTGGCAGCTAAAAGTAACCCACAAATAGATGGAATTCCCACACTGAGCAGTCTCTTCTGGCAGAGTAAAGCCAAAGTGGGAGCTGTCTTTAGGGCTAACAAAGAAGTAGAGAAGAAACTGACCATCCAAGGGCAAGAACAAGGGACCAGAGAAGTGGAATGTGGGGTTTGCAGAAACTAGATGGTCAAATCTAAGGTAGCAACCTCCTGAATTGCAGAGGTCTGTTCTCACTGCCAGATCCCAGCTGAGACCATCATGGAGGTTCAGCTGAAGGAAGAAGATTAAAACCATGTGCATTCCTTCCCTTCCTTCTGGTCTATGCTACATCCCTTAAGGGTGGGAAGAAGAATCTCAAAGGCCCTAAAGAGATGAAGAGGATAAAAGAAAAATGTGGTACAGGATGGCATAAGCAACTTTAGGGTGGTAGAAAAAGCCTCAAAAAAGACTCTGAAATAGAAGGCAAAATGAGCCCTGAGGGAAGAGAGGTGCAAAGGGAGGATAAATCTCAGACACAACGGCAGGCTTGTTCTCTTTCTCTCACCTGAACAGCTGGTAAAGTACTCGTGCAAGAAAATAACAATGGTAAGTACAAAAAGCCCTAGCCTGACCATCTTGGCGCTGATATGTTTCTCTTTTCCTTGTGCTTTCCCCTTTCTATCCCTGCCCGACATCTGAGCTGAGGCCTCTGGGATCATAAACTCCTGCCAACCTTTTGGGTTTACGTGCTTTGATGGGTTTGGGGATGGCGGACACTCCCAGCTGTAAGCAGGCTTCACACTTGAAGTAGGGGATGGACTCTTTCCTGATAGTATTCTATTCATTCATGTCTCTCTTCAAGTTGTGGAAATTGTGCAGTGCAGAATGTGCCACCTCCAGTTCCCTGGAGAAAATTGCACCAGAGGAAGAGGAATATGTACTGCGACAGCAGAAGAGGCCTGTGTGACTGGGAAAATGTTCAAAAGTGAGTGGTGGGATAAAGAAGCAAAGACAGGAAAGAGAAAGCAGGACATGTGGGCCTTGGGGGGAGGGTGAGCGAAGGAACTTCCAGTTACTGTAGACAGCCTCACTCCTAAAGTAACTGGTCATACCCATGATGCACCATGATATAAAAAGAAATGGAGGTTGCTGCTGAAGCAGGGGTGATACTCAAGGCAACAGTAAGAATCCTGGAGAGAACAGGAGTGGGGAGTGGGGTCGAATGCAGGAGAAATGGAGATAAAATTCACCCTCTGGAGACCAGCTGGTTGGTAATGAAAGCCGCTCTCTGTACCTGCCCAAGGTTTTGCATGAATGGCTCCAGGCTATGAAAACAGAGGGGCCAGGAATATGTACTGGTTACATCTCCTTATGAATAAGATTACATGCCGTTTCTCTAGTTTCCTACCCTCAGTGATATCCAAGCATTGAGATTTTTCAATAGAAATTCTCATGGTGGTAATCCCTGCTCCACTTAAGCCTCTCATGATGACCTTTCTACCTCCAGTAAAATCTTAAAACTTCCACCATTTCTTTTCTTTTGGGTAGCCTCCAACTTCCAATGCCTTCCAATCTTTCACAGCTGAATAATGGAGTATGAGCTCCACACAGGGATTTTTGATGTGGGTGTGGGTTGGGGAGAAGTGGATTTGAAGAATTCTCTTCCAGACTTGCTGACTTGTTCCCCTTCTTCTGCAGAGGATGGTACCAAGTGGTTAAGCTTCATGGGCTGCTTAAAGAACTGTGCTAATGTGAAAAAAATAAAATGGGGCCCCTATCTGGTGGACTTCAGTTGCTGCCGGGGCCATGACATGTGCAATGAACGGTTTTAAATGCTTCTATCTATCTGTGCTATAACACCTTGGTGATATGATGGCTGCTCCACAATGACCTCCTGAGGACAACCCTGCAGAAAAGAACTGCAAACACATGGCTCTGCCTTCTACATGTCAGAGGGAAAGCACCCCTTTTCTAAAGTCCCTTCCTGTTTCAAAACCAATAAAAAATGAAAAATAAAACTTTTTTACCAATATCAGCACGTGCTTGGGTTGTTGGTAAACCTAGTATAGCTAGGTTAAACATTGGATAGCAAGGTACTAAGGACAAAACGAATAGTTAAAATTTGAAAAATGGCTCCGTCCTTTCTCTTCTATTCTGTGGAAGAAATTATTTTTATTTTTTATTACCATGTAATAATTATACATAATAATCAACTTTGCTTTGATGTTTCCACACATGTATATAATTATACTGATCATATTCATCCAATTACTCTCTCTCGTCTTCAACTCCACTGATCACCATATCAACTACCCTAATCTCTACTTTTGTGAGTGTGTGTGTGTGTGTCTCAATGAGTTTAATCAGAGTTGCTTAGAAGAGTGTCTCTGAAAGGTTTAAGAATGCATTAGTCAGATCATCCCCAGAAAATAGCATTTCCCAGCACTCCATCCCAATCCTTAGCCCTTCCAGTCTTCCCAAACTCTCTTCTGCAATGTTACCTAAGCATTGGAAGTGGTGATACAGATATTCTACTCATGGCTTTCTTGGTTTTTTGTTTTGTTTTGTTTTGTTTTGTTTTGTTTTGTTTTGTTTTTTCGTTACAAATATTTTTTTTTCAACTTTATTTACATTTCCAATGTTTCCCCTTTTCTGGGTCTCCTCTTTGGAAACTCCCATCCCCTCCCCCTCCCTGCCTCTGTGAGGGAATTCCTCCTCCCACCTACCCGCCCACCCATTCCCATATTCCCACCTTGACATTCCCCTTTACTGGGGCCTCTAGCACCCTCAGGCCCAAGGGCCTCTCCTTTCTCCCTGATGGCCATCGAGTTAATCCTCTGCCACATATGTAGTCCAAACCATGGTTCAATAGAGGTGTATTCTTTGGTTGGTGGTCTGAACTCCTGGATGACCAGGGAGAGGGTCAGGCCCATTGACACTCTTACTCACTCCATGGGGCTACCAATTCCCTCCGCTCCTTCAGACCTTTCTCCAACCCCTCCATCTGGTACCTCACTCTCAGTCCAGCGGTTACTGTTAAGTAAAACTTGGACATTCTGAACTTGTGGGCTAATATCCGATTATCAGTGAGTACATACCATGTTCCTTCTTTTGTGACTGAGTTACCTCGCTCAGGATGATATTTTCAAGTTCCATCCATTTGCCTGCAAATTTCATTAAGTCATTGTTTTTTAAAGCTGAGTAGTACTCCATTGTGTAAATGTACCACATTTTCTGTATCCATTCCTCTGATGAGGGACATCTGGGTTGTTTCCAGCTTCTGCGTATTATAAATACGGATGCTATGAACATAGTGGAGCATGTATCTTTGTTACATGTTGGGGCATCTTCTGGGTATATGCCCAGGAGAGGTATAGCTGGGTCCTCAGGTAGTAT
>CM052706.1:80215036-80262037 GCA_028551405.1 Uromys caudimaculatus
GTATTAGAAACTTTTTTGCTTCAGCATTTTCTTTGACCGATGTATCAATTTCTTCTACTGTATTGTCTACCCTTGAGATTCTTCTATCTCTTATATTCTGTTGGTGATGCTTGTTTCTGTCCCCTTTCCTAGGCTTTCTCTCTCTAGGATTGCCTTGGTTTGTGTTTTCTTTATTGTTTCTATTTCCATTTTCTGCTCTTGAACAATTTTATTCATTTCTTTTACTTGTTTTGTATTTTCCTGTGTTTCTTTATATTTATTTATTTCCTCTTTAAAGGCCTCTCCCTGTTAGAGTGTTTTTTCCTGTATTTCTTTAAGGGATTTATTCCTTCCCTCTATAAAGGCCTCCATTGTATTCATAAGTTTAGATTTAAGGTTATTTTCTTGTGATTTGGATGTGTTAGGATATTCGGGGCTTGCTGTAGTAGGATAATTGCATTCTGGTGGTGCCATATTGCCCTGGATTTTGTTGATTGCATTCTTATGCTGGCCACCAGGTTGTCCCAAATGTTGGCAGGTCTGGTAGTCCCTAATGAAAGCAGGCCCCTGGGGATGCGGGTAGAGCTGGTAATCCCTGATGTCAGCAGGCCTCTGGGATTATAGAGCTGGTTGTCCTTGGTGGCCACAGGCTTCCTGAAATGTAGGCGGAGCTAGTAGGCCCTGATGGCTTCAGGCCGCTCCTTGTCCCAGGTGGCAGCAGGACTCCAAGGATGCAGGTAGAGCTGGTGATCCCTGATGGTTGCAGGCCTCTGTTTGTCTTAGGCTGCAGCAGGCCTCCAGGGATACAGGAGGAGTTATAGACAGGAAAACAGAATGCAGATGGGGCAAAGCAGAGCTTGCTGCTGCTAGGTTTGCCCAGAGGGGCCAGCACACAGGGAATTGGAATAGGGGTCTCAGCTGGTGGTTGCTGATGACTGTAGGTATCTGGGATTGTGGTTAGAGGTTTGGACTGGAAGATGGAGTGCAGAGGGAACATGGCAGACCTCATGACATCTAGACTTGCTCAAAACTCAGCAGTCAGGGGCTTGGGGACTGGGGATCTCTCCTGGTTGTCCCTTGCAGCTGTAGGCCTTCAACCATAAAACATTTCTTGTTGGTAATGTGTTAATCAATGGTTTTGGTTTATCTGCATTTCTAGTATTATACATGACACTGGATATTGTTTTATATGCAGTGGCATTTATATGCCTCCTTTGGATTACTTTTGTAATTTATTTAATTGTTTGTTGTTTATTATAATTGTGCAGTTAATTTTATCCTAATTTATATGAAAGAGCTTTGGTATATTGAGAAAGAAACTATTTATCAGATAATATTTTCCCCTTATATTCATGTTTTTCCCAAGGGAGATGGTTTTAATATATCAAATATTTACTTTTATATGTGGTCAAATCTATCAACCTTTTTAACTGATATCTTAGTTAGAAAAACTTCCTCCACCATTAAATTGTGTGGATCTTAAAAGTGTTGGTATCTAGTAGTGAGGATGGAATTAGAATAGACTTTGGAATTAAACAGGTCCAGGATTAAATTCCAGCTCTACCATTAACTACTTGCAACAAATTGCGCTTTCCAAAGATGGCTGCAACCATATCTCCCAGGTTTTCTAGAATTTTCCACCCTCTAGTGGAGGCAAGGAAGCAGTGTAATACAGTAGACATCATTTCCAAGGCCGGTGCCCAAAACCAAGCTTTGTCCTCACTGGATGTCAAAGAGAAGAGCCAAGTGAATTCTGACACAAAATCGTAGTGAAAATAGTGTGATAACCTGCCTTGCGCTATGGTTTCAATGTAGAATGTCCCTCACAGGTTTTGAATATTTGGCCCCAGGCTGGTAATCTGGTTTTGAGAGGATATGAAAACTTGGATGTAAGATCTAGCCTGATGAAATAGGCTACTCACAGCAGGCTTTGAGGGTCAGTAGCTCACTCCTGCTCAAGTACAATCTGTGTTCCATGACCTTCCAATATGTCAACAGTTCAAAATGTAATGTCCTGTCACCATGAACCCTACTATGCCTTCCCCATTATGAAACCTGAAACCAAGGTCCAAAATAAATCTCTCCTGCCTTAAGTTGCTTCAGTTGGAGACTTACATGGTCGCAGCTGTGACTAGAAAATGGAATTTGTGATACTTGTTTATTTATTTCACCAACCTGTTAGCCAGTTTTCATAGCTATCAGTTTGTCTATGTTATAGAAACTGTAAAAAAAAAATAAGATTATGTAGCTACACATATATATGTAAGATATTTAGAACTTATCTAGCATGTATTAAAAACTAATGATAATAGTCCAAACAAACTTTTAAAATAAAGCTTTATTTGATTTTTCACACTTGAAGTTTTAATATATGTGGAATTCATTTTAGATTAATGTATAAAGTTGTGTGAACTTTTTAATGGTCAATTCCAGATCAACAGGTTGGTGGCCCAAGTATAACTCATAAAAACATATATGTAAAAATCCCTGTGTAACTATTGAAGCACAGGAAATAAGAGCACCTGATGACTAAGGAATAGATGTTTGGCATGTTATCATGTGAGGAAGAATTCTCAGTCAGGCTTCACTTTTAGTTTACCCAAATTGCAGTGTGGAACTTAGGAGACTTGCCCATGATTGGTGAAATAAAAGAAAATATCCTCAAGCATAGAACAATTTCACTCAGGCTGTGAAGAATCCTGGTAACAAAGAATCTCCTCTTTCATGAGTAAAGCACTCAGACTCTGCATCCTCTGACTCCAGAAGACTAAAATGCAACTTCATTTTCTAACTTGCTCATCCTGTTGGAGATCTCCATTCTCAGTGATGGGGCATTTCCTCTTAAAACTTAATATAGAGAATAAGGGCTCCAGGTTGTAGCACAGTGATAAAGTAATTTTGTAACATTCATGAAGCCTTGGCTTTGATACCCAGCATTGTACCACACCCTCTAAAACTTGGGGGGAGAGGGGAGAATTAAGGAAAGGAGTAATGGTAAAAATGTTAACAAAAATGTGATCTTAGCTACAACTAGCTTTAGCTTTGTCCCATTTATAACTTGTGCTGGGCATAAATTATACCACAGACTGATCCACACCTTGATCCAAAAATCCAAACACTCATTAGTTGTCTATACCCAAGTTGGGAGTTTAGCAAGTGGACAAATCAAATCCTGTTCAGTAGAAAGAAAAATCTACAGATAAGTAAGCAACTGAACTTTCAAAACCCAACATCCCATGTAACTGGGTATGCTGACCATGACAAAGTCTGCACAGGCACCAAAAACACCCACACCTGTATAAGTCCAGTGCTATGAGGCTCCATGCCTGGCATTTATTCATGAAGCACAGAACAAGCTTAATTTAATTACAACCCAACTTGCTCAGTGAAACCCAACTTTGATTTTGTTAAACATTGGTTCAGGATTTTTTAAAGTTATTTTAAATTCAATGCTAAATATTTTTTCCTACACTGACCTCTACCGTCCTCATGCAGCTGAAGGATGCAAGAGTCTAGATATGCTAAAAGTCTATGACACAAACTCAGACTCCATGCTACGCTGGCTTTTCCAACCTGCTTGTCTATTTTGAAAACCCATCTCCATGCTAATTTTGGTTGAGTTTGGTTTGGTTTGGTTTGGTTTGGTTTGGTTTGGTTTGGTTTGGTTTGGTTTGGTTTGGTTTGGTTTGGTTTGGTTTGGTTTGGTTTGGTTTGGGGGTTTTAGGGTTTGGGGTATTTTGTTTTGTGTTGTGTTGTGTTGTTGTGTTGTTCTTGGTTTGTTCTTGGTTTGGTTTGGTTTGGTTTGGTTTCCAACCTGTTGTAAGAGTCCTCAAAAAGAAGTAAAAATGACATTCTCAAACACAAGACAAAGACGGGGAGTTCATTTAGCTCCTCAAATAGAGTAATTTGTCCATTGGAAAATCTTATGTAACTTGATATATTTGAGAAAGCTCATAGGAATCCAGGACCAGAAATTGCAATAGGCCTCCTAACCAGAGAATCATGGCTACCCTCTATCTATCTTGTCCCAATATGTGATGCTCCAGTGTATGTGCTGTTCTGGTTTTGTTTATACCTTGGTACTTGATTCGTCTAGTATCTGTATGTTCCCCTCTTACTAATGTTACCTTTCTACTCTGTCATACTTTCTGCTACTCATAACATTAACTGACTGGGCACACAGTATTACCAAACACCATGGATTGTCACCATGTTAACTTTGTCAACTTGACACAACCTACAGGGATATGAACTCAATTGAGAAGTTGCCTAGAGCTGTCTATGATTCTGTCACCTGCTTTTAGGACTCTTTTCTCCTACTGCCTGTCTGGTCTAGCCTCAATAAGAGAGGATGCATGAAGTCTTACTACAACTTCATAAGCCAGGGCTGATTGATATACATTTTCTGAAGATAAATGGAGGATGGGGGAGGAATAAATGTGGAGAAAAGGGGAGGGGTACTCAAAGGGTGCGGATTGAAGTCAGGATGTACAGTAAATTAATAAGAAATAAATAAAAATGAACAAACAAAAAAAGAAGTTGCTTAGATCAAATTGTCTTGTGGACATTTCTGTGGGGAACAATCTTGATTATTCTTATTGACATAAAAGGGTCCATACTTCTGTGCGTGGTACCATTTCAAGACAGTTGGTCCCATAATATATGAGAAAGCAAGCTGAGCATAAGCCTGTGACAAGCATTGTCCCTCTGTGGGTCCTGCCTCCAGGTTCCTACCTTGAGTTCCTGCCCTGACTTCCTTCCATGGTGGACTGTTATCTAGAAGTAAAATCAACTGATACTGGTCAAAGTGCTTTATCACAGTAACAGAAAGGAAACTAGTACATGATACCTCATGCTATCTTTACATATCCTGTTACCTTTAACTACTACTACAGAAACCTATTTTTATTTTTTTCTTCACTCGCATCAGAATATATTGAATAATCACTTTTGAAAAAGACCTGACCCCTAATTCAGTCACCTGGTTGAACATAATACAAATCAGATCCACACACATTAAACTGTCTCTGCATCAGTGACAATTTCCATAAATTTCTACTTTTGTTGTTTAATCTCTCTGCTTGTCCAGGTTTTTCTTACCTCTCATATTTCTTCCATGAGATTTGCCCCCCCCAAAAAAAATGTCTCAGATCATTAGCAAATTGGGAAGCTAGGATTAACTCTTTCTTACCTCCAGAATCCATAAGTACTGTGCCAGGAAGTCTCAGAGCTAGTCCAGAGAAAATCCCAACTCAGAAGACTTGGTGCAGACCAACACAGAGTATATTTACAGATTTCTTTGAACAAAGTTGGGATGTCATTTTGAGCCAAAAACTTGTGGGTTTGTATATGAGATGATCAATTCTGGGCCTACTCATGATGAGTAGGATTGTCCACAAATCAAAATGCCATGCTAGATATGACAAAAAGAATTTTCAAAGATTTGCTTAGCAATGAGGCTGAGCTCTCAGCCCAGTTTCTCATATGACTGCTTCTCTTTTCACTGACAAATGATTTTCTCATTTATGGTTAGATAGGAGGGAAGAGTAAATACAAACTTTGGTGGAAAGGGAGTTGGTAGTAAGTTGAAGAATGATACCAAATCCATAATAAATTCAGAATTAGAGTCCCATTGGGAGGTTGCAATAGCTACTGTGCTTGCAACAAATTAGCTCTGTCCTCCTTTCAAAACTCAGGAAGTTGATGTCCTCACAGTTGGTCATACATGACAGTCTTGAATAATGATACATGCTCTGCCCTGAGGAAGTGAAAGAGGAAAACAACTTTGAAGACTTTATTTCCCACTTTCATGTTTCTGGTAATAACCTATCTTAAAGTTTCCATAGTTTCCTGTATTCGTTGCTAACCCAGAGAAGGGATTTAACTCCATAACTGACAAGAGACATCAGCCCCTCCATCATTCAGTGTTATCTTAAGGAAAGGTCTATCTGTCCAGCCTTTACAAGATTGCTCATCTGCATGAACCCCACTCTCCCACTCATCGTAAGCATGAAAGGACCTGCTATTTAGAAGGGAAGGTGTGGTCAGCTGCCCATCATTCCATTCCCCCCATTACCTTTTTTTGTGAGTATGTAAAAGTTCTCAGCAGCACAGGACTGTCTATGCTTCAGTGTGCAGGATCTCATGATATCATAGCATAACCCAAGATGATATTTCTTACATTTATAACACATTGTTCCAAGACCTTCTAGATACAGAAAGAAGTGCTTAGTAAGCATGGTCTAGAGAAAACTTACACAATTATAGCCTTCTCTGTAGGAAGTTACTATTGATCCATGGGTTGTAACCTTCCAAGAATAGAGCTCCAATAATAAACTTGAGAGAGAAATGTTTTCTTTTGGGTTTTGTTACTGTTTTGTTTTGTTTTTTGAAATAAGATCTCTCTATGTAGCCCTGGCTGGCCTGGAACTTAAAAAGATCCACCTGCCTTTGTCTCCCAAGTGCTGGAATTGTGAAAGAGAAACTTATAGACACAAACAAAATGTATACCATTTGAGGAGGTCAGGGTTCCAGTAGAATTTACCTATAGAATTCACATAAAAGCACCTTGTATAGACTGAATATTTTGTCATGGGTATTTGTAATAGGTAAAAGGAAACATAGAATTTACCCATAGAATTCACATAATAAGCACCTTGTATAGACTGAATATTTTTGCCATGGGTATTTGTAATAAGTAAAAGGAAACAAAGGTAATTACAACTCCTTACTAATAGCCATAGAGTAAATAAGCCAAGAGAACACTGGACTCTCGGGATTCTGTACTAAATGGAAGGCAGGTTTACCCCTGAATGTGTCACAAATAAACTGTTTACCAAAGACTTTATGCCAGCTATGGTCATACCTGCTTCAGGTTCATTAAGGACACCTGTGAAAAGAAGAAAAAGCATTCTCCTTTGTTACAATCTCATAGACTTCCACAGCCCCAACAACCAGTTTGGAAACTCCTACTTCCCCGGCATCTGGCCACTCCTTAAGTAACCATCAGCTGTATCTTTATCACCAGGACTTACCCCAATACTGGCAGAACAGACAGACCATCACCAGCGCGAACAGAGCAAACATCCTGCAACCCTTGTCTTCAGCAGCTTCCTGAGGAAGGTACTGGTTCTTTTCTCGCCTGAGAGGAAAGGGCAACCAACCTGTCCTTGGGCTATTCATCTAAATTACATCATAAATTTTCCAAGACAGACAGTACTTTCAGTTCCCGGGATCAAGACATCATGTTTGACTCACTCTGGATACACTCTTAAATCCTAATTCATCACATTTGTTCCTATTTCCAAGATGCAGGTCTTGATGAACTTGGAGTTGTTCTTTTAGAGATTCCTCTGTCCCACCCTCAAAGGAGAATAAGAGCAAAGTTCATCCACTCTCCCTGCTGATTTCCCTGCACCTGCACTCGTTTTTCTCTATATGCCTTCTCCATGATCTAAGCCATCGTTAGCTTAACCAACCAATAGCTTTATTTTTTGGCTTCCTTGTTTCTACTCTTGCCCTTCCATGGTGATTTCTCTAGGTAGATATCAGAGAGCTGTTTATAAGTCACAGATACCACATTGCAAATTCAAATCTTCCAATAACTTCTTGGCATATTTAGAAAAAAATTCAAAACTCTTTGAGCTCAGAGAGCACACCTCAGGGAAAATAAGTACTAGCTGCCTCTCCAATGTCTTCTCCTGCCATATTCACCTTGCTGGCTTAGATCCCAGTTCAGATGCTGCCTAGCCGGATACAAGAGCATTATCTCAGCACTCTATGGAAAATGACACCTCTGGCTTCCATCCTGGCTCACTACCTGACCTTGTATATCTGTTCTTCCTTGGCTCCTTCACTAGGACAAAGCAAACATTTTCTTTTATTAAGTCTGGCACACCCTATAGCTTGGAGCTTTGAATATAAAAAAAAAATCCAGTAACTATCTGTGAGTTGAATGAATGGTAGCCTTGTCACATCTACTTTTGCATTCATAGCTCATTCATCATAGAACAATAAGGTTTACCAGATTTTTTCTTTTATTTATGAGATTACAGTATAGTTCTACCATTTCTCCCTTCCATTTCCTCCCTCCAAATCACATATACCTCTCCTTGCTCTCTTTCAAATCTATGGCCTTTTTCTTTATCAGTTGTTGTTACCTTCATATATGTATATGTTGTGTGTGTGTGTGTGTGTGTGTGTGTGTGTGTGTGTGTGTGTGTGTACCAGTAGGTTTTATTTAGGTATATATATTTATATATATATATGTGTGTGTGTGTGTGTGTGTGTGTGTGTGTGTGTATGTGTATGTATGTATTTAGGACTCTATATACATAACCTACTCATTCTGTGTAATATTGCTTGTATATATATTTTCAGGACTGATCTTTTGATATTGGATAACCAATTGATGTGCTCTTCTCTGGGAAAGATTATTTCTCCCGATCTCAGCATTACAATCTTTCTGGCTCCTCTTCCTTAATGATCCCTGAGCTCTGGGTGTAGAAGTTATGTTGTAGATATACCAGTGGGATTGGACTCCACAAACTTTGCAGATTGTCTGTGGTTTTCTGCAATTGTCTCAGTTCATTGCAAAGAGAAAATTCATTGGTGAGGGATGAGTGCTACACTCATCTGTGGATGTAAGGTCACATATTTAGTCTATTAAGAATATTGTTGGTTTAACTGCCTCCTGGAGGAGGCATTGCAGGTGTGGCTGCTTGTCACATGTGCATCAGTAAGTGATGAAGAAGAGAGAGACAGGTGTATGGTCAGTGTTCTGACCTGTGAACATCTGAATGATAAGTGCCTAACACTCCCTGAAAAGAGCGAGCCTAAAATGACTACCAGTCTAGGCACTAATCAGGCCCAGCCAGGTGTGCTCCCAGAGTGAGAAGCAAGCCAGAGACTAGAAGAACCCTGCCTGGGACCTAGGGCCCCAGGCAGGAGTGAGCCTGAGACACTACCTTCTCATGGGGTCACTTAGGTAAGCCCAGGTGAGGAGCAAGCCCAAGACAACCACCAGACTGGCTCCATGGGGCACAGACAGGGAGATAGCCTGAGATGACCATCAGTCTTATGCCATGTAGGACCCAGGGGGCAGACCATGCCTGAGATGACCCTTATCCTGTGCCATAGCCCACAAGCAAGGTATCGCACACCTGAGGCCACTCCTGAGATGACCTCAGACCCTCAGAGACCCCAGGCACCACTAACAGGAGCCAGTAAATGATGGAGAAATTGAAGAGAAAGGGAAACAGAGGGATATGGGCACAATGAAGAGAGGCAGAACTGGAAATCAAGGGTAATGAAGAACATACTGACTGACATGAGTAGCTGGTGATGCCACCATGGTGGGGTCCTGGCATATGCTGCCATCGGGGCCACTTCTGGGTCTGTGGCCCTGCAGCAGCAGGGGTCTGTTACCCCCAAAGACAAGACAGATGTCATTGGTCTCACTGCCTCCCAGGGACATGTTAATGCCTGAGGGCTGTGCAGAACTGGCCCCACCCCTCACCTGGGCATTGTGGGAGAGCTGACCCTGCCACTCATATCCTGTGTAATGGCATGGATGAGGGAAAGATACCTTCCCCCAACCCCCGTGTGTGTGTGTGTGTGTGTGTGTGTGTGTGTGTGTGTGTGTGTGTGTGTCTGTTTGTCTGTCTGCTGTGTGATGGCATTGGCAAGGGAGAGATCCCCCCTCTCCCTTTTGCCCCAGGCTAATGAGAGTAGGAGAGCTGGCCCTGAAAGCTGGCCTCAGGATAATGAGAACAGGAGAGCTAATTTATCCCTATCCCTCACCTGCTGAAGCTTGGAACACTTGGGGCACACTGCTTACTTTGGAGATCAGGTCCTGCATACCACCTGGGCAGCACAGTAGAGCTGACCCTGATTTGGGGTGAGTGAGCAGTCCCAAGTGTGTGAATGTGGGAGACCTGGGCCTGCAACTTGTCTGCTGTGTTAGTTGAAGAGAAAATAAAGAGGTTTTGGAAGACTATTGACAGTGCTTCAGATACAACTTTCCATGTTTGTTGGAATGGAGTTAATTTATTAAGAGAAAAATATTGTAGAGAATTGCCAAGAGTCAGGAAAGGCTGGCATGTGGCAGCAGTGGGCAAGAGCTATGTCCATGGACTCTTCTTGACACCTCTCTGAGCCCTTTTCTGGCCCCTGCCCCAGGTTTTCTGTTAAAACCTGGTGTTCTGCCAGGAACATGAAGTGGCCAGGAGACAGCCAGTGGTCAGAGCAACGAGGACAGAAAGGAGTCTTCATTTTGTGCCTGCCTCCTTTTCTTAGGGTTATCTGCTTAACCCTGTGCATAAGCATGTTAAACAGAGAATCAGTCATTGTCTCAGTTGATAAGTCCAGGAACTGAAAGGCTGTATGACTGCCTAGATTAGAGCAATCATCCATGAAGTTAGGGGTACAATCACTTGAAACAGGAACAATCACTTCCTGAGAACCAGCCAATCCCCTCAAGCAATAAGTTCTTAGATCATCTTAGATGAACTGTGCAGTGATCAAGTCTGCCAGCTAGATAGTTTAAATTTGTTTTCTATTTAAAAATAAAACTCATGTCAGTACCACAAATACAGACCTGGTGCCATCCAACTTCTCTCTAGTTGCTTCTACCGACATGGCGACATCTGTTAAGCCACTTCTCTCTGCTCTTTGACATTACATTAGTGAAATTTAAAATCATCCTTAAGATGACACCTACATACAAATACACACATGTACACACCACAGCTATGTGTGTTCTCATTAATCGCTTGGGCATTTTTAGATTTCTATTGAAGCTTAACCTATTGGGGCTTTTACTAGAAATAATTTGGGCTAATTTAACAATTTCACATTTGTGACCACTCATTTATAAGCCAGCTTATTATCATGCAACAGTATGAAAACATAACTACATGTAGGTAATACATGGGGAGATTTTTTTCATATTTTCTTTTATCAAAAACAGGTTCTTGCTGGGCAGTGGTGGCGCACGCCTTTAATCCCAGCACTCAGGAGGCAGAGACAGGCGGATTTCTGAGTTTGAAGCCAGCCTGGTCTACAGAGTGAGTTCCAGGACAGCCAGGGCTATACAGAGAAACCCTGTCTCAAAAAACCAAAAAAAAAAAAAAAAGAAAAAAGAAAGATTCTTTTCACATACATTATATCCTGATTATAGTCTCCCCTCCCTCTACTCCTTCCAGTTTCTCCTCACATTACCTCCCCTTTAGATCCACTTCCTTTCTGTCTTCCATTAAAAAAGAACAGGCTTCTGAGAGCTAACAACCAAATATGACAAAATAAAATATAATAAGATAAGGCAAAAGTAATCACATCTAAGTTGGACAAGGCAAACCAACAGGAGTCCTAAGAGCAGGAACAGGAATCAGAGAGCCCCTTGTTCACACACTCAGGAGTCTCACAATAATCCTAAACTAAAAGCTGTAATAGATGTACAAAAGGCCTGGTGGAGACCTGGGTAGGTCCTGTGCTTGCTGCTTCAGTCTTTGTGAGTTCATATTCGCCTGTTAATTGATTCAGAGGGCCTTCCTTGTCTTCCCTCCCTCTGCCTCTTACATTCTTTCTGTCTCCACTTCCATGGGGCTCTCTGAACTCTGAGGGAAGGGATTTAATGGAGACACCCCATTTAGACTCTCTACATAATGTATGGCTGTGGATATCTGCATTTGTTCCTATCTGCTGCCTGAAAAAGCTTGTCTGTGACTAAATAAGACGTTGATCTTACATAGAGATTTTAGACGCAAAGATTTTGCAGTTTTTATTTATCTAGAATTTGCCAGTCTGTAAGTTAGGCTGTTGATATGATTTTCTTCATATCATTAAGCAATTCTTACTTCAACATCTGCACTTCCAAAGACAGAACTCATAATACAAATTAGAAATTGTGGATCTTAGACATCATACCTAGGTTAATCATAGAAATCTAAACAGACTGGGAAGGTAGCAATAGCCTTAATAGTTCTTAAATTACATTCTTTTCTTTAGTTTCAAATTAACCAAGGTAATAATCTTGACAAAACAGTGTCTTGGAAGAGGAGAATACAAGTAACTTAATGTCACAAGTGAAATTTAAAATCATCCAAAGAATTACAGTCACACACATATACACACATGTGCATACCACACTTATTTGTGCTCTCGTGTGCCTGAAATCAAGTCTGCCCAAAATAGTAATTTTATCACACAATAAAAATGTAAAACTGAGGATTGGCTACAAATTTTATTACTCTGTTATTTTCAAGAATTCTAGAGCAAGGCTGAGTTCTATCCAACACTGTCAAAGACACAATGATTACATGAAAACTATTACCATAAACACATATGATACCATACTAAACAAGAATGTGTTTTTAGTAGAAAAAACAGAATGTTCAAATATTTGTATATTTGAGAAATAAGAAAGGCCTAGTGACTGCCAAAGGATCAAGGGATGAAATTCATTGGATGGATTCAGTTAATTTTTTTCCTGAAATTGGGATAACCTTCTATCCTTCAGTAAGATTTCCATCCATCCAGTTTATAACGATGTCAGACAATGTTACAATAAAATATTAGACCCATTTTTCCTTTAAAGTGAAATTTATTTTTGAGGATACGTTGTAGTGAGAAGTCTAGGGGAATTTAATTTCCTAGGGCAAGTTACAAGAAAAAGAAAAACTCTGTAGTCAGGATAACATACCTCTTGCCTACATGCATAGTCCATCAGAAGACTGACAAGTTGGGGTGTCCCCCAGTTCTGTCATCCTGCAAGATGTCCTCAATGAACCCATCATATCCTGGCAGAGTTGTATAAAGCACTGGTTTGCACCCCCAACCCTCCTAGGCATATTCACACCCCAGATGGTGTAAGCCAATAGCTTGCTACCTCTCCATCTCCTATATTGTGAGAGGGATACAAGTTGATTCTATGGGGGTTTGGTTATTTATTTTACCTCAGTGGAATAATGTCTCCCTGCTGAGAGACTGTTCAAAGACCCAAGCTACTGGATTCAGAGTATAGGCTAGCCCTGGAGAAATGTGTCTGGGTTTGTGTTTTGTCTTTCAGGTTGCCATCCAGGTTAAAACTGCAAATGGAGCCAGGTGGTAGTGGCACAGGTCTTTAATTGCAGCACTTGGGAGGCAGAATCAAGACCAGCGTGGTCTACAGAGTAAATTGTAGGACAGCCAAGGGTACACAGAGAAGCCCTGTCTCAAAACAAAAATTACAAATGGATATTATTTTCCTGTACCTCATATTCAAGGGAGTATCTTATTACCTGAGAAACTAAATCATATCCTAAATCATGGGGCTACCTACAGTAGATAAGCAAGAGGACATGAGTGCAGGAGGGATGAGGGGAATCAGAGAGAACAGAGCATAGCCACGTGGGATGGCAGTAGAGATGTAGAGTGAGAACTCAGGATGGAAAGGATGGAAAAAGAGGGGGATGGGTGATCAAGGCTCCAGCAATAGGTGAAGGGTGAAAAAGCATCTGTGTTTGGAGGTGTCAGTGGCCTCAGACTTGGGACTCTGACAACCATATCACAGTCACAGCATTATGGTCGCCACTACCCACCACCCACTTGAATATGAGTGAACAGATATCAGCAAGCCTCACAATCAGGGAAAAGGACATGATCCCACCAGAAATCCCTCATAACGTCAGCATCAGTCCTATCACCACCATGAAGGGACAGAGGCAAAAGTCCCAGCATTCCATTGACCCCTATGACTTCATGGCACAACAGATCATGGAAAAGAGAAGAGGGGTGACACATGAACCAGCTCTGATACAACAGGGTCATTGACACCACTGCTACTGCATCATCTCTGGGAGCTAGCCAATCGGATGGCCACCCACATGTCCGGTCTCCTGACGCTAAATCTCTTGGGAGATTGGAAGGCACAAGTGGCCTGGACTCTTGGCATCTGACCAGCAATAAGGACCCAGATAGTCGCCCTCCTTACCTTGTGCCTAAGCCCACTACCATCCCTGTGGGCATCAAGGAAAGCAGAACAGAAAGCAAAGAAAGCAAAGACTGGCAGCTGAGAAAGCAACACCACTTAGGGAAGAAAGGGAAAGGAAAGCATCTCCAGCTTCCTTGCGGGGATGTGGGCAGGACAAAATTTTTCAGTGTGAATCGCCTGTCACATGTCATTGATTGGAGCAGCTTTTCTCAGGCACTCCCAGAATGAGTGGGAATCTTAAAGCAACTGACTCAAACTGATACAGACACCCACAGGCAGTGGATGGAGCTTGGGGACTCTTATGGAAGAATAGGAGAAAGGTCCCAAAGGAGATAGAAACTCCACAGAAAGACCAACAGAGTCAACTAACCTGGATCCTTGGGGCTCTCAGAGTCTGAATCACCAACTAAAGAATATACACAGGCTAGACCTAGGTCTCCCTGCACATATGTAGCAGATGTGCAGCTTGGTCTTCATGTGGGTCTCAAACAACTGGATTGAAGGCTATCCAAAAAGCTGTTCTCTGTACCTGGGATATGTTCTTCAAGCTGAGCTGCCTTGTCTGGCCTCAGTGCTAGAGGAAGCACCTAGCCTCCAGAGACTCCAGAGACAGTGTCAGGGAGGGAGGGATATCCAGGGGTCCCTTACCTGCTCAGAGGAGAAAAGGAGGGGGGAATGGGGAAAGGAATTTTGGGAGGGGGTGACTAGGAGGAGGCAATGAGCAAGATGTAATGTAAATAAGTTAAAAAAATTTAAAGTAAATTAAGAGAGAGAGAGAGACTAGAAATCTAGAAATGTAAAATTTACTTCCTGAGTGAATGGCTTGCCAACTGATATTGATGGATACTGGGGTTCTTTGTGTCCCAGAATGAAGAACTAAGCAGAGATGTGGACGGCAGCAAGGACAGCAACACTTTATTAACAAAGTATCCACTCTCTCAAGGGGAGCAAGGGAGACAGAGCTGGGAGGAAGGATAGAAGCTCAATTGTCCAATGCCCAGATGATTAGGACATTTAAGGGACATTTGCATAATGCAGGGTTTTTTGCATATGCTCTGTTACATGTTAACTTTGGGGTGGGGGAGGCATCATCTTCTCTGCCAACTGTTTTATTCCCTGTGTTAATTTGTAACCTTTGTGTAAAGTCATTTGAACCTCACCCCTCACCCTACTCTCCTGCTTCTCAAGACCCTCAAGAAAATGCTTCTTCCCATTATATCACTTAACCTTCATTCATAGGTTTTAATGTCTGTTCTCTGCCACTTTTTAGTAAGTTATGAAACAAATTGTTTCTTCAGTAGGAAATGAAGACCATGTTAGAGTTTCCCCATATTTGGGAGGAATCACAAACATTCACTACCAATTTAGAAATGAGCTGCTAGACCAGAGGTTTAAACCTCAGTGGTCAATTCAGAAAATTGCCTGCTAAGGAGGCCCTTGCAGGAAGAACAGACCCTGTACAAACCCACTCCAGGTTACCCTGATTGTGTGCTTCCACTAGCGTTAAGATTCCTTTCATTCTGTCTTTCTCTTTTTTTTTTTTTTTTTTTTTTTTTTTTGTCTAGAAAACAGTTATTACTTTACTTCATTGCATTAGTAACATAACCAAAGTACATAATTTTAAAAAGACTACGTAAGGAAGTCTAAACCAGAATATTGTTTAGATAGTAGCACTTTGTTGGTG
This sequence comes from Uromys caudimaculatus, assembly GCA_028551405.1. NCBI lineage: Eukaryota > Metazoa > Chordata > Mammalia > Rodentia > Muridae > Uromys > Uromys caudimaculatus. Next base: position 80,230,669 of record CM052706.1, read on the forward strand.
GTAACATTCTGTAATGTAATCCAGGCATATACTGTATTACATGCATTTTATAAGAGAAGGAACCGATAGGCTGGTGAGATGCCACAGCAAGTAAGAGTGCTTGCCACCAAGCCTAACAGCTTGAGTCTAACCTCTGCAACCCACAGTGTGAAAGGAGAGAACAAATTACCACAAGTTGTCCTCTGTCCTCCAAACCTGAGCTGTGGTGTAAACATGCATGAGGGTACAACTGTACACACACACACACACACACACACACACACACACACACACACACACACAAGATGAGTAGACAGGCAGATAGATGATAGATAGATAGATAGATAGATAGATAGATAGATAGATAGATAGATAGATGATAGATGGATAGATGATAGATATAGATAAATAGAAAGATAGATGATAGACAGATTATACTGATAAATGATAAGTGATAGATAGATAGATAGATAGATAGATAGATAGATAGATAGATAGATGTAAAACTTTTAAAAATAAGAAACAAGCATTTACTGAAAAAAATGTAATGAAAAAGTAACTTACTCAAGATCACACATATTGTAATTATCTGCCTATGAAGTTACTATATGTTGTTTAAATTTTCCTGACTTTCACAAAGAGAATTGATAATGGTATATGATGAAAAAAGCAAAAAAGACTGGTGAGAGAGAATTAACCCCAACTACAGAAAAAGTCTGCAGGGGTGTTCATAGAGCAGAGTTATTACATGAATATTTAGGAGGAGGATAGTTTTGAGTGTGCATCAGAAGCTCTGAGTTAAAGCTTAGAGATAGAAATGGAGTGTTTTTTGCTGTGGTTGTTTTTTATGAGGCTTTTAAGGAATGGCTGGGTGATAGGTCAGTGCTATCTTTCAGTGTTGGGATTCCCCTTCTTTTATGAATTCATGTTTGGGGGTCATATGATAAGATTGATAAGCTCATGTTTCTGTTGTTTCTGATATTATTAGATTTATCACAGAGGTAATTATTTAGTGGAATGAATGATTTATCAGTTGTGTCTCCTGGTGTGCTGCCAGATGGTGATTATTTACTTGTATAAACAAGATGTAGAGTTATTCTGTCTTGGCAACTGTATTTAGAATGGAATAACTCGGGTCAAGGCTGTTGTTTTATGGAGTGGATCCACTCTGAAAGTTAACATCCTATTCAAGATGAAGTAACTTGTCATGGGCCCAGTATGTTCTCAAAGCTGATTTCATTTGAGGCTTATAATATACTAGGGATACACAGAGTGACTTAAGTGTTTCACTCAGTAGACAGGGTTAGTGAGAGAAAAATAGGTATGCCTTACATGTAAATGTTAAGATTTTACACACACACACACACACACACACACACACACACACACACACACACACATATGTATGTATGTATGTATTTATTATTAATTTATTAATTCTTTTTTGCTTTTTTCATCATATATCATTCTGTCTTTCAACAGAGAATGAAGCAGAGAAAACAAGGGACAAAATAAAATCCCGGTTAAGTTTTGGAAATTATTGGATGTGAACTCAAGGCCAACACCCAGGTGGATTGCTGCAGGTAAGTTTATTGGAAAGGTTATTCATGACATGGACAGACAGACAACAGCATGGGTCCCTGAGAAGAGTTTAGGCCATGATGCCAGAGACAGACAACATGATAGGGGCTCTGAAGTTGATCAGGTCCCGCAGGCAGAATTAGGGGTCCCTTCTTATAGGTATCTGAAGCAGAGGGTTTTCTCAGCATGAGCCTGCAATCAGGATCTCTGATTCCCAAGCAGGAATTGAGAAGGGAGAAGAGGGTGATAGGTGTGGCCACCATTCTCTCCCTTTATTATAAACTCACTTCCCCGGGTGAGAAATCCAGGTACCTGGCAGCCTACTAACTCGAGACTCACACTGTGCTCTCAGTAGGGCATCTGTCAGCATCTGTAGGAAAGGAGGCTGCAAGTCCTGAAGCTTGAGGAACAGCCTGGTCCAGATTCTACTGTTACAAATACTCAAGGATCTGCCATCCTTTTTCTTCAGGATTTATTTATTTTATTTATGAGTAGAAGTATATGTATGTAAACACACATCAGGATTCCTGATGCCTGTAAAGGCCAGAAGAGAGCTTCAGATCCCTTAAAACTGGAGTTAAGGATGGTTGTGAGCCACCATGTGGATGCTGGGAACTGAACCTGGGTCCTCCACCATAGCATCTAATGCGTTTAGCCGCTGAACCATTTACAGATTTAGCTTCTTGATAAAGCTACAAATGTTCTGGGAAATTCCATCCAGTTTCTAACATTTTTTACTGAAACCTGACAGAATATAAAACTAGATCCAAAAGCTTTGAAGTCACACACTTTATTCTAGAAGCAGCTGGAACCTGCTTCCTCTTGTCTAAGACTTTAAGACTTCAGATCTCTTTATAGGCAGAGAAAGATCCATGTTCTGCTGTGTCCTAGAACAGAAATGCTCCATGGCTACCAAAGGGCCCGCAGGTAAAGGCTCTCCCACCAAGCCTGATAACCTGAGTTTGATCCCCAGGATCCACTCAGTGGAAGAAAAGAACTGACTTCTGCAAGTTCCTCTCTGCCTAGAATACATGTGCTATGTTGCAGGCACACACACACACACACACACACACACACACACACACGCACACGCACACGCACACACACATCTATACAAAAATGTAATAAAATATTTTAGAAGGAAAGAAATTTTGTGAACTCTGAAATTTCTCCTAAAACCATATGCCCCCCAATCTGATTACCTTGTTTCTCCTTCCTCCCTTCCTCCCTTCCTCCCTTCCTTCTTTCTTTCTTTCTTTCTTTCTTTCTTTCTTTCTTTCTTTCTTTCTTTCTTTCTTTCTTTCTTTCTTTTCTTCCTTCCTTTATTTCTGTGGCAAGGATCATTTTGGGTCCTTTGTATATCTAAGAAAGCACAGCTCCCTTGAGCTACATCTCTAGACCTGAATTTTCTAGGAATGGTGGGATTTTGATGTGTAGCCCAGGGTGGTCTAAAACTCATGATTCTCCTGTCTCTGCCTATGCAGTCCTGAGACTATGATATGCACACCACCATGTCCAGAAGACTCATATCTTTTAATGAATGAACTTCTCCTATACATAAGGAATATTTGTAAAAGTTGCTTCAGTATAAAATGCATCTGGCATTTCCAGCCAAGACACCACGGGCTGATTAATTTAGGAGACAGGGTGGTAAGATTGGCCATATGGGAACCATAGCTAAGTTATCTTTCATAGAAACAGACATCAACACAACAGGCCAGAATGGAGTCAGATCAATGATGGACAGAGTGGTTCTTAGACCAAGACTACTCAGTTATATACATTTCTAACCTCTGTTTAAACCTCATTTAAACCCAAACCTCATTTCAAAACCCTGAAGGTGAACCTGGGTATGGGGGTGGGTCAGCTTATTTGTCCCACTTCCTAATGTGACCACATAAATCTCTGCTTAAACCATCACTTTATATCTTTAATAGACATGTTTAGTCTAGCTTGTCAGAGGTATCATGGACCAGGATCTGACCCTAATAGCTCTAGTGGGGTGACATAAGTGGAAGGGTGAGGTTACATCCCCTCAAACTATTCTAAAAGGACAGACTTCTGATAAGGGAACTGAGGACAAGAATCAGAAGTTCTAGGTTGAAGGTCCATCTTGGTCACAGACTATGTGTCCTTGTGTCTCCTTCTCTGGCCTATCTCATACCCATAAGAATAGGCTAGGTGAGCTTGGCTGCCTTGTTCATTATTCTCTCACGTGGAGCAGTGTATGTATGTTGCATGTATGAACATGTCTCAGTGGCTGTGAAAAGTATGAACTCTAGAATTAGAGACTTATAAGTACTAGTACTGTTAGTCACCAGGTACGTGACCGTGGGAATGATGCTGGACTCACCAAGGCTTCGTTTCCTGCTCTGTGAAGATAGAATAAGAATGACAATATCATAACAGTGAAGCCCTCATTTGGTAGCCACAGATTCCAACCACACATAGAAAGTTTCCAGAAAAAAAAAAATTAGTTTTCCTTGTCATTGTTTCCTAAGCCATGCAGCAGGATATAAGCAGGCTACAGAAATGAAACTACTCTAAACAGTTTGCCCCTCAATCTGACATATTCAACTTTTGAAACATGAATGAACCCCAAGAAACTGGAATCCAACCCCTCTTGAGAACTCAGCCTGGGAGAAGGAGGCTGAAGCTTGACGCCATCTTGAAGGGAGAACTTGTCTCCCAGAGAAGAGATTCCACACAGTTCTCAGAACTTGTCTGACCACTTTGCAAGATGGGAACTGAAGCCTACAAAATAATGGATCACTATGAAGTAGTGCCAGTCTTAACCAGGACTGTTAACCTGGCCCTCTATTTAAAATTTAATCTCTCTTTAAGATCCCAAAGATGGACTGGGGAGGGTCACTGGATCTCTTTGTCCCTCTCACCAATGTATTTAAATTGAATGAATGGCATTTTTTCTACTTTTTGCAATTAATTGTTTTAATGGCTTCTAGAGGAGGAGTAGCCAAAACTGGCTCTTGGGAGTACAACCTGTGGCACCAAGTTCAGTAAAAATAACTATTTATATAGAATGTATATTATATTATAATATAATACAAGTGATATGAGATTCTATAACCTACCTAAATATGATTTGAACTATATAGATGGATATGCATAAGCTATATGCAAATACTACATAATTTTACACATTGAACATCATGGATTTGGGTATTTGTGGAGGTCCCTGGAGCAAATCTCCTCTTGATACTGGGGGACAACTATAATTAATATGATAAAGACTATATTGTAAAAAGAAGTTAACAGAGTGGAAACATTAATAGTTATTCATTATCATCATTGGCTTCTGTTAGTATGGGAATACTAGGGTACCTTTGAGAGCAATAGAGCCTTTCTTGACTCTTGAGTTGGCTTAGCCCAATAAGCTAGAGTCCTGGGGACTTGCCTGTGACTTCCACGTTCTTAGTTTACAAATTGAAGAATGAAATTCTCAGACCAGACAGAGTGAATTTTACAAAGAGGTATTTTATTACAGAAAGGAAAAAGGCAGAGTTCTTGAACAGCAGGAGGAGTGCCCTGGAAGAGGATACCATGAGCATCACTGTCTTGGGGTTAACAAGGTTTACCTAGAGGGGAATGGGTGAGGGTAAGCTAGCCAGTTTAGTTTCTATTCATCTGCCCAGGTGCTTCTGAGCTTTAGTCACATACTCAATATGCTTTCCAGGGAAGATGTACTACTTTACAGGGCAAGTGACAGCTAAGATCTAGGTACTCTCTGCTTTCTGCCACCCCTGGCTTCTGTCTCAGACAAAATCAGAGAGATTTGGATTAAACCCTTCCACAAATGCCTGGACTCCAGTAAGTGGAAGGCTACCCACAAGCTCAAATACATGCCCAGTTTGGGCCAAAAATTCTCTGCATTTTAGGGTCCTTTTACCCTAAAACGGTCTGGTCAACTTCAGGCTCCAGATCTCAAGACTATGGAGACCACAGCCAATGAACTTGAGCTCTCGAACTAAGCCTTGTGGGACTTACTCCCCTTAGGCATGAATAATCACCAAGTTTTGCTGAAGGAGAAAGCCTGTCGCTGGAACCCAGCAGACCTGGCCTTTGCTAGCTTTCCTGTAGAAGGCCTAGCTGTCAGACCTGTGCTTGCAGCCCTTCCTAGCTTTGCTCCACACAAGACATCTGGGTCCAAATGAACAGACACTTCTTGCTGCTCTTCTCCCTCTTCTGCCTCATTGTGGGTGAGTTCCAGAGGCTCCTCCCTGAGAAATGAGCTTCAGTGGCGGGATCAAGGGTACTGGAGGGAATCTCCACATGTGCAGAACCTTGCAGGCTGAGCTTTGACCACATTTGGGAGGGAAGGAAGGGAGAAGGTCTTCAAAATGTTCTCTCTGCCTTCTGTTCCATCTTCTCTGTCTTTTCTAGCACTCCACCACATCCCTCTGGGTATGTAGGGCTTTATTTTTTTTTTTGGGGGGGGGGAGGTCAAGACAGGGTTTCTCTGTGTAGCCTTGGCTGTCCTGGAACTCACTCTGTAGACCAGGCTGGCCTCGAACTCAGAAATCCACCTGCCTCTGCCTCCCAAGTGCTGGGATTAAAGGTGTGCACCACCACTGCCCGGCTGCTTTATTTTGTTACCCTTTCTGCCACTGCCAAACCCCATAATCTAAATGCCTAGAAAACTTTCCCTTAAGATATCCATTCTGTTCACAAGTCTGTGTTGCTGAGAGAGCTGTTCATTCGATAATTTTGAAATGTGTTTTAGTCCTAGACATCAGATTCTGCTACCCATTTCAAGGACCTCGTTACAAGCTGTTTAAGAGAAGAAATTCTACACTCCCTGAAATCAGATTTTTTCCAAACTAGTTCAGTGACTTTCCTAAATACTCTAATTTGGCCAATGGAGACAAAACCTTCTTCAAGATTTGTAAGATCAGATTACACAGTATTAAGTCAAATACAATTCAAAACAACATAACCCCAATAAGATGATCAATAAATGGTACACCGTAATCTTAGCACCATAGAGAGATTTTTTTAAACACGTGTGCATGTGTACATTGTACATGTCATACCACACATGTGACCAGAAAATAACTTTTAGAAATAATTTCTCTCCTTTCATCCTTAAGTTCCAACTCGGGTCAGTCAGTCTTGAGAGCAAGCAAATTTAGCTGCTAAGCCAAGTGACCAGTCTCTGGAAAGAGGTTGTTTTTTTTTTTCTTTTGTTTTGAACCTATATTTCAATTATTCATTCTTTCAGAACCTCCAAAACCTCCCATTGACTATTTTTTAAGCTAGATAAATAAACTATGTAGAGGTCAAATCTTTACACAAAGTAAGGGCTGGAGAGATAGCAGCCCAAGAATGAGGACCTGATTTTGATCCCCAGACCTCATGTAAACAAACCTAGATGTTGTGGTGTATGCTTATAAATCCCAGTGCTAGGGAGCAGAGGCAGGCAGATCCTTGGAGCTCACTGGTCAGACAACTCAGCAAAATAGGTGAGCCTCAAACCAGTGAAAGTTATCCAGAATGTAAAGGCTAAAATTGAGTCCAAAATCCTTTTACTTGCTCAATGGCCTTTCATTTTCCATCACTAAAGGCAAAAGAGTTGATGAAAGGCTCAGCTGTCTTTTCCTAAACCCTCAACCACCCACTAGCTCTCTATCTGCCTATCCTCCCTTGGAAGGTTCCTTCACCCAGCTCTGCCACCTCTCTCCAAATTCCAAATCCATGTCCTCATGCCAAGCTGTGTGCTCTCTCCAGAAGCAAGATCACTAAAGTGTGTAACGTGCCACCTTCGCACACAGTCAGACCACTGCAGAAGAGGCTTTGGTGTTTGCCTTGCTCAGAAGCACGAAACATGCATGAGCTTGAGGATCTATTCCAGTAAGTTTCAGGGTTGGGTACAGTCATGAGAAGCTTGGGCGACTTCTTAGAAAGGGCTGCAGCAGAATTGCATCTCTAACCCAGGCCATAGTACCCTGAGCATGGAGGGTACAGTCCTATGAGACAGGCAGAATATACAAGGCAGGATGAAAACAGCCAAACAGATTTTTACTTTGAAGATACCAAAGCACTGTTTTTCTCACTTTCTAGCAGGAGAAGGAATGAAGCAGATATATAGATTTGAGTTGTCAGGGGCCACAGGCTAACAAGCCAACCCTATAGCTTTCCATCAATGTCTGCATTGGTGCTCTTGGGAAGGAGAAGCTGGCAATGGGGTGGTCTGCCTTGGAGACTGAGATCACTGCCTTATGTCTGGTTCTTTCTTGTTGTAGATGGCACTCTCCAGATATCATACATGGTGTGTCAGAGATTCTGCAAGAATTTGACATACAACTTCAAAAATCGGACTTACATTCATAAATGTTGCAACTATGATTTTTGTAACTTCAGACTCTAAGATACTCCCCCCAACCTCATTCTACAAGGTCCCAGATGTTTTTCTTCTTTTATACTCTGCTTATCCTACCTTTCCACCCTGTGTGCATTAAGGACTTCCTGGTCCCTTTATCTTGGATCTCAAGTTGAGCAGGTGATGACGGTTTTAAACAATAGATTTCTCCTAGCACTAGAATTGGCATCTTTATCCACTAAAGGATCTGTCCCCGAAACTCTGAACAGTAAGTAAGATGTGAAATGGAGTGACCCTCACATTCTTTATTAGCATAGATAATTGAGGTGGACCAGAAAGACTTCCATGGAAAAATCACAAATACTTTTAACTGAACCATGAATCACCACTTGGTTAAGCAGAAATGGGACAAAATGGAGGTGAACACTGAAGGTTTTGCTCTATGAATGCAAAGTTCTTTCCTTTGGTGCCCATTTCAGACTCAGTCATTCTGATTTTCTTGGCAACTAAAAGATATGCTCACACATGTTCACAGGGCATAGTAAGCACAAGATCCCTGGCCTCTGTGGCAGTCCCAGATCAAAGAAGGCCACGCGTATTCTTCCACAGATGTGTATCAATAGCATGTTTTATCACATCAGTCTCTTTCTTCTCCTAACCTTTCTCCATACCTTTCATCCTTTGTCAACCATCTCTTCACCTTCCACTGCTACATACACTCGCCCAATAAAAGTGAGCTGTCCTTCAAATCTTTTTCCAGTATGTTCCGTGGCCCCGGAGCTGTGTAACCCAAAGCAGACAGCCTTGATGAGTCTCTCTTTCATGGTTTAAATGGGTCATAATTGGGGACAGCTTTATCCTCCCCAAGGTATCTCCCATGAGCCTTAGTTCAACATGTAGATCACATAATGGACTTAGTACTTCTATAGATAATAAACCCACTCCATGTAATGTGTGTACAAATGTGTTTTTCACAGTGGACCCACATAAGTAACCCACGCTCTAAACAGGAGCTCAGGATGCATTTGGGTATAAGTACTCAACTCCTCTTTCCTACAATTGGCATAGTAATGATCTTTGCTATTTTTCACAAGCGAGAGTCCTAGTTGGGGATCCTCTGTGTGTTGTAACCTCTCCCTCTGCCATCCAGCATGACTGTGACCTCTAAGAACCTTACAACTATGAGTATGTCTCTAGATTTCCAGACTAAATGTTAGGGGGTCATGTACTTAGTAACTCACAAGAGTTACAGGAATACTTGTGAGTTTGAGAACTGTAACTGAATTTTGAGAACAGTGGGTCCAAAACCATTATATCTCCCCCAATAGACCACTACAATTGTGTTAGTTTCTTCTATTCAGCCAAAGTCTGGCTGTGCGTTACAAGTCCTTTCTTCCCTCCAGTGAGAAAGAGGAACACTCCTCCACTGTTGGTGGGACTGCAAGCTGGTACAACCACTCTGGAAATCAGTTTGGCGGGCCCTCAGAAAAATGGACATAATACTACCTGAGGACCCAGCTATACTTCTCCTGGGCATATACCCAGAAGATGCTCCAACATGTAATAAAGACACATGCTTCAGTATGTTCATAGCAGCCATATTTATAATAGCCAGAAGCTGGAAACAACCCAAATGTCCCTCATCAGAGGAATGGATACAGAAAATGTGGTACATCTACACAATGGAGTACTACTCAGCTATTAAAAACAATGACTTCATGAAATTTGCAGGCAAATGGATGGAACTTGAAAATATCATCCTGAGCGAGGTAACTCAGTCACAAAAGAACGAACAGGGTATGTACTCACTGATAAGCGGATATTAGCCCAAAAGTTCAGAATGCCCAAGTTTCACTTAACAGTAACCGCTGGACTGAGAGTGAGGTATCAGATGGAGGAGTTGGAGAAAGGTCTGAAGGAGCTGAGGGAGTTTACGGCCCCATGGAGGGAGCAACAGCGTCAACGGGCCTGACACACACACACACCCCCCCCCGTCATCCTGGAGTTTGGACCACCAACCAAAGAATACACATCTATGGACCCATGGTTCGGACCACATATGTGGCAGAGGATGGCCTCGTTGGCCATCAGGGAGAGAGGAGAGGCCCTTGGGCCTGAGGGTGTTAAAGGCCCCAGTAAAGGGGAATGTCAAGGTGGGAATATGGGAATGGGTGGGCGGGTGGGTGGGAGGTGGAATTCCCTCATAGAGGCGGGGAGGGGGAGGGGATAGGAGGTTTCCAAAGAGGAGACCTAGAAAAGGGGAAACATTGGAAATGTAAATAAAGTATCAAAAATAATAATAAAAAATAAATAAAATAAAAAGCTTAACAAGAGGCTGCAGCTTTAAGGAGAGCGGGCCGTGCACCTTGCCTGAGAAGCATAGTGGAGCTGGCCCTGATGATAAAGGCACAGTAAGCTCCGAGGGTGTGAGAGCAAGAGAATTGGCCCAGCCCCTCACAGGCTGCAGCACTTGGGAGAGAGGATCCCTGTGCCTTGACTGGACACCACAGTAGAGCTGGCTTATGAGTGTGGGTGGAGTGTGGGCGTGAGAGTAGGAGAGTGACCCTGCCTCCTGTCAATGGAAGCATTGGGTGGCCTAGCTGGAACAGTGCCAGAGAGCTCACACTGCTGGAACAGATAGGGTTTACCAGCTCAACTGCCACTTAGGCCCAGATTCAGGGCTCTGGCTTGACCCACCCAAAAATCTACATCCAATATCAACCTTAGGAGGCACTATAAAAAGATGCACTGATGTCAATTAAGTGCGGAAAAACAACCCACATCATATTTGTCAGGAAAATACAAATCAAACTGATAACATGACATAATTTCCACATCTGTTCAGAACACTGACCATACCAGATGCCTATAAAGGATGTAGATAGACAGGAGTTCTCATTCACTGCTGATGGAAATGCAAAGAGTAAGTCATTTTAGAACATAATTTAACAATGTCTTACTGAACTAGAATACATTTAATTCTTAACATATGACCCACCACCACGTTCCTTGATAAATGGACTTCTCATTTATGCCTTCTATATATAGATGTTTACAGCAGCTTTATTGGTACTTGCCAAAACTTGGAAACAACATGATCCTCAGAAGATGAGACAAATAAGCATCAGCAAATAGAGTAGGGTGGCACCACCCTGTGTGCTTGGGTCCTAGACCTCATAATGGAAACTTGACAGCTCATCTCCCTTGCTTCTTAACTTCAGAGGACGTGTGACCCACTGCCTCTTGCTCCTGCCACCGTGAATCCCAGGCTATAACGGACTGAAGTTTGAAACTGTGAGCCTGAATAACCTCTTCCTTCTTCAAGTTAATTTTGTCAGGGCATTTGTCATAGCAATAGAAAAGAAACCAATGCACTGTCTTTAGCCACCAGGAAACTGAAAATAAAAATTATCTTAAGACTCCATCTCATCTCAGTTGGATTTTTTTTTTCATGTGTATTGGTGTTTTGTCTGAATGGACATCTGTACACCATGTATGCCTGGTGCCCACAGAGGCTAGAAGATGGAGTTATATCCCTTAAAACAGAAGTTACAGACAGTTGTGAGCAGCAATGTGGGTGGAATTGAACTCCAGTTCTCTGGAAGCAGTCAGTGCTTATAACTGCTAAGCTATCACTCCAGCTTCCCAGTTGGATTGTTTATCAACAACAACAACAAATGCTGATAAGTATGAAGAGAAAAAATAAACCCTTATATAGTGATTTTTTTCTGTGTTGTATAGCCTCCAACTTTGCATAACTGTGGTTCATATGTTAAGAATTAAAAGGCTGGGCAATGGTGGCCCACGCCTTTAATCCCAGCACTTGGGAGGCAGAGGCAGGTGGATTTCTGAGTTCGAGGCCAGCCTGGTCTACAGAGTGAGTTCCAGGACAGCCAGGGCTACACAGAGAAACCCTGTCTCAAAAAACCAAAAAAAAAAAAAAAAAAAAGAATTAAAAGTATTCTAGTTCAGTAAGTAATTGTTATATGCCTTTGTCAGCTCTAAGAGTTTAGAGTGTAATCTTTGAGGTTGATTAGATATAGAATTATGTCATCAGCAAGTAGGAATACTTTGACTTCATTGTTCTATTTGTATCCCCTTTGTTTCCTTCTCTTGTCTTAGTGTTCTTAGCTAAGACTTTAAGCAGTGTGTTAGTCCTTATTTACACTTTTCAAGACTTTTTCAGAGTTGGATTGTCACTCCTAGTTGAACTGTTACAGAGTCCCAGTCTGTGACTAGTCTTTTTCACTCACCATCTCATTGGTGAAGAAAGTTAAACTTTATATTACCCAATGTGTTGATCTCTCATGATCTGTGGCTCTCTTGGCCTCTTGTTTAAAAATCTGCACAAATGTGAAAGCAGTGTTAGATTCCCAGGTGGATAGAGGTGCTACAAAAGATTGTCCAGGCCCAAATGTCAGCAACTCTCACTTATTCAGTAAGCTTACATGGAAGCGGGATTAACAAGGAGAGAAGTCAACAGGCCGAAGACCATAGTGGAATCAAAGAATAGAGATACGTATGATGAGGGAGTAAAACTTAGCCACCTTCCAAAGTAGACACTCTTCAAAGACCTCAAGGGGGAACAAATTTATCCAAGCACTGTGCTTTTGTTGGCATGCAATAAGCTTCCCATGAACAAAAGAAAACTCTTTTTACAATTCCACATTCAACTATCATATTTTCTTGTGTGCCATTAAAAAAAAAAAAAAGAAAGAAAGAAAGAAAGAAAAAAAAAACAAAAAAAAAAACGTGATTCTGTCTCCCAGGTGGTTGCCAACTGCTCTTCTTGCCAGGGCTTATTTAAAAATGTTCAGAGCAGAGTGATAGTACTCAGTATGAGCAGGGTCATGGACCAAGTACTCTCAGATGTTTCATTATGTACTTCCTGGGGGGAATGTGCTCACTGTTCCCTTTCACAGTATGTTCTTGGACTGATCACCTAATGTTACAGATCATAAAATCACACACCAGATAGGACGTTACCAGGAACACAACAGTCCTACCTGACTTATCATGCAGTCCCAGGAGACTGCTCACCCTAATTCCACAGTTACTGGCAAGTCACTCCCAAAGTGCCCTGCTGTGTCTTTGTTCTAGTTATTGTAAAAAAAAAAAAAATCACCCTAAGGTTGAACAAAGTCTCTGCCCTTAACATTTCTGCTCATTAGAGACTAAAGAAATGGCCAACCAATAACAAGCCCAACTTGAATCCTATCTCATGGGCAAACACCAATCCCTGGCATTATAAATGATACTCTGTAGTAGGACAGGAGCCTAGCATGACTGTCTTCTGAGAAGCTCTACCCAGCAGCAAATGGAAGAGACGCAGAGACTCATACCCAAACTTTAGATGGAGCTCAGGGAGTCTTGTGGAAGAGTTGGAACAAAGATTGAGGTAAACGAAGAGGACAGGGACTCCACAGGAAGACAAACAGAGCCAACTAATCTGGACCTTGGGGTCTCCCAGAAACTGGATCCCCAACCAAAGAGCAAGCACGGACTGGACCTAAGCCCCCTGCACATATGTAGCATATGAGCAGCTTAGTCTTCATGCAGGTTCCCCAAACATCTGGAGCAGGGGCTCTCCCTAAGCCTGTTGCTTGCCTGCCTGCCTGTGGATCCTGCACCCCTAAATGGACAGCCTTTTCTGGCCTCAGTGGGAAAAGATGTACCTAGTTCCTCAGTGACTTGATGTGCGGAGGGGAGGTTGACACCCAGAAGGATGCTTCCCCTTCTCAAAAGAGAAGAAGGGGGAGGGGAAGGACTTTTGTGAAGGAGTACTGGGTGGAGAGGAAGGGCTGATGCTGGGTTGTAAAAAGAATAAATAAATAAATTTAATTTTTAAAAATCCCAAATATAAGCTTTTATATAAAAATCAGTCATATTTACTTTAAATCCTCAGAATGCATACCTACTCATCAGCAATTCTTACTAAATTCTACCAGGAAGCTGAGGACAAAAATGGATATAAGAATACTCATCAGTAGCCCAGCCTCAGTGAGCATCACGTCAGTCAGTGCTGCCACTGTTCTTGCTCACCGACAAAAAGGGCCCCTAGTGTAATTGAATTCTGAACTTCAAATTGTCCTCTAAGTTTTTCTACATCAGATTCAGTAACAAAAACATCTTAACCTAGCTTCATTAACAGTTTTGTGTTTCCAAATGCTTTCTAAGGGTGGAGGTCATAGCTGACAATCTATAGCTCTAAGTTCTTTTCTAGAATGGTGAATGAATCATTAATTTGCTCCAGCTATAATGCCTGAAAGGATCAAGTACTATTGTTGTGAGTGCCAGAGAAACTGCCCAGTGAGGGCTAGGAGCCCCCTTAGAGTTTTCCTACAATTCTTAGACTAAGAAGGAGGTGTGAGCAACAAGCAAAGAAGAACTCCATAATAGCTTGAAGCCCTCAGGACACCTAGTCCTCAGGGTTGTGACACCAGAGACACACTCACCATGGCTATGCTAACTGGTGAGCCGCATTCCATGAGTTCTAAAGCTATTTGTCATTCCTCCTGCATGGCTCTTGGCAAAATATAAGATAAATGAATTAATGGAGAAACAAAATCTAGCTAGCTAACTACTGTCCAAAAGAAACACATTATATCTTTAAAAATAAGCACTGCCTTAGAGTAATAGGATGGGTGAAAGTATTCCAGTCAATAGGACCAGAAAACAAGCATGCACCACTATCCTAATGTCTGACCAAATAGACTTCAAACTAGAACTGATCAGAAGAGATAAAAGGGGATTTTCAATCTCCTCACACAAACAGTTAAACAAGAAAACATTACTAACTTAAGCATGTATACATCAAACTCTGCTGCATGCAATTAAATAAAAATTGTACTTCTGGATTTAAAGACACAAATTATCACCACCCATTAATTGTAGGTCATTTCTCCAATAAATCATCTGAACAAAAAATGATCAGAGAGGTTCATACATCAGATGTTCTTCATAGATATTTGTGGGCTGTTCCACATAAACACCATTGAATACACATTCTACACAGCAGCACACAGAAACTTCTCTAAAATAGACTACATCCTGGGACACACACAAAAATAAATTTTTACAAATCAAAAAAATATACAAATGATTTCATTCTTCCTATCTGACCAGTATGCAATAAAACTTGAAATTGACAGCAAACAAATCTCTAGTAAGTACTCAGATTTTAGGAGATTAATCTACTCATTATTGAATGATGAATGGGTCAAAAAAATGAATATTCTCCTGAATGTCAATGAAAATGTAAACAAACCTCTGAGACACATTGAAAGCAGTCCTATGAGGGAAACTTAAAGCTCTAAGTGTCTACATTAGAAAATCAGAAGGAAAAAAGCAAAAAAATAAATGACTTAAAGAGAATTTGGGAAAACAAGAACAGATCAAGCCTAAAACTAGTTTACAAGAAGAAATAAAACATAGAGCATAAATAAGTGAAATAGAAACAAAGGTAACAATACAAAGAATCAATGAGCTTAAAATCTGGTTCTTTGAGAAGATAAACAATTTGACAAACCCTTAGCCCAACTAACCAAAAGAAAAAAGAGAGAACCCAAGTTAACAGAATCAAAAGTGTACAGGGAATCATCACAACAGATACTAAAGCAGCTCAGAATATCGTAAGGAAATATTTTAGAATCCTGTACCACATTAAGCTGGAACACCCAAAAGAAATGGATGAATTTCTAGTTTCTGCCAAACCAGCAAAATTACATCAAGAGGAAATCAACAATCTAGACAGACCCATGAGAAAACCCAAATAGTAACAAAGGGCTTTCTATCAGACTTTCAAAGAACTAAAGCCAATCCTCCATAACAATTCAAAACAGAAACAGAAGGAGCACTCCCTAGTCATTCTACAAAGCCAGTATCACTCTTCTTCAAAAACCAGGTAAATGCAACAACAAAAAGAGTACTACAGGCCAGATCCATGATAAACACAGGATTTTAAAATCCTCAATGAAATGCTTGCAAACAGAATACAGACATATGTCAAAAAGATTATCCACCATGGCCAAGTTGACTTTATCTCTGAAATTCAGGGATGGTTCAACATATACAAATGAGTAAATGTAATAGACCATATAAGAGGACTTCAAGAAAAACATCACATGACTATCTCAATAGATACAGAAAAGGCCTTTGACAAAATCCAACACCAACATCTTCATGATAAAAGTCCTAGAGAATATAGGGTTAGCAGGAATATGCTTCAACATAATAAAAGCTACCCACAGATGACATTGTCCTGAATGAAGAAAAGCTCAAAGCAATCACACTGAAGTTAGGAACAATAGAGAGATAGTCACTATTTCCACTCCTTTTCAGTATTGTGCTCAAAACACTAGGTGGGGCAATAAAGCAAGAGAAGAAAATTGAGAGGCTATGAACAAGGAAAGAAACCAAACCATCTCTCTTTGCAGATGATTTGTGTACATTAAAAATCCCAAAAAGTCTACCAGAAAACTCCAGACAGTGTTTTTGTTTCCTTTCTGTTTCCTTCTGTTGCCATGACAAAGCACTTTCACTACTACTAAAAACAATTTAAGGGGAAAAAAGAGTTTATTTCACTTACACTTTCAAGTCATTATCCATCCTCACTGAAGAAAGTCAGGACAGGAACTCAAAGCAAGAATCTGGAGAAAGGGCTGTGAAAGAACACTGCTTTCTAGTTCTCTCACAGGTTCATATTCGCCAAACCCAGGATCACCTGCATGTTTCTCAAAAGGACTTTTAATATCCGATTATGTTAAGGATCATCGGATGAAAGATTATCATGTTTCAGGTGGTTGGGCCCCTAAATACAATCACAAATAACCTTATAAAAAGAGAAGTAGAGAACAGAGGACACAGTTCAAAGGTAGAGCACTTGCCTAGCATATGCAAAGTCCTGTATTTGATTACTAACATCAGGCAGGAGAAGGAGCGTGGGGGATTTGACTATAGAATAAAGAATGTGATATAATGATGAATGCAGATTTTGAAGCCATATGCTTTGAAGATAGGAAAATGGGTCACAAGCTAAGGGATGTTGGAAGCCATTGTAAGCTAAACAAAAAGCCAAGAAAATATACTTTCTCCTTCAGTGCCTCCAGAAGGAACCAGCCTGTTGCTGACATCCTCCTTGTAGCCCAGTAAAACATCTGTCCTCTGAAACTTTAAGAGAGTGATTCAGGGCATCATAAACTATTATTTAGAGTTTATTTTTACTATGGCAATACGAAACTAATATAAAGTATATAACTCTGAAAATATAGAACCAAATTTCTTGTTCACTGTGGTGCAGTTCCAGGAAGTTAATTAAAAATTAATATTTTTTCAGGAGTTAAGGAACACAGCAAAATCCCACTAATAGGAATGAATGTATGATTTATAAAAGTATCTCTAATGTAACTTGGTTGAACACAGTCATGGTTTCATATCCCTTGCAACTTGCTAGCTGGTGTGTGACCTTGGGGACATTGCTGAACCTTTCTGAGATTATTCTTTTATTTGAAGAAATGATAAATATTATACACACTTCCAAGAGGTTTTTTGTTTTGTTTTAGCATCTGATATGTGAAAGGTATGCAGAAGGAAAGGGAGAGCCCTGTCTGTTAAGGTCTTAGGACATGACACACACTGAATCCCTACAGAGGTCAAGACCAATGGCAAAAGAAAGGTAATGAGACCTGGTTCCAACTAGAATGGGGGAGAGAGTGCACCCCACCAGAGACAGCAGTATGATGGAGGAAGTAAATCTCCCTGAGAAATTGGGGTGCCCACAAGGGTAACAAGCATGAAATCTTCTAGAAGTTTGTTCTAGACTGGAGCTGAATGGCTCAGAGCGAGGCTGGTATCAGGTTATTTCGTTTTCCTAGAGTAAACATTAGGATGTTAGTGGTGGGAACATGGTCCTAACTTTAATCCCAGAAAGGACAGGACAGGAAATACCCAGAAACTGTTCAGCTCTCAAGAAGGAACTCACCAGAAATGTCTCTGAAAAAGCACCCCCATTTCTTCCTTCACCCTTAAACTCCCCAACTGTAAAATTTGCTGGGAACCTCCAGATATCCTGGAAATCCAGCATGATAAGAGGTAGAACTTCCTAAGGAGGGAAAATGGAGGTGTTGAAAGTCAGGAGCCTGGGGAGTTGTATGTAGATGATTAGGCTTAAAACTCTTTTCCTATGACTCAAACTGGAGATTTTTCCAGCATTGGGATAGGCTGTGCAGGAAACCTTCATGTTCCATGTTCCTTCTCTGGAGACCTTTCAGCTCAGAGTCACATTTCCCATTTCTGAATCCTAGGGTGAGCAGACATTTTCCACTTAATGTAGAGAGAGAAGTTTCTGAAGGACCAGAAAACTACATCACGCACACTTGCACACATGGAATAAGCGATAAGGGAGGGGCGCTATCTGACTCAGCTCTAGCTAGGTAGCTGGGCAGCCTGTACTTCCCACATTATCATACATCTGGTTTCTTGGAAAAGAAAAGGGCATTTCCTCCTTGTGCCTACATTGGAGATTCCTTCCTGTTCTCCAGCTTTATATATAGAGAGAGTGGCCACCCTTTACCTCAAGCCACCGTCTAACATCCAACATGAATCCAATGACAAGAATTGGCACAGTGCTCATCGTGACTTTATCTTTTCTCTGCTTCGTGGAGGGTAAGTGTCTGCAAAGGGGAGTGAAGGGAGGTCTTAGGGGTGCGAGTCTCTAAACCACTGTCCTCCAGTCTCACTGGGGCATTGCAGCTCAAGCCTGAAGACTGAGGCTCTGGGCACTAGAGAGACCACATGTGAAATACTAATCAAGAAGAAAACAGTAATTTCAGAGAAATGGGACAGTAGTTTTTAGACCTTCTGTTTTTTGAGTTTTTAGTTACAGGTTTCCATTTTATTTCCCCCCTTTCTTGAAACACTGTTATGCTGTATTGTACACAACACTCTCCTCCCCTTCTTTTCTCTGGTCACTTCTCCATGTATTTTGCAGGGATCTTTATTTACCTGATTGCACCCAGGCTCTTTAAAGCTTAATACTACTCATAGATTCCCTTCCATTTCAAGGCTCCAATTATAATTTGTAGCTGAAAATACCCAGCTTCACTCCCCAGGCTGATCTCTCTTCTGAGCCTCTGTCTTCTACCATGAATGCAAGTCAGCCTTGCCACGTTACTCTCCCCCATACTAAATGGAACTTAATGGCTAATTCTTATCCTTTCTACTTATTAAATGTCCTTGAAGTACAACAGCATCTCTATTTTGTCCCCCTTTTGATACTAAGAAATGTTAAGCCATAAAACATTATAGAAAATGTAGGGTTCTTTACCTATTAGAGAAAAACGTTTCTAACTATACCTCAAGAACCTAGAGTTCTTAAAAGAAAAAAACCACATAAATTAGAAAGAGACCAAAGAGGGTCATATAGGAGGGTTTGGAGGGAAGAAAGGGAAGAGAGAAATGATGTAATTGTGTTAGAATCCCAAAAAATAAAGATATAAGGGAAAAGATTGAAAATTCTTCATGGCGAAAGCAACAAGTCAATTCATGTCATGAACAACTGGCTAGTGTTCCTGCTATATAATGACTTCCAATAAAAATTTAAATAGACAGCCGGGCAGTGGTGGCGCATGCCTTTAATCCCAGCACTCGGGAGGCAGAGGCAGGTGGATTTCTGAGTCCGAGGCCAGCCTGGTCTACAGAGTGAGTTCCAGGACAGCCAGGACTACACAGAGAAACCCTGTCTCGAAAAACAAAAAAAAACAGAAAAAAAAATTAAATAGACTAATAACCTAACAGGAAAATAATTTAAAGAAATCAAAAATTCACCATAGAGTAAATACAAATAGGTACTAAATATACAAAAATGTGGTCGATCTCATTCCTTATATAGCAAAAGAAATACAAATCAAAAGAATCTATCAGATAGTCAACATTCAGAAACTGAATAACATGATACAGTGGTCTGGTTATAGAGAGATAAGAATTGTCTAAAATTGATAGCAAGAGTATGTATAGTTTGATTATCTTTAGAGTCCATCTTGCAAATCTATCAAAATAATTACTTTTAATGGGCAATTCTGCTTATATAAAATTATTTAACAGATACAACCACATGCAAATGAAATTAAATTAGAACAACCTCGCTATCTTGTAATGAATAGTGTTCAGGATTATTTATTGTGGCAAGTCATATCAAAAGTAGAAATAACTGTACATAAGGAATTGATTAACTAAAGCTACACTGGAATATCATGTATATAGCAAACTGTTCAAAAGAAATCAAAATGCAGAATTATACAGTGGATAGCTATATCATCATATTATAAAAGAGAATTCACTTCAAGTCTGGTTTTGATACCAAAATTCATGAATGCTCAAGTCCCTGACATAAAAAATTTGCACTATGTTTGCAACTAACCTATGCACATCTACCTGTTTGCTTAAATCATCATGACTTATAAGTGGATGAACTCTTGGAACATACAAAGACAATCAGATTTGTCATTAGGGATTGCTAGCAACATTTGTAAGGGTAGTTTTTGTGGAGCAGTAAGAGTGGAATATAAACCCATGTCACAAAAGCATCCTCAAAATTAGATGTGAGTCAGGACCTCCTCGGTTCCATACAGGTTCTGACTCAATAATCTTGGAGTGTCTGAGATGAAAAGTTAAAATAACATACTGCACTTCTTTTTTTCTCCATCGACATTGCTCTTAACGCCTAAAGCTAAATTTGTCATAGCTTCTGATGTCCCCTTAGTACCCTACCTCTCCTGACCTGTTACTACATGACACAGAGATTCCTGGATCATTTCTCAGCTTAGTAGCAATGCTTGGTGATACTTATTCTATGAAAAGAGAGAAAGTCAGGATGAGCAAGGTGGGAGCATCAGCAGAGAATGTAACCTCAGTGTGCTCTGAACATCCCAGTGTTATTCTGTCCTCTGTGTTCTCCAACACACAATTACCCAGATCCAACCTACATGTCCATATATCCAATAGTCAACTCAAGTCCTTGCCTAGAGAAGTCCTGCCTTCTCTGCCCAATGAAATCTATCTGTTGTTATTCTCAAACTATATTTGAATTCTCTGTTTTTATTTCATCTTCAAATATAAAGGTAATATAAATAACTAACTAGGAAATATAAATAGTGCCGTCATTATTTTAATTCATCCTCTAGCTTGATTCACAGAGCTAGGTTGAATACCAACTGATGGAGTAAACAGACAGCATAGTCTATGTGTAACACTGAAGCCTCTCTTTGATCTTGTAATCAACTGTTCCCATAGCCCCACGGATCATTCTAAAAATCCTGCTCTCTCCTTATCCAACAAATACAGGTCTGATCTGTAATGTCTGTGAAAAGTCAAAAGATTCAAAATGTTTAACGGAGCCAGACAGATGCCTTACACGACACGGTGGATCATGTTTTACCATATCACACTTTCGTGGTGAGTGGGGCTGATACAAATTCAAACCGTGCCTTCAAATGACTGCTCCTCCTGCTAGTGCCTAGGAAAAGAATGTAACGTTGTCTATCCTGGCAGTGAATATATTTGAGGAGGGAGGAAAAGAGTACTTTCAAATTTACCAGTGCAAGGCTTAGCATCCAGGGTCAGAGTCAAGAAGGGAGTGTGACCTCCCAAGGAGATGGGGAAGGGGATCAAGTGTGAAGGGGTTTTTCCTCTTGGTGGTGACTTTTAGAAAGTTGCATTATGATAAATTCCTCCAGCATGTATAATGGGCTTCCTTATTTTTAGGACCAGAACATGTGTTATCAAGGCAAGGGTGCATGACTTCATGCAAGGAAAGACAGTACAGAGACGGAAAGAGATTGACTTACTTAATGTGCTGTGAAAAAAACTTGTGTAATAGTTTCTAGATGGAGGAGAATCACTTGAAGATCATCTTCTGTTCAAGATCCAAACTTACAAATGAATCCAGATGAGGAACTTGCTTTTCTACTCTGTTTCCACGCTGGCATGAGATCCCTGAGATAGCAACAGAGGCTGTGTCTTCATTGCAGTGAAAGACTCCTTGATCACACCATTAGACCACTGCAAAAAAAAAAAAAAAGAAAGAAAACAATCCCATGCTTACCATATTATTTTACTCTTCCAGTTTGCCATGTGTAAGCCCTGTAATAGTGTCTCAAGGACTTTTATATTGATCTCTAGAATCTACGGATGCTGCTCTAAGTGGCAAAAGAGACATTGGAGATGTGAATAAGGATCTCAAGGTGGAAGGTTATTTTTGGATTGTCAGGGTAGTCCTAGTCGTAAGTTGACTATAGAAGAGGAAATGACTGCGTAATGGTAACTCAGTAATTGGTGAGATGTTCCTTGGAGATGGATCAAACAGTCATGAGCCAAGAGATATAAAAGGCCACTAGAAGCTGAGAAGGGCAATGAAATTAATTTTTCTCCGTGCCTCCAGAAACCCACCGTGCTGCTACTTGATTTTATCCCCATGAGATTTATTTCTGACTTCAGAGTTCTACAAAGTGAATAAATGTGTGTTGTTTTAAGCAATTATGTTTGTGGTCATTTGTCATATCACTGATAGGAAACCCCAATGTGTGTATTGGAATTAAAAGTGTTGGTAATTCTGACCCCCAACTGGGGGGTGGGCAAACTAGAATCCTTTGTTTCAGACTTAGGGTATCCTGCAAAAGGAACGGAATGTGGAGTAAGTGTTGTGAGTGGGTGAAAGGTTAGTGGGTGAAAGTTCCACTCGTGGTGCAGGCAACCCATCAGATATGACTTTGGAGCTAGTAGTCCCTACCACTTTCTTTTTTTAAAAACATAGTTTTTTACTTAAATTATATTATTTATTTACATTACAGTCATTGACCTCCCCCGTTCCCCTCCCACAGTTCCTCATCCCATTCCTCCTCCCCCTTGCCTCCGAGAGGGTGCTCCCCCTCCCACCAGACCTCCCCCTTCCCTGAGGCCTCAAGGCTCTCGAGAATTAAGTGCATCTTCTCCCACTGAGGCCAGACCAGGGCACCAAAGCCTGACCCTACTACTTTCTAAAGCAATCAAATATGTGTTCTAACAGATGAATTTACAGTTTCTCACCAGTTCACACACAAGCTCTCCTGAGTGTTAGTTTCTGTGCATAGTTTTGGTTTGGTTTTATAATGATTGTGTTTGTATATTCAAGTCCCTAGTTTATTGTGGGAGTCACTCACAATATGTTATTAAGTAAAAATGTCCATTATTATTTTTCTCATAGATTAAACTTATCTGATATGTTTTGCTATAAAAGAATTTATGCATTTACTGAGATACTATTTTATAATGTATTGAAAAAGAAAAATTCACTGCTATCTACTAATCTCTCTCACACAAAATTTCTGATACCAAAGGTATGAATTTCTTTACACAAATGAATCCCCTTCATCTCCATTGGACACTGGCAGAGTGTCCTACAACTCTGACATGCAGTGTTAGCTTCTGTTCCTACGGAATGTGAGGAAAGCCACTTTTGCAGCACACAAGTGCATTCTTATTCAGCAGCTCAGTAGCACCCCAAGTAGCACTTCTTTCGTTAGGGATTTTAACAGAAGACTCATAATACAACAATGATTTTAGTTATGTCACCAACTGATGGTGATCAATTCAACCTCTAGTCCCTCTCCTATCTTCCCAGAGATTGGAAACTAAGGAAGAAAGCTGAAGGTTCTAAATCTCAATCACATATTGGTTGGTTCCCCCATGACCAATTCCGATTCTAGTAATTCCCCAAAATCATCTCCCCAGCGTAAACTCGGGTGTGGCTGAAGTCTGTTATGAATAGTGAAAGACATAGAAATGTTTCAGGAGTTGAGGACAAAAGGCCAAATACTATAACAGAAGGTATTCTTGTTATTTTTATCACTTAGGAGATCACAGCAGTTTATTTTGTACCAGAAGCCATGCAAAAATACAAAATAAATTACTCTTCAAGTTATGGTGGGAAACCCTCCCAAAAGACCTACTACTGCAAGCTGGAAATAGCCTGCAGATAAAAATGAACTTAATATGCCTAGCTTAATGAACAACATAGCTCATATGGTGGTTTGAATATGCTTGGTCCATGGGAGGTGGCACCATTAGGATGTGTGTCCTTGTGGGAGTAGGTGTGGCCATGTTGGAGGAAGTTTGTCACTGTGGGTGAGGGCTTTGAAGTCCTTCAGATCAAGATCAGAACTCCCAGCTCCTCCAGCACCATGTCTGCCTGCAAACTGAAATGCTTCCCGCTACAATGACAATGGACTGACCCTCTGAAACTGTAAGCCAGCCCCACTTAAATTTATAAATTAACTTTATAAGAGTTTCTGTGGCCATGGTGTCTTTCCACAGCAGTAAAATCCAAACTAAGACATCTCAGAAACACAGTGCACTATAGAGCCCAGCATTTACCTTCTGAGTGTGCTGCTAGTTGGAGGCTACCATTTCCTGCTACTGCTCAGCACTACAAAACAGTATTAAACCTTGTGCCATTCACCCAGAGAAAAAATATTCAATAGTCAAAGTTTGATGTCTATCAAATGGCATCCTCTGATGTCATAAAGTCAAAAAAATCTTAAGTTGAGCAATGATGCATGGGAAACTATTTGTATGGATTTTGTGTTGTATCTCTAGATACACTCTTCTGTTCTAGTATCCATTTGTACTGTTGTCTAAATGTGTCAAAATTCATATGTTGAAGCATAGTTGGCAACATAATAATAGTTGAGGAGGGACTGTGCCCTAAGAGTGGGGTTTACAAGAGCAGAATGGTCGTCTTACAGAAGAATCCAGAAGGAGCTTTTTGTCCTTTCCAACATGGTAGAATTCAGCAAGAAGGCATCACGTGCAAAAGAAAAAAGAAAAAAAAAAACAGGTGAACCATAAGAATGTTTGCAACCTGGCTGTGCCTTGATCTTGGAATATCCAGCCTCCAGAACTGAGAGCAACAAATGTGTGTTATCTATGTTACATATGCTCTGATATTCTGTGACAGCAGCTCAAGCTATTTAAAATAATTTTATTTTTAAATATCTACTATACCATTTTATCACTGACGCTCTGAGAATGTCTTCTATATCTGATTATAAACACTCACTTGCAGTGAATCTCTTTGTCTACTGTCAGGTTCTATGTTGCTGTGACAAAATGCATGATAGAAATTTAAGGGTGACAAGATTTATTTTGGCTCACAGTCTCAGAGGATTTGGTCCACAGACTCTTGGCTCAATTGATATGGGGACCATATAAGAACAGCATCATGGTAATAATAATATGGTAATAGAGATCTATTTATCTCACTGCAAACAGGAAGCAGATCAAGAGACAGGAAGAGTCAAGAGACAAGTTAGTCCCAAGGACCTGCCCTGGTAATCTAGCCTTGAATGTATCAGTCCATGTAGGGCATTTCCTATTCACATGGACAGTTTCCTTCCTGCCCATTATTACTGCTTCTTAGTTGGGGGGAATAATTAACACTAAAGGTCTTTTGAAAAAGCCATTGGGGGCCTATTAATATAGAAGTGTCTTTAAAATGTGTGTGTGTGTGTGTGTGTGTGTGTGTGTGTGTGTGTGTGTGTGTGTGTGTGTGTGTGTGTAGAGACAGAAGGAGACAGAGAGACAGACAGTTTAAATGTACTTGTGACTTGCCCTATAACGGGTCAACAATGCCCTTACTAGACACAACAGATTAACAAATAAAATGCATCTGAACAAGGGGGCAGGTTTAGCTAAGCTTATAGGAGCAGTCTCTGAAGGGCAGCAGTTTCAAGGCTGTAAACATCCTGGGGAAGAAAGTAATGGTGGACATTTTCTGCACACACTGTCAACATCCACATATGGACCAGAGGAAGGCTTTGCTGTCCTTCTGAGCCTCACCTTGGGTGTCTTAGTCAGTGTTCTATCACTAGGAAGAGACACCATTGTAGCTGGTCTTAGTTACTTTGTGGGTTCTTCTTTTTTTCCACCCTTTATTCCCCCCCAATTTCACCCCCATCACGAGATAGGAGGAAAAGAAGGATAGAGGGGAGAAAGATGATAGAGATCCTTGAACTTAACTTCTTTCTTCTTGTATCTTCTTTGAGCACGACTACTAACAAACTACAACCAACTTTCTTAAATCCAACGACCACCAAAGGATCCCACCTATCAGGGCTCTGGCATTTATATAACCTCTGAAAAGTTCAGAATTCCAAATGTCACACAATCTCACAAACTGCAGCTGGCACAACCATGCCTCTGCTAGAGTCCAAGGCAAATCATAGTCAGCTGCTATGAAGCAGCCCCATATCTCCACACCTAGGACTAAAATGAAAATATATTTCTGTGGGTTTTTTTTTAAGAAACCAAAATTCCAGAATTCTCACCACACACTATGACCACAGAAACTCTTATGGGAAAAAAAAAGCATTTAATTGGGGCCTGCATAGAGTTTCAGAAGTTGATTCCATTGTAATCATGGTGAAAGGCATGGTCGCATTCAGGCAAACATGACACTAGAGAAGTAACTGAGAGTTCTACATGCAGATCAGAAGGGAGCAGGAAGAGAGAGACTCTGGGCTTAGAATGGGCTTTCTGAAACCTCAAAGTCCAACTCCAGTGACATACCTTCTTCAACAAGGTCACACTTCCTAATTCTTTCAAATAGTGCCACTCCCTGGTGACCAAGTATCCAAATCTGTGAGCTTGTGGGGGTCCATTCTAATTCAAGCCACTACACTGGGATAGGGAGGCTTTGCCATTTTCTCATAGGTCTGAGGCTAAGGTCCTAGACATGGCCAGCTCATGTCAACAGCACACATTCATTCAGGGCTTCTTCCACTCCCCACAAACGAGATTATATGAAAATCTGGGGCTGGAGAGATGGCTCATTAGTTAAGAACACTTGTTGCTCTGGCAGAGCAACAGTGTTTGAGTCCCAACACTTACAACCATCTGTAATTGCAGTTTGAAGGGATTTGATACCCTCTTCTGGCTACCATGGGCACCAGGCACATATGCAGTGCACAGATACACACAGGCAAAACATCTGTATGAATAATTTTTTAAAAAAATATTAAAATTACATGTTAAAGAAAAAACATGTTACATGTGAGTTAGAGCCAAAACCAAAAGATGTTTACATTGTGTATAGTAGAAAAGAAAGGTTCAAAAAGCAACAACTTAAGAATCCTTAAGTTGTTGGGGGTTTTTTAATAACCATCAAATTAAGTGTGGGGGAAAATGCAGAAAAGGAAAAATAACAAAGAATACAGGAGCTGGGGAAATGGCTCTGTAGTTAATGTATCTGTCCATACGCATGTGAACCTTAGTTCAATTCCCTAGAACCCATGTAAAAGCTGAGCATCATGGTGCATTGTGTGTAACCCTAGGGCTCTGGTGGAATCAGACAGAGAGATCCTGGGAGCTCTTGGCCAGCTATTCCAGCTGAATGGGGGAACCCGAGATTCAGTGAGAGACCCTGTCTCAAAAGCTAAGGTGCAGAACCAACATCAGCCTCTGGCTCCATGTGCTCCATATACACACACATATAATATGTATGTACATACATGCATGCACATACTTGTACAGAGAGAAAGAGAAGTACAAAAAAGCAAAGTGGAATGATAGATTAATTTTAAAGGAGGAAGTAAATTACAACCAAATCAATAAAGCTGGATTTGGGAAATTTTTTAAGATTCATAAACCTGATTCATGTCTAGTGAGATAATCACGTAGAAGAAATTAAAGCATAAAACAACTACCCGTGGCTGTTTCCTGTTGTGTGGCAAAGGCAGAGTTAACACTGCACATAGGATTAAAATTGCTATTCAGCTGCCTTGGAGGGGAGATTAGGGGAGATCTCCTGAGCAGTCACGGTGGAATCCCAAGGAAGGGAGACAGTGTGAGAGTGGGGCACTGGAAAGAAACGCAGCCGTTGTTGGGTTTGAAAGTAATGTGTCCTTAACATAAAATCGTCTTGAGCCACCAAGTTTGCAGAACCTTCATTGATATTCTCCCTGACTTTTCACCTTCTTACTGTGCAGACACACAGAGAGAGCCACCTCCTGGAAACTCTGCTCACTACAAGTCTGCCCTACAGAAACCTCAGAACCGTAAAGTGAGTTGAGATAAATGTATTACTGTAGCTTGCAAAAGGTACTTTATTTGAGGGAAAAGAAAACAGTGTTTCTGCAGAGGTGATTAACTGTGTGGACATTTAATGTAACAACAAATATCCTTAAAATACTTAAAAAGAAGTCACATCTCCAGGACCTGCAGACTGCCTTGCTAAACTTTGTGCTACAGATGAAAGTAATAGTCTAATTAACCTCTCTCTCTCTCTCTCTCTCTCTCTCTCTCTCTCTCTCTCTCTCTCTCCCTCCCTCCCTCTCTCTCCCTCCCTCCCCCTGTCTCTCACCCTCCCTCCCTCTCTCTCCCCTCCCCACTCCTCTCTACAAGCCATGGAGTCAAACCAGGACCTGTAACAAGTTAGGCACTTTTTCTAACACTAAGCACTTTGCTGCACCACTCAGCCCTGTTCTGATACTTTTTGACTAGCTGCTTGTAACATCCAAGACTCAGTAGGGAAATAGAGACAAAATGTTTGTAATTCGCTGTCGCTGCAGTGAAGAGTCACTTCAAAAAAGAATGTAAAAAAGAAAAAAATTAAAAGTAGAGACAGACGTACACAATCTACGGAGAGAGGTTAAGGTTATGTGAAAACGGCCAAAACGGGCAGCACTCTGAGGACCAGAACCACTCTGGCAGCTAGCCTGAGTTAGGGTAGGGGAGAAATGGATTCTCTCCTACCGCCCCTTAAATTAAGCTATGCTAGGAATATTCTCCCCTGTGGCCGCAAGGGGGAGCCTTTTAGACTGTGAGAAAAGAAAATTAGATTGTTTTGAGCCAAATTTTCGGCGATTTCTCTATTCTTTGCCCCCTTACACGGATTTACTGTGCAGATGCCCAGCTCATCACAGTGGACACAGTGGTGCTTACGGCTCTGTGGTATTTGTCAAGGTCTCCTTATTATTCTGCCGTGTTTGTCACGGTCCCCATATTCACTAGAAATAATCCTCACTACAGACTTTTCACACAAATTAAAAACTGTATTCTCTGTCCCCCACTTTGTTTAAAATCAAAGGCCTAGAGAAGATATCTGAACTTCGATGGCACTCAGGGATGTGTGGTATTGTGGTCCCTTTTGTGCCTACCACTACATTCGATTTATTAAGAAGTCTAACTTGCTTTTTTGTCCTTAAGAAGACAATCCCTTTGTCATGTCTCATAGAGTATTAATGTTCTCTCTTTAAAACTGTTTTGCTTCGTGCATAACCCATATCCTTTTTCTGGAAGGCTAGGGGACAAAGAGGGATGTCTTTGTTAGGGTTTTACTGCTGTGAACAGACACCATGACCAAGGTAACTCTTATAAGGACAACATTTAATTGGGACTGGCTTAAAGGTTCAGAGATTCAGTCCAGTATTATCAGGGCAGAAGCATGGCAGCACCCAGGCAGACATGGTGCAGGTGGAGCTGAGAATTCAACATCTTCATTTGAAGGCCTCTAAGTGAAGACTGACTTCCAGGCAGCTAGGACTAGGGTCTTAAAGCCCACACCCACAGTGACACACCTACTCCAACAAGGCCACACCTCCTAATAGTGCCACTTCCTGGCGCAAGCATATGCAAACCATCACAGTGAGGTAACCCAGTCCCCAAAAGACATGCATGGTATGTACTCACTCTTATGGATATTAGCCATAAAATACAGATACCAGGCTATACTCCACAGATCCAAAGAAGCTAAACAAGAAGGAAAGCCCAAGCAAATATGCTTGAATCTCACTTAGAAGGAGGAATAAAATAGTCCTAAGAGGCAGATGGAGAGAGGGAACTGGAAAGGAGGGGAAAGGGAGTGGCGTTCAGAATCAGGTGTGGGGAAAGACAGGAGAGATGGTCAGATGGCCGTGAGAATGAATGGAAATCTCCAACTGACAGAAGTGAGGGGAGACATCTCCAGGATGAGACAGAGACCTGGGAAAACGTAGGCATCCAAGAATCAATGGAGATGACCTTAGCTATGACTCACAACATTGGGGTATGGAACCTGAAGAGGCCACCTTCTGTCGCCAGGCAGGAACTCCAGTGTAGTGATAGAGATGACACCACCCACCCACAAAACTTTCAACCCAAAAAGTATCCCGTCTACAAGAAATGCAGGCCCAGGGGGTTGACTGAGCAAAGACTGAGGGAATGGCCAACCAAAAACCAGCCCAACTTGAGACCCATCCCACCGGCAAGCACCAATCTCTGACACTTTTAATGACATTTTGTTATGCTTGCAGACAGGAGCATGTTGTCCTCTGAGAGGCTCCACCCAGCAGCTGATTCAGACAGACACAGACACCCACAGCCAAACAGTGGATGGAGTTTGGGGACTCTTATGGAAGAATAAGAGGAAGGGTTATGGGCCCCAAAGGAGATAGGAACTCCACAGGAAGACCAACAGAGTCAACTAACCCGGATCCTTGGTGCTTTCAGAGTCTGAACCACCAATCAAAGAACATACACAGGCTGGACCTAGGCCTGCCTGCTCATATATAGCAGATGTGCAGCTTGGTCTTCATGTGGGTCCTGAACAACTGGATTGGGGGCTGTCCAAAAAACTGTTCCCTGTACCTGGGATATGTTTTTCTAGCTGGCTTTGGTGGAAGAGGAAGCATGACCCTCACAGAGACTTGAAGTACCACAGTGGGGAGAAACCTAGGGGGCTTCACTCACTCAGAAAAGAAGGAGAGGGGAGATGGTAGAAGGATTGTGGGGCGGGGTGACTGGGAGGGGGGCAGTGAGCAGGATGTAAAGTGAATATGTAAAAAAATTAAATTAAATTTTTAGAAAAAGATTGTGTTTTGGTAACACAATCTTACAGCCAGAGGCTGTAAGATTGAGAGCACAGACTACTCTTTTGAAAATCTGAGTCCTATTCCTGGCAACCATGTTGGGCAGCACACAGGCACCTGTAATTCTGCTCCTGTTAGGAGCGGTTAGAGTATTCGCCATTACCAGATGGCGCTGTTACTTTAAGGAAACTTGTGGATAGCGCGGGGTGGCTCGCCCGAAGCGCCTGCGCATTAAGGGTGTACATGACTAATCACCGCCCACTCCCGGGGCGCGCCAATCAGTGGAGGACATGCTGCCTCGGGGGCTATATAACAGTGCCATTTTGGGGCCCCGGGGTTCTTCTTCTTCCTTCTCTATCAATGGCTAAATAAAGCTGAACTGCAGACGGAGCCTATGTGTCGCGTGTCTTCTTGCTGGCGAGAGGCGCGAGGGACAACTGGTGCCGAAAACCCGGGACGCCGGGAGCCTTTTCACACCGAGGAGAACCCCCCGCCCACCAGACGGGGAGGCTTCGCAAATCTGCAGTGGTAGGTGAGCTCTCTCAAATATGCTGGACTCTGAATTTCTGATGGGGTCGTTTGCGGGTGATGCACTGCT
>CM052706.1:80270245-80299196 GCA_028551405.1 Uromys caudimaculatus
AACGCCTCTAATTCCAGCTCTAAGGAATCTAAAGATGCCTTCCCAGACCTCTGTGGACACCCATGTGTACACACACACATACAGTTTTTCAGAATTTTAAAAATTAAAGGACAAAGCAGTCCCTTTTAGAATGTTACATACAGCTGACTTGTGTCACTGCTCTCCTGGCATGTTGTACCACTCATGCACTAGATAGCTCACTCTTCTTAAGCTCTTTTATCTTCTCAACTGGACTCTTTCCCTGAAGTCTCTGATTCTGTACTATTCTCCACCCCAGGAGCTCCAGCACTTAGCACCAGAATATTGTAAATACTGTGTGTGTTTACATGTTCCTTTATTTAGCAGTTTCGGGACATGATGTGTTTTGGGTCTTAAGCATAAGAACAAACTAGTTACTTATTGATTGGTAAATAAAAAGTGCTTGGGTTTTATTTGTCTAGTAAATCTGAATAACACTACTGTAGTGACAAGTTACTAAGGTAGAAACCGAAGTTATTTTGCTATGGTATTTATTGTTACAAAGGACGATGAGTTAAGAATTGTGTATGCTTGAATACATATTAGCATTTATAAATATTAGCAGTGCTTTTGCAACATAATTTCTTTTAAAACTTCTCATTGGCTCTATAAAATGATGAATGTGACACACTGCTTACCTAAATTAGGCTTTTGTCAATTTCCAGCCATATTAAGTATTTGCTAATTTCCAACCCTTTAAACAACTTGTATTTTCCACCTTTGACTCAAAGCTTTTTCATGTTTGGTTGTTGAGAAAGGGTTTCTCATAGCCCTGGCTGGCCTTAAGTCACTATATGGTGAAGAGCTAACTTTGAACTCTAGATTCTATCTCCCCCCAAAGGCTGAGGGAGTATGTGTGTGCCTCTATACCTTGAGGCTCAAAACTTTTTTCCTTCCTCTGTCTTCAAGTTCTGCAAAGTTGAACCTTCCAGAACTTGGTCAACAAGAACCAGAAATGTTTTTACAACTCTAAAGGGTCCTAAGATGAGTTCAATATATCATTTTTTCAGAACCTAAAAGTATTTACTCCTACCCTTAGTATAAAGTTTGCCAGCCTCTGCAGTTAGCAGCCTCATTAAAACATGCTGTGCAGTCTTGAGTTAGGTGGATTCTGGGTAGCTTCATGCCTAGCACAGAATGCATCTATCTATCTTTAATTATGAATTCTTAGAAAGTAAGATACTTTGGCAAAGATCTTTCAGATCTTTTAGTAGTTATCACATTTGCCTTGAAAAAGAACAAATATATTTGTAGACCAGGCTTTAATGGATTGAACACAAGGCACAGATTTCCAGGTGGATATAACTGACAAGTGCTTTTTGCTTCTTTCAGTTCATAATTCTTTTGGACAGGGATTAGAGAACATATACTTTATTGTTTAAGAACTTGTTAGGCCTTTTTGCCAGTCATTAAAATTTTAACTGGTTGATGCTCCCTGGATCCTGGTAGATGCTGGCTTCTTGGGATTATACAATGCTGTTAATTTCTGCATCTATTATACAAACTCTCTTCGTTGGATTCTCTAAAACAGTATTTTCTTCTTTGTCAGCACAGTCCCTTTTGGCTTTTTTTTCTTCCTTATGGAGTAAATGTGGGTGCTCAATTCGTCCTCTTCGTACAAAATGCTGGATCCGGGATTCCAGTCCTTGGCATTTAGGGCGATCCATGAGAGGCTTATATGTGCGCATTTTCACTCCTTCTACAAAGGCACTAGTGTGCTTTATGACAGAGGGTTGAATGTTTCTCCACTCTGTTGCTTCATCCATCTTTGTTCCTGATGCACATGTTACCATAACAGAGTCTAGTCCTTGTAGCATACTATATAGCATCTGAGTTTTAACAGCATGGTTAGCCCATAGCTGTTGTAGGTGGGTAACATTGAATTCCTGAACCTCGTGATCATAAATCCACTTGGTATTTTCAAATTTACAGTCATACAAGACTAGAGGAAATTCAACAGCCATGCTAAAAAGAAACAAGTGTGAGAATACACAGCAGTTAGCCAATAGTTCTTTCTCAAAATACTGAGCTTTAGTTGAAATTAAAGGAGCAGGGAAGATCCACTAATGTCAATGGTAACTGTCTTAATCTGGAGCAAAAAAAAAAGTTAACGATGATCAATTTGACCTGTACTAATAAGTAAATGTCAGTATTAACAAATCATTAGGACATGGTGTGATAGGGCTCCCCATCATACCAGAAATTTAAAACAGTTTATCCAGATTTGTTCATGATATTCTCACAACCTAGGAATGAACTACTGGTGTCTGTTTAGCCACAGCCTATTCACAAAATAAAAACCTCTACCTTCCTTATAATTTCAGAAGCTGGGAATTAGGATCCCAGTCCAAACAGCTCTATTTCCTTACCTGGGGGGGGGGGGGGGAGGGAGAAAACTAGTAGATAGCACCCTCTCTTACATGTTCATAACATTCTACAATTTACAAGTTTATAGAGAGTTGGGGAGATGGCTCAGGGGTTAAGAGCATTAGCTGCTCTTCCAGAGGACCTGGGTTCAATTCCCAGTATCCACATAGTGACCTACAACCTTCTGTAACACCAGTTCCAAAGTATCTGACACCTTCTTTGGCCTATGTGGTTACCAGGTACACAGGGAGATCTCAGACATTAGGCAAAAACCCATACACGTAAAATAAAGTCTTTAAAGGTATAGACTTTAATAAGGGCAGAGTCATTAGTGAGTAATTTCAATAATGGGAGGGACAAGTATATATACTAATTTGATTTAACTTACCTATATTGAGGTTTCTGGGGATTTTTCTGTATGTTCAGCAATTCATCAATAATCTCTGGCTTCTCCATTCCTTGGCCAATCAGGAAGAGAATAGCCATCATACACCGAACTTGATGATACAAGAACGCCTGGCCAATCACTTCAAATTGACATAACTGGAATGGTTCTTGCCTTCTCTCCTCACCTGGGCTCTGGGCCACTAGTTGTACTTGTGCAGACAGAATAGTCCTCTGAAAATTAATCACTCCATTGGCTACATCCATTTTACACAAGTTTCTGAAATCATGAGTGCCAACATATTTCTGAGCTGCATAATTCATGGTTGTAATATCTAAATCAGCACGAGGGAAAAAATAGCGGTAAGTCCGCTCAAGACAGCTAAACCTAGCACTGAAGCTAGGTTCTACAGGGGCCCAGGCCAATACTCGGATATCTGCAGGGAGCACCCGATTGAGAATGTGAGTATAACGGATCTCTTTAGCAACATCATCAGCTTCATCTTTTAAATTAGAATCTTCTGAATCCCTGCTCTTTGGAAACTGAGAACGTAGGTCCAGAGAAATCACCTGTGGAATTATAGAGAGAAACTGTTTCAGAGATATCAAAACTCAGTATGTACACTCAGATTTCCCTAGCTCTGAGAAACAATGTATTGGTCCTTACCTGTCCAAAGGCACTGACTCCTTTGTCTGTTCGACCACACCGGTGATAGTTGGATGTCTGTCTGCTTTCTACTAGTCGGGTCTTAGTTAAAGCCTCAAACAGTTTCTCTTCAATGGTATTGCTTGTGTTTTCCTGACTGGCAAAGCCCTGGTATCCCCAGCCTAGATAGGCTATTTTTAGAGCTACATGTCTACGGCCATGAGCACTGAAATCAAAAGCACGCTTAGCTTTTCCAGGGCCTAAAGAATTTTCTCTGATGCTTGAGTCTTTTATATTGTTGGCCTGTTCTTTCTTAAGTCTTTCAACCTCCTGCTCCAGTTCCTTTACTCTGTTTAGGAGTTCCTCAATCTGGTTTCTGTCTGTGTTTTCAGCCATGACATCACCAGGAAAAAATATAATCATGCAGGTCCACCCTGTGGAAAAATAGTGGAAAAGATAGTGAGGTGATATATCAATTTCAGTGATGGTTCCTTTGGTGTCATATGACTAAATATCTAGACTGAGTATGATAGTACAAGATTAGAGGCCTAGTACTTGAGAGACAGACAAGAGGACCACAAGTTCCAGGAGGCCAGCTGGGGCTACAAAACAAGATACTACCTCAAGGAAACAAAAGAATAGCTAAGATTTCATTTGATGTTAAAGAGTATAAGTTTTGCTTGCCCAGCATGCCCAGAATTACTAGTTTAATTATTATGGAGTCATCGTTCAGATACTGTTCTTTCAGTCTATCTGGCCACTTTGGAAAAGGAAAAGGAAAAAAAACACCCAGTCTAAATTTTTTTTTAAATTTAGGGAAATGTCTCAATTTCATTTCTTTCTTTGTCACTAGCCATGACTGAGGACTCGGGGTTGACAGTTCTCTCCCTATAACATTCCCTCTTGATTTCTTGGTACATTTGTCCAGTATTTTTAATGGGAAGTATTATTTATGTGAGCTACTTGAGACTCTATGTTTCTATTTTTTATAATATTTCAAATAAGTGGCCTATACGTTGTTATCTAATGTTCTGTTTTGTTTTAAAGGTGGAACAATAGAAGCTATCTTAATTGAAGAAATACTATCCATGATTATATTTCCCATTGGGAGTAGAACCTGGAGACAAATTTTCCTTACTGTAAGCAGTTTTTATGGCAGAAAAAAGGTAATACTTACTGACTTTTTTTACAACCAAATTTTGTGTGTTTATAAAAGAGTTCTATCACAGTTGAATTAGTCTGACATAATTTGGATCTAGGTAAAATTTCTGATGCATTTCAGTAACCAAAGGGCAGTGATAACAGTCTCACCACTGAGGTGGTTCTAACTAATCCCTGACTGTGGTTACTTGATTAGCATTTCCCCATCTGTTCTAAGGCTATGTCTACAAGTTCTATTTTAATCCTTGGCGTTTATTTATGACAGAAGGTTAAACATTTAAATCTTGTAAGAAGACAGGAAAATGCCCTTTTGGTTTTTCAAGACAGAGTTTCTCTGTGTAGCCCTGGCTAACCTGGAACTCGATCTGTAGACCAGGCTGACCTGGAATTCAGCAATCCACCTGCAACTGCTGGGATTAAAGGCAGCCTTATATTATTAAATCATCTGAGAAAGCTTTCGGGGAGAACAATGCTAGGAACTGGACTTACAGCTTCCTGTATGCTAGGCACTGAGATATGTCCCTAGGGGAATGGAATTTCTAAGTAAAACACTACAAAACCCAAGAACTGTAGGAGAAAGAAAAGTGACTACCTAAAAAATAAAACAGGCTAGCAAGAATAGACTTTAAAAGGTTAACAACAAATAAAATTTGGTGATGTAGCACAGTGGTAGAACACCTGCCTGACTTATATGTAAGACCTAGGTTTGATTTCACACTTAGAACTTGTATATAACTTAGTATGTACATATAATCAGTTTTAATATAAAGATAGATAAAATGTTAAAAAACTGAGAGGTAAATGAGCAAAGACCAGCTATTTCATGCAAAAGGAAAAAAAGCTTATGAAAATATGTTCAAGTATGTGATGACAGTTAATTATGGAACAGTGTACAAGGATGAGAAAGTTTGACGGCATACCACTGTGGAGGGACTATAAGTCTAGATTGTCAATAAGGGACAGGATGAATTTGGCAAATGTTAAATGGTGAAGTAAGTTTTCTTGTACTGACAGAGCCGAATCACCACAACTCTTTAAAGTTTAGAGAGGCCTTAGACCGTGCTGCTTCATAGTGGGGAAATAAATTAGTCTGAAGGTGGAAAATTCTAGAAAACTGCTAAGAAATTGCCTTCTAGAGAAATTTCATCAGAGAGGGGAAATTCATGCTTAAAATTATGCATGATTTTTCAACTTCAAGAGAAAAAGGAAACAAAGCAGCAGGCAATAGATTACCTACCTTAAATTCAGTCAGGAAATCAACCACTGGGTGTTGAAGATAATGTATATTCAAGTTATTTTTATTAGAACAGATTTATCTTGGAGTATATGCATTCCAATGTGTTGTGTGCATGTACATACCCCAGAATGTTACTCTTTTGATGTTCAGGTTATATCACTAAAGCAAGGACTAAGTGTAATTCAGACTGCCTGAGCTACAATTGCAGCTGTGCTATTTATTAGCTATATTCCTTTTGGAAAGTTAACTTCTTGGAGCTTCCTGTGAAAAAGAACTAAGCCTATAATATAAGGATTACATGGATTAAAAATATACCTAAGAGTAAGGCCATAAATACAAAGCATTCTCTAAGCATGTTATATAATGTTCACTAAGCATCATGTTCCATTACGTGTAGTCTCAAGCTTTACATATGCAGAACCACTAAATGTGATAAGGCAACACAAAGTGTAAGAAATGAGTAGATATAAATGTAAGAAATAGATATATCTCTACCACAACTATTTGCCATTTTCCATTTAACTGTAGATCAAGACAAGAACAAGCAATTACATAGAAACTGACCAATATTATCTCTTACAGACAAGCTTATAGTGTAGAGGAAGCAATGGAGCAACTGATAGGACCTGGTGGACAAAAATGGGCCAATATGGATCCAGAAGAACGAATGTTAGCTGCCGCTACAGCATTTACACAAATCTGTGCAGGGCAGGGGGAAGGAGATTCAAGGAGAGAAGCCCAGGCTGGCCAGTATGATCCCTACAGTAAAGCCTCAGTAACACCAGGAAAGAGACCTTCTCTTCCTATGCACCTGCACTTCCCATATACAGGGAGCCGTGTCACTTCATCAACAGTTTCAGAGACTTCCCAAAAATGTAGAAAACCAGTGATGAAGAGGAAGGTGCTGCGCAGAAAGCCAGATGGGGAAGTGCTAGTGACAGATGAGTCTGTTATCAGTGAATCTGAATCTGGTACAGAAAGTGATTTGGATCTCTGGGACTTGAGACACAGGCTGATGAACTTGCAATTCCAAGAAGGCACAGGCTCCCCAGTTGACACTTCACAAAAATTTAACCTACCATGTGAATACCAAGGAATTTCACAAGAAGATCAGCTCATTTGCTATCTACAAAGAGAAGAAATGGGCCCTCCTGTTTATGAACAAGACTTGATTGTTGCCAGCAGACCCAAGTCCTTTATTCTCCCCAGACTGGATCAATTAAGCCGAAACCGGGGCAAGATAGACCGAGTAGCCAGATATTTTGAGTACAAAAGGGATTGGGATTCAATGCGGTTTCCAGGTGAAGATCATAGAAAGGAGTTACGCTGGAGTGTCCGGGGGCAAATGCTTTCCAGAACAGAACCTCAGTCTAAGCCTCAACATGTATATGTTCCAAACAATTACCTAGTACCAACAGAGAAGAAAAGATCTGCCCTTCGTTGGGGTGTCCGTTGTGACCTTGCAAATGGTGTCATGCCCAAGAAGCTTCCCTTCCCTCTTTCTCCTTCTTAAGTCTTTTTTAAAAAAACCTGTCTCTCCTACCAAAGGACTTAGGATAACCTAGTTCTTTTTCTCTCTTTTAAATACAACTGCCTTGAAAAGCAGGCAGAACACAGAATAAGGACTTCACTGGTTCTTCCTAGCGTCGTTGGTATGTCACATAGATATCATATACCACTTGAATTTCTAAATTGCCATTCTCAAATACAGCAATTGTTGGGGGAGGGAGCGACTACTGAAATTTGGATTTTGTCAAAGTAGTAAGTGCATTTTGAAAAGACTTGTAAACTGGTGGTTTTTGTTTTTTTGGTTTTTTTTTAATTTAGTATTAAGCTCATCTATTAAAGAATTTTGGAAAGACGAGTTTGAACCTTGTTTCAAGTACTTCCCAATATAAGAAGACCTTAGTTAGATCTACGTCGTGATTCTCCCTCTGATCATCTAATGATACTCAAAAGGGTTTTGTATACAGTCTGACATGAAGATAGATACAAAAATAAACTAGACTGGGTAAAGATCTTGATAGTCCAGTAAGGAATATCTAAAAATCAATTGTCTATTTCAAGCACTAAATTTAGGCCTGAAGCTAAAAGCAGAGTGCTTGTTCAAGAAGGAAAAAGACTAAATATGATCAGCACTGGCAGTTACTAGCTGCTAAAACATTCTTTGAACAATATTTCATGCTATAATTAGAATACATTTACCCAGTTCCACCCACTGCTAGACACATTATCAAGAAAAAAATAATCAGGACTCAGCTACTTATTGAGTACACTAACTCCAAGAAAGTAAAAACTGCAAACTCAGTGGTATATCAGAGCCAGAACTATGCCACAAATGCCTGGGAATACACATTAAGTGGTACAAATATGTTGTAAATCAAATAGCCAGATCTGCCATACGTGTAGAGCACAGGGTAAAGTTAAAACTCAATTCTAGGTGCAGGATTAAAAGTATATCAGCTTTTCAAAACACTTGGTTTGGGGGGAGGGAGGGAATGATTTACCTTTACCTGAACTTCAAAGTTCAAATTACCAAAATCAAAAGGCTTTTCAAGGTAAGTATCCCAGTATTACTAAGTCTCCTTATAGGCATGAATTGGGCCAGGAGATAAATCCAGTCACCAGGCAGATTTGTTTTAAAGTCATGACCCCCAAGACTCTTGGCCCAATACTGTTTGCTCCAGCACACTAGGTTTATCAGTGAAATACACAAGGTTGGCAGATACTATGTGGCGGTGACCAAATACCCACAAAGGGAATTCCTGGGTGCACTAAGCATCCACCCTAAAATAGCAAGTCCAAAATGTACGACATTTCTTTTGAATGTTTAAAAAAAACAAAAAAACATGGTGCGGGTACACATTTCCTTTGTAATAAAGGGTTTGAGGCGTGCTTCGATCATTAACTCTTAAAAGTATCGTGTAAAGCAAAACCCAAAATAAACAATTTCCCGCCACCCCTTTCCTCCCGTAGCATCTTTAATGGGCTTCTACCGTTTATATTTGAGCAATTTTGGTGTAATAAAGGCCGTCTAAACTAGTTAGACTGTAAGCCCCGCTGGTGGGGCTTTCTTAGCTCCAAGACGTTTCTTAGCTCCAGGCACGACACGACACGCGTTGTCCTAAGTCCCACTTCACACCAAGGCCTTCTTGAAACATTTAAGTACCAGGGGAGGAGGTCGAAGTTCAGCCTCCATCTGTTCATTCCTCTCTAGAACTCAAAGCTGCCCAGTTCAGAATCCACACTTACCTTCCGGCCCTCAGTGCGCCGCCATGCGACTATCCGGAAGCTGTCTTTCAGTGTTCAGTAAGCATGCGCGGCCTCACTAAACGTGAGCCTGTGGTTCTGGGAAATGTAGTTCCGAAGGAACGGTGGGGGGGGGGTTAAGCCCACGGCCACCGCAGGCGCAGGTTTCTGATGCAGCTTCCTCTTTACCGCAAGACAAAATCAATACAAGAACAAATGGAGAAATTATAGTCTGGCCTAAAATGAGAGAAAAGAGATTTTCAAATGCTGGCTATCCTATATGAAAACTAAGAGATTGAAGATCCTATCCCAATCTTGCACATCGTTAACAGAAATTTAACCTTGAGAGTCGAAACATTTACTATTAGAATGTAAATGTAAGGGCTAAAGGGAAATGCTAAGACCTGAAAACACTGTTGCGACGGAACAGAGCCCAGGAATTCTGCTTCAGCACCACGGAGAGATCATGGCTACAGTTTTGATTTTCTGCTTTTGACAATTCTAGAAACGTTGCCCCAACTCTTAAAATTCCAGTCGGAAAACTGAAAATCCTGGTTCTTTAGTCCTAACTTAGCATAAGGTATCTACCCCAGAGCTGTGCAACATATGTCATAGGTAGTGGTGCTCAAATTTGCTTTTTAAAAGGACCACGCCTTAGAATAAAAATTACAATACGCGTGTATGTGGGCACATCCCAGGTATCCAGGACTGAGACACAAGTCCGCACTTGAATTCTGTTTTCTTTCCTAACCTCTGGTCAAGCCCATCTCTCCCTCTACTGTGTAGTTTCACACCTTGTGATGCCCAGGCAGGGCTGTTGGAGAGATACCCGCACGAGAGCCTGCAGCGCGGTATGTGTACCACCTCCGTGCCCACTTTCTCTCTGCTGTGTGGGTGGCCGGCTGGCCAAACGGAAAGCTCGCGGGTGTCCCGCACAGCTGCGCCCCGCACCTCTCTCCATCTGCCCGCCCCGCGCCGGGCCCGCGCCTGCGCACAGCGCCGCGCCACGGGTGGTCGCGAGGCGGACGCCGGTCCCGGAGCCTGACTATTGGCCACTGAGCCGAGCCGGCGCTGCCCCGCGCGGGGGGTGGCAGCACGTGCCGGGGGCGAGAGCGGAGACCGCAGCTATGGCGTCGTTACTTTGGGGAGGCGACGCTGGGGCGGCGGAGAGCGAGCGGCTGAACAGCCACGTAACTGCCGCTGAGCAGGGGAGGGCCCAGGGGCGGGGGCTAGAACAGGGACTCCCGAGGGAAGTCCCCTGAGAAGGGGAGCGCCCGGCTGGCGTTTGGAGTGGGGTGTCAAGTGATGGGGGGCTGAGCTGGAAGGGTCACAGAAAAGGAGACTCCCAGAAAGGATCGACCTTTGATTAGAAAAGGCAGAGACCCCTTGGAAGTCCAGAGAGAGCACGCAGCTGCTAGTCCTGGCTGTAATGAGTTTTCTCGTATCCTGGTTTTGACCATTTAGCAGGCTTCTCATCTTGATAGCCACCTTCCCCTTGTAAAGAGAGACCATGGAAACTCCCATCCTATTATATGATAATTCATACAATTACACGGATTCCTAAAATGAAATCATTAATCCTTAACATTGCAAAGGAAGCAGTTTGGGGTGGTCTTCCCTGCCCCTGCTGTAGGATAGCACCATGCTTCCTGCTTGGTGTCCTGCTTCCTAACCTTGGTTGAAATTTGTGCCTTTCAATAGTTTTCAAATCTCGTCCACCCCAGGAAGAACCTTCGTGGTATTAGGAGTACCACAGTCCCAAACATAGGTGAGTGTTGTTAAGCTAAGGCAAAGACTGGCGTAATTAAACACCTTTGCTTTCCCCATGTATCTGCCAGCTGAAATAGCTTTGGCTTGCTTCCTTGCTCTCCACTGAAAATACCCCACCTCCTCAATCACATCACGATACTCTTCCAGGAGATGTCTCTGTTTGCATACACTGTAGAATCTGTGAGACATTCTAAGAGTGCATTGTATATTTTTGCTCAACATTTTTTTATGCTTCTTATTTCTCTTTTACCCTCTTAGACGGCTCTCTTACCACGGAAGAAGAAGATGATGAAGACGATGTAGGTAGGAGACAAGTTGGATTGAATGTACCTACTAACTTTGCCTGCTTGGTTTATCGTCGCTTTGACGCTGTTAATAGGATTTCCTTGGGAAA
The DNA here is from genome assembly GCA_028551405.1 of Uromys caudimaculatus. Lineage (NCBI taxonomy): Eukaryota > Metazoa > Chordata > Mammalia > Rodentia > Muridae > Uromys > Uromys caudimaculatus. Next base: position 80,281,472 of record CM052706.1, read on the forward strand.
GCACTATCTTTGTTTTCTTTTTGAATGAATACTATCAGGAAAAAAATACTAAATTAGGAGGGGAGTATATTTCTTTAGACTATGTTGGAATGAAAACTGCAAGGTGTAGATTAAGAATTCAGTGTGGCATGGAAGATGTTACAATTAGATGTTGGTTTGCACGAGGTCAAGGGTTGCTACAACAAAGCATAAGAAACTGAATCTTTATAGCATTCCTTCTAGGGCTTTCTTTTGGAGGAAAGATGAGAATAAGCTGCTGTAATTTTATATATACTGCTACTCAATAGGAGATGAAATTAATTAGATGTCATTCAGGAGGGTTGATGTCCCCTTTCGGTTTTGCTTTTTTTAGTGGATTTGGCAGCCAATTCACTCTTAAACAAGTTAATCCGTCAGTCCTTAGTAGAATCCAGCCACCGAGTGGAAGTCTTACAGAAGGATCCCAGCTCTCCACTCTACTCAGTGAAAACATTTGAAGAGCTTCGACTGTGAGTATCTTAACTCTTAGTATATAAGGACGCTTATGCTAGTAAGCATTAATAAACTACTATGCTGGTTTACTAAAAACCATCAGCATTCCCTTCGTTTTCTAGTACGCCGTATTAAAGTAGACCGTATAATTTTACATGCAATTAAAATATATCTCAGGGAATAGTTGGATACCTAAGTTGGCTAGCAAACTGAGCACTTTTTGGTAGAAAATGTTTTAGTCTTGCAGGAGTTGGGGATACCTAGCCGAGCTCAGCCATGGCGTCACTCTCTGTATAGAATCCAGACACAGGCATTGGTGACTTGAACATTATCCCCTTAGCACTTCTTCAAAAGTTAGGAGCTTTTACTGTTCTAAACATTCTTTATTTCAAATGGTATTAAAATGAGTAACTTTCTCAAATGAGTTTTCATCCCCTAGGGTTAAAATTGCCATGAAGAAAATATATTCTAACAGCAACAAAAACGGCGACTGATATGCAAGGCCAAATCAGGCTTGTGTCGCCTGCCGTGGACATGGGCAGAATGGACCTGGTTAGGTAGCAGCTTGGCCAGCTATCCAAAAGGCAGCTCTAGACAGACCTTTTGTACATGCCTCAGGGACCCATTGCCTGTGAGTGAACAGCTGCTGGGGCACTCATCCCAGGACTTGGCTGTAGCTCAGCGTTACGTATACTTACTTAGCACACAGTTTTGTTTGGTAGTAGAGAAATGGTTTATGGATCTGGAAGATGTCTTCGTTGATTATGGAGGATTGGATTTCTGATTCTTGTTTGGCCTTTGTTGCCAGGTTCTCAATCAGGAACACCAAATATTTGGTTTCCAAGAGAAAGATATAGTAATGTATGAACTTATATAAAGGAAAATATCCAACATCCCAGTGCCCAGACATTTTCTAAGTGGTAGAGAAGCCTATGATTAAAACGTGGCTGCCAGCCATTCACCAAGTAGTGTACCAAATTAAGAACATGCAATGTAGCCAGGCATATAAGCGGTACATTCCTCTAATTCCGGCACTTGGGAGGCAAAAGTAGGTGATCTCTGTGGGTTCAAGGCCAGCCTGGTCTACAGAGACAGTTTCAGGACAGCCAAGCTGGCTACACAGAGAAACCCTGTCTTGAAAGAAAAAAAATGAGAAAAGAACACCCAAATGTACGAGTGACTCATGAAAGGTGTAAACGTTCCAGCCCACGTGGGCTGTTCTCATTCGGACATTTTGCAGAGGAAAACAGGAAAGATGCATTGAAAGTTCCTGCATCAACAATATGGGATTATAGGATAATGAGTCAAAAAGAAACAATAAAAGAGTCACCTCAATCATTTTTTTTTCTTTTCTGAAAATTTCTATCATTCATGAAAAGGAATTAAACCATAAATGCCACTTGGTTTCCAAGTTTTATAGAAAAATAACACTTGGAGTGAATGGATATGTTCCTTTATCAGATGAATCGTCACTCCCCAACCAGCTCCTCAACAGAACGTTTGGCTTTTGGCCATCACTTCTTCCCTTGACCTAGGCTTCCAACCTAAGCTTATTATTTTAGTAGTCCAGAGGCATGACTGTATATAGTCGGGGATGGGTTGATGTTTAAATAATGTATTTCTAAGTATTACCCTCAGTGCTTATAGAATGTTAATCTTGATTGCCAACTTGACTGGATTTGGAATGACCCAGCTCTCACACATCTGGATGTGTGTCTGAGGTGTTTGCAGTGAGGATTAGATGAGGGGAAAAAGCATCCTGCATGGGACTGGCACTGCCACGGGCTGGGCCTCTGGCTGACAGGACAGGAGAAAGCCAGCTGAGCATGAGCATTGGTCTCTCTCTGTTTTCTAACCACAGGCACAGCGAGACGGGCAACTTTACACTCTCACCAACATGCTCTCCCCATCATAATGGACTTTTTACCCCTTCTTAAACCATGAGCTAAAATAAATCCTTCTTAAGTGTCAGGCACTGTGTCATAGAACAGTTACAATGCTCCATTGCAAAGTGGCACCTCAGAAGTGCACCTTTCATGTATGCATTTCTGAAGGCTACTAATACACATATTAATGAAGCTACTAACCAACAGAGGCTTTGCACGTTTGAGAATTAATTCTGTCTGTCTGTCTATCTGTCTGTCTGTTTTACAGAAAGGAAGAGTTACTAAAAGGGATTTATGCAATGGGATTTAACCGACCATCCAAGATCCAAGAGATGGCCCTCCCCATGATGCTCGCACATCCGTGAGTTTACAGGGTAGTGGTCTTTCACGGTGGTTGGTTTAGTGGTCTTTCACTGTGGTTGGTTTTGGTTTCTTCTGTTTATACCCAGGAACTTGTATTCATTTTATGCCCAGTTGTCTTCTCTTCTTCACAGTCCCCAAAACCTCATAGCCCAGAGCCAGTCCGGCACAGGAAAAACTGCTGCCTTTGTCTTAGCGATGCTAAGCAGAGTGAATGCCTTGGAATTGTTTCCACAGGTAAGGAAAGGCTGTGGTGGAAATTACTGTAACTGCAGTGGCAGCCATGTTTAAGCAATGCCTGGTCCTTCTGCAAATATATGATTACTGCAGTGAAATGTAGAATAGGCCTTCCTTCATAAAATCCTAGAGCACCAGGTAGAGTGTGGGATAGTGGTACCTAGCACTGGCCGGGGTCCAGCCACCTCCAGTCCCAGCCTTGCCATCACTGCGCACCTAGCTGAGTGTCCGGGGCAAGTTAGTAAACCTCTGAGTCTGTCTCTTCTCTGTAAAAGGCATGGCTCACTATTGATCTGTTCACACTTGACTCCTCACACCCAGCAGAGTGCCAGGATTATAGAGATGATCCGTTTAGCATTGAATGACAAATGAATACGTGAGTGGGTGCTCTCCTAAGGTCAGCATGTGGATTCAGGGAAGCCACATACATGTTCACTGCTGTGTTTGGGATAAATACTCATATAGTGATGAAAGCTGCTTAGTTCTAGGGCAAGAAGGGCATCCAGTGCACCCCACTCCTTTATCAAAGACTCTTGGGGAGAAAAGTGTCTTCCTGCAGTCACACAATGTGGCTGGTCAAGGCGCCCAGCTCATCGTTCTCCTGACCTCATTTCTTTTCACAAAAACAATCTGGTACTCGTTCCCTGTTTCCTCCAAAGGGCGCTCATCAAGTTCTTTCACAGGCTGACTTCCCACATGTGCACAAAAAAAAAAAAAAAAAAAAAAACCTTTCTCAAGAAGCTTCCAGTGACTCCCATAAACCGTAGATGCATATGGTGGAGGCCAAGCACAGAAAGTGTACTTTCCAGAAAAGGCTACTGAAATTTATATTTAAAGTTAAAGTGTGGTATCGATCAGAATTATTCAAGAGAGCCGTGTTTGAGCCCATGTGGTGAAAATGTGTGGGAACTATTTTTGGCGCTTTTGTAGTGGTCTTTTCTACCTGCACATGACCAGATCCTTCACATGACCCTTAAATATCACAAGTTTCTTCCATCAGCATCTTCATCCAACGATCACCACTTGCATGGGAGATGGCCTAGCAAATGGGAGGGAGGATATCATTCTACAGGATCATATATTCATAATGTGGTTTAAGCAGAGCATGCGGGAAGCAGGCAAACTCTTAAGAGCAAGCAAGACGTGATGGGTATTGTACCAGCTGTGAATTATCTTGCCTTCCTCATGTCTCCGTCCCATCAAAGACAGCAAGCAGTAACTTGTGCTTCTGTATAGCCCTAAATAAAGTAACTATTCCTTAGTCCTTCAGCACCTCCCATCTCTCGGGCTGCCACATTATATTCAAATTAAAATGTTTCACTTGGCTAAAATCTTGAGTGTTGTTGGTTTGCCTCCTCCTGCCCAACAGCGGCTTGTGTGACCCCCCTCCTCCCCTCTTCTGTCCCGCAGTGCCTCTGCCTGGCTCCCACCTATGAACTGGCTCTGCAGACTGGCCGTGTGGTTGAAAGGATGGGGAAATTCTGTGTGGATGTTGAAGTGATGTACGCCATTCGAGGAAACCGAAGTATGTACCAGTCTGCCTGTTAAATCCCGGCTTCACACCTAACAAGGCTGTGTTGTAACTTCTCTGCCTTCTCGTCTCTAAAGTGGGGGAACTATTAGTAAATGAAGTGACCCAGACCTAAGCACTGGCGCAGCCCAGAATATAATGAGGACATAGCAAACAGTACATTATTCCCATATCTTGTAAGAAGATGTCTTTTTTTATATTCTGCTTTTTGAGACTTGGCAGTTTTGTGCCGAACAGGTTTTATTTGGGGATTTTTTTCCATTAGAATATTACATGCTTATCATGGAAAAATGAAACTTTCAAGGCCAGGAGAATAGGAGAGGGGAAGTTTGCCCTCCAGCGAAGGCCAGAAGGCCAGTCTTTTCTCCTCTTTGAACTCTTGCCGATGCTTCTCTGCACGTGTGTTTCATGGAGAGCTCACACGCTGGAACGCCACAGCGCCCTCTGAGTGGCTTCACGGTGTCCATGGTCTTCACATCTGGCCTATTACTGAGCATTTTAGTTGCTTCCCATTTGGAAGAGCTATGCCGTGTGGAAGGTTTTGTGCTCTGTGTGTTGGGGGTGTGGGGGTCGGGAGACAAACACTAGGTCCTTGTGCCTGATACGTGAGTGTTCCCATTCCTCACGTGTCCCACTCAGTGTACATCATTCCTGTAACTGAGTCTGGGCTCTTAGCTCATGCAGTAGCAGGCTGGCCATGAGTTTCACCTCTCCGGCCAGTCTCCAGAGCAGCCGGCATTCTCTGTCTGTGCTCCCACACCTGACCAGTGTCACCACAACTGTGCCATTGTTTCCATGGGCCGATAGAAATGCCAGATGTGATTTTGTTTGCTTGCTTTGTTTTGGTTGGTTGGTTGTTTTAGACAGTGTCTCACTGTGTTGCCGAGTCTGGTGAGCAAGATCATCTCACTTCAGCTTCCTGAGTAACTGGGCCATAGGATGCCACTAGATCCAGTTTATCTAAGCATAGTTTTTTAAGGAGCACAAAGAGTACAATCAAATATATAAGGCTATTACCATAAACCTAGAACTCTGGGATCTATCCAAAATTCTGCAGAATTAAATACACCCATAACCCTCAGGTTTTGCACTTGAAAAATGATACTATACTATGTTCTTGTCACCACAAAATATGTCATGTCACCCTGGCTTATGTTCTGTTAGAGTGAATGGGTCTGTTTATATCTACAGGAGACTTAAAACCCTTTTCTCCACAGTTCCAAGGGGCACTGAAGTCACCAAACAGATTATCATTGGTACTCCTGGGACTGTCCTAGATTGGTGTTTCAAGCGAAAACTGATTGATTTGACAAAGATCCGTGTGTTTGTCCTGGACGAAGCAGATGTGATGATTGACACCCAAGGATTCTCCGATCAGAGCATCCGTATCCAAAGGTAGCGTCTCATTCATCCTCTCCTCCTGGATTTCTGTCCAAATGATAACTTGTGTGTGTCCACTCTTCCTAATTACTTAATTTTGCTTAATTTTCTGCCATCCTCACCTCCAAATGCCTATGGGTAGTCATTACTTTCCCCAGCTCAGGGAGCCTTCAGACTATTGTGATTCCTACCTCTTGGCTTTACTTTTGCAGCGCAGGCTTCCAGGTGAAGTGTGTGTCAAGTCGCACCAGGCTTTGCCAATCACGTTTTATACCCTAGGCAGGATCCTAAAGGGATCTGCTAAAGGCTGCCTTGGGGGGGGGGGTGAAGGCTAATGGGGTAGACAAGAAACACAGTGCTCTTGGGGCAGATCTAGGCCTGACTCTGCTTCTAATTTGTGAGTAAATCTTATCAGCGCCCCAGGTTTCTCTATTTAAATCACCCAAAGGACTTCAGGTAACATATCCTGGGCCCCTCTTCACACTCACTGAACGGGATTTGGGGAGGGAAGTTAGCAGTCTGCATGGCTCTCTCTCTCTTTTTTTTTTAAATAAAGTAGTATTTACTCAATGTTAAATTCGGTAGTAATGAAGACTTATAATGAAAAACAGTAATCCTCTGCCCTGCCCATTCCCAGGAATTGTCTTTCTGATGCTGACCTTCACATACAGTTCACACCACTGTTCCCGGACTTCCCAGGATAGAAAGTAGGCCTGAGTTCTTTTAAACTCTGCCTTCACCCATTCCCTGGTCAGCTTTCACACCGAAAAACCCGCGTCATCGTTACCAGTACCACTGCATTTATTTACTCAAAGGACATTTTATTTAGATCTATAAGACAAGCCTCTTTTTTCTTTTTATTGAAAATAGATTCTTTTCTCATACAGTCTCTCCTGATGACAGCTTTCCCTCCCTCTCCTCCTCCCAGTTCCTCCTTTCCTTCCTTCCCCTCCCAATCTACTTCCTGTCTGTCTCATTAGAAAAGAGATAACAACCAAACAGGATAAAATAAAAAATAAAAGCATAAAGTAAAATCCATCACATGGAGGCTGGACAAGGCAACCCAACAGAAGGGAAAGAGTCCTGAGTGCAGGCACAGGAGTGAGACACACTTGTTCTCACACTCAGGGGTCCCGTAACAATCCTGAGCTGAACGCTGTCATATGTATGCACAGAGGCCCAGAGGAGCTGGTGCAGACCCGCGTCGGCCCCTTGCTTGCTGCTTCTGTCTCTGTGAGCTCACGTGGGCCTTGCTCAAGGGCCTTGTTCTCCTGGTGTCTCCGTCCCGTTGTCTGTGTACTCTTTCTGCATCCTCTTTTGTGTGCTCCCTGATCGCTGAGCTGAAGGGTTTGGTGGAGATATCCCACTTAGAGTTCAAACCAAGTCTTAGACATTCTCTACTTGGGGCTCATTTTCACCGAAGAAATTTTTATATGACCCCCAGATATTTAGGTACATGGCATAAGTATACATATCAGATATTTACTGAAAATGAATCATAAACAGATTTATTTTAAAACAGTTTGTTAGTATGCATATGAGACAATTTGCATAATAATGAGATGGACACACCTATCTTTATATCAGGAATTAAATCTTGTCTGCGACAGAATATATTCAATATTTTCTGGAATTGATTGATTTTTTTTTTTAAATTGCCAGTGCTAGGAATACCACTTTGCATAAGTGTGGAATACAAACAGCAAGAATATGTCTTATAACATTTTGGAAATTGCTAGAATGATTTTTTATGAAACTCAAATCAGCAACTCAGCAGCTTTCGAATCAAACATTGCAACAATTACAACATACTGACTTGATAAGAACATGCTAAGGGATGTCCGTATGAGAGCAGAAAGCTCTACAGGGCACTTATAAGCAGGCAGCGGTGGCCAGTTCGAGCCGAGCGCCTCAAGTAGCATGTGTTGGCATTTTGTATGGTTTCAGTGGCACACACAGCCCAAAGTGTACATTCCACGTGCTCGGAAACAGGACTACAATGAAGTCACACTATGCGACACGGGCAGGCTCTGCTAGAAACACCTTCGGTTCATTACATGTTTGATTTTGAATTAATCATTGGTCATTGGCCACTCATACCTTTTACTGAATTGCAGACTATGTCACAACCCCCACATTGAGTCACACACAGCCCACTGTTCAAGAAGCTATACTGTAGACCCTGAGTTATAACTACTCCGTGGCATGGAGGGAGATCCTAGGGACTGCACAGTAGCACATGCTCATTTGGGTGCTATGCTGAGGTAATTGAGAGACTACTCTTTCCTCCAGGACTGGGCTCTGGAGGAAGCCAAATTTAGAAATCTGGAAGCACTGCCTCTCTCTCCCTATACTTAGAAGTCTGTCTCTACATTGGTCTCTTACATCTCTGTCCAGAGTACCTGGTCCTAAACACTTCATCCAGGGGTTATGTTAATCTGTGTTTTGTTGTGTTTCCTTCTATCTGGAGTTAAATGGCGGTCTTTAGCCTTCTTTTTCCTGTCTGGATTGTACTTGGTGGTGTTTTCTGGTTGTTTCTTTCCCATTATTTGCTTTTCTTGTGTTATAGATACAACACCCACCTTCTCCTTCTGAGGATACTAATTTCAGTATTTTTGCAGGACATTGTTGTTGCTGTTTTGGTTTGGCCTACCCACCCCCCAGACCCCATTTTCAATATCATCTTTGAACTGACCGGCTCTTCTGTTTTGTTTGTTTGCTGCATCTGTATTTCATAAAAGGTGGCACTTTCTTCTCCCTGTCTGGCAATACTTGCCTTCGCTTTGATAATCTGAGGGACTAAAATTCCAGTAGACTGCTCAGTGCCTGCCTGCCTCGGAAGCTTTACTCTAGGATGGTTGTCATAAGGGGCATTAGATCTATGTGATGTCTGATCCCCTTCCAGGAGGTAGAGCTCAGCTGCTGACAGTCTGGGGTGAGGAGAGGCTGCCAGGAAGTAGGCATATTTTCCCTTCAGCCATGTGATATCTCCACCTCCCATTAAGGCTCAGAGCTCCAACTCTGGAACTTCTGCACTAGCCTCCTGGTAGTGTGTGCTCAGCTGCCCAGTGTAGGGGATCCAACTCTTCCTCATGGCCAGAGGTCAAGGGAGACTCCCCTCTGACCATCTCCTAACCAGTAAGTCAGTGTGGTCCAGCTTGGAGTGAAAAGGTCTGAGAGTTGAGGGGGCTTCTAAATAGGTCCTTTCACTTTCTACTCACAAGAATGCTGTACGGCGAGCAGAGTATTTGTGTTGGTTGCTCAGCACCACCCCCCCCCCATCCCATTCGTCTTTCTTTTGGTTAAAACAATTAAATAAGCGGTTCGTTTCCTTCCGTTTAGCTGTATATCCAGTGTGAGATTGCAGAATCTTCCAGCAGGAGGAGATTGACGTGGACGACTGCTGACTTCCAGAATGTTTACCTGAGCTTTGCTCCGAGATTCACATTCAGGGTGGTTGACAGACTGTTCGGCATTTTGCATGAACGGGGAGCTGATCACAGCACACAGCCCTGCGCATCCACAGGAGTGTACAGAGCAGCTGATGGCAGTGCCTGGTAGCTGGGTGATGGCCATCTTCCTTTCTCTCTTTCAGAGCTTTGCCCTCTGAATGCCAGATGCTCCTCTTTTCAGCAACCTTTGAGGACTCTGTGTGGCAGTTTGCTGAGCGAATCATTCCTGACCCCAATGTTATCAAGTTGCGAAAAGAGGAACTGACCCTGAACAATATTCGGCAGTATTATGTGTTGTGTGAGAACAGGAAAGACAAATACCAAGCCCTCTGTAACATCTACGGTGGCATCACCATTGGCCAAGCCATCATCTTCTGCCAGGTAAGCCTGCTACCTGTGTCCTTGCCATGGACAGCGGTCCATACCAGTGGGCGTGGGAGACTATCCTATTAATAAATGCCTTCTAGCCAGGCGCTGTGTTCAGTTTAATCCTCAGACAGCTCTGAATAGCATGTTCACATTGTAGGAGCAAAACTAAAACATATCAGCATGAAATGTGTCGGCAAAAAGCATCCAGTTTCGGGATAAAACTTAGGAATGAGAGGTGGGATAGGACCTTAACATTGATGTTAAGTAAGGCTCCTCTTAGGGTCCCTACTCCTGTCGTAAGGCTTCCTGAATGTTACTTAACACTGACATCCCACTGTGTTTATTTTATGTGGGTTTGAGGGGCTCTTTGCTGGCACGTTTCAAGCTGATATGTTTTATTTTTGTCCCTACAACGTGAACGTGCTAAGCCTCATGAGCAGGGTCTTGAGACAGATCCCCTACACTAGACAGGCATCTGCCGGCATGTGCACAGAACCGAATCCTTGTAGAATAAAAACAAGGTCAGCTCTGCTCCAGGATAGCCATGTAAACTGGGCAAGACACTTAGCTTTAGAATGGTTTTCTTTTGGGTCCATTTGACAAAGAGGAGGAGGGGAAGGAGGAGGAGGAGGAGGAGGAGGAGGAGGAGGAGGAGGAGGAGGAGGAGGAGGAGGAGGAGGAGGAGGAGGAGGAGGAGGAGGAGGAAGTTGGATAGCTGTTTTATTGTGTACATAAAGATGTCAGTCAGATGGCTCCTGCAAAGAACTCTTGCACTGCTTGTTGGCTTGGTTTTGTCATCAGCTTGTGGAAGAGAGGGCCAAAGCTTGGCCGGGTTTAAGAGAACATGACTGTTAGAAACACAGTCAGAGAAAACCATGCCACGTTCTAAGACTTCCTGGAAGGCTGAGGGAGGAAAGAAGCAAGATTCTACCACAGCTTTCACCCCGCACACACAAGCATAACAAGAATAGCCAGTCAGTTTTGACCACTGCTTTTCTCTCTCATAGACTCGTCGAAATGCCAAGTGGCTGACTGTGGAGATGATGCAGGATGGCCACCAGGTGTCCCTTCTAAGTGGAGAACTCACAGTGGAGCAGCGAGCTTCCATCATTCAGAGGTTCCGAGATGGCAAAGAGAAGGTTCTCATAACGACCAATGTCTGTGCTCGAGGTATGTCAAAGTTCGGTGCTACCATGAAATGTATGCGCAGTGCACCTTAGAGTTGACTGACATGCACAGTCATGTGACCACCGGTGTAATCAGAACCCTGCCACCCCCCCCACCCCCAACCTTGCCCTACCTTTCTCTGCCATCAGGCTCCTCCCAGAGCATAGCTTTTGGCAACTGCCGATGAGATTTCAGAGTGTACTTTTATCTCTTCCAGACTGTCAGCTAAGTTGAACAGACAGTGTGTCTGACTCCTTCACCTGACATGCTGCTGGTGAATTCCCCAGCTTTGTCTGCTACGTGGAACAGTAGTTTGTTCCTTTCCGTTGGGAATAGTATTCCATTGATAGTTCAGGCATTTACCAGTTGGCTGTAGGAGTTGCTTGCAGCCAGGGGCTAACTGAATGCTAACTGTAATAGAAACTCATGTGTAGGTCCTGTGGCCACATGCTTTCTTTTCTCTTGGGTAAATACCCAGCACCGGGACGACCTTCCCAGAAACTGCACAGCTCTTGACTGTGTCCCCGCCATTGTGCCCTCCCATAACAGTTGTCCCACATCCCTGTCATTCGCTAAGCATGTCAGTTCCTTGTTTCATCCATTCAGGTGGACATGTATAGTATCTCCATATGGTTTTAATTCACAGTTCACTAATTTCAACATTATTAGTATCTCAGGTGTATCTTGGGGTTTCGAGTTTTAAACCTACAGCTGTGGGATGGGGAGTGTTAAGAAAGGGGACTGGCTGTCTCTTCATCCTTCCATGTCCTTGCTTGGACCCTATACTCAAACCATGTTCCCTAGGTCATGGGGAGCTTAGCAAGCAGAACGAAGGGGCTGCTGTGTTCACAGTAGTTTCAGCCTTTGTCTTTTGGAAGCATAGCCTGACTGAAAGAGAATAAAGCCCATGACCCTTGTCTGGACATCTTGCCTAGGCTATCCAATGGGACTTTGTGCTGTTCAGATGGTGGCTCTTAACTGGATCAGCTCTTGACCACTTGAAACAACCATAGTATGACTGAGGAACTGGATTTTTTAAAATTTGACTAATTTAAATGTGAATGGCCAGATAGAGTTTCGTGGTTTCCTTTCTGGACAGAACAATCTCAGGCCCTAGGGTAAAAGGGAGTGGGGTGAAAGCTCAGAGTAGAGAGGGCAAGATGAGTATGTGGGCAGCCTGTCGGTGTGGGGATGGAAGGGCCAGAGAGCAAGTAAGGCTCCTGGGCAGCACTAGGTGGGTGGGTATTGGAGGGAGGAAAACAGCTCAGGGGTTTGGTTTTTTTTTTGTCTGTCTGTTTGTTTTGATTTTTTGTTGTTGGTTTGTTGGGGTTTTTTGTTGTTTGTTTGTTTTGGTTTTGTTTTATGCTAGGGATCAACCCCAGGGCCTTGTGCTTGCTAGGCAGGCACCTGACCCCTGAGCCACGTCACTAGCCAGAAGAACAGATCCATTGGTAGGAGTGTGACTAGCCCTTGTAGCTGGAATTGAACATGAAGAAGAAGTGAGCCCGGAGGTGGTTTGAGGGCTTGAGGAACTTGTAACCTAGGCTCTGAGTAAAGCGGCCTGACCTTAGCTGTGGTGACCATCCTGTGAGACGTTTAGAGGAGCGGCAGAAGGGGGGGGGGACATTCTGGAAGTTGTAATGGTTGAGGCAAGAGATTTAAAATATAAATAAAAGACCTGATGAGAACACAGCCATGGAAGGGAGGGGAGCTGCAGCCTGTAATGGGAAGAAGACCCTGGACCTATGGCTTAGCCCCACTGGAGTAGGGAGGAGCTTGGCCTTGTAGGCTTAGTGAGGGCTCCCCTCCCCCATCCCCGCTCACTTTACATATACATGCTTTGTACCTATTTAGACTTCTGCAGAATTAGCCTTTATTAACAGTCTTTCCAGCATCACAGACATCACAGAATGTAAGCAAACTGACATACTTTATGACATAAAACCAGTTTTGATTTCTAATTTTTTTCCACAAGCAAGAATTCCTTTGGCAAATACAGTTCATGGTGGATTTGTCCTGAAGAAAATATTGCAAGACGTTACAGTGTCTTTCTTCTCCTAGGAATTGATGTGAAACAGGTCACCATCGTGGTGAACTTTGACCTCCCTGTAAACCAATCAGAAGAGCCAGACTATGAGACCTACCTCCACCGTATAGGGCGGACGGGACGCTTTGGGAAAAAAGGTCTCGCCTTCAACATGATTGAAGTGGATAAGCTGCCCCTGCTTATGAAAATACAAGACCACTTCAGTAAGTAGCAGGCTTTCACATTCCCAGTAGGAGGAGCTCAGAGGCCATGTGGACAGTCAGGGGTTGTGTGAAGCAGAAGCCATGAGGGAAAAGCTTCTAATTCATGGGATCAGAGTCATAACACAGGCCAAGTGATTGATGCTTGTTAAATAGAAGGTAAGTGTCAAGCAGAATTCACCGAAGCTCATTCTGCAATCTGTAGAATTTTATGCCCATAGAGTGAGTGGTACCACAAGTAGGATTTATTGTGTCCCAACTTCCTCTTTTGTTTATAGCTTCCTCTCCTCTCGTGTCACCCTCTCGGACAGGACAGGCCTGACTTCTGAGCTCCACAGCCCTTTCCAGCCCCAGACCTAAACAAGCAGGCTGAGCTAGCCTGCTGGGGCCCCAAACTGGCAGAATGCACTCATGGGAACCTCAAGGTTTTTACCACCTGATAGCTCTGCCTCCTCCCATGCACGTGCTTTCAAAAGCCAAGTGTAGTAGCACATGCTTTTAATGAGGGCACTCAAGCGGCAGAGGTAGGAGGGTCTCTGTGAGTTCAAGGACAGGCAGAGCTACACAGTGAGACTCTGCATTGAAAGAAAACAAACAAACAAAATTACCCCAAGCCCAAGAGAGCACAGATGTGGTAGGGAGCATGGCAAGAGGCATTAGGTGCCATCTTCACGGATGGAGCTCTGTCGGAAGCAGTGGGCACGCTCCTCAGAAGTGGACTCACAGAACACTTGGAACAGAATCTGTAAAGGTTTTCAGGCTGACTGCTGCATGTTCCACTGACCCTTGAAAGAATTGCCTAGGCACCCCATCTTAAGTTACTTGGGTGTCGAGGTGAGAAGCACCCGTGAAGGCCACTACTGCTGTGCTGAGCTCTTGGGAAGTAACTACAGTGTCAAGGCTTGGTCCTCCCTAGCTTTTCTCACTGAGCCTGTCTTTTGCACAAGGTGTCTAGATATGTACATGCCGGACCCAGTCCACTTGATGCTGTTTTAGTTGATGTGGGTCAGCTATTTGGTGAGTATCCCTTACTTATCATGGGCTTTCTATACAAAATTCACAGGAGCCCTTTGTTTCTTAGAAGGGGTTTCTCTGTGTAGCCCAGGCTGTCTTTGAACTCACTCTGTGTAGACCAGACATCAAACTCACAGAGATCCACCTGCCTCTGCCTCCTCAGTGCTGGGATTAAAGATGTGCACCACCACATCCTGCTTAAGATCTTGTATTTTCAAAGATGTCACTCTCATCAGAAACTTATCACTGGCCAGAATGGCATCCACCTAGGACCTCGGATGACACTGGTCTCTTTCGCTTTCGTTCTTTCAGATAGCAATATTAAGCAGCTTGACCCAGAAGACATGGATGAGATTGAGAAGATCGAATATTGAAGAGAGAAAGGCCTTTGTTGTTTGTGGGCTGTCCTAGTTTACGTGAGAATGTTTCAGCAGAGTTTGAAGATAATTTCTGTGTTGAGGCTCTGTCAAGGTGAAACTGTCCCAGATAACAAATAAATGCCATGGCTCTCTTCACCCGAGACCTGAGGGCTCTTTGAAACTAAACTGATTCGAAGCATGAGAGTGCAAGATTCCTTCTAACCTGTTTATAGGTAATGATGCTCTCGGGGCTGCTCCCAGGGCTTTCTGTTTAGTCTGTACGCTGTGTAGATCATGCGTGGCCACAAGGGGGCAGTAGAACGTCACCAATTTTTAGAATTAGGCTGGCAGGATAGAGAGAATAGCCATCGGTTTTCAGGCCTCACTCACAGACTGCCCTCTCTACATAGTCCTTTCCACGTTCCCACCCCAGATGAAAGCATAACTTAAAACTTCTGGAGAGAGAGAGAGAGAGAGAGAGAGAGAGAGAGAGAAGAGAGAAGAGAGAAGAGAGAAGAGAGAAGAGAGAAGAGAGAGAGAAGAGAGAGAGGGAGAAAGAGAGAAAAGAGAGAGAGAGCGCGAGAGAGCGCATGAGCGCATTTTGTCTTTTAATACTCCAGGTGACATCCAGAACTTCTAAATATTTCCCTCTTCTGCTTGTTACTATCTTCAGATTAGAAAAGATCTGTGTTATCTCATAGTCTTTAGAAATGTGGCTTTGTCCTAGATATTTCCAAAAAAGTGAGCAATGAAGGCTTTAAAAACAATAAGGCAGGACCTGGGGAGACGGCACAGCAGCTGGGTAAGCATGCGTGCGTGTCTGAGTTCACATCCCCAGCACACATGGAAAGGCCACACCTAGTAGAACAGGGCTGCACAGAGCCGGGAGCCAGAGACATAGACCCAGGGAGCTCATGGACCAAGTCAGTGTGTCCAATAGGGCAAGCTCCAGGGTCAGTGAGAGACACTATCCTAGAAAACAAGGTGACGAGTGGTGACATCAGCCTCTGCCCTCCTCTTCCCCACAGCATCTGCACTCTGCACGAGTACACATGTGCGCCCAGAGGCATGCACACTCACATACATGTACACTCCATACATGCATGCATCACACAAATCCACCAAAAAATTAAGCACAACCAAAGGGAGTCAAAGGTTTGTTTATAAAATTCTCATGGTAGCAGGGCAAGGTGATGCATGCCTGCAATCCCAGCATTCATTAAGCCCAGTCAGGCAGAGTTCCACAAGTCTGAGGCCAGCATAGTCAACACAGCAAGACCTGTCCCAAAATTAAAAAAAAAAAAAAAAAAAAGTTTGTTTCAAGGAAAATTTTAATCTTCCATGGACGTATTTCTACGAGCAAAAATATTCTTAGTTTCCACATTTGCTACTTAGAAATTAAATCATGAGCTTGCAACCATGGGATGAATGGCTAGATTGCCATAAAGCCAATTCACCCCTGCCAAAAACCTACAGCTCTGCCACATCCCAAGCTGCCAGTGGTGCCTCCAGTGAGTGTCCCTGCCGCCACACCGCTGTGGATGTGGCTTGTGACTTATCTATTTTGATGGTCCACTTGGATATCATTGTCCACGAGTTAATCCCTACGTTGCAGGCTCCTCATGTAACATACATACATGTATATATCATACATCCTTGTGCTAACCAACATGGAAAGGGGAATGAGTGAGACCAAAGACCAGAGCAGAGAGAGTATAATGGCAGAGACCCAGTATAAGCCAGCATCAAAAGAGTTAAAGAAGACGTCACACCAATGGGTCCCTAATGGCCTCTAGACCAGCTGTAGATAGGCTAGACCAGGCCTCCTACAGAGGGGTGGGGACATACCTAGCAACATGGCAGTCTCCTAATATGGGTCCCCTGAGGCAATGTTCCAGACCAGATCATCCTGGGAATTACTGAAAGAGCCTAGGAAAACCTACCAGTCCCTTGTCCTGGGTAAACAAAGTCAGATGCTGAGGATAGGATCCAGAAGTACTTAGGTACAGAGCAGAAAGTGTTGGCAGAGCAATGGGTAGAAAGACCACTGTTTAACAAGTTGTGGAGTCAGAGAGATTCGCAGAGACAGTTTGCCCATGAAGCCATCATTTGGGAATCTCTGCTCCACTGTTTACACTGAATCGGCTTTCCTCTCTATAATTAGAAACTGTCATTCCTGTGTACTCAGTACCTCATGCAAGATGGTACCCATGACAGCAAATCCATGAGTATTTACTCTCCTAATAAGGAAATACTTTTCTTCTTTCGCTGTCTCCTCATTCAGTAACATTTTTCCTCATTCGAACCCCAATAGTAAGACATGATACACGTGAGAGACATAATAAGGTATTTTTGTCTCATGATTTGAGAAAGGAGTTGGGCTCTCTACCCTACTCAATTCAGCCTTGGTGTATGCTATATAAACCCCACATATACACTATTTCCAGTGTAGACCTCTAGTAAGGCCTGAGCAGGTCCCCATAACTACAGGAGCCTCTGGTAAGCTCCACCTGGCAGCACTTCCCACAGGGTCTGCAAACACTGTCGTGCCCTTTGTCCCTCTCCTCCCAGCCCTTTGTCTCACCACCTAGGAGGCAACAAGGTCACAACTGTTTTAAACTGCTATCACAGTCTGGTGAGTCAACCATCCAGAGACTTTTACAGGAGCAGCTCCTTACTCAGAACTGTAAGCAGCTTTCATATCTCCACAATGGCGTGGCTGAGGTCTTCTCTCTCTGAGTGCTGGCTGGAAGAAAGAATAAATGGAGAAGCAAGAAATAGCCAGATGGTTTCAGAGCATCTGTGAGCTGGCTTAATCAGCTGTGTATTCCTTGGCACCAGAGACTAAACCAGATCCAGGAGGTTTATATTGGCCAGCTCAATACTGTTAGCCTACTGAACTCGGCGATTACGTGTGGCAGGGTTGTGATTTGCAGGGGAACTGTGAGTGATCACCTCGCCTGGGCCCTGCTGCTGTGGTGTTAGGTGCAGAATCTACGGCAGCTGTTAATAATTGGAAAGGCAAAAGAGTTGCCCGTGGTCTGGTCGGATGTCTGACAGCTCAAGGGACGTTGTTGTGTTTAGAGAGAGTGTTGGTCCTCCTCAGTGGAGCTTGGTCACCGGGAAAGCCACTGGCAGTCTGCACACATGAGCAATGATGGAAAGTCTCAGAGGATTGTGGGAGTGGTCAGGAGTGGGGAAGTGAGCAGTTCCTTACAAGACACGGGGGGGGGGGGGGGGGGGGGGGGGGGG
>CM052706.1:80299296-80418927 GCA_028551405.1 Uromys caudimaculatus
AGCGGGCCTCACAGAGCTAGCACTGGGTGTCTACTAGTCTTTCAGGGGAGCTACAGAAGGTTCTATTCTCTTCAATCCTGACCACTCCAGCCCTCAGCCACTTCCAGGGAATAATCAGGAATAGCTAAGACCTGCATCATCTTGCCCCACAACCCGTGAAATATAGCCTAACTATATGCTTTGAGGAACACTAACTTTTAAAATCCACCTTGGGAGAATTATATATCACTCAACCCCCTCAGGCCTGTCTGATGGCTGCTTCCCCCTCTCCTCCTGCTTCCCCCTCACTTCCTGGGATAATGTTTTCATCCAGATTCTGCCTCCTTATTTGCCGTGGGCATCCCAGGTCAGTTGAGCCATGCTCTGGCCTATTCATATAGTGTTGCCTGGCCCATTATCTCTAGACACTGTTCTGATTTCTCCTATTGCTTTGCAAACTATTGTTTACAATATAAGTGAGACTGAAGCGTCATTCACCGATTTATCTACATTTTCTACATTGGTGTGGGAGGGGCCACGTGCATGCCACAGCACACATGTGGAGGTCAGAGGAGACTTTAATAGTTGGTTCTCTCCTCTCACCATGTTGGTTCTGACATGGAACTCGGGCTCCCAGGCTTGGTGGTAAGTGCCTTCGCTACTGAGCCACCTCCCTGACCCCTTTTTCATAACCCCGCCCCTCCATGTGTGCAGGACAGGCTCTCATTGTACAGCCCTGGCTGGTCTGGAACTCGGTATTTAGAGCAGGCTGGCCCCAACCTCACAAAGACCCATCTGCCTCTGCCTCCTGAGTTAGATTAAGGCGTGTGCCCATTCTCCGTGTTTAATGTACAGTTTCTGCTTCAGACAGAATTTAACACACTTCTAGTAAAATAACAGGAAGTGTACATGAAATGTCCTGGAGCTTGGTGAGAATGACTGTCTAGCTGCCCCACAGAAGGCCCCAGGGCTCAGCTTTACAACTGCACAGCCCACACTGACCAGCGTTTCTACCTTCCACTTCTGGGGAAGTTAGAAACAAGCAGAAAGCTATAATACTACAAGGAAATGAGCTCTGGCAAGAGTCCTTACTGTCCTTCTTGACCAGAACAACTATGTGTTTATTTCAGTTTTGAAATACATCTTCAAGAAATAAGGGATGCTCTCCTATTTTGAACTTAATAATTTCCTAAGCTAAAATGAATAGTCAAAGAACAAATGGTTACTTGTACTGGATTGTAGAATCAGTGCAAATTTGGCATAAAATGATCTCTGAGGCTCAGCCCACTAAGACACCATGTTTCCAGGACACCACAAAGAAGCAATAGACGTGAAGAATATAAGCCCTGGAGTCTTCATATAGACTGTTGCTCATAAGTGAGAGGGATGGGGGGGGATTAGCATCTAATCGCACTGTCCTCCCTCCCAGATCCACTGGCGTCTCCCCCGTGTGACTATGTCCTTACACCTTGCTCCATCAGCTTATGCAGAATATAGGTTATTTTAGTTTAATATTCCTATTATAAAGGCAATAAAACAGCAAGTGCTAGTGACCAAGATGTCATCGAAAACTCTCCTCAGCTTCAGCAGTTATATCCTGATGTGCCCTCTTCACCTTAATAGGAACAGAGTTCTTCATAGTACCTGTCTGATGGCGAAATAACCAAGTGGGTTTCCCCTGTTGTTCTCAGTCTCCGGGGTTATTATTTAATAGTACTAATTGGTTAGATCATCCTGTCCAGTGAATAGGCACTAAATCTTCATCCCTGATCATGTGGTACCCAGCTTTCCAACATGACAAGCAATGCTGCACAATAGTTTGGATTATTTCTTGGGATTAAAGATGCTACGTTTGAGTGCCACGTCAAGAGACTGGAGCATTTTTATGCCTGTCAGTAGATAGTAGCAAACTACTTCCTGAGACCAAAACTATACCATCAGTCTGTCCTCACCTCCCATCACCGTCCGTCTGTCCTTACCTTACCATCAGCTGATATTTTCATTGCAGGCTGCATGCTCACTTGTTTTGATTCACATTTTTCCCCGTGCAAACAAGATTACTTCTCTGTATGTTATTCGTCATCTGAAAACCATCTGTAGTATCGTCTGTCTTGTAAGATCATAATGTTATCCTTATCCAGTTGTGTGAGATACATGTGTGGTTTTTTTCCAGATACAATAAAGATATTAACCTTTTTATTGAGAATATATTTTCCATATGCCTCCCTTTTCAACTTTAGATTATAGTCCCACATAAAATTATACTGCCCAGAGGTTAAGAACATATACTGCTCTTGCAGAGGACCTGAGTTCAAATCTCAGCACGCACATCGGGTGGCTCATAACCACCTAGAATTTCAGTTCCAGGGGTTCTAATGCCTCTGATCCACTTGGGCACTTCTCTCTCTCTCTCTCTCTCTCTCTCTCTCTCTCTCTCTCTCTCTCACACACACACACACACACACACTCTCTCTCTCTCTCTCTCTCCTCACACACACACACACACACACACACACTCACACACACACACACACTCTCTCTCTCTCTCTCAAAAATATTTTAATTATTTAATCTTGTAATGTGCTCATAATCTTGTGATTTTTTTTCTTAGTCTATTCTAAAATGAAACACTACTCTAGAAACATTTTAATTTTATGCTAGGTTATTTTGTGATTTTAATATTA
Organism: Uromys caudimaculatus; assembly: GCA_028551405.1. NCBI lineage: Eukaryota > Metazoa > Chordata > Mammalia > Rodentia > Muridae > Uromys > Uromys caudimaculatus. The sequence goes on from CM052706.1 coordinate 80,301,960, forward strand.
GTTTTATTTACATAGCATTTGTGTATTCTCATGCCATGGTATGAGTGCGGAGGTCAGAGGACAATCTTCGGAATTCAGTTCTCTCCTTTAACCGTATCGGGTCCAGGCACTGAACTAAGGTTATCAGCCTAGCATCCAGTGCCTTGGTTGTACGTCAGTCCATCTGAAACACTGCAATGTGAGGCATATCAAACTGACTCTACTTTTTCCTCTTAAAATATAGTTAACTATGAGGCTGCAGGTTTAGCTCCATGGTAGAGAACTTGCTCTCCATTCAATATCCTGCAGCACACTGGGGCGGGGTGAGTTGGGGTAGAGTTTAGTTCTAATGCTTCTAACACCTCCTTTAAGAAATCTATTTTGCATTTTCTTCTGCTATATCCTTTTTCGTAATAAGCTTCTATATCCTGAACACATAAGATTCTGGGGATCTATAAATTTGTTTTTTTTCTTGTGCCAGATTTTTGTTTGGTTGGTTTGGGTTTTGGTTTTTTTTTTTTTTTTTTTTTTTTTTTTTCTTTAAGATGTATTATGTATACAGCGTTCTGTCTGCATGTACACCTGCAGGCCAGTAGAGGGCACCAGATCTCATTATAGAAGGTTATGCTTGGGTAGAGGCCCCAACAGCAAGCTCTGGCTTGATGAAGGCCCTTTTACCTGCTGTGGCCTGTCTTCCAGGTCCTGTCCAGCTCTGCAATCCTTTACATTTGTGATGCCTCTGAGCCAGCAGCTTCAGCCACTGCTGCTTCCTCAGTCTACAGACAGCAGAGCCTTGTCTACTGTATTTCTTTCTTTTGGGGACCAACACTCTAACCAGTGCTGGGCACCCAACATGTGTTCCCCAGGCATGGGAAGAGAATGGAAAGGGGGAAAACAGGTAGCCGCTGTATACGGATGAGGTTTGTGTGAGCCAGCACATTTTGCAGCACTGACTTTGGTGTAAAAACAGGGATCTCCGGGATACTGTTAGCTTCTGGATCCCACGATTCCAGAATGCTTACCCAGGTGAGACTGCAAAAGGAAGAAGGGGTTACAGCACTAGTTACAGTTATACTTGAAACATATAGATAGATAGATAGATAGATAGATAGATAGATAGATAGATAGATAGATAGATAGATAGATAAAGCTTGGAAACACAAAGCCACTTGGCACATTATGGGATATGGGAACTGTATGACTATGGGTGACTTCCTACATGCTTGTTGCTGTCTACTGCAGAGACTGAACACTTTGAAGGAAGCTCTTGTCAAAGACAAGAAAACAGTAGATCCCATTTGAAGCCTTCCTGGCATAGCCCTTAACAGCCTTGCTCTGAGCTGCTCTGTGCTCCTCAGGGGAAAATTCTATCTGAGAAGAATTTCAAAGTGTTTGTGAACAGCTTGCTTGACTTTTATTATAGTTTGGAAGCATTAAGGCTGTGATCACAGCTAGGTATAGTGACATAAACCTTTCATTCCAGCACTCAGGAGGCAGAGGCAGGAGGATCTCTTGAGTTTAAGGTCAACGCAATCTACATAGTTCCAGAGGCTACATGGACCCTGTCTCAAAAAAAAAAAAAAAAGACTATGATCAGCCCAGAGGTTGACATGTGACAAGCTGTCCCACCAGGACCAAAAAATCCTGAAGACAGAAGAAACGATTAAACCAGCTGACCAGTGATGCCTCAACACCGTTCAAGAGCATTATTTTAAAAGCTGGAATGCTGAGCCTGTTCATGAAGGCTATAATCCTAGCTATTCAGGAGCCTGGGGCAGAAGACGCACAAGTTCAATGCCAACCTGGGCAGTTAGACCTTGTCCCAAAGGGAAGGGGGTGGTAGGAAGAGATTAGCTCAGTGGTAGAGCCTACCATGTGTGAAGTCCTAGCTTCAACTTCTAGGAGCACACTTGCACATTTGCACATGCATTCAAGTAATACACACACACACACACACACACACACACACACACACACACACACACACAGAGGCACGCACACACAGAGGCACGCACACACACGCACCACACACCTCTGATTAAATTGAGCATGGTGGCATACACCTGTAATCCCAACACTTGGTATACTGAGACAGGAGGATCATGAGTTTGAAGCCAGTCTAGGCTACCTAGGGGGACCTTGATAAAAAGAAGGGGGACCCTCTGAGGAATGTGGTTCAGTGACTGTGTGTTAAATGTAAGGAACTGAGTTCGATCCCTAGCATCACAAGAAAAGTTCTTTCTTACTGGAAGAATTTTTATGAGACTAAAGTGTTGACAACTTTGTCGTTCCCAGAACTTGCAGGCACAAGCCTTCCCCTCCCTCCACACCCCCCCCCGTCCCGCCTTAGTTCTTTGGTACGTTTCTTTCTCCTCGCTTTTATGGGGGTGGGAAAACTGTCTTGAGCAAGCAGAAAGCTTTATCCAAGGTGTTTGGCATGGAATCTGGGTTCTAGGAAAGATTTATGTCTTGGTCTTTTGGCACTGCTTCCTGTTAGCTCACTTGAAATAACTGAGTAAATGAGTTCACTTTATCCTCTCCAAGTGGAGCCTAGGGCAGCGTGGTACCCAGCTGGGGTCCGCAGGGACCTGAGGCAATGTTCATGTCTCAGTCACTTACTCTGAGCTCAACCCGTTTTATGTCTATCTGAGATCATTAAATTGAGGTGGGCAGGGCAGAGCCTAGGAATAGATGGTGTAATGGAAACCCCAGTGGGGGTCAAGGGTAAAAGCATGGATAAGGGGGCCACTGAGAAGACTGTCTGCTCTACCCTCTCTCTCTCCCAGCCACTGGTCTTTGGGACAGGAATAAGGCTGGTTGCTTTGAGTTTTAGCTTCAGGGGAGCTCTTCCAGAAAGTTCTCCCAAGCTGGGCATTGGGCACACATTTATAGTTAGAACACATGAGATGCAGCAGAGGCAGGGGACTGCCACAAGTTCCAGGCTATCACTTGCCTTCTCTCCTGCTGACCTGTTACCGTCTTATCTCTAAACCCCAGAACAAGGTTGGTTGGTCGCTCCAGAAAAAGGAACATGAATCTTCCTACTTGGACTTTTGGGCTGGAGCAAGGCTATCGCTCTCATGTGGGTTAGCAAGATGGCTTGGAGCGAAAAGGTGCCTGCCACCAGTTCTGCTGACCTGAACTCTTGGGACCTACAAAGTAGGAGAGAAATGACTCCTGCAAGCTGTCCTCTGACCTTTACTTGCTGGCAGTGGCGTAGGTGCATTCACATGCACACACGGACACACACAATAAATAAATATAAATATAAAACAAAACAAACAGAAAAGGATTTGCCAAGCAGCTCTGTTGTCATCTTAAGGAAGCAGGACCAGAAAAGCACAGAGAGGGCATCTGAGAAATGAGTCAGCAGGTAAGAGTACTGGCTGCTCTTCCACAGGACCCAGAGTGGGTTCCCATTCCCCACGTGGTGGCTCACAACCACCTGTAAATCTAGTTCCTGGGAGATCCAATACCTTCTTCTGGCCTCAGAGAGCACAGGTTCACACATGGTACACAGACATCCATATAGACAAAACACCCATGCACGTTACAAAAAGAAGATGCACAAGCTGCAGCCCAGGTTCTATATCTGCCCAGCCACCCAAGAACACTCCCATAAAACCCTCCAATCTTCCCCCGTGCTAAGCCTAGTTCCCCCTTCCAGGATCCTCTATGAAGGCTGGTGGAACTGTTACAGCTGTTTGCACGTGGGTACCTAACTGACCATGTGCCCATGTCTGTAAGAATCCTAAGAGAAAGAAGTGTGCCATCTTAAAAGAAAATGAATGAGTTCTGAGAAGTACTATAGACAGTTCGTGTGCTTTTACAAACGCAGCTGAGGCAACAAGTGACCTCACGCAGACTGTGGCCTGCTCAGATCTCTCCTGAATCAGCACTACCCAAACCTCAACAGACCCATGTTTCCTAAATTCAGGCTACCTTTCTAGAAGTGGACTCCATCACATGTCTGGCTAACTTGTTAGTTTGCAATCAGGGTAAAACAAGAGACCCTTCCTATTTCTTTTGTTTGTTTGTTTGTTTGGTTGGTTGGTTGGTTGCTTGCTTGCTTGCTTTTGTTGAGATATGGTCTCACTATAAATAACTGTGGCTGTCCTGGTACTTACTATGTAGACAAGGCTGGACCTTGAACTCACAGAGATCTGCCAACCTCTGCCTCCCAAGTGCTGGGATTACAGGAGTGCACCACCATGCCTGGCTTCTATTTCTTGACTCGTCATTGCACTGCAACTGCTGAGCATCGGAAATGTCATGAGCATGACTACAAAACTGGGTTTTCCATTTTCATTTTAAATGGCTGCACCTGGCAAGGTACTACCTCATTACAACAGCATGGTATAGAATGTCCTTGCATAAACTAGAGTAGCCTCTGGTCAGGTTACAGCCACTGTGAGAGGCAGATGTAACATAGGACCCACCTGAAGGAATGAATGTATTGTTAGACTACAGCTGCTGAGCAGGCCTCAATACCTCCACAGCAGCCTTCCCCCTTTCGCAGATACCAGGATGGACACCCTACCAAAACATCTTGAATCTCTAGCTAACAGACTTGCAGGTACCAGGGTTTCTCACCTGGGGAAGCAAGTTTACATCAAAGGTAGGCAGTATTGGTGGTCACACCTCCTGTTCCCACTTTCCCTGCTTCCTGCCTGGGAAGCAGAGGGTGTGGCTGTAGGTCTCTGCTGTGAAACGATCCCCCTATCTACAGAAAGATATAGGAACACACACACACACACACACACACACACACACACACACACACACACCTGCCACATGGACCCTGATTTTCTCCCTTCAGAGCCCCTCCATTCTGTTGTCTCTTGACTGTCTGTCTGTGGCATTAACGACTCTTCTAATAAACTCTATACTTCCAACAATATGTCCCAGTGTCCCCTTGAGCCCACATCCAGACCTTTGTTGTCTAGGTTATTTTCAGTCTTTGAGTGGAATCATGGAGAGGCCAAGCAGAGAAAGATGTCCTTTCCTGCATACTCAAAAAGGGGTTCTGGCAGAACACCAAGCTGAAAGCAAAGAATAGTCATGGTAGTGTGGAAGTGGAAGATGTTGCTGACATAGGAATGCCTTTCAAAAGAGGTTAGGAGGCCAGCAAGGGAAGATACAGCCAGAGAAGAGAGGCCACCAAACAGCGGCCCTTGAATTGCCTCAGCCCCAGCATGCCTTTCTCCCCTCAGATTGAGATTGCCACCCTTCCTCGCCTGGTTGCCTGGGACTCCCCTTGGGTTCTCCTCAGCTCCCCAGACTCCTGCCCCTCTCACCTCCTGGCTCAAAACAATCTCCTCTTTGATTGCCAGCTCCACCCACAGCTTGTCCAGTCATCTGCACCTAATCAGGAGTAGCTGGGCCTGAGGGATGATAAACGGGGCTTCTCATTTCAATAAAGTTTGTGTAGAATATTAGAAACAGCTGTGGGCCTCCACTGCCCCCCCCCCGTAGAACCTGTGGGGGCCAGCAGAGGGGGAGGGGATTGACATGCCAGAACATCAGGGCAGGAGTCTATTTAAAAAAGGTGCTTAGCCACCAAAGCAGAGTTAGCAAGCTTTCACATCACCATCAGCGTCTGCCTGGAGCCTCAGGCTGGGCCAGAAGCAGAGAGCACTATGCTGTCGAGGACACCCTAAGGCTGGTTGGTCTCCACTACTCAGCTGGTATTGGCTGACCTTTATTGTCAGTTATTTTACAAATGCCACATAGCTGGCTTTCTCACTTAACCAAAAGAAAATCAATTTGCTCTTCGAGATATATATATATATATATATATATATATATATATATATATATATATATGTACAATCTTTGAGACAGGGCTGCTTTAAGTGTAGTCACGTGGTAATATAACTCATCTCTAGAATGTTTCCCTCTTGCAAAACTGAAATTCTCTCTCGGTTAAACAATTCCCTACTGCCTCTTCCTAAACCCTGGCAAGCACCACTCTATTTTCCATTTCTGTGATTGTGGCTACTCTAGGGACCTCATATCAGTGAAATCATACAGCATTTGCCTTTCTGTGATTTATTGTTTTAATAATTGCATAACAGTATGTCATAAGGGGGGAGAGAGATAACTTGCAGCACAAACACGAGAACCTGAGTTTGATGCCCAGAATCCTTGTAAAAACCTGCACTTTTAAGTCCACCTCTGAGGATGCAGACACAGACACGGATCCTTAGAACCCCGAGACTGGCCAGTGCAGCCTCCTTAGTGAGCCCCAGGCCAGTGGGGGAGTCTGCTTCAAAAAGTAAAGTGGATATCACTTGAGGCACATGTACTCATACATCCATGCATACATATGTGCCCATGAAAACATGCATACACATACACACAAAATGTTACATTATATGGACGTATGTATATCATATTATTCTGCCATTACTATATGAAATATATATATATACACATAAATACATTCACACACATAGTTTCTTGCTCTTTTTTTCTCCCTATGGCTTCGTTCCCAGACTTTGTTTAAATTGGCCAAAGAAATTCATATTTTTAGTTTTCATATGCCCTGGTAGGTACCTTTCTCAAAAGGCTGAGGCACTACCCATAGCTTCTAAGAGGGCTGTTTCTCCTTCAACTTCCCCAGCACCAGGTGTGATCATTCTAAAGTTTCAGTCCCCTGGTACATGAACATCAGTATCACATTTTTTTTTCCGAGACAGGGTTTCTCTGTGTAGCCCTGGCTGTCCTGGAACTCACTCTGTAGACCAGGCTGGCCTCGAACTCAGAAATCCACCTGCCTCTGCCTCCCAAGTGCTGGGATTAAAGGCGTGCGCCACCACTGCCCGGCTCTCACGTTTTTAAGTATGCATCTCATTGACTATTCATGAAGCACCTTTTCATAAATTCATTGGCCATTCAGTTTTCTTGTCTATAAACCATCTATTCGTGTCTTTTGCCCTTTTTCTGCTAGGTTATAGTTCTCTCTTATGGATGGGTAAGGACTGCATTGTGTATTACAGATGTGAACCCTTTATTCATGATATATATGGAAATATTTTCCCTGCTCTGTTTATATCTGCTATCTTCCTTTTGCTCTATAGAGTCCAGATTTTCTATTTTGTTAAGAAAAAATTTCAGATTCTAGATTGTATAGTCTCCTAACACTACATTCTCATGAAAAAAAATCTTTAAATCTTACATTTAAATCTTGCCTCTCTTTAAAATAAAAAGGAAGTAGAAAACTCAACTATTTTTTTCAATGCAGACATAGTATATTATATTCTTATTATGGTTAGTATATAGTTTAGTTCTCTAATGTTCACATGCCATTGTGCAGGCTCATACACACACACACAAACACACACACACATACACACACATGATATATATGGGGTATGGCTCAGCTGTTAAGTAAGAGCACTTCTTGCTCTTCTATAGAAGCCAGGTTCTGTTCCTAGCACCTATATCAGTCAGTTCACAATTCTCTATATCTCCAGTTCCAGGGGAAGCTGACACTTCTAATCCTTGAGGTTAACCCTTCTAACCTGCATTCGTGTGTGTCACATGTACATACATGCATGCACGCACATGCACATAGACACAAACATAATTTAAAATTTTTAAAAATCTTTGAACAAATAAATGTAAAACCAGCTTAAATTCTTTCCAGCTATCAGAGACTGAGAATGCCAGTAGCCCTTCAAAACAAGCCAGACTCAGGCCATAGAGGTGGGGCCGGAGGGCGGGGGATACTGTCCATACCTCCTCATGTGCTTCTTCTGGAACCAACACCTACTACTAATAGCACTGCTCTTTCTATAAGCAACAAGGCTGGGAGTCCCAACTTTCCATCCCTTGGCAAATTGTAGGCTCTTGTTTCTCAGCCCGGGAGCTTATAGTCTCTGCATTCAGCTTTGTAACACTTTGTAACAGGCTTTGGCCCTGTAAACCTATTTCTGCTTCCCCAGCTGCTCCTTATTGGTCTCAGCCACTAGAGGGAGTGTGCAGGCTGGAATGGAAGGCTAGACAAGCTCCTAGTGCTCCCAGCAAGTAGCACCGGGATGGTGCCTCCTTCCTCAGCAGTGGCAGGCCCATCCTACAATAGCAGGTGCATCCAGTTTGCAGGCCTTCCACATTTGTAACCTCATCGTGTACCCCACTATCCACAGCCAGCCCTATACTCCTGCCCAAGAGACTCCAGAGTCAGCTGGCAGATGCTGGCTTCTCAAAGGTGTGGGTACACGAGCCCTTCCTTTTCACTCAGGACCTTGCCACCAACTGAGTGGTGTCCCTTCTTCAGAGGCCCCTTTCTTGAGAACTTCCCCTCTGTTTTCTCCAGCCCTGAAGGTGACCCTGCAGGTGTAGCCTCCCCATACCCTTAGCCTTCTCTTGTTACCCTCCCTTGCCTAATTAACTTTGGACTTTGTCATCAATTCCTTGTGCTAAATGTTCTTTTTTAGCTAGTGCATGGTTTCTGTCTCCCGACAGCACCCAATTGGCACAAATAATGAGGATCTGAGTTTTTTCTGGAGCTGGAGGTTGCTTCTCTTGGCTGCCCTGCACACAGCTTCCCTCCCTCCGCCATTCCCAGAATTATTTGGCTGCTAGTTACCAAGGAGATGGCTGACAATTTCCAGTTGCCAAGCCTCCCCCTGAAGCCTATAGAGACATTCTGGGAACTCCCTACTCCTTCCTGAGCCCTCGCCAGAAAACTCAGAACACAGGGCCAGGTTGGGGTGGAGGGCTTTGAAAGGAGGAAAGGGAAGCCAGCCAGTGCTGAAAGATGGAGAAAGAGGCTGGAGGTTTCTGTGGACTCTGGTTTCCTCCACAGATCCCAGGTGCCTGGCCTGCCGTCAAAGACTGAGGGCTGGCCTTGATGGACACCCTCTCTGCACACAGAGATACTCGTTGGATTTAGCTCAGGTGTAACCTGTGTCTTCTAGACAGACCTTTTACCAGAAAATAACAATCCCCATACTGTCACCTAAGAGAAGTCCCTGATGCTTTTATCTAGGGAAAATCCAGGGAATAACTTGGCAGCTGAAGGCTGGCGAAGGAAACTTGGACATTTTGTTGGCATCAAGCAGCACTTAACAGCCAGTGAGACCTAATGTCACAGCCCATGCTCTGTTTGATAGTAACAAGAGCAATGCCAACCACAACAACGGTGACTCTTACTTCACAAACTTGAGTGTGCGAAAATACACATTTCTTTATTTCATTAAAATCAGAGTTGGTCCCAGAGGCTTCCTCCGCCTTCCAATATCCACCAGAATCTAGGAGGATATTTTCGTTTCTCCAAAAGTTACATGTTGCTAGGGCAACATTAATTAGGGGTAGACTTTTAAAAAGCAGTTAGGACTCCTTCACTGGGAGTGGGATTGGTGTCCTTGGTGAAGAGACCTTGTTCCCTTTTGCCCATCTGCCACATCAGGACATGGTGCTTGTCCACTCCAGAACAGAAGTATCTTGACACAGTCTTAGAAACGGAGAGCAGTCCTAGCCATTCAGCCTGGCCTTCCATCGCCTTGATCTTGTTTGGTTTTTTATTTGTTTGTTTATTTTAGTGTTTGGTTTACCAGGACAGGATTTCTCTGTGTAGCCCTGATGTTCTCAACTCACTCTGTAGACCAGGCTGGCCTCAAACTCAGAGATCTGCCTGCCTCTGCCTCCTAAGCGCTGGGATTAAAGTGTGAACTACCACCACCCAGCCAGCACCTTAGTCTAAAACATCCCAACCCCAGACTACTTCTTCTAAATCACCACTTCTGCTCTTCTGTGTTAGTAAACTAAGAAATTTGGGAGGCTCAACAAAAGGGGGAGAAGATCTCTAACCCCACCCCCACGTCCCCCACCTTCATCCAGGCGGCTGACTTTTTCCTCCCTGCCTGGGGTGGGACCTGTGCATCAAGGGTATAACATCTCTCAGCCCCTGTGCCATGCTTCCCTAGGGTTATCGCTCCTGGTGCCTCCTGACTTCTGAGGAAGAGTTTTCTCTGCTCTAACCGCCCCCACAGCCTTGCTCCTTATTCACCCCCAACATACCTCAACACCTACTCCATAAATTCAAACTTTCAAAGCATTAGGAAAACTCTGTTCCTAACGTAGCGGAGAGCTGTGTGGCAGTGTAGAACTGGACACAAGGCTGAAGCAGCAGTGGCTTTATTTTTGCATATGATTTTAAGGTATATAAAATACATTATTATATTTCATTAATGAATACTTTAATAGTTGTTTTAAAATAGGAGCACAATACATAGTCATGAAAGGATGACGTCACATAATCCAAATAACAATAATTTTCTGATATCATCTAATAAATGATAACACAGGAAAAATGGAAAAGTGTGTGTGTGTCTGTGTGTGTGTGTGTGTGTGTGTTTTACTGAGAACAGAACCTAAAACCTCGCGTAAGCTAAACACACACTCTGTACTACTGTGTTACCCACCAGCCTTGTAGTCACTTTTTTAACCTTACCTCTTTTTAACTTACGTGAACAAAAATACACAGTTCTTTATTTTTAATGCAAATTAAAAACAAAAGGGGAAGATTTTACATAAATTGGCCTGGGAAAGGCCTAATGTGAAGAGGCCCCTCAAATGATGAAACAGGTGGAAGTTTATTAATTTCCAGACACTTTCAGCACCAGAAACAAGACCTTCTTTCCCACAGCCCCAGTGGGTGTACTAGCTCCTGTCACACCCTCAATATCTCTGTTCTTTCCTTCCCCCTGTGACCTGCTCATCTCTCTTTCCCCACCACCCAACTAAGGCCTCCTTCATTTCCTCTCCAGTCTCCAAGGCACAGTTTACAAAGTGACTGATCAGTGACTGTAGCTGGTCCTCTGTCCCTCTTCTCCTTCTCTCCGTTTTGAGCACAGCAAGGGTGTCCTGACTGTGCAGCCTCTGACCCGTATCCTCTCTGGCTCCTCAGATCATCTCCTGCTGGTGTCTCCAAGGGCCCATGTTGGCCTCCAGAAGTGCACATGGAAAAGCTATCAACTTCCAGAAGCATCTGCTTCCTCTGCTGCAGCTGTTCCTATCCTTCCACACTCTGCCTCTGAAGCCCAGATACCGCAGAGTCAAGTTCCAAAACGGTCCAGACAGGCCAGAGAGCTGGGTTAAAACACACAGCACAAAAGGCTGAGTCTGCAGTCGTCTCTAAGAGGCAGGGAGGTGAAGACAAGACAAGAGGCCGAAGGACGAGAGTTACCTGGCTCTGAATTTAGCAAGCAGCCAGTGTGATGTAGCTATTGCCTGTGACAGGGCAGAGGTGGGTGTGGGAGGCAGTAGCAGGAAACCTGGGTGCCCGTGTCATTCACGCTTCTACATAGTCGAGAGACACAAGGAAATGCTTGAACTACCATGTCCTTTCAGATGTAAGAAGGTCTTCCCAGCCTCCCTCACGAGCCTGGTTAAAGGCTCAAGATGGAGCAGTGCAATCATGTCCTAATGGTCAACACATACCACCTAACAGGAGCAATGAACACCTCACACTGTATCTAGCTGGAAGGATTTTGAGTATTCCATCAGAAGAGAATTAAGTCAGTTCCACAGACCCCTGGCTGGGCAGAGTGACCCAGGGTGCAAGAGCAGACAGAGACAAACTGAAAAATGTCCAGACCTGGAGAGCTATATGGCACAGGGAAAACAAAGGTGGGGAAAACTTGAGCATGTTTAGAAAATGTGCCTAGCAGAGCTTCCTCGTGGAGTTACCGAAACGCCTACACCATCCATCTCTTCCTACCTTCAGACTCCCAAGGAAAAATCAGCTCTCTTGGGTACCACAGCTTCTCCGTGCAAACAATCACATGAACAGAGTCTTTGTAACAAATCTCTTCCTGAGGGGCTAGGGTGTGCTTCGGTGGTGAGTGCTTGCCTAGCATGTGGAAGGCCCTGTGTCATCCCCAGCAAAACAGTTTATACTAAAATAAAATACATCTTATTGGTTCTATTTCTTTGGGGAAAAACTGCTGAATATCCCTTTTCCCCCAACTTTCTCTCCTAGTGTGTCCTTATTTAAAAAAAAAAAAAATGTGTGAACTGAGAGGCCCACCGGAATCTTCTGTGGTTCTGCTGCCCCTAGATAAGAAAGAGAAAGCTGGACTAATTTTGCAGGCAGCATAGAATAACTTCTGGGGCAGCGCAAACCCTTCTCACAGGCAGGAGCATCCTGCAAACATTTCCTAATTCCTACTGCCTCGGTCCTACATTCCCTCCAGAGGCAGGCTACCAAATGCCTTGAGTGGGAGGCAGTACAAGGTCCTCCCCTATCCCCCAAAGCTATCCAATTGTTTTTTCTTATCCATTCTAGTTGCATGTGTGTGTTTATGTTTGCATATGAGGGAGCACACACGCAGGGAGCAATGCCTGAGCACGTGGAGGTCCAAAGTTTATGTCAGGAGTAAGCCTCAACCACTCTTCCACTTATTCAATGAGGCAGAATCTGTCCGTCAAACAGAGCTCATCTCTCTAGCCTGCTTGCTCTGGGGATCTCCTGTCTCGGTCCTCTGATGTTGGAATTGCAGGTGGGCCACCATGCCTGTATGACATTTACATGGGTTCTGGGGATCCAAACTCCAGTTCTCAGGCGTGCATGGCAAGTGCTTAACCACTGAGCAATCTCATCAGCATCTAATAAGGTTCTGATGATTCCAACTTTGAAAAACAAAATGAGTGATTCATAGGAACTGGTCGCTGGATCAGGCGCACCAGTCTTCACTACCCAGTCAGAATCTGAGTCTCAAAACCCACCTTCTATTCTGTTCTCCATATGAGCTGAGGGAATGGGGGGCTCAAGACTCCAAGAAGGAATGGGAGACCTTGGCCATGGGTTGGGAAAAAGGGAGTTAGAGTCTGTTCTTGGGGCTACTGTCCTAGGGCAAAATGAAAATGGGCAACGTGCCACAAAGAGCATCTCTGGACCCAAGAAGAACCTGCCTAGCTAGCATTTGCCTCGACAGTGATCCTGTCACCAGAACCTGACACCAGACATCAGATCTCCTGTCTCACTGGGGTCCAGGAATCTCACCCTCCCCACAACCCTGCCCAAGAGGATGGAAAAATCTAACCCCATGTCGGAGGGTCACTCAAAGACTGTGAGGGCAGCAGGACATGATAGCAGACACCCAAGATGAGGAATCAGAGAACCTTGGAGAAAATGCTGTTCTCCTGCAGCTCCAGATGCTACACTTCATCAGCTAAACTCAGTCAGGGGCACAAATGGTGCACCTACTGTATACTAGGCAAGGCTCACCTGTATATGTGAAAGTGTTCACATGTACAGAGGGGTGAATCATATCCAACATAAAGTGCATAAAATTTTAAGGCTTTATGAACTATGGCCCTACTCAAATCATGAAATAGGACATTACCAAAATCCAAATGTACACAACATACCAATATAAATTTTCATGCAATGTTCACAATGTACTGCAACTTAGAGTGTAATACCATTTATCTATGAAGTTAACAAGTTCCAAGAAGTTGGAAACTTCTTGAAATCCCATACTCCACTTACGTTTGACTCTTCCTACTAAGCCTCTTCTCACAAAATGGGGGGAAGGGTGCAACCCAAGAAGGGATGACGGACAGTCATCAACCTTAGGCGCCCTTCCTTGGGAGCCCAGTGTTGAGCAGGTGGCAGATCTTTAGGCTGGAGGCCTTATTCACCACCACGTTCAGTGACACTCTCTGATATCATTCTGTTGGAAATACAGGTCTTCTCAGTCAGGCCCGCCCCTCCCTAACCCTACCTTATGGATAGAGTGAATTATCAGGTAAATAATTCATGAGTTATCAGGGCAGCGAGGGTAACAGGAGAGCAGGGGTATCAGGAGGGCTGAGGTTGGCAACCTGAGCCTGATCCCCCATCTTCCCAGGACTCCTCTGCCCTGAAGAGAGTGAGTCAGGAGTTAGGCGGGGAGCCTCAGGTGCCCTGATGGGGCCATGGTGTGTCTGAGTGCTCATCACAGACCATTCAGCTGCCGGCTGCTGATACTCTTCTGCCTACTGCATCCAGGGGCCTCAGGTGAGTGACACTCAGACCCTCCTCCATCCCCATCTCACATCCCTTTTGCATTCACATGGTCATTTAATGGCATCCATCTGCTAACATTTACTTGGCATGTACTAGCTCTAATACTTAAGGTGCTGCTCCATTGTTAGCTGATAAATCGATGGAGTTGGCTGGACTGGTAAAAGCTGCTCTCTTTTCCCTGGGCCACGATAGGACTTGAAGAAGCTAGTTTGTTTTTCTTCCCCAAAGAAGTAGAACCAATAAGATGTATTTTATTTTAGTAGAAACTGTTTTGCTGGGGATGACACAGGGCCTTCCACATGCTAGGCAAGCCCTCACCACGGAAGCACACCCTAGCCCCTCAGGAAGAGATTTGTTACAAAGACTCCGTTCGTGTGATTCTTTGCACGGAGAAGCTGTGGTACCCAAGAGAGCTGATTTTTCCTTGGGAGTCTGAAGGTTTGGAATCCTTACAAAGAAACCTCCAGACTCTGTGTAGCTCTCTTGTGTCCCCAGGATTGCCGTGGTCGTCAGTCTCATCAGACTGACCTTAGGATGTTTGCTGACAACACAGTCTTGGTGGTGGAGAGATGAGCTGATGGTTAAGCAATCATGAGGAGACCAGTTTGGATCCCAGAGTCCATGTAACAAACTAGGCTTCCTGGCAAGCACCTGTCTCTCCTGGAGGCCTCGAGGGGATCCAATACCCTCTTCTGGTTTCTGTCTGTGCATCTGCATACACACAAGTGCACATCCACTCACACAGACACATGTGTACACTTCCATACATATACATAGATAAGTACAATAAATCTTAAAAACAAACAAACAAAAAAACGGACTCCTGATCCCTGACCCCTTCTCAAACTTTGCGATTCCAACTCCTTAGTCTGAGGTGGAGCCCATGATTTCATATTTTTAGCAAATGGTTTCATGCATGGATATGGGGGAAGGCAGGCTGGCAGAAGTGGGGAGGGGAGGCTCTGCTCCAGGAGGCCCCTCTATGATAGTTAAGGGCCTCCAGAGCAGCTAAACAGGGAACCCCACAGGCTCCTTCAGGGACTCAGGACTGCCCACTAGCCCCAGGAGTTCACCGGACTGCCTAGGCCTACAGAATGCAAAAAAGGCTCCAGGCTATGGGATGGAATGCACCCTGGTATCTAGGCAACGCAGATATCATGGTTGTCTCTTGTGTTTCCAGGCCAACCCTATCCAACCTCGAACACCCCTGGGGAAGAGGCTTTGTCTATCCAAGGAGTGCGGGGCAGTTCTGTGGAGCTAGAGTGCAGAACGGGGCCTTCCCCGGTGGCAGTCCTCTGGAGCTTCACTGCGTTGGGTTCCCTGGTTCTCCAACCTGTGGCAGTCACCAATGGAGCCTCTTCAAAGGTGGAGTCTGGTGCATTAGCTCTGGGGGTCGTGAGTCTGAGGAACAGCAGCCTGGTGATAGAGGAGCTCCGAGAGAGTGCCCGTGGCCACTTCCTGTGCCAGACTTTGCTCGTATCCAATGGCCAGGTCCATACCACCTACTTGTACCTTACGCTCACCGTGCTGGGTGAGGCACCAAGTCTGATAGTTGCCAGCCATCGGCTAACCTGCCTCCTGTTTTCTATCCCTTTGCATGCACTTTCTGTTCTTGTTGCATGTGGTGAGCCCCAGATTTAAAGGATGACTCCTGGAAGTGAGGAAACATAGGATTTGGAGGAAGGGATATTCCAGATCAAGTATCTAGCCAATCCCATGGACATCAGGGCACAAGCCACTGAACATTGATTGGTCTATGTAGCAGACCAAAGGCTTCTCTGTCTTCTCCTCAGTGCCTGTGTCTAAGCCTCGGGTGCAACTGAGTGACCCATCCCCAGTAGAAGGCGTCTCTGTGGTGGCTACTTGTGCTGTGAGAGAAGGCACAGAGCCATTGACCTTCTCCTGGCACCATCACACACCCCAAGGCCCTGGAGAGGTTCTGGTGGGTCTTTCACAGCCAAGGCTCCAGCTAGATCCAGTCAACCGGACCCACCTAGGCTGGTACATGTGCAGTGTGGGGAATGCAGTCAACCAGCTCAAGAGTGATGGAACCTTCCTAGATGTCATCTGTGAGTTGGACTTGGGACACTGGATGTCCCCTTCCCACCTAAGTTTGGCTTCTGGTCCCATGGCAGAACTCCCCACATTCTTTCACAAGAATCTCCCAGCCTTCCAGAGACTCCAAAGGGCATGCAGTAGAGGATGTTTTTCCTGTTGGGAACCAAACATATCTCTCTCATGTCAAGGTTTTTAACCTTTGAAAGTCATGAGCTCTTTCTTCTAGGAAACGGGGTGTTTACTTGCATGCATGAGCTTACTTGGGGAGTGGCCTGAAAAGTTGGTCTTTATGTTGAGTGTGTAGGGCTGAGCAGCAGACCCCTTGGAGGAGCAGGAAGAAGGGCCATAACACAGAGAGGGCAGCAAGCTGGTCCTCAAGTTGAGGCTGAGGGCACCAGTTAGAAACCAGAAGGTGAAGACTGGAGGAGAATAAAGATGTTTCAATATCCAGTACGGTGGCCACACGTGTGTCTTTGGTCACTTGAGAATGTAGCCATTTGAGTTCTGTGAGTAAGGCCAAAACGCACCCATGATTTTGAAAATGTCCTTGAAGTAAGAAAACACAAAATAATACAATAACTTAAATTCAGTAGCTGTTGAAACACTGTGTTGGATATATTTAGGATAACATAAATACTAAAGTAAAAACCAGTGTGTGGTTTGATTGAATTTGCTATTTTTACTAAGACTTGACTATTAGCAATTTAAATCCACACAGTGGCCCCATGCATCTATAGAGCAATGGTGGTTGAGAGGTCTGCTTATTTGCTTGCATTTTTTTTTTTTCAGTCTAAGCTGGCCTCAGACTCACTATGTAGCCAAGGCTGGTCTTGAGCTCCTGATCCTCCTGCCTCTACCTCATGATATTCAAGAGTTTGTTAGCTTGCCCAGTGGCCCCGAGGTTTTAAGGAGCAGGGACAGATGGCACCGTCTTAGTCATACACTAGGTAGTATATGGGGATTACAAACTGAAAACATGGAGCAGTGAGGTGTGCAGGAGATCTGGGGAAAGAGGTAGAGGCAGAAAGGAGGCCGGCAGAGACTTCCAAACTCTCTGGGAGTTAGAGAGAATGTCAGGAGTGGAGATTCCAATTTTGGAGAACAGGAGAGGGCAAGACAGGCATCCAACAAAGTGAATAATAGTGCTGGCTATGGGTCTATGCTCAGAAGGTTAGCCTAGCATCTTTTCTTCCTCTCTGGAGTCTGGAGTGGCCAACCATTCCTCAGGTAATCCCTCAGTCCCAGACACCTAGAGCAAGCTGCTCATTCGACCTCTTTCTCGTCTGCCTAGTAGGGCTCCTGCTTCAGCCCAAACCTGTGCTCCAAGCTTAGTTCTCAGATGAGACTCCTGCCCCCAGTAGCCTTGCCTACTCAGTTCTGTACTGTGCCTACGACCCAGCCTTCCCAGTCTCTGAGCAACTGGAGGCTCCAGCACAGACAGGGCTTACAGGCAGCCAGTGTGTGCCATGTGAAGAGAATCAGCAACAGTAGCATGAGTGAATGAAAAGACAAAGCTGGCTCGAGGTGATGGACTTCCCTTGACCTCCAGATGGACCAGACAAGCCTGTGATCACTGTGGAGCCACTGGGATTCTCTGAAGATGGGTTCTGGGCCAGCGAGGGGGAGGAGGTGACACTGAGCTGCCTGGCTGCATCCAATCCACCTAGTCACTACGTGTGGTTCTGTGATGACTCTCAGGTCCACACTGGGCCCACCTACATCATTGCCAGTGCCAGCCGCACCCACACGGGCTTGTACACCTGCCTGGCCCACAACAGACACCTAGATACCCACACCCAGACCACTATCCAGCTCATCATCTACTGTGAGTGTTGGGTGGGGAGTGCATCCAAATCTGAAGCTTAACCAGGCATGTGCTCAGGCGGCCTCCAGTCACCCTTGGGGAACACAGTGTCCAAGCTGTTGGCTGTAGGGGAGAACTAGGGAAAGGCTAAGGGAGACCATGGGAAGAGGCTGGGAGATGGGAAGCTCCTAGCCTTCCACAGTCCTCTCCCAAAGTCGTCGTCCCCATGGTCTCAAGACCTGGACTGAGGCACAGAGAGGGATACTGCAGTGCCAGTGAGGCCAGCTGCCCAGGGGCAAAGATGAAAACCAAAGGCCTTTCATGGGGCCCCTGGGATCCTGCAGGAGCTCTGAACTGTCTAGCCCTTAACCCCTTGTTCCTGGACCTGAGGCTTAGCTTTTCTTTACCTTCTCCTTTGTCACCCCGTTCTCCATGCCCTGACCTGGGTCAGGCCTGCTAGGCACTGGCAAGGAAAGCTGCCTCAGCTCCTTCTCACCCACCTCTCTACCCAGATCCCCCTGAAGGGCAGCCCTCCTGTGCTGTGCTCCCCACCCTTGGGGGTGTGACCCTGCTATGCACCTGGCCTGGGGGTTATCCAAATGCTCAACTTCTCTGGGAAGGGCCCCAGGGGATTGGCCCAAGTGCCTCCAGCAATGTCACCTGGAGTTATACAGCCACCGGACTTCCAAATGGCAGCATCTTCACCTGTATGGGACAGCACCCAACCTTGGTTATGCCCATCTTCTGCAAGGTCACTCTCTGTAAGTAGACACAGGTAACACCCAGAATGCTGGTATTTTGAGCAGTGTAGGTACGAACCAGGGGACATCTAGAAGGTTCTGGGGTCTGGAATTAAGCTCTGCCTCCCAGACATTTCAGAGAACAAGGAGATGGTAACGTGTAGTTCTCAGCTTCCTGCCCACCATGGACTTGGCTCTTTTTAGTTTCTGCCCTGGAGCCTGGCCTGTGGCATCCACAAACTCACATTCTGCTTCTGCCTATTACATGTTGATCTGGAAATAGAGCTTCAGAGCTCTCTCTTCTGCCACTGTATCTTCCTCTGTACACCCATGCCCAAGACAGAGCTCCACTGTGGTTCTGTCTTCAAAGGGCCCAGATTGTCTAGTTTTCTACCTATAATCTAATACTCACCAACTTATATAGTAGCTGCCTAGTGTCTGTCCCCCACCTTTGTGCTGCCCCATGGTCATGCCTGGATAAATGCTATGGACTGAGAGCGAGTAGAGGGGTAACTAGGGGAGAGGTGGACCTGCCAAGCCCTTCCCTTTCCACAAGGCCACATCCATCTTATTCCTTTCCAGGGGAACCTCCTGGAAGCCCTATCTGTTGGACCACAACCACAGTAGGTGACCAGTTCATCATGCTGAGCTGTGAGTGGTCTGGAGGTGAACCTCCTGCAATGCTGAGCTGGCTAGACAGACATCAGCAGTCTCTGGGTGACCTGAGCTCTTCACAGGCTGTCTACCTCCTGCAGGCTCAGAGTGATCTGGCGGGCAGAGAGTTCACCTGCCAGGGTTCTCACCCACTCAAGGCACCTGGCTCCCACTGCCGGCTAAGGCTGGGTGAGCATGAACTAGTCGTGGTTCTGGGGTTTGGGCAGGGGAAGCTCTTCAGAACCAGGGTTAGGGGCTCTGGAGGTGGGCAGTGCTAGGCTGCAAAGGTGAGTCAAGAGAGAGAGACAGATTTACTTTCTAGGAGCTCAAACTATTTACTTGGGGTGTGTGTGTGTGTGTGTGTGTGTGTGTGTGTGTGTGTGTGTAACATTCTGCTTGTGGAAGTCAGAAGTCTAGTAGTTGATCTTCTCCTTCCATGTCGATTCTGAGGACTCCATGTGAACTCAGGTTGTCAGACTTGGTGGTAAGCTCCTTTACACAGAGCCATCTTACCAGCCCCCCTCCCTTTAATCCATAAAATGAGAGAGGTTGTTGGTTGAGGTCAGTGATGGCCAATAAAAATATAGTATGAGCTATATGTAATTTTCGTTGCCACATTTAAAAAAAAAGTAAGAAGAGGTAAAACATTTAATTTAATATAGTTAAAATTCTTTCCAATGTAACAATGTTATTTATGGGTTATTTAACATTCTTTTCACCGTCTTGAAAATGCAGCCTGTTTATAAGTTGCCATACATTTCAATGTGTCCTGGCCTCATTTCAAGTGCGCAGTGGTCGTATGTGGCTGGCGGCTAGGGTCTGTATCGGACATCACTGGGCAGTACTGAAAGGTGTGGGGACACTGGCTGCAGTCCTCACTTTCTCGTTTGCAGAAGGGAGGTGCTTGACCACATTCTTGGCTTTCGGTGTTTCAAGTATCAAAGTTCTCTCTACCTGGGTCCCTTGCTTTATCAACAGTTTGGTTCCTCCTCTGTCTTCACCCACCGCCTTGCCAATCTATGAACAACTGAGAAAAGAATCCAATACAAAAAGATTTAAGATGTCAAGAGAGCAGACAGGAGTTATCACACACGACAGGTCTCACAAAAGGATCTCCCACTTGCTTCCCAAAGTCGTGGAGGCTAGCATACTTCGGGGGCTTTAAGGATATCCTCAGTGCGGAATATTCCGTTCCTGATTGATCAGTTTCAGAAATTCCATCGTAAGAAATTCATTGGTACCTGACTGTCGGGGGCCTGCAGAAGCTGAGTACCTTCTATAGCCCTGCACTGTATCAGCAAGGAGATGGCAGGCCAGTGCAGGAAAGAGGCCCCTGTTAGGTGCCAGTAGGGAAATGAACAATCACAACCCCTGCCTGAAGTAGGAGAGGCTGGGATGGGAAGCTGGGAGAACATTCAGGAACACTGAAATGACCAGCAGACCCTAGAGAAGACCACACCAGAAGTCTGAACAGGAGGGCTGAGTTGCCTAAGAAGAGCTGCCTTCTCTAGTCACTCGGGCCACCACCTTCCCAACAGCTGGGGCAGCTGCTTACTCACCCTTACCTTCTCTGTCTTTGCAGAAGTCCCCCAGCTGACAGTGGCTGAGCCCCGAGTGTCAGTGCTGGAGGGAGAAGAGGCCTGGCTGGGCTGTGCTCTCCAGCGGGGCACACCACCTGCTCAGCTCCTCTGGCTGGGACCCCAGCAACAGCAGTTGGAAGGAAGTGCTTATGGATTCACGCTACATCCTGAGGGTACCCACCTGCGCCTTCAAGTCCGAGACGCTGACCCAGCACACCACAGGGGCACTTACCAATGTGTGGCGCGCAATGTCTTGGGCAATAGCAGCCAGAGTGTGCTGCTGGAGATCCTGAGTGAGTGTAAAGGATGCGTGTGCTCTTGTGGCAAGAGATGCAGGTGATCGATGGCTACAGAGTGCTTTGCAGAAAGCTCTGAGAATTACCCTCTCCCAAATTTGGGCACCTCCTAGAACATGACCCAGATGGGTCAGGGGAATTTGATGGAATCTTAAATACAAGCACATAGAATTCCACACTCCCTCATTGTATCAATGAGAAAGTGGGGCTTAAAGATGCCCAGGGATACACACACCATCCCATCTCCCCTCTTTGCAAACTGTCTATCCACAGGGGAAAGCCATGTAGCTGGTTGCTAGGCAGGCTGTCTGTATCTCCATCTTCACTCCCCTCCAGGGTATCCAGCTCCTCCCAACGTCACCATCAGCAGACTGACCTACAGGCGACAGCGGAGAGAGGTGCAGCTGCAGTGGGCCATCTATGGCCCTGGCAACCTGACAGGCTTTCTGGTGCAGCAGAGAGCCAGTGTCCCCAGCTCAGAAGCTGGTGTTTGGGAGGTAGCAGCTAGTGACATTGAACCAGAGAGCAGGGGCCGGCGTCTGGGAGGGTTGGACCCCGGAGTCCTTTATGACTTCCGTGTCCTGGCTATGAATCACCACACTGCAGGATATCCTTCGGAGGTGAAGACACCAGGTGCTGGGCTGGCAGCAGGGAGGAACTCACTTCCTCCCACCCCCAGAAAACTGAAACCTGCCCCATCCTCCCCTTCCCAGGGTACCATGCTCCAGCCCTTTGCCTCCATCCTAATGGGTCCCTTAGCCTATCTATGTATGCATCCTATTTGTCCCTTCCTATTGCTCTTTCCTAACTCTCCTAGGGCAGCTCAGGAGGCCCCGGGCATAGGAGCAGACCCCTAATCCATTTTCAAGCAGAAAAAACCTGGAGAAAGAATGGGATGCTGAGGGTTTAAGAGGAGCCCATTCTGTGCCTCAGTCTTATATCTCAGGGAATAGGAAGGCTCAGCTTCCTGTTGCTACCCCTATTCCTTATTTTATGGTCTAGTTCCTTCAGCCCCAAGATGCCAAAATAAGTAGTATCCTTATGTCTTCTGCCAGAAATGGGGATTTGGCTGGGGATGCAAACCATCAGCACCAGACAGCCAGAACAGCTCTTTCAATGGGAAAGAGCTGGACTCCACATTCCCAAGGTCCCCCACGACAGGCAGCAGAGCCTTTGGGAGGCACAGGGCACCATCTCTGTACCCTGTGAGTCATTCTTGCCCAAGTTCATGGGGATAGTTGGTTAATACTATCCATGCTCTCACCTCCTAGTGGACCCTGCCTTCAGTGCCTACCCAGCTGTACTGGGAGCTGCAGGCACAGGAGTGGTGGTGGCATTGGCGACCTCTTTGTTGGTGTTCCAGTATGCTGCCCGGCACCCACACACTTTGCCCTGTGAGTGGGAATCTGAAAGAATGGGCTATTTGACCCCATAGGGTGGCCAGGTGTAGACATACCTACAGGAGAATCTAGACTCTTTCTTTGCTGTGATGTCATCCTTTGAGGGACAAGACCCCAGCCAACCTCAGGCACTGGGGCCATTCCCCTTAGACTACTGAGACCCTGTATGGAGCCCACAGGAAGGGGAGGGCCATTTTCCTGGGGTCCACATTGCATTGGTCAAGTAATGCTCTTTCATTTCTTCCCACAGGCCTGAGTCGGCTGCTTGTTCCTATGTGAGTGTGCAAGTTATCTTTATGGGGTTCAGACTTTTCTTAATTGGAAAGGAAAGCTAGGAAGGTACAGATGCCCATAACATTCCTCTCTCTCTCTCTCTCTCTCTCTCTCTCTCTCTCCTTACCTGCCTCAGGGATCACGAGCAGCAACAGAGGGCCTCCAGGGAAAGCACTGAGGCCCCAGCAGGTAGGCACCACCTGTGCCAATGACTACACACGAGTCCACTTCTGGTTTCTATGTATGTCGTGTGCTCTGAGAGCAGCCTCCACACCCCCACTTGCTCTTCTCTGTCCACTTATGCTCTTTCTAGGCACTGAAACAGCATCTACCACCTCAAGTTCAGACCCTATACAAGAATCCATTGATGCTCCAGTAAATGTCACCATCACAGTGACTGCGACACCGTAAAGTCAGTAAAAGTGTGTTGGGCTGAGAGAAGGCAGGTAGGGTGGAACGACCACATCAGACTTTGGTCTTAAAACTAAGGAGGCAACTGTCCCTTCCCCATCCAACACCCAGAGATCAACTACTTCCAATTCAATCTCCAGACTCGAGAAGTGGTCCATGGCCCAGTTACAGTGTCCCATATGCCAGCTTGTGGCAGATAGAGGAAAATCCGCAACTGAAGACTACATGGAAGGCATCTGAGAGCAACTGGAAATGGCACAGGGAATGTTCTCTGATACCAGGGAACTAAGAGCTGAGCTCTTTCTAGAAGAAAGAGAGAGAGAGAGAGAGAGAGAGAGAGAGAGAGAGAGAGAGAGAGAGAGAGAGAGGAGACAAAAGCACTGGGTTGGGTAATCCCTAACTCAATTACAGCTAATGTCTAGCAAAGCTATTTCAATTACAACTTCTGAGCTGGTTGCTCAGGTCATGCTTTACTGGCAAGAAGAACCAGGTGCCTAGGTATGTGTTCCCTTTGTTCAAATGCAGCTTAGGAACATCGCTGACCATGCAGTGGTCAGACTCCTGGAATTTGTGCCAGCAGAGGTACTCAGCAACACTCCAGTCACCAGGCCTGGGGGAGCCAGTTGACAGAGAGCAGAGACTGTTCCAAAATCACACTCTGACAGCTGCCAGTGTGAGTCTGAAATCTGGGCGAGGCACAAGTGAGCGTTTGTTTGGCTGACAGGGGGGAAAAAGTCAGGACTCAGAGCTGCTCTGCAGAGGACTCAGATGAAAAGAAACAGCGACAGAGCCAGGGGCTGATCTGCCAGCAGTATGGAAAGTGGCGCCTGACAGGAGACAGAAAACTGGGAGAAACCTAAGACGCTTCTTGGGTCCTCACACACTTAGGCCGTATTAGAAGAGGGTTTCAGTTTTCCTCGCAGCTCTCAGGATGGGGTCTAAGAGCTAAAAGTGGCTTATTTAAGTATGAGAAATGAAATACAAAATGGCCACACCTGACAGAAAGGATTCTGTTGATTTTCTGGTCAGGGAAGATTAACTGACTTCCACCATTCAGGGCAGTAAAGCACATTTCTTTGGAGGTGCTATATCCCATCCTGGTGCTCACACTCCAAGGATCCTGAGGTTGTGGTAACAGACACCATGGGGAAGAAGCACCACCTCTCTCTTCACTTCTCTCCCACCCTCCGTCTATCTCATGCTGAGCTCCTGTTGGGATCCCTCAGACTCCCTAGTAGACAGCGGCTGTGGTCTTGCTCCCTCCCAGTACTGGCAGTCATGATAAGGGAAAGGTGGCTGGTTCCTTGGGTGTTCACAGGGGCTTTGCAGAGCAAATAGGCAGAGGTTCTAGAAAGTTTCCAAACAGGACAATCATACACTCTTAGTCACTTTATGCCCACAGGAGTGTGTGCGGATCCTTCGTCACAGGCAACCGTGTGTGAAAGCAGCATTCTCTTTTAATATAAAATCATGTCAACCAAATAAAACCTGTCAAAACTACAGCGCTTAAAGTATGTACAATTTCACATATAACAGCACAACTTTAAGGAAAATAGAACATATTTTTTCAATATAGTACAAAACATGCATCTCAGGGTCAATCCTGTAAGAGCGCGCAATACAGGTAAAGGACAGTTTCAAACAGTTTCTTGGTCGTGCTGGAGCTGACACAGAGACGTGACAAGATCAGCCTGGAATAACAACTGTACAAAGAGAACCCAGCGAAAACCGTGTAACAATGAGATCACCTCAACAGTTTACAATAATGCGATTAACCTGTACCCTGTACAGCACCAGAGTCAGCCACATAATTGTGAACACAACCAGGGAACAGTGATCTGATTTACTAGGTCTAGGGAAGTTTAATGCTAAACAAAGACTCGCTCAAAACATGAAGAGGCCCTACCAGCTTCATGGTCAGTGAGCCAGTTGAAGGTTAAACCTTCACAGAGCGGGTTAGGAGAGGGTAGGAATTGGGTGAGGGTGAGGGTAGGGTATCAAGGAGAGATTCCTAAAGATAGCACTTGGGAAAAAGCTCTGCCAGTTTGGGGGGAGGGTGGACAGAGGGAAGCCCCACCAGCTGCAGTCGGAGCCTCAGGGAGAAAGTTGGCAGCAGGGCTGGACAACAGCACACGTTCTGGGCTGGATCCATGGAGAGTGAACCATAACACTTCCAGAAAGCAGGTGAATGGGGCGTGGGTGACGTATCAGGTAAACTGGGCTCCAGTGCAGGCTCTAGCTCACTCGTGAGCTGAGAATTTCATGCCTACTCTGTCTATTTGTTGTGGAGGTCGGATGAGATAACAGTAACAAACAGGGAACTTAATAAACAATAGCTCCTCCACAAATACATGCTGTTCCATCTAGGAATGACTGGTGATCCCCCCTGCCCTCCACATTTTCCTGTGTCCTCTTGATTCCTGGGGAAGTGACACTTGCTAGGACCATTTCTGGTGACAGTGCAGGGCACGAAAGTTCACAGAAACTCACACTAAGGAGAACTCAAACCCCTAATTATAAAGGCAATTATATAGATTTATATTTATATTTATATATCTCAATATATAAAGCCATTTTTATAAATAAAATACAATAAAAGGGTTAACACTTAAAACAGCGTTACTAATCATAAATAAAGCAGTCCACAACGAGATTGCCCTAAAGGTAAAGGAATTTCATCTTCCTCATGGGCGAGCCCCATGTCAAGTTCAATCTTTAAAAGCAGTTCTGACCTAAGGCTCGTGCCAACCTGTTTCATGAGTCACAATGAGCAACTGCCTGCCCATAGACATCTGCTTCCTGCTTTCCTAAATCCCTGCTCCGAGACAGCTTTGTTCCAACTCAACTGGCAAAGCACACAGTATGTCTCTATGCCGTCCTTTGCAAGTCAAGATGTAAGGCTACAGCTAACTGCCTCCAAAACTAATTGCAGATGTCTTATACTATGGCCATGAACCCCAGGATCATAGAACTCGCTTCTACAGCACCCCGCTACCCAGCTATGGAATTTTATTTACTGTGTTCTACAGAAGGAGCTCTGGCATAGTGGCCCTGCTGAAACAGCACATTCCCACCAACAGTTCTATTTATAAAAGATACAGACATATGTAAGGGAATACTGACAAATGTATATAGAGTTGATTAGTACAGTATCTTATTCTCTTTCACTGCAATTTGTGGGAAACAAAAACAAAATGTATCCTGGAATTGTCTGATTCCACATAAAGAGAATAACCTTGTTTTCCCCCCTCATGGGATACACCATTCGAAAGCAGATCTGTGATCCATCAGGGCTTGGTTCAAGTTATTGAAATGCATTTGTAGCACCTGGGGTTTCTATTTCACACATCTGGATGAAAGGCCTTCCGAAGGCAGCTGCAAGGTCCTTGTCACGCAGAGAACAGTAACTGATTGCACGGACCCTGCTGACCAAAGCCTGAGTTACTGTTCATAATGATGGCGACCAGAAAAACTGTCAGAAAATGCTCTCAAACCCTTTCTTAAAACTAAGCCTTTTCTGACATTCTGCTGCAGTTTGGATACTGTTTTCCAAAGGCCTATGTGTTCAAGATCTGATTGCCACGACAGCGTGTTGCGGAGGTGGTAGAATCTTGAACAGGGAGGAGTGTGAGGTCCTCAGGTCACTGGAGGCATGCTCTCAGGGGGCTTGTACACTCTGCCTCTCTTTTCTTTCTCCTATTGCCTCTGGTTTATGGTGCAATCTATTTTGCTCTGCCATGCATAGCCACCATGATGTGCTCCCTCAACACAGGCCCAGAGCTACAGGTCTATTCGATCACAAACTAGAACTTCTAAAACTGGGAGCCAAGATAACTCTGTGTCCTTATAAGGCAATCACCTCAGGAATTTTGCTATAATGGCAGAGGACTGGTTCACACACGCTCACTCAGATCCTCCAGGACACTGTCCATGTTGGAAGTGACAAAAAGGCAGTCTTCAAGTAGTAAAATACCACAAGCACTATGGGACAGAGGGAAGAGCTTCACTTAGAGGTCCCTTCAGCTCTCCTCTTTCTTGAGGAGTGTAACAGCTTTCTCTTCAAACTATCACTTTAAAAGCCTCATTTTTGTATTGTATACCCTTGCAAGTAGTGCAAAGAACTCATGACAACCATTTTGTAAATTAAAAGAAAGCAGTGGACCATGAAGGTATTAATTTTCTTTCTGAATCTGGTTTCCTTTCTACATAATACAATAATCCAAACAGAATTTACATGCTTCCATGTTCATAACAACACTGGCTAATTTGATACCTAGAAGATTGATCATTACTTGTACCCAGGCACAGAGAGAAAATAAATCAGTATTAGTATTTTTCTGGAAGGCAGTCAAAATATTTGTCAGTTGGGTTGGCTATTATAAACATAAAATCTCAACTATGGTTGACTTCTAAATGTTTCCAGAAACTCTGATGGCATGGGAGAAGTGACAGTTTTCCGTCTAGGAATGACTGGTGACAAATGTGACATGGCTGGGGCAATCCTCCTCCCCACATCTGAACAGGCCAGAAGATGGGACTCAGCACAAGTTCCTACTGCCACCGAAGACCCTACAGGACGAAGAATGTTCCCCTGCTCTCCAGATGACTGAAAACTCTATAAACAAAACAAAACAAGACAGGGGGAGGGTGTTCCTATTCAGGGGGAGTAAGAAATGGAGAAGGGGAAACGTAAGGCATAAATAATATAAAAGGGCACACATTTTAAGATACATTCATGACATTACTACTACAAAAAATAAATAATGGTTTTCTCTGATTTGCATTAATGTCCTTCACACAGTTTGTCCCCAGGCCCATGTGGTGCAGTTACTGGCTTGCAGTGGGAACATGAAGAGTCCGGCTCACACTCCTCTCAGGTCTCGTGGGCTTGCTGAAGGACCACCGACAGTCCGTCTAGAGGGGGACCAGGAGACCACACTGTCTTCTCACCGCACTCCTCCAAGACAGGTGACAATATAAGAGGATTCCAACTAAAAACTTTGTCCTCTGTTTCTGAATGACCACTGCTGTCTCCTGAAAAACAGGGAGATTTGGGTACATTGCAGATTAATAAATGGACTTCATTCAGCTGTTTCTGAAAACAGTATGCTGAATAATAAAGAAACACACAAAAGTAAGTCCTGCTTAGGTTAGGTTTGAATCTGAGGATGAAAGTACACTTAAAAACCCGAATTCTCATGAGTTATTATATAAGTCATTTGGGATTAAAATGATCCCCTTAAGAGCCCCTAAGAAAGCATCTTAAAGAAAGTTTATAGTTCCTACAGGCAACTCAAAGAAATGCAGGGCCCATGCTCACAAAACACATCACCCCAGCAAGTCCTCGTCCTGGTACTAATGAGTCCACACCTGTTTGGATAACTTCCCACAATGCAATGGGATTAGCAACCTGAGCCATCTACTGCTACCGCACCCTGAATGTGTTGGATCTCATCCGATCTGAGAAGCTAAGCAGGGTCAGCTCTGATTAGTATTTAGATGGGAGACATGCTGGGCTGAAGTGTATAATAACAGAGAAGTTCCAAGAATCTCTTATCCATCTGTATCTTTTCCTCAAGTGCCCAACACTCCTACCCAGTCTTGTAAGTTGTCTATGAGCCAGGCGCAGGTACGGCTTTCCTGATACAGCTTTCAGCCCGCTGGAGACTAGGAGGAGGAAAACGTCTCCCTGTACCTCTGTTAAACTCTGCTGTGTCTTCTGTGGAATCAGAATTGATGTCACTTATGTTGTCCTGGCAGCAAGGATGCTGGGTAGGTGTTGGTGCCACACCGTCCTTGAGGCACTCCTCAGGTACCTGGCCACGATCAGGAACTGTAGAAGCTGGACACACAGGTACCTTTATGGCACTGAGGGGCTTCATTTCCAGACCATCCTGAGGATAAGAGGCTACCACTGAGACCACAGGAAGGGGACTGTTGGTTTTGGTGAAATACCTGCAGAGTTTAAGCCAAGAAACAGAACTGAGTGTTTAGGGGCATCAATAATTAAAATAAGGTTATTTTAAAATTAATGAATATTTTATACTCACTAACTCTTAAGAATTACGCTTGAAAAATAACTAATTGACTCATTAGGATTGGCATTACCGAGATCCTGAAAATTGCAGTTGTAGTGGACGATGATAGGCAAATGAACCAAAGGCAAAAGCCACCTAAGGTCAGAACCTTCCATGATGACCCAACCCACATACTTCCTGTACTTTCATTAATGAGTTCTAAATACTGCACACAGGGGCGAAACACACCAGCAAGGATTGAGGGGGAGAAAGCCTAGACACACGGCCACACGAGAGAAATGGCTTCACGACACTCAATATCAAAACCGGCGAAGCCAGGGGGCACACTGGTTTCTTTTCTCAGTGCTGTGACAAAGTCCTGACAACAGCCACCTAATGAAGGAGAGGTCCACTCCAGGTCCAAGTTCAAGGGTATGATGCGCCATGGTTAGATGGTTTGGTGACAGGGATGGAGGTAGCTGGGGACACTGCATCTGTAGTCAGGAAGCTGGTGTTCCGTCGGCTTTCTCCCTTCTATTCAGTCTGGGACTCCGGTCCACACTCACTGTGGGTCTTTCCACTTCAGTTAGCCTAGTCCAAGAACTCCCTCAAAGCCATGTTCACAGCATTGTCTCCTGGGTGATTCTAGACCCGGTCACCTGACAGTCATTATTAACCTTCACAGGTGCTTTCCCCCTCAGCCCTGCAGGAAACTGTATAGACAAGCCATTTAGAAGCCATTTTTTCCATTGTCAAATTAATTTGCTGGGAATTTCCCAGTACTGAACACTTCATTCCAAGTCCATTCTTCTAATTCCTGTCTCCAGCTTCAACCTGGGGAGTTTCTGCGACTCCACCTCCCAGGTGTTTGGTTCTTCTGTTGTCCCTTCCAACAGCTGTCACGTTCACCTGTGCACTTTCCATTCACACACCGTGCTTTCTCCGCCCCAAAGTTTCTATTTGGATTTTTCTTGGCTGAAATGTCCACATGTTCATTTCCTGAGTATTTATTTCCCTGTAAGTTCTTGAACATATTTATAATATCTGCTTAATGCCACTGTTTGCTATCGGTGATGCTTGGGCCACCTCAGGATCTGCTCTTACTGTCCTGGTGTATCTCCCAGGAAGCACCATATTCTGTTTCCTTGGATGTGCAGTAATTCTTTTTCAAACTTGATTTCTCTTTGAATTTTCTGTTTGTTTTACTATTGGTGAACTCAGTCTTCTGACATGTTCCTTTTTCAGCCCTTACCCCAAGACTGGAGAAAGCCTTCAGGTGAAACCCAGACTGCCTTTGAAGGAGTGGATTCTAGTTTAGTTTCTGCCTGAAACCATTGTTAAATTGCCTACATTTTATCATTGCCATCTGTTGAAGATCAAGCCGTTCCTCTGTTACTGGTATTATTTTTTTTAATTTCTAAAATTGGGACTAAGAAAAGCTTTAAAATGAGGCTCTGCTAGGCTTTACTGTACGGCAAGCAGGAAAGGCACAGATGCGAGCAATTACATGGTTGAAATAGGTCATTTGAGAGAATAAAGACCAGAATTCTTTATTTCCAACTTTAACACATGAGAGGGCAGGTTTCTGGGACAACAAAATTAGGAAAGGAGTTCTGTTCTGGTGGCTCAGGTCGTTGGCAAGACCAGTTCTGAGCAAGAGGATACAGATGAGTCTGAAAGAGAACCAGGCACCTGTCAGCAAATCAAGTCGCTAAATAAATCCAACTTTTATTTCAAATAAAAAAAAACAACAAAAAACAAAAAACAAAAAAACACTAACTATACAGTTAATGGAATTCAGACATCAGGGATCTAACTTTAACTTTAGATAAAATGGCAAAAATATGAATGTGGCCCATGTTTTCTCCATGTAGGCATTTAACCTGTCCAACTGAAGGAACACCAGGTATAGACATGAATACACTAGAGTTAGAACCAGAGCCCTGGCTTGGACATGTCACATCTCAACAGAGTGAGGCATTACTTCTGGCTCCCCCTGGGCTGCTTTATTCAGCTCAGAACTCTCAACAGTGCTCACATGATCAACAGTGCCCACATGATCAACAGTGCTCACATGATCAGTGACTCCTCCCACTTTGTATTTTATTGTTAGCGTCTCCCACTCTCGTACTCAGTGGACCCCAAAGTTCCCCTGTGGACTCAGTACATGCTACCCACAAACTCTGAATGTGTTAAATCAGAAGGGCTAGGGGTGTGAGGCACTGGGCTTCATACCTAAGGACCTAGCATTAGTATTAACCATGAAATTGGAGAATTTCAAAAACTCAGAAATATCTCTGGTCACGGGAATTAGAATGGCTACTGTGACTTATTGGAAGTATTTCTTAAAATTTAAATTCCAGGCCCCTGGCTCCTTAGTTTATAGCATAATATCTGTCCTGCTACGAACCACTAAAGGACAGAAAAACTTTACTTTTAATCTGTTCAAGGCACTGGGAGTTACTAACGTACTTGTGTGGCTAAGGGAGTAGAGAAGGGGGGTGTGAACCTTACTGTTTCTGTTGCTCTTGAGGCAGCTGCTCAAGTGAGTGCAGATGAAACTCTGCGAGCTCAAGAACTGAGGAACTAAGAACTTGAGCTGAACTTCTGGAAGCATCAGGACTAGGAAGACAACAGCAGGGTTCAGAGCCTGCCAAGAGGAAAAGGCCCGGGGAACACACATAGGCTTTTCATTGGGACCCTCAAGGGGCCACATCCTAAAGGGAAGACTGAAACAGGAATAGGCCTGGGCCTTAAAAAAACAAAAAAACAAAAAACCCACCATGTGCCTATGTGGGAGTGTGTGGTGTGTGCTCAGCTGTCTGTGCAGGTCCACATGGCCTTTTGTGCATATCAGTACCAGAGGAAGAAATCTGGTGTCTGTTCTATCACTCTCCAGCTTTATTTAGAGAGAAGGTTTCTCATTGAATCTGGAGCCAGGCTGGCAGCCAGCAAGCCACAGCAATCCTCCTGTCTCTACCTTACACAGCGTTAGGGTCATAGGTACACTTAAAGCTGTGTCCAGCTTTTTACATGGGTGCTAGGGATTTGAACTAGGTCCTCAGGCCTGCATGGAGAGCACTTTTACTTCTTCATCCATCTCCCAATCCTTAGAGTAGGTTTTTACAAAGCCTAAATAAACCTCAGCACTACATCAATTCAACCCCAGTCGGGCTTCAAGTAATTTGGCTCTTATCCAGCTGTATGGCCAAACATAAAAGTAAATCCTTTCTGGAAGAAAACATCTGCTAGAGCTTATACCAGTTTACACGAGTTACACAGAGAACAATTCTGCCTGGCATTTAAACAAGAAGGAGAGAAAGCAAGTTGAGGATGGAGAGATGGCTCAGCAGTTAAGAGCACTTGTTGCTCTTGCAAAGGACCTGGGTTCAATTCCTAGCACCCACATGGAGGCTCACAACCACCCAGAGCACCAGTTCAGGGGGATCTGACTCCTCTTCTGACTTCTGGTGAGCAGTGACAATATCGAGGTGGCTAAGGGCTCCAGGTGGAAGGAAAATGAGTAACAGCAGAGAGAAGAAAGAAAATATAGACATGAGCAAGTAGCAACAGAGAGTGGTATAGAAATTTAGAACTGATACTGCCTGCTGATAAGCATCAGTTATAAAGTCTTAGAGGATTTTAAGTATTTTAGAACAAAAACATATAAAAAAGATCATAAAGAGATCATTTTTAGGAAGAAATTTAGTTAAACTATTCTAAAGTATTTATACTGTATGGGAAGTAAGCTGAATTCTTATTTATTTATTTGCTTGTTTAGTGTGTGTGTGTGTGTGTGTGTGTGTGTGTTTGTGTGTTTGTGTGCACATGCACACACACGCATCTGGAAATCAGAAGACAACTTGCTAGAGTTGCTTCCTTCCTTCCACCATGTGGATTCTGGGATCTAAACTTAGGTTGCCAGGGAGACATCTTTGCCCCCTGAGCCTATCTTGCCGGCGTCTTGTGTGAGTTCTAATGCATATCAGACTCTGGCTAAAACACCCAGTGCCAAACACATAGTAAAAGATGTACAGTAGGACTTAAAAATGTAAAATAAATAAAAATTATTAGCATTATAAAACTGGGCCTTTGTATATATCTTTTCTCAGGCAAGTAACAGCATTACAGAACAGCATTGGGCTCACTGGTACAAGAGAATTCTCACAGTCCATACCTAACATTCGGTAAGACACGGATATTAAAGCAGGAGGCCCAGTGCACTTACTCTTCTGCTGTTTGCATCACAATGCTAGTTATCTATCCCTGTTCACTACTGACTTGTGGCTAGATACTGTCTAATATCTGTTGACTTTAGTGTTAGCAGTTTCCTAGAGGTCAGCAGTGATTGTCCTCAATGTCACAGAAGCACAGTCAGGCACTTGATCTTGATGGTGTTACATGTGCCAAGTGAATTTCTGGCCCCTGCTCCCCTTTCTCTGGGAATCTGAAGGTAATGTAAGGTGCTAGAAGCCTGAACTTAGAGGGCAAAGGAGGACCGGAAAGAAAAGTTCAAGTAAAAGAAGCAAAATTAAGATGAGGAGAAAATAAGAAGCATGCTTGCCAGAATCTGAAAAAAAAAGGCAAGGCAGGTCCCTATAAAAATAAACATTACAAATAAAATGAATTCATACAGCAGCTGTGAATGAATTTCATCATGCTGAAAGAACAAAATGCCAGGGACTTACCAGACATCGAGAGGCCTCTTCTTTCCTTTCAGTTTCTCTTGTCATGTGCTCTTCTTTAATTTAAAGCAAGCTGTAGATGGGATTTGTGAGTGATGTCTAAGGGCTTTTCACCATCATGATTTCCAAAGAACATCTGTCAGAGCGGCACGAAGTTACATTCATGGGGCAGGACTGGGGGCTGGCAAGACAGAAGAGCAAGGGCCAGCTTCTGCATGGATGGCCATTGACGTAGGTGAATGTGCCAGGAGCATATATTAAAGGCATTTAGAAAATGACAGGAGAAAGTACTCCATCCTGTTAAGTATTCTGTAGTATCTGCTTTTCAGGTAAGTGTATACTCCTCGGAACCGGACCTCTCCCACATCAGAGATCAGAGTAATATAATTTACATTTGTAAAGTAGCTATGACCCAGACTTCACCATGATAAACCACAATGATTTAAAATTTTCTAGTACATTGAATTTTAACTCAGAATCTGCAATTAACCACTTAGCTAACCAAATGTAAGTAATTGCAATGCCTCCCTGTTAGTGTGCTTCCAGATGTCTATGTCAGCGGAAAAACCATGTGGACTTGGGCTGGGTGTGTGGAGATAAAAGCATATGGTACCCAGAGGGCTATGACCTCTCTTCTGAATGTGATCAGGTGCAGCATAAGGAGTCTACAGCTAATAATGCTCTCAGACATTTTCTCAGGCAATAACCAGAGTATCTATGAATATGTAAATTAAGAGACCAAATCTTCACAGAATGAGGAAGAACAGGACATTTCCTTAAAACTCTTAGAATGCACTTTTCAGTTCACACACTCAGTAACTTTCACAATCTGAAGCTTCACAACCTTGGGAAGTAGTGCCTGCAGACAGACTATGGAGTCAAGGTTTCTGTAGAGCTGTCACCAGTCCAGGGCAACTCCTCTTCTTCATTCTATTGACACCAAGGAAACGGAACTCTGAGCATCTCATCATATACAAAGTGAGTTACTCTGTAAGAGCTCAGGTGGTCTAGGACGCGTCAGTTTACAAGACAATCTTTTCACCTATCAGTTTATGAGAGGGCAAAATAACATTGTAGGAATCACAAAACTAACGAAATACTCTGTAACCAGCAATCTGAACAGCGTGGGTGGAATGAAAAAGAGAACTGAACAGAAGTTTAAGTTTGCATTTGGAAGACAAGGTGTATTGGTAGTTGATTAAACATAATTTGGTTATTTTTGTAAATTATGAGGACAAATGTTTTCTAAATAAGTGTTTCCCTTCTGATTATATGCTTGAATATAATTATGCAGAATTATAATGGCTATTCTGATCAGATGTGGGGACAAGTTTCACATAAATCCCCTTCCCCGACTTTTTTTGCAGTACTGGGGATTGAACCCAAGGCCTCATAAATGCCAGGCAAATACTGCAGCACGAAGCTAGCCAGGCCTTCTCTCTTTTCATTATACTTGAAGGCAAGGAGTAGGGATCCACGGGCCACTTGAATATTCAACATTTACTTTCACGAATATGTCCTGAAGACTTCTGCAATAATATCTTGGTGATGTTTGTTTTATATTTAGTTCATCTTTGCTGTTTCCTCTGGTCCCTGCTAGTTCTCTTATTGGCTGTTCTATTCCTTGATTGTGGGAGCAGATAAACTGGTTATGCAACAGAACCCTCATGACCTTCTTCCATGACCATGGTGCTCGTTCATTCTCAC
This sequence comes from Uromys caudimaculatus, assembly GCA_028551405.1. Lineage (NCBI taxonomy): Eukaryota > Metazoa > Chordata > Mammalia > Rodentia > Muridae > Uromys > Uromys caudimaculatus. The sequence continues at coordinate 80,337,584 of CM052706.1, forward strand.
TGTCTATGCCCTTGGATTCTGTGACGAGCCCAGCATCTTGGTGAGACTTTCCTTTAGAACTTAATTTACCAGTTACTTCTGCACAAAAGGTGGCAGTAAGTGCTGGGAGACAATAAGTGATAGCGTGTATTAATGGACAAGGCAAACAGACCCACAAACAGTTTATAAAGACCAAAATCAATAGTCCATGACAACAGCCCCTCAGTCTCCCTATTGGAAATAAGTAAATTGGGGGTGACATATAACCTTTCCAAAATGAAGATATTGAACAATTAGAGATGTATCAGAGGTTACAAACATTGCTACCGAAACCCAAAACAAACAACCCCAAATAAACACACAAAAAACCCCAAACCAAAACCAAACCAAACATTGCTGCTCTTCAGTTCCCAGCGTCAAATCAGAAGGCTCACAACTGCCTGTAACTCCATCTCCTCGAAGGAGACAGATCGCCATAGATGAAAGAAAAGCTGGACCTCGGACTCTGTGCTCTCTTCTGTTGGCATTATGGATAGTTCTGAAGCTGTAACGTGGTCAGAAATAAGCGAAGGGCTGGGCTATGAGAAAACGGCCTGCACGGAGAAGTTTGCTAGACAGTTAACAACCACCTGGGTCCATCAAGCCCTCTCTGGAGACTCCTATTATAACTTAATATCCTCACTTCATCTCTGCATCCCACTTGCATCAGAGCACATCTGACATGAGCCATGGAAGGACACTCCCAGACAGAGAACATACAGACATCTAGGATTATCACTGCACAAAAACCTGGCAGCCATCTGTAATATCTGATTTTCTAGGCACTATCCCCAGTGGCTTTCTTTCTCTTGATTATCAGCCATTCAGCCTGGACCTCTTTTCTTTCCCCAGATGAACTATAGACATTTTTCCACGCTGATTTTTACTTCCTGCCCATTTCCAGTCTCCCTAGGACCCTTAAAGTTAATCTCTCATTCTTTCCTGATGGGACCTCCATTCACTCATCTGTGAATTTCATCAGTGTCTTCTCCACTCTCTCTTACAAATTATCAAGACTGATGGCAAATAGACCCAATTTAATGTCAATTCCTTCCCATTAAACTAGCCACGCAGCTAACAAACCACATCTGATTACATATCCAGAACTATGCTGTTTTGTCTGAATTGAGGAGAAGAGAAAGGCAGAAAGAATTTGATTTATTTGATTACAAGCTGTTTAACTCTTGAAATGTCGAACAGCACAATGTTTTCTCAATTATGTCTTTTGTGGAGGGGATGCTGACCAGCACAGTGGTTTCTCAATTACATTTTCAGTGGAGGGGACTGGTTCCCTGCAGGGCTGCATTCAACAGGCCTTTCTATAGGTTACTAAAATCCTGAGAAGGTTTTACTTTTCTGTTAAGAGAACACAGGAGTCCTGGCAGTCATTTACATGCCCTGGAATGTAACAATTCCCCGCTAAACTTCCCTGGGATGTAACAATTCCCCCTAGACTGCTAGAGGTACCTTCCGTTTTGCTTGTTCACAATTTTTGTTGTTATTGCTGTTTCTTTGTTTGTTTGAGTCTGGCTGTCTCAATGTAGCTCTGGATGTCCTGGAACTCACTATGTAGACCAGGCTGGTTTCAAAATCAGAGATCCTCCTGCCTGTGTCCTGGGTGCTGGGATGAAGGTGTGTGCCACCACATCCCGCTCATTCCCAGTCTTTTCATATCATCTCCAGTATGTCAATAGAGTCAATCTCAGTCTCCCGAGTTACTGCTAGAATAGAGGGATGAGAAGGATGAAGGTGTGTTCTGAGTATTGGAAGACTGATCATAGTACAATATAAAATTTCACAAAATGTCTTTATGATGAGATTCCGTCTCAGTGTCCTGGTTTCTCAGGATTGGTTTCTTAACTCTAAGAAATGCATTTGGGTTTTAAACATGAGAAGGCAGAGGAAAAGAAGAAGCAAGTTACAGGGCAGGCAAGACAATACAGAAAGACTCTAAGGAAACCCTGCCCAGTTTTTAGGCACCTGTGGAATAAAAAAAGACAATTCCAGGGCTAACCCCCAGTCTTAAACAGCACACTGCTGGACCAGGGGCTCGTTGTTTCCTAGTTTTCTGTTTCTTGTGCTGTCTCCTAGTGAGATGGTTGCACCTGGTGACAGAGACTCACCCTTTCCCCAGCCTCTTCAACAGTGTCTTACTTATTTATAAAATATCATACCCATAATGCTTCTCACTTACCTTCTAAGCTGTGTCTACAGTGTTCTTGAAGGCATTGTTCTAGTTGGCAATGAGGTAAAGTCTTTCACTAACCTGCTGTGGCTCTGGATGACACGGTTCACTATGGAATAAACTGCTTCTTCCCTCACGATGTTCTGCAGCCATCAGAGCCCAAGAGCAATACTGTCATGTGACAGTGAATACTATCCTGAGACTGTGAGCTGAGACATACATTTCCCTACTTTGGGGGGTTATTGTTGATTTAATTCAGGGCTTTGCACACACCAGGCAAGTGACACACCAGTGAGTTCTGTCCCCAGCCCTTTGGGGTTTTTTAAATTTTATTGCTGTGACACGCTATCACGACATTGTCCAACCTGGCTTTGAACTCACTCTGTAGTTCAGGCAGGCTTAAACTTATAATCCTCATGCCTCAGCTTTTTGAGTAGCTGGTATTCCAGGTCTGTGCTGCAAGGCCTGTCTCCTTTCCTCCTTTAAAACTGTTTCTCTTAGGTGTTTGTCACAGCAGTGTTAGGCTGACAGACCAGATACCCATTCTTAATCACAACGTCCATAGCATTAGAACTGGGAAGTTAAAGGATTCTAATGTCTGAGAGATGAGGTAGCTACTCATTAATACAACTCCGTGTGTGTGTGTGTGTGTGTGTGTGTGTGTGTGTGTGTGTGTGTGTGTGTATCTATCTCTGTGTATATCTGTAGGTGTGTGCATGTATGTATGTACGTGTATGTATCTGTGTGTGTCTGTGTGTGTTCCTTCATGCAGGAAGAACATTTAAGCCAGAGAAAAACACAGCTGAAGAGAATTCACCTGTTTCCAGATAGCAGTGAAACAAACTTGAAATGCAGGAAGTTATTAACCTCAAAACCAAAGAAATACAATTACAATTTATACCAAAACCACTAGATTCTACACAGATGTGCATACAAATGGCCAAACTGAAGTTGCCAGAGGTCATTTAAATTCTTTTAAAGAAATGGGGTCTATTTTGGACACTGAGACGGAATCTCATCATAAAGACATTTTATGAAGTTTTTTTATTGTACTGTGATCCGTCTTCCACTACTCAGAACACACCTTCGCTGTTTGGATGAGGATGCTAACTCTGAGATCCTGTGTAGATTTCCCAAGATTACAGGTTTAAGCAGTGACAAAGAACAGGCCGACTTATTCTTAGACCAAATTACACCAGTCTAATTTGTAAGGAGAGTTGAGATCTGTGACAACCACGAGAACCACAAAGGACAACTCAAGACACAAAACCTCTGCCTACCACTGTTACATTAAACCACCAAGTATGTGAGCCAGTTGCATGAACTTCCTCCCTGTGGTTTTTGGAAAAAAGATCTTGCTCTGTAACTTGAGTTGACCTTAGACCCGTGGCAATCTGACCATCTCAGCCTCTCAAGCACGGGTTTACTGGCAAGAGCCACCACACCTAGGTTTACATGTTATTTCACATGTTTCTTAACAAACTGTGACAGTCTGTGACAGCTCTGAACAAAGCTGAAGCTTTGATATTTTCAAAATGAATGTCACAGAGATAAAATGCTCTTAGTACACAAAATAGCCAGCCAGCTCTTGCTAATATATAAGCCTTTACATGGTAAGTAAATAACAGAATGTAGCAATGATTTATTGCTCTGCTTTGAGAATCTCTAAAACAATGTGCTTTTTGTTTTCTGAGGCAGGTCTCACTGCATAGGCCAGGCTTGCTTTCATTCCAGTGCACTCAGCTTGCTGGCCTTGAAAGGGTGTGCCTGATTGGCTAGATCCTTCTGATGTCACTCACCCCCAAAGATGATGCTTAACACTGACGTCATTTAAAAGCGACAGATTGAACCCTGCTGAATAATGCATGATCCAAATGTCAAGCCACCCTCAGCCATCTTATGGACTAAGTTTTCTAGTTAGAGGATTTCAGCGGTGGGATGGGTTTTTAGGACTGTGTAATTCAATACCATCATTATGGAAGAGAACTAAGATTTTCTTATGCAACTTCAATAATCCTTTGGCATTGATATGTACAGAAGTATATGAAAAAGCTTAGAGCCCTCACCTCCATACCATGCTGGCCTTGAACCGAGAATTCTCCTGCCTTAGACTCCCAAGGAGCTGGGATTACAGGCTTACACTATCAGGCCCAGCTTAAAAAGAAATAATCAAGATTCTTAACCAAATGTGTGCTATAGGAAATGGTATTAAAGCTTTCTGCTATTCAGTGTGTTGGCCGACTTTCATTTGCTTTTGTTTGAGACAGGGTCTTACTATGTATCCCAGGCTGGTACTGAATTTGTAATTCTCCTGATCATAGCTCCCAAAATTTGAAACTACAGGTTACATGTGCCATCATGCCTGTTTTCTCTGTTACTTTTTAAGTTGCACGTGCACACACATGTACCCATACCCATGTGTGTACACACACACACACACACACACACACACACACACACACACACACACACACACACAATTTTGTTGTGATTTTTTATTTTGAAACAGGGTCTCTCTGTGTACCTGGAACTTGCTGGGTAGACCGGGCTAGCCATAACCTCACAGAGATCACCTGCCTATGTCTGCTAACTACTGGGACTAAAGGCATACACCAACATGGTCCAAGCAAAAATTCTTAAGTATTTTAAGATTTTAAGAATTAAAGAAAAAGAAAAAAGAAAATAACCACTGTATAATTTAGTAGGAAAATTTCAGCACTATTATGGGAAAAACTACCATATAGATAAGAGATGGTTTGGTTTCGTTTTGCTTACTGTTTAAACATGATCAACTACATTTATCCTCATCCCAACACAGGCATGAAAATAAGAAATGACTGTATCTAAAGAAGGACCCTGCCCTTCAACAATGCTGTTAAGACACAAAGCTTCTAAGATTGTCACTACATGTCTGAAGAAACTGAGGCATGGAAAGATGACAATTATTGAGCAGGAAAAAATATTAACAGTCTCACACTGAGGGTGGTGGAACTTTGTGTCAGAGGTTAGGTTTAGGAAAACATGGAGGCTTCAGCACAGAATGCATTGGTCACAGTACTGTGGCTGGGCACACGCTAACCTACCTATTGTTGTTCCGGCAATTCCGACAATTGATGCATTCCAGTGGATCAATCTGAGGGACGGCTGTGTACACTCCTCCACCCTGGTCAGGACAACATTTGAGAAGAAAGAAAAGAAGAAGCTGAAGAAGCCAGAGGCCATTTGCCAAATAATCACAAATACATATAGAGAACAAGTGGGCATATGATATGTTTCTACACACTGCCTGAGCAATGTAATGAACACTACTTATTCACAAGCGAGCCCCACACAATGTTACACTATACCCCTAAAGCTCAACAGCTACATTCTTCCAGGTGCCTCTGTACTGGAAAAAAGTCAACTAAATGGAGGGAGGTTAGTCACTTCCTTTTAGTACTTCAAATTTATGCCTTAAAATATATTATACATCATAAGCGCCCACTTATATTTTCTTTTCTAACAGTCATGGAAAAAAGCTTATGTGATGCCCGTTAGAGAGACAGGGTGTAAAGTTTGTTTGAATGATGTCACAAGATCAACCCATCCTCATTTTCCTGTAATTATTTCGATTGGGTCCGTTCACTTGACTGCACTGTTTTAAAACGTCATGTCTTTCCAGATGGAGTAGACTCTCAGCCAGCAATGACTTGGAGGGAATATTAATATTCTGATGTTGCTTTTGGCAGAAAAAGCTCAGCAATTAAGGAAAATGCCCAAGATTAACACATACCTCATTTTAAAATGCTCACTTGACATACAGAAGGGCAAACAGGAAGTTAAAGACTGACTGGCCTTAGATTCGGGGTTCTGCTTTCTGAAGAGAAATGGCAGAGCTGAATTTGAAGGGGGTAGGGGTGGAGTTATCACAGTGTACCCAACCCTCAAGCAGGCCCTCAAGGGTAGAAAAGGTTCAGGCAATTGCCTGTAGTAGGACACTTACCATTACAATTATCTTCTAACAAAAGCCAGAACCTAAGCAAACCAAGACTAGAAACTTCTTTCAGTAACCCTGATCCACCTAACAACAGGAATGATTAGGAAAACAGAAAGACCATCCCTAGACTACATCCAGTACATGTGGGCAAACTCCAGCAGTTCAGAAAAATGATGTCATTTATGAGAATTGCTGAATTTTTTTTAAAAGTCACATCAGTGATTTTCATGATGACTAGTAAGATTTTAATTTCTTTATTTTTTTCCCCTTTGAGAAAAGTAAGAAAATGGAAAGTTTTGAGCCACAGCTGACAGCTTTTAAACCTGTCACCTAATGGGGCGGCTATCATCCAAGTGGCAAGCCAGTCTGTGTGTGCAGCATGGCCTTAGGGTTTCTTCTTTAAGAAACAGCCCAGGCTGTTCCAGGTTGAATGCTCTCTCCATCAGCTTCCTTGACTGAGGTTGCTGTGGGCTAGGAATGGTGACAAAACCATTTAGGAAGTCTGAAGGTAGGCCATGAGTTGTGCTCCACAAACTAGTGAAATTAGTATCTTCTGGTAACAATACACTTTGTAGAATGTACAAAAATCCAGTCACACAAAGCCATAGGGTGTTTTGGTTTTTTTTAGCTTTATGATACAAATGTACCTTAAAGTTTTGTTTTGTAAAGCTAATATTTCAGTATCTTTACTAAAATAAAATGAAAAAGAAAACCTTAACTTTTCCAGATTGTAGCAAATGTCTTTGTAATCAGAATAACAGTAAAAACTAAACCAATGATTAACTTGATCCATTGAACAAATTATTTGATTAAAAGTTAATATATGGATGCCCAGCCAGAGAATATATCAATCTTCCTTATGCATGAAACCTATAAGCAGCATTATTTAAACTATGCCAGCCATTCTAGTTCCATCACAAAAAACAAACTGTGTTTCGAGGGCTTGCAACAGAGCTCCTGTGGCTGAAGATGCTAATATTCTAAAATGCAAAAAGCTTATAAGTTACAGGGCTTAAAAAACATCCTGGACAAAACAAGCAAACTCACAGGGTTTAAAAAACATCCTGGACAAAACAAACAAGCTCAGGACAGGTCAGGAGTCATGGCCTGGCAACCTATGGAGATCTTTGACACGGTCTTCATAGGCTGGGGGTGTGACTCAGTGATAGAACGTTTACCTACAATGGGAGAGGCCCCAGGTCCCATCTCCAGCACAGAAGAAAAGAGAATCTGAGTACTATCCTAGCATCTGGTGATTTTCCCTATATTTACAAGTGTCTGGAAAGGTCAAGAAGCTTAGCAGCACCAGGGTCTGCAGTGCAGTGCATGACAACAGTAGATACCAAACTGGAACTGCTTCTTCAATGGGGAGCAGTGGCTACCCCCTCCTACCCCCTCCTTCCTCAGGGGAATCCCATGTGCTGCAGTCCACTCCTCCATTTGCCAGCCCTAACAGCACTGAGTTCTCAGGCTCAGCTCCAGGTAAATCAAATGTGAACCATCTGGCCTGGTCTTTGCTCAGCCGTATTTCCATTTTGTCTCAAGAATAACTCTTAGTGTGTTCTTGCCTGCATTCCACTTTGTGGTAAATAATTTAAAGCCATTTAATAGCTGACAGAGCCAGCTATTACTGATGACAGAAAACCGATGAAGATTACTCTGGATCTGGAGCTGCTGAAGACACACAGCATGCCCGCATACATGACTTAAGGGTATCTACAGTAAAATTAGTGGGGCATGCCCACCAGTCCTTGTACCCTGCCACACTGGGACCCAGACAAGCAATCATTTATAATGAGATCTCTTACATTCACTAGATGGTGAGGATGCTCAAACTCCACACATGTCCTGGTGAGGGAGTTTGTGTGTGCAGAATAAAGGCCTCCATTTATGCTCCCATTCAGGATCCCATTGACTCCATTGGGGCCTTTATGGTGGAGGTGAGAACAGCCATTGCTGAGGCTGCCTTTGCTGAGGAAGCCGCCGTGGACACCGCCATTGATCCGGGCTGTTCCTGAGAGAGTGGTATACTCAACCATCTGCCCATTAATCTCTGACCCCTGGTAGAGATATCCTGGAGGATCATATTCTGTTAAAAAGAACAAACAAATCCAGAAGGAAAAGCAAAGTCAGATACTGAAAGGAACAATCTTCCTGCTGAAAACTTATTCATGAAATCACTAAGAAACGACCAGCAAGACTAAAATAAAACGTGCTGAACTGTTCTCTAAGAGCTGCTGCTGCCTTTTCTTGACAGTGAGGAGCAGCTTGCAAGGCTGAGTTAACTCAGACTCTGCGAATAGAAGGGCGTTTCCCAAGGAGAAACCCCTCCCGAGGGAACAGACTGTGCAGGGGCAAATCCTCCAAGCAATGTAACAGTTGAGTAGGCATGCTTAGACTCCTGCACACTTCAAGAGCTCAAAACAACTGTCAGAATCATGAGTAAAAGAAAAAAAAACAAACAAAAAAAAACATTTGGGCTGGAGAGATGGCTCAGAGGTTAAGAGCACTGGCTGTTCTTCCAGAGGTCCTGAGTTCAATTCCCAGCAACTACACGGTGGTTCACAACCATCTATAATAGGATCTGATGCCTTCTCCTGGTATGCAGACATACATGCAAATAGAACACTCATATACATAAATAAGTAAATCTTTTTTTATTAAAAAGAAAGAAAGAAAGAAAAAACTCAACATTTTAAACAGCAGGAAGCAGTGCTTTTAGGTTAAAACAGCATGACACATGTCCATTTGCAGGCTCTTCAGTAGCATCTCCTGTCATCTTGCATGTCAAGGGTGTGAAGTGCCAAAGGCAGAAAAGGCAGTTCTAGTCCTTATGTTAAAAGCTCTTGAGCAAATTCTGATTTCCAGAGGCACATTTGCCAGATACATTTAGGAAAAGTCATGATAACCCCAAGAATCCAGTCATGATAACCCTAAGAATTCTAGTTCAAAATATACTGATCTGCTTCCTGATTCTTGCTAAGTCCTCTCCAACTTCCTCCTTGGCCTGCTCTCTCCTGCAGGTTCATACCCTCCTGTGCTAGCTAAGCTGGGCTCCTTCACAGAAGGCCCTTGTCAGTTGATTGCGATTGTTTAGCAATGTCTGACAAGCAGGAGACAATGAGTTTCTTCTTTTGGCATAAATGGCTGAATAAACAATCTTTTGAGAACTTTTTATTTTGTAAAAATATTATCATCACTGAGGAAAATTACTTCTTATCAGATCATTCTTGCTCAGATAACTAGAACAATGCTTTACTAGTCAACACACACACAATTTAAAGTAACACAACAGAACCATTTAGAACATGGCACACACTTTGCAGCCTGACATCCACCATCCAGTCATGCCTCTTTTGGAAGGTGTTGTCCAATCAAAATGGATGGTTTTATTTTTCATGAGCTACTAACTTAAAAGGGGAGAACTGGACAATGGTCCCTGGAGATACTTGTCATTATTGGGTTCCTCTTGCTTTTCTTTTATTTCTTTATTCTTGGGTCAAACAGGATAATCTTCTCCTCACCAAAGTCTGATATCCCTGCTTGATTTGGTTACAGTGTTTCAAATGCTTGGAGACAGGAAATTAAGGCCATTGGTATTGAAACAGTACCATCATCACTCTTGCGAGCACACCTCTTACTTGATGTATTTGAGGAGATAGTATATGACTTCAGAGTTGTTTGGGTACAGCAGTTACAGAGGCAGGACCATGTTATCTCTGCTCATGACACACAATGACAGTAACTTAGAAAAGCCTTCACTACCTTCCTCTCCATCAAGCCACCTCTGTTTCCTGTTGACTAGACTTGCACCAGCCTGAAGACATTCCTACAGGATTCCAGAGCTGATGCTCAAGTAGTGATCCTCTTTGGTGGTCCAACAAAGCCAGGCTTTCTCAACACCAACACAGCTATTTACTTGGAGACCTTCTTAGCTTTGGCTTTGGTGTTTACTTCTACTGGGCAATTTAATTTGATGCTCCACATGCTTTGGCTGGCAGCATGAATGGTTCTAGAGTCACCTCCTCTGAGTGGAGAGTATCTAACAGCTTTCATTCCATGGCACAAATACAGGAAAGTGTTAGGAATCAATATTTATTCTGACAATATTTTTCTACCCATCTTTAGAAAAATACAAGGAAATACTTATAAATGACTCACTCTGTATGGCTCTCTGTTGGCGACTCTTCCACAGACACAGCGCAATGAAAACCATAAGAATGAGGACCATAACCCCAAGCACACAGCCAACGATGAGGTACAACATATCGCTGCTCCTGGCAGGGCTGGTTGCAGGCCCCACGTTCCCGCCGTTTCCTGAAGAACTGGGAGGGGTACTCAACTCTTTCATGGGATACTCCGAAGCTCCAGGAACGCGTTTCACTGCATGGAATATTTTTTTAAAAAATTAAGTTAGAGTGAATACAGAGCTTACGAAACAGACTCTCTGAAGGAGGTCTGGCTAGGAATGCAAGCCAGTCTGTTTAGACTCCTTACAGAGACGATCTGACCACCAATGAGTCACAGAGAAGGATCCAAATTGAAATTCTGATCTGCCAAAGTTTTGGTCCACAAATTTTGAGAAATTCTAAGAGTCAAGAAATATACAAATTGGTTTGACCTAAACAGCTGTATGAAGATCTGCTGAACTGTACTCGCGGAAACTCCCAGGGTTGAAATAAAATACTTCAACTTACAGACAGAAAAACCAAAACCAAACAAACAGACAAACAAAAAACAAACAAAAACCTTTATTCTATGTGATATATTTTCCTCTCAGTAAAACTTGGAATTAGTGTCTTATTCTTCCACTACGTAAAAAGGAATTCTCAACATTAAACAATTAGCTTTGAACTACTATAGCATCTACACGTAGTCCAAAAAACCCACCCGTGTCTTGTGTAAGCATTCCCCAGTGAAACCTACTAGAGTCCACAGTCCTCTTACCTACTTCATGGGTATTCTGGGCAACTGTGGTCACAAATGCTATTGCACAAGTGTGATACAAATCCCATTCTCTCGTCTGCGAGTCACATGTTCTTACCATTCTAACTGTCATAGTAAAGTCCCACTCTGCGGTAAGCAGACTATGGTGGCTGACAGCCCAGTCTCAGGATCCCTGGGTATAAACTGAGCTCTACTGCTCCATTACTTTCACCCTCACGAACCTGTTTCTGTGCCTTTCTGTTTCCTCATTTTATTCATTTCCTTATTTTCAAGTAAAAACAATTGTAGCAGACACTGATGGCTACCTTTAATACTCAACAACTTCCTTCTTCCGTGCTACCTAAGCCTTCTTAAAAAGATCCTCCTCAGGCTGGAGAGATGACTTAGCGGTTAAGAGCACTGACTGCTCTTCCGGAGGTCCTGAGTTCAAATCCCAGCAACCACATGGTGGCTCACAACCATCTGGATCGAGATTCAGTTCCCTCTCTGGTTGTGTCTGAAGATAGCTACAGTGTACTCATATAAATAAAATAAATAAATCTTTTTGAAAAAATCCTCCTCAAGGACTGGAGATATAGTATATCACAAAGCCCTGGGTTTGAGCACCAGCACCATAAACTGAGTATGATGTTGCACACCTATAACCTCAGCATTTAGGTAAGAGGATCAGAAGTTCAAGACTGCATAGTGAGTGCAAGGTTAGTCTGGCATACATGAGACTCAGTGTAAAATGATGATAAATGGTGGTGGTGGTGGTGGTGGTGGTGAAGAACTTAGAAACAGGTATTGCCAGATCTCAGCATGACTACATGTAAAGCCAGATCTGCTCACTATAAGCAATATTGCACCCTGGGCCTCACTGACACCCAGGAGAAGGCAAAAAGGAAAGAGAAGACAGAGAACTTCCGAATGACCTCAGAGATGGTTCCCTACTTCTCTCACTAAGCACTGGGACAACAGAGATCTCGAGCAGGGACTTTTGTGTTACCGACAGTTGATAAAAGCCTCAAGGTACTATACAGACTTTCAGTTCTGCTTTATAAACATCCAGGTTAGCTATTTATCCTATTCTCGTGTCTTCTCCTTTTATAGTCATGTTGTATGTGTAGGTAGAGGTTAGAGTGGGAATTTAGAATCTGTCACTGCCACCTTAAACTTAATACAGCACATACTTAAAGATGTAGCTAGTACACCTATCTGTCATTCAAGAAACTGCTTCAAGCAGATTGCTGTGCTGGTGGTTTGGTCCCCAGTGTGGCCATGGTAAGAGGTGGTGAGACCTTAAAAAGGCAGAGAGCCTAGAGGAGAGTCCTGGATACCTGACTCAAAAGGAACCAGAGGTTCTAGTTAGTTCTCATGAGAGAGCTGTTATCAAAGAACAGGTCTGGCCCCTGTCTGGCCATTTGGGCTTTCTGGCTTGCCAGCTTATCAGTCCCTCTAATATTCACTGCTATCATGGTGATGCCACCTGTCACAGGTCTTCACAGAGCTGAGCTGAACTGAGCATCGTGCCCTTGACATGGAGAGCTGAGAGCTACCCTTTCCTTACAAAGTCCCCAGCCTCAGACTTGAATTATCAGAACTGTAACACAGGTGTGGTGCTTTTCCTTAATCTTCCATAGTTTTATTGATATTTCAATTTTCATAGAGAGTAGTTAGCAAATATTTCTACTCTCTTCTTGGAGAATAAGAAAAACGAAGTGACTTACATATAGTCACATGGAAAGTAATGGGCGCCATTAATGGTCATGGAGACCTTTTTTAGATAAATGCTCTAGCTGACACCATGTTCTTCTACAGGGCCCATGCCTATCTACATCCACGCATCTAGGAACTCATCCAAAGCTGAAATCTGCATACAGACATAGATCAGTAATTTTAAGATCTGGAGTTAGGAATTCTAGTAGCTGGCCAGGGAGAGCCACGCGCCTCCACGTCTCTCCTACCTTTGGTCTCACAGATCATCACGTTGCTGAACTCACTCTCCCCTCCTTCATTAAAGCACTGCATCTTAATATCATAGGAGGTCTCTGGCTGCAGGTGACCGATGGTGTGCCACTGCTTTGAACCTGGAGAAGAGAGATGAGAGACTAGCTGTAGATATCACACAGCTTGGATGACACCGATGTGCTTACTTGGGATTTCCAGAGTGAGATTTACAGAATCCCTTGCCATTTCATACAGCTTGTAAGATTAAAAAAAAATTATACTCCATGTAAGTATTTTTTTACTGCATCATGGAAGAATAGCATTTCTGCTGAGTGACATGCAAAGGAGTTGAAGAGATAAACTCAATTAAAGGGTATCTGTGTATTGGTAACAATACTGGTTTTATTAAAAATTAGTGGCACAGAGGAAAAACATCTCACTAAAAAACCATGGTGCAAATGACAGCAAGCAGTGCATGGCCCGGGGAAGGTGGCCAGCTGCAGGAAAGGCTTCCACAGAACTCTCTTCCACTGCCACCGACACATCATGGGCTGACAGTCGAACACCTTAATAAAGTGCTGAGCACCCACAGAAGGCAACCTCGGCAGTGGGAACCCTAAGCCGAGCTCCTGAGGCCACATTTTTTTTGAGTCGGGATCTCAGAACTACACAAGTGTCTCCACTATTAGGATTCTGTTATCTGTGGCATGCAGCCAAGGTTTCATTTAGAAACACTCCCAAACTGAGCACTCCAGTGTAAATCGCCCTCCGTTTTCACTTTCATGGATCTGTGACAAACTTTCATAAACAGGGACACTTTTGCCACATTTAATTAACTCTTCAAGTACTCTTAATCCCTTTTAGAAAATGACTCTTCAGACTGTCTCCAATGTTTTCTAGAAATCCAAGCATGCCACCAACCGATTTAAGAATTAATTAAAGGGAAAGAAAAAACAAAAGTCCACACCACATGCATAAGTCAAATCTGCTTGGCTGTCAGGACCAGTATTACAGGCTCCTTTCTAATTCCACACAGACAAAAACATTTCGGCCCCCTTCCAAGTCACCAGCACAGAAACGCCCCTCATCACACAGACTCACATCTTACAGGGGAGGACTCTGATTGTTTAAGATCGAGTGTCTCTGAGGGGCTGTAGGAGTGGGTTCTAGACCCGTACATATGCTACACATACATACTTGCATATATACACTTGTAAAGAGACCTCCCCTGTCCCAGCTTGGTTTTGACTTTGTTTTGGTTGGTTGGTTGGTTGGTTGGTTGGTTGGTTGATTGGTTGGTTTTTCTTTCCTTAAAGAACTGGTTGAAGCTAGAATAGACCTCTAAAATGCTAAAACATCCCATAAGACTACTTCTTAATTCTAACTTTTGGGCTTTCCTGGTTCTACACTCCACCCACAAACATCCCCATTAGACCCAAAGAACTAGTTAGACTTCAGAGAACTGGTAACAGTGGTGTTAAGCTTCTGACTGGTTTTTAGGAGAAAACAGTCACAATATATACTTTCTTAGATTTATATTTTATTGTTGTGTTCAATCTTTCCAACAACAAAACCTATAGGTTAGCAAGGAGAAGTAACTTTTATATTTGATAAGTGCACTGTTAGGTCTAAACCCAATCAGTGAGTGTACACCCTCTGCTAAGCTTCCTGCTTAGAACCACAGAGCAGAATGAGCTTTATACATTGATTTATCAGGAATGCCACTTAACAAATATATAAAAATACTCCACAGGAAAATACTGTCAAGCTGAGAACATCTAAATGTTATCTAGTTATCTAAATGTGGCAAAGAATTAGAAGATCAGACAGTGTAAGAAATATAAGTGGTCTTATTGCAGTCTTTACAATTGAGTTGTGTGTGTGTGAGAGAGAGAGAGAGACAGACAGACAGACAGAGAGAGACAGAGAGAATAAGTATCTAAACCTTTTAAGAAAATTTTAGGTACATATTTTAAAGAAGTATTTTGTTCCTGGTTTTGGAAGAATAAACCAATAGCTCCAACTGCCACAGAAAGAAATTCAAAATGAAAATAAGCAATAAGCAAATTACACAGCACAGCAGATCCCACTTAAACAGCTAGCTGCTCAGGGTGCTACAGTTACAGAGAAGCTTGCTGAGAACTGAGAGACCCCCATCCCTGAGCACTGCCATACAGGACGCGCTGTTAAATGCTCTTCTAGTCCCAGGCTCCCACTCCCATCACAGAAGTCTGTCAAAGTTCAGATTCCTCTAAAGAGCGTAGTTTAAAACCTGTTAACCCACAGGGATTCCTAGAACGTATGGAAGGAAGGTGAGGACGAGGGAGACACACAGAGAGCTGTTCGTGTCACCTAACATCTGCTCTGTTTAGAACCATCGTATGCCAAATGTTTAACTGATGTCAAAAGTTTTAAAAATAAAAATCTGATATTCCCATTCCTCTAAATCATCTAAACTAAAACAAAGACTTGGACAGAACAAAATGCACACGGTATAATTATCTTTCTGCTTTTTCTAACAGCCTTTTGATTGTCAGAAAGTAAGCAAACTGAAGAGCCACATACTCTAAGTACACTGCACTGAATGTTCACAAAGCAAAAACCCAAGGCACCGACGTATAGACCACCAAGAGAACATTGCCGCATCCCACTGTCTCTGGTTGCTCCTTGTGTTTCTTCTTCTCCCCCAAGATGGCTGCTGCCTTGATTTCTGAGAGCACAGAACAAGCTAGCCACTGAAAGTTACAGAAAGGGAGGAAGGAACTATTCTTTCTTTCAGAAAAGAGCCATGAGCAGCTACCCTACTCAGAATGTAAAGTAACTTCACTGAATATGTCCTAAAAGAAATCCTACATGGGCTGGAAAGATCACTCAACAGTGAGGAGAACTTGATCATTTTTCAGAGGACCTGGTTTGGTTCTAGCACCCACATGGCAGCTTACAACTATCTACAACTTCAGTGCCAGGAGATCTGATGCCCTCTTCTGACATTGTAGGCACCATAAAATCCCCAAAAATGCTGTAATATTTGATATGAGATAGCATACTTAAATTGATTTTTTTTAAAAACTACATATTTAATGGCAGGAAGTCATATGGTGAATCCTAGGCCTAGAGCAATGTTTTGACGAGATTTGCTATAATTTGTATTTATGTATACAGGGATGAATATATGCACAAGATAGGACTCAGGGCCTGGAACATACTAAGCACATGTTCTACCACTGAATTATAAACCCCCCAAGACATTTACTATCTCAAAAGATCAAATTCCTGGACTAACAACAGAGCTTGAAAGAAGTTTCCCTCTCACACCAAGAACCCCATCTAAAACAGTACCAAGAATGCAGCATCTGGCTTACACTCGAGGCTTCTAGACTCAAGGAACCTATTACCCTGTGAGGGAACCTAGACTTTTATATAAGACAATTCTCCTCTATATCACTTCTTCATCACCATGTCTCGACTGAAGCAGCTCCCCTCCCACACAGAAGTCTGCCAGTCTGAACCCAGCTCTCATGTTGCTCCCTCTTTGCACCCCATCGACAGATGCTCCACTGCTCTTTTGTTGGGCTCCATTCACAGGTCCCTCGACTCATCCAATACCGAGTGCCTCGCTGTTGAAGGGGCTGGGAATCCAGCAGAGGGAACAAAGATACCACATCTAAAGTAAGTTAATATTTAGTAAGAGAAATATATAATTTCAAATACTCGTACTCATACGCTAGACTTCGATGAAATGTCGTGAAATAAGCACGAAGGGTTTAATTTGAGTTAGAACTTCGGAGATCAGGTCTGAGGAAGAGACACACCAAGTCCCAACAGAGGAGCGTGAGAATGGCATGCAAAGCATTGGGAAAGGCGAATGGTGGGCAGCAGGAACTGTCCTGCACTGAGGACCTGAGGCTGGGGTCAACACCTCCACTGCAAAAAGGTACAAAAGGCATGGCTGTAGGTAGAGATGAGGGCCAGTAGGACACAGCAGCTTCCAGGCCACAGGCAACCTGTGAGATTGTACTGTACATGTACACCTGGGCTGTTGCTTGTTTCCCCTGCAGAACACTCCAGTTCCTTGAGATCTCTCAAGGTGGTAGCATGCTTAATATGTCATCGTCCTAGTACAGAGGTCTACAGACTGAGCAAGACTATTTTTTTTTTTAATTTAGTAAAAAGTTGCAAGTGATTTATACATTCAGGTCACTGATCATTAAAAAATAAAAATAAAAAAAATAATAAAGTCAAAATCTTTTTCAGATGAACTACTGACAAATTATCTTCTCCCATACTCTTATAACTGCCTCTGCAACAAAATCAGGGCCCTGTTGCGGGGGAGGGGAGACTGGGAAACTGGAGTTACATGGGAACAAACTTAACCGCATATACCAGCTCACTCCTAACTCAATCTTAGCCTGTGAAGACGGGTTCATGATGTTTAGCCCCTCCCCATGAAAGCACCTCGGCAAGGGTCCCAGCTACCAAGGGACTCACCTTCTACAACGTCCCTCTTGTAATCACTGTCATTGTCACTGTCTGTCGGCCGGTAATAGATATAGAATCCTTGAATGGGCGTGTTATTGTTACTTGATGGAATATACTAGAAGACAGAAGCAAAAGCTTGTCAGGGGCAAAAATAAAAGCAATGTCCTAATCTCCCTGTCTATATGGCAATGTTTCTCTAGCTTTGTTTTGCAGTATATGCACTGGCCATTTTTTAACCTGACTCAGAGCCATTCAAAGGTATATGAGCAATTAGCTTGCTACAGAACTAAATAAAAATAAAATGGTATGCACTTCAGTAGCTTCAAAAATAAATGTACACTGGTTCAAAGAGAATAAAGCATAATTAAGTTAGCCACATTTGGATGAGAGCAGAAGAAACAGTGATGCCATTTTCACCCTGTCTCTGAGAATACGTGCTGCAGACAAACCTCAGTGCCCTTCTATTTCTCAGCGGCTCCGAGCAGCCCACCGCAAGAACACGACACTGCTGACATGGAATCTCATTAAGAAGATGGTTGCTCACGTACCGTCCATTTTAGCATGATCTGAGTATCGCTGACAGCCTCTGTGTATGCGATGTGAGGTCCAGTTATCGGGCGATTGGAAAAACGATTTGGGAAGCCGGCTACCTGGTAAGGTCGGGATGCTGAGCTCCGAAAACTCTCACCGTAATGGTTGATAGCAATGACCCTAAATTTGTATATTGAACCTTGGGGGATGGGGCAAAAACAAAACACATGTAACTTAAAAAAAATTATAACAAGGCTATGTATGATACATCTAAAGAATAAATTCAAATCCTAAACCAAGTTTCCTTATCACACAAAAACAATTGCTGGAAAGCTTTCAGTTCAGAAAATGTTACATATCTAAACCTGTTGCCTTCTCCAACTAAGTTAGACACAGACATCTACAACACTTGTGTATATATATCCAAGATTCCAAAAGCAAAAGTGGCCATGAGCCCAAACTGTAAGCTTATTTATACTTTTTTCTCTCTTACAGATAATATTTTTAATAGACTCAAGAATTGGGATTGGAGAAGCAATTTAAAATCTAGAAATGAAAAACGGTTAAGGGGTGGGAATGCAGCTCAGTGGTAGAGCACTTGCTTAGCATGGACAAGGCCTTGGCTTCAATTTCCGCCACTGAAATAATGCCAACAAAAATAGTTAAGCAAAGTATGATACGCTCACAAAGTTAGACATAAAATGAGGGAGGTAAAATTGTATTCATGACAAGATTCCAGGGCATATAAAGACACAGAGGAAAAAAAGGCTAGAGAGAAATATATCAAAATATAAACAGTGTGTATAGATAGGTAGAGTTGATATAACTTATTCTCTTCTTCATATTTTATTTTCAAAATAAGAAATTGTTATCTTAACAAATAACAACAACAAAGTATTATTACCTGGCTCTAAACTCCGAACTTCCACAGAGAGTTTGGAAGGCGGGATGTCTTCAGCAGCCACCAGCCAGTCACTAGTTCTCATCCGTTTATATTCCACCTTGAAGGCGGTGATGGGAGAGCCGCCATTTGCACGGGGAATCCAGGTGACATAGACTGAGGTCTCCGATGCCATAGAGACAGTAGGTCGATCTGGTGCCTCTGGGACTGAAAATGGGAACACTCATTTTTCCATTGCCATGATGTCAGAGCAGGAATAACCTAAAACACTCTGAGGAGTGAACCCCAGACCCGGCGTTAAAGGTCCCGCATTAGTTTTTTTGTCATCGCTAATGATAGCACAGCCTGTCTCCCTGTCCTCTTTAAAAGCTAATGGAAAATAAAATGTATAAGAAAGGGAAACACAAGAAACTGGAAGGAAGGAAAGAAAAGTCAAATAATCACAGATATAATTAGCTCACAAAGAAGTTAATGAATGTGATGGTTTCTGCTTTTCTATTTTAGATTTATGGCTAAAGCAGTATATAAGTAATTATTTGATTTTGGCCATGACATATAAACAATTCTTACAAATGGTTTCTTATTTGAAACATTTTCCAAATTATATAAACCAAGCCAACTACCTACTGATTGTTACACTGTTACTATTACACTCCTTTAACAGCACCTCAAGGTCTCAGGAATTGCTGTCAGCACATGCATGGATATAATATGTCGAAATCAATACTAATAAGTAACAAGGAAGGGAGAGGATGTGAGGAAGACAGAAACAGTACCACACAAAGACGATGACACAAACATAGAAAAGTAAGTCAGAGGGTCGTGTCCAACAGCTTGCAAGGAGCACCGCCAAGCGCAGTGCTGTCCTACGTGACAAGTTAGAAGGACTAGACCCTGTGGCAGATGGAACCATTGGGAGAGAGGTCACCCACATTTAAATCAGGGGCCTAATTTCCCTTGCTGAACCAGCAGTCTAGTGGTTGTTACTGGCTTCCTTCTTGAGTCCTATAAGGATGGCCCACAAAATAGTTACATGCACCCAGTAAACTGCCAGTCTGCCTCCCCATCAGCTACCTGTGAATCCTGTGGAATCCAGTTCTCAGCAGGCCAGTAGGCCTTTTAGTGTGCAGCCAATTGAGTTTTTAAATTGACATGGAAGGGCAACCTGGGCCACAATGCCACAGTATTGAAGAAGACACTCAGGAAAGAAGCCTATCTTTATCTTGAGTCCATGTTTCCCAAGCATGGACTTGTTTTATCTCAGCATGTCTTTAACCCTTCCTTCTAAGGCATAAGAAGGAAATCACATTGAACATGGTTCTTATCTGCAGAAAACCAGGGTGTTTTACATAACAAATGGCTTAAGGGATAAACAGAAGAAGGCATTAGCAGGCAACTGTAGGTGATACTTACTATATTCCTTTCCACTAGAAAGCAATGGAAACAGAATGAGCAGAAAGGTTAATGCAGATCTTTACAGAAAACCAAAGGACTTTCTCAGGGTGACTGTGCAAGACACAAACTCACCAAATGCCATGGGTCAAACAGGAAGAGAAAGTTACTGAGGAGAACATGTCTACAGAGGCGAACATAGTCTCTGCAACAATAGCAGCTGTGCTGAAGGAAACCTGGACTCCAACAGCAGCTTGGCCAGTGTCTATCACTGAAACCTAGGAGTCTGTTTCTTTGTACTGGCTACTTTGTGTGTCAACTTGACACAAGCTGAAGTTATCACAGAGAAAGGAGTTTCAGTTGAGAAAATGCCTCCATGAGATCCAGCGGTAAGGCATTTTCTCAATTAGTGTTCAAGGGGGTAGGGCCCCTTGTGAGTGGTACCATCTGTGGGCTGGTAGTCTTGGGGTCTATAAGAAAGCAGGCTGAGCAAGTCAGGAGAAGTGAGCCAGTAAGCAGTATTCCTCCATGGCCTCTGCATCAGTTCCTGCTCCTTGACCTGCTTGAGTTCCAGTCCTGACTTCCTTTCGTGATGAACAGCAGCATGGAAGTGTAAGCCAAATAAACCCTTTCCTCCCCAACTTGTTTCTTGGTCATGATGTGTGTGCTGGAATAGAAACCCTGACTAAGACATTCCTTATCTGGAAAGCAGACATGGTCTCCTCCTCGTGAAGCTGTTATAATCAGCAAGCAAACAATTTCATACGCATATTTCAGCTTGGAGAATTCTAGACTCATAATCCTCACCTACAATCTTTTCTCATCAATGCATCTTGTAAATGCTACCTTGCTGCTCACACCCAAGCCTCCTCCCTCTCATTCAATGCAGATTCTATTACTTTAGCCTCAGCTGTCCCCTCCCTCCTGTAGTCTAACCTCGGCAGTCCCCCCTCCTCCTCCTTCATACACTGATGTGATCTTCATCGTCTCTAGGTCTATCTTTTGCATTTCTTCCTCTTTAAGACCCTTTAGGGTTTTGTTGTGTTTTGAGGGGGTAACATGAATGCTGTCCCTCACTACTACAAATTATACAGTCAAGTTTCCAGCATTTGGGGAAACCACAGGGGTCAATACATCCCAAGTGTAATAAAGGAACCTTGCCCTGGGGAAACCTTCATGACCCTGCGGTATCTCCCTTCCTAGGTTAATACCAGGGCTCTTCATAGCTTTCAGGAAAAGATTACACTTTTAAAAAGTCTTATTCTATTTATTTATTTATTTATTTATTTATTTATTTATTTATGTATTTGTTGTGACACATGTAGAGACATATGACACAGCACACACGTGGAGGTGTACTTGTATGGAGGTGAGAGGCCAGTTCGTAAGCCTTTTCTCGTTGCTCATAATTCGAGTCCTTGGGCTGTCGGGCAGTAAGTGTCCTTACTTGCTGCCTGAGATTACACTTTTAAATGTATCATAGAAGACATGGTCACCTGCCCATACTATCATCATCTCCACCAGCAATAAGTCACAGCAAACAAAATCTAATCTCTACACTGAGTGCATCGTACCATCTGTCCGTCTGCTCTATGAGGTATCTTTTCTTCACCTTGTCTTCTGAGGCTTAACTCAAGCTGCCAAGCAGTTGTGTGAACCATTATATGCCCTCCTTTGTACCCAGTGGGAGAGCTGGGTGTCTCTCCATTGACTCCAGACTACTGGGGATGTAAGTATATTCAGGATGGACTAGCTGGCTGTCACGGGTGTGCCTGTGTATCTTATCCATTCAGTTGCTATGGGCTTAGCTGTTTCTTCTTTTTAGCAGTCAACTCACTGGTATGTGTTCAGATGTCTGTATCACCCACTATACTTTAAATCCTTGAGATAAAGGATTATTTCATCCCTACTGTACTGGCAGTTAGTGACTTCTGCATGTTGGGTTAAGTAAATAAAATAGTAAAGTATTCACCTTTGAGGTGTCCACTTTACTCTCATAGTGCTGGCATTCACATACTAGTGTGTTTAAGTAACTGACAAGCAGCTCTGAAGAGAGGCTCCTCAGATAAAGAAGGTTCACCACACTGAAGAGGGCAGCTCAGAGTACTAGGATTTGTTTTGTTTGGTATCAATTCATGGTAAACAATAAAAACATAGGAGGGAAGCATGGAAACTTGTAGATCATATCACAGTAGCAAACGTAAAATGTTCTTGACATGTCCCGAGTTAGCGTAATTACAAAAAGTGGCTTGAAGGCAGGGTGTGTAGCTTAGTGGCACAGCACTTGAGTAGCATGCACATGGCCCTGGGTTTAGTCCCCAACATTACACACACACACACACACACACACACGCACATACACATTTACATACACATAAACAAAAATAGCTATGCAGGATAGAACACAACCTTAATAACAAATGTCCCTATCCTATCTCCCCAAAGTGAAACAGGACAGTGACACTTGTAAACAAACAAGATGAGGATTCTTTACCTCCACTATGCCTAGAGGAATCCGTAAGCACAACTCCAAAATTGCTGTTGGAAGCCTCTGAGGTAACAGGCCGCTTAGGGATGCCCACAGGTGCAAAGGATGCCTGGGTGTTTTTTGATGATGCCATTTTTTCTGTAAAGTATTTTTAAAAAGATAAAATTATATATGCAAAATAAAAACAAAAAATTACTCTGAAACATAACTAGCTATGAAGATACATGTGTCTGTGTCTAAACACAGTATCTCCCTTATATTTAGCTGTGTCAGGAACTAGGAATGCTTTGTCTTTCTCTAGGACTGTTAAGAGAACTCTAAATGTGTGCTTGTGGCACTACTTTAACTGACACACGCAATGGTTGGATTTGATGTAAGCTTGCCACAAGTTAGAATGACCTGAGAATGGAGCATTCTATGAAAAGACCCACCCTGAGGCTGTTAGCAGACCAGGTTTGCTCAGTCAGCTTCCCTAGTGCTGCTGAGTGAATTCATCCTGCTACTGCTGCTCATTCCAGTGTTGCCAGCATCTGTCACTGACTGAGAACCAGCAGCTCTCCAGAAACCTTCCAGTTTGTCTATTTCCTTGCTTATGTCTGTCTATGTCCATGTCTGTCTATGTCTATGTCTGTCTATGTCTGTGTCTGTCTATGTCTGTGTCTGTCCATGTCTGTCTATATCCATGTCTGTCTATGTCTATGTCTGTCCATGTCTGTCCATGTCTGTCTATGTCTATGTCTGTGTCTGTCTATGTCTATGTCCATGTCTGTCTATGTCTGTCTATGTTTATGTCTGTCTATGTCTGTCAGTCTATGTCTCTGTCTGTCTCTGTCTCTGTCTATGTCTGTGTCTGTCTAGATCAAGGTCTATGTCTGTATCTGTGTCTATGTCTATGTCCGTCTAGTCTAAGTCTCTGTCTGTCTACGTCTATGTCCTTGTCTATGTCTGTCTATGTCTATGTCTATGTCTATGTCTATGTCTGTTTTTGTCTTTCTCTGTCTCTGCCTGTGTCTGTGTGTGTCTCTGTCCAAGTCTATGTGCCTGCATTGGTTCTCTTCCTCTAGAGAACCTTGACGACCAAAACAACCAGAGCAGGAACTCTGAATGAGGGCCTGAGCAGACGCTCTGATTAGCCCACTTTCCTTTTGTTGCACATATTAATTCCAAAATAATAATCACAAGTAAAAAGTTTCTGTTAAGGCTGTTCTGCAGAAAAATAATATACTAATTTTAATGTTTTAACAAGCAAAAGTGAAATTGGTTCTTTGTTGTTCTCTAGTTTTTAAACTGAAACATCTAATCAGTGGCCTTAGGTCAGACTATGAATAACTAGGGCCTAGTAGTGAAAACTTGACTGAAGACTCATTTAAAATGGGAAGTACTCATTTCTGCTGGATAGTGAGTAGATGAAGGTCATTCCCAAAGTTACCGAAATGCATCCACGTCAGTCTTCAGAGGCCATTTCTTTTCCAGCACTGGCTTCCTCTGTGTTCCCTCTCCACCCCTGAAGTATTTTCCTTTATCTGGGCTACCCTGGCATAGCCTCTTCTACCTGGACTCCCCTCTCCAGCTGCTGATCAGGGATCTTCTGTCATGGTACCGCTCACCTTATTCTGTATCCCCTACCCTACCCTCTTCCATTACTCCTGGCTCCATAACTCCAGCCCAAATGTTCCATCTCCTTGTAGCTCACGGGGCCTCACCAGCAAAGACTTGGCAAGTTCCACAGAGTGCTGTCACCAAGGCACACTGACACACAGACACACACACACACACACACACACACACACACACACACACACAGACACACAGACGTCTTCCCAATTTGCTCCATCATAACGGACTTTTGGTGTTCCTGGTGTACACATTTAGCACAACATTCTTCCGCCTTGGTGTGCCCCAGTCTGTCTGCCAGGAACGAACTCTCCCCTGATGTACAGAAACCTTCTATGTCCCCTTCTTTACACATCTCACTGCTAACTAATACCGAACACATCCGTGGTCACCTACTTACAGTAACTCTAACTCAGACACCCCCTAAGTCCACCCTGAAGTTATTTCTTTGTTAAAATCACCCCTAATGTACTTAGAACTTAGGCTCCTCCCCGGAACATGAGCTCCATGAGGATCAGCTCTGTCTATTTTCTTCACTGCCCAGTGCACAGTCAGTGCTGATAAATCCCAGAACCGAACTGAATTTTCTCTAGAGTTGTTACTTGACTGTGCGTTTTACCTTCTCATCAGAGTGTACGCTCCACTGTTGGATCTCAACCTGTCTCTGATTCCCCTGCCTCAGTCATCTCAACGCTGCTCATCATGCACTTGGAAAAATATGTCTGGAATATTACACTGGAATCAATAATACAACCACCTAAGTGTAGCCCCTAAAAGGTGCTACAGTATACATAGATAACAGATGTATATCTTAGGATTTCTACTCTCCACTAGGATTCTCACTAATAAACTGGCATTAGGTAGCCAGTTCACTCTGACAGAAGATGACACTCACCTTTGCTGGTCCGGAAGGTAAGCATAGCAGGCTGTCCTTCACCAACTGCACTTCTAGCCACCATCAAAACCTCATAGAGACTTGATGGCTCCAGCTCAGTTAGATGCAGCTCATTTTCACTCCCTGGGACACGAACCGTGTGCCAGCTGCCCACTGCACCACTACCATCGTCCAGCTGCTCAAGAGAAACCAGAATAATGAGAGACGGAGGGCAGAAAACCTTTCTTCTCAATTACACAGAGAGTAGCATCTATCTAATTCTAGAGGAGTTTAGAGAAGTCATCTGTTATTGTGAGCAAGAGATACAATGCTCTTCATCTTGTGAAATGTTTTAATCTCATTAAGATTATAAGAGGAATGAGAACAGAGAAATGAATTACCTTTCGGTACTTCACGAAATAGGCATTGATGGGCAGTCCGCCATCCCTGCCTGCCCTCCACACCAGGTTGTACGTGTCTGGCATGTGGGTCTGAGGGGGGCTCAGTATGTTAGGAGCATCGGGGACAGAGGCATTTTTCTCTGCTGGCAAGTCCACTCCACTGGAATGCACCTTCACCGGAAACAAGTTCAGCAGGCCGGACTCTGAACCATCTCGTGGGTCTCGTTCATCGTTCTGAGAAGCTTCAGAAGGTGTGACTGACTCTGTCTTTGTGTTTGTCTCAAAAGGAACTGCAGAGAGGGGGAGAGGAATGAGGGGGGACTGCTTAAAGAAGCTTACTTTTCCAGCATCTTCTACCCAGTTATTATCAGCGTCCATGCTGACATTAGGAGCAAACGCGAATCTGAGAACTTAAAACAAGTAATGTTTCACCGATTTGTTCAGAGTGACCTCTGATGTCTACCGTCAATCTGTCTGCTCATTAGAAAGCAAAGGAGTTGTTTGGGAAACTCATAGCATGACGCTGGTGAACAGACATTTATTTTTACTTAGCTCTGCATTAATATTGAGTTTTTGCAGTAACAATTTACTAACTCAATGTAAAAAGACTTGATGAGTTTAACACCATGGATGGTGAATAGAATGGAACATCACTGTGAACAAGAGACTGAAGAAGAACACAGGAGATAGTGTGATGGCTCAGTGGACAAAGGCACCTGCCGTCACACATGACAACCTGGGTTCCATCTCTAGAACCCACATAGTAGGCTAGAACCAACTCCTTCGAATTGCCCTCTGACTTCCACATGTACGCCCCTCCCCACACACACAATAAATAAATGTCGTATTTTTTTGTTGGTTTGTTTTGGGTTTGGTTTGGTTTAGTTTGGGTTTTAATGGCCAGCACTGCTCTCACACCCTCCGGGTAGCTAGTTTCCAAAGTTCCTTCCCTGAACTCCCACTTACACAGTGCTCTCCAGCCCTGCATCTCAGCCTAAGTCTCAGGAAGTCCTGGTTCATCGGCTTACACCTTGCCTTAGGCTTTGGCCGCCACATAGGCATGTGCCAGCTGGTCTTGTGTAGAGATTTCCCAAACAGAGATGGAGATGAGGTGCCATTTTCACAGAAGTCCACAGGAGAGTGAAGCTACTTTGACTGACTCCCTTGGTATGGCCAAGTTACCAATTACTAATCACAAGCAAGCAAGGCAAAAGAAAGAACAACCCAGTTACATGCAGCTAACAGAACAGAATAGAATGGAATGAAATAGCAAAGGGGCTGTGTCACTAATCTTTCAGTCAGTACTCGTCAGTAGGTATCTCACTTATGATGGGTAATCTTGATGGGATTTCTAATCTCCACAGAAGCATGCCTCTGGGCCCGTTCATGAGGCCCTTTCTAGACTGGATTAATTAAAGTGGGGACCTTACACTAATCTATGGGCTGGACACTGGGCTGAAAAGAAAAGGAGAAAGCCAGCTGGGCACCACCATCCCCTCCCCCCTCTGCTTTTTGACTGTAGATGTAATGTGACCAGATGAAACCCCAGCATAGAGGAAGTAAAACTGGCACAAAATCCCACTGCTAGCCAAGGAGCTACTGCCATGGCAGTTGCTGGGAGAGGAAGACTTGGCTTTCTTTAATGATGTGGCCTCTGGTAGGTAAACCACAAACCAAGGGAGACCCCACTCCAAAACTAGCTGGGCAAGACAAGCTGGACTTGATAGGAAAAAGACAATCTCAAAGTTGGGTGGGAAGCGATGGTAAGGTAGAGAAGGCCATTATAGGAACAGCTGGGGAAGGAGAGCAAATATGTTCAAAATAAATGGTATGAAGTTCTCAATGAATTAAAATATCATTTAAAAAGTTGCCAGTCTAAAGATAGCTAAGTCTTAACATCTACTTCCAACAGCATTTAGAATATACAGAGAAAGGTAAAAATAATGTATTTTGACTTCTAGAAAAAGGATGCAAATATCCAAAACTACTAAGCACATTTTTGTACCAAGAACTGTACAAGATATTTAATATAAATAATCTCATTTAGTTCTCAGGTGGAGAGGAGTACTTTCTCCTGCTTTGCAGATGAGGAGAGGGAGTTCCCAAACTCTAAGACGAGAGCAGTAGAAGAATGTTAGTGGGCAGCTGTGAGAAGAATGGGGAAGGTGTGAGAGATCTGTGGAGACAGACAGACAGACTGCCAGTGCAATAAAGTCTAAGCATTGACAGCTTGGTTTCTCTCCAATGCTATTAATACTGGCAACAAAAGGTCCCTATTATTCACTCCTTCGAGAAGGAAGGAGAAGGCATGACATGGGGACACCACAGAGACTATGACACACGATGGTTACCTCTACAATGAGGTCAGAATCCTGCTTAAAAAAAAAAAAAAAATGGGTGTGATTTTAGAACCACAACACATTAACAAAAATCCCACAAGACCCAGACTAACAGTGTAAGGTCAGGTCTCTGTTAGTGTATGAAAGAATGTCCTAGAATCATCCCACACCAAAGAAAATAAGAAGCTAGTGTGAAACAGTGCAGAAGAAAACTAATTAAGTTCACTGAGACAACTTGAAAATATTGCTCCTGGAAGGAGCTTGTTTACCTAGTGAGTCAGAGAGGAGGAGACACTGGGGGTGGATGTTGTGCCTGCTAGTGCTGAAAAAATGAGCTCCAACCAGAGGGGATTAGCTGTGGCCTGGGTGGTGAGGAAGGACTCTTGTTTCATTAGTTTCCTGGATCCTCCCGGCAGCTGACCACTGGGAAACGGTATCTGGCCACAAAAGAGTCTCCATACCACATGCCTCAGTTTATACAGAAGTGTCAGAAGAATGCTATCCTGCAGCCTGCCTGCTGAAAGAGCATCACAGTTCCATTTCTGTTGCTGCAGGTGCAGCCTGCCACAGCTTCTAAAAGGGGGAGACTAAGTAATCTCTACTATTGCAAATAATACACTTTCCAACAACTGGCAACACTGCAATAATACAATTGAGAAATTGTATTAGATTACAATCTGTTTAAAGATCTTAGCCACATGAGTGCTCTTCATTTTATCCCAATAAACTCACCATCAATTAAAAATATTAAGTTGGAAAAGTACATTTAATATTCCCAACCCATTGGACACCACTGTTTAGCAGCAGCACACGACAGCAACTGTGTCCCCCTCGTCTGGAGTGGTTGCCCGGGAGGAACTGCCCAGCATCAGAGTACCAAAGCTCTCCTCGCCAGCCCAGGAAAAGCCCAAAACTCGAAGTGTTGTTTCTACTCAATGTGTTCCACTCTCATACCACTGTTATAAATGGAAAAATTTTAAGTGGTATCATCTTAAATTGAAGACTGTCTAGATTTTCAAAAGTGCTCATGGATAGTATATCTCAGTTTGCCTTCAAAAGAACTCTATAAGGCAGGCAGAATTCTAGCTCTGTATCTTAAAAATAATATGTTTATTCTTCGTAAATTTCACACATTTATACATTGTGTTTTGATCACATTGGTTCATCACTACCTCCCCCGCCCTCCAATTCTTAATGCCTCCACTCCGGTCTCTCTCCCAACTTCATGTCCTACTTTTTTTAATTTTAAGGAAAGATTTGCTCTGGTTTGGTTCTTTGAGACAGGTTCTTACTCCATAGTCTGGGCTAGCCTTGACCTTGTAGCAATATTCCTGCCTCAGTCTCCCAACTGTTGATTCCAAGCATGACCCCCCCCCCCAGCTGAAAGGTAGACTGCTTTTGAATTAGGAAAAAAAAAATAGCAATGTTACTGAATTTAGTTAAGTCTGAGTACAAACTAATATAATGTGAAGTACAACTTTACCTGACCAACATGTCCCCATGTGACCACTCACTGCCACATCACACTGCAGGGGACCTAGCCCAGCCCCCTTAGAGTTTGGAGAAGTTGATGCGACTCACTTTATAATACTATACATTCAGGGCCTCAAAAGCTCAAGGTCTCTGGAAGGAAGGGAAAGGGAGCTGCCACCCACTTTCAGATCTAGCTTACCTTCCCCATAATAAACAAAGGAACTGACAGTTAACACTAGAGTTTAATGAGGCTCAGGTTTCTATGCAGAGACATGCACTATGTACTATTTGAGCTTTAATAGACTCAACCAGGTCTTCATAATTCTTCTAGAACAGAAAAAGCCCAGGTGGGTAGGCTGTAGCTAACAGGGTTATTGCTCACTAAAATGTCATTTACCACAACAGGATTCTGGAACAGAGAATGTTAAAGATCTAGTCTAAGCAAGTTAGATAGTGAAATGCAAGTGTTTCAGATTTCTCGTATTTAAAATGAGAAAAAAAAAAAAACTAGTTCTGTCAGCTACAACCTACATCTCCTTGTACTGCTTTACATTTGCATAAGGTAATCATGCCTGCTAAGTTCTACCCAGGCATCTCCTATAGACCTGCTAGCAGCTAACACTACTAAACTGTGCCATTCTTATTTTGCCCTGTGGAAAACATATATATGGAAAATGTATACGTATATATACTTATATACATATATATTCATGTTCATATATCTAAATTTAATTATACTCATCTGTCTCTATCTTATATTCATATGTTCATATATCTAAATTTAATAATACTCATCTGTCTCTATCTGAAACTACATAAAGTTATTAAAGTCGATTACTACCTCTTCTTGCCACAATGAATAACCACATTGCCATAATGAATAAAGGTAATTTGTCAGTAATTAGCAATAATCATAACCTAATACGTTAAATTTATAAAATGTTTTCTATTTACTAGACACCACTGTAACAGTTTTCCTGTCCTGGCCTCTTGGACTTGCATGTGAATCCTTTGACCAGGCCATTAATGACATCAGGAGGAAGCAGAGTTCAGCAACTGGCCTCCGGTTGGCACACTGCATTATTTCAGCACCGCCTACAGACTTCATGTCCACACAGTGTACCACCTCTCACAGACATCAAACCGCACAGCACGCAGGTCCCTATATTTTGCACACTTCGCTTCTGGCCTCTAGCTTTGCCCAGAGCTAGAGACTCCTTGTTTATGAGAGCAAACAAACAGCAATGTTAACAGCCAACTTTAGCACCAGTACTTTTCTGCCAAGACCACCCAAGGCTCCTCCTCTGCTTTAAGGACATCTATGGAGGACAGGACAGGTGAAAACACCCATGAGAGCCTGGACTGGGAGCTAATTAAAGTCCAGAGCTACTATCCAGAGAGAAGAATGGGAACTCCAAGATACACACTGACCTGGATCCCACAGGCTCTACAACCAGAGGAGACATCGGAGGACCCGTGAAGAAAAAGGTCACTTAAAGCCTTGTAGGGGTGTCTAGGGCAGGAACCTCAGTGTCCCCGTACTAACAGTACTGATATCCTACATCTCAGCAGACAAACACAGCAACAATCTACTCAGCTGACTGACAACCGATAACCAACCACCTTAACAAACCGCTCCACCATGTACTGACTTAACACTGGGGAACACTGCTCGACATGCCCACTGACGTGAGGTCAGAATCGGAGTACTTCAAACATCATATGTAACTGCTAAGTCATCATCATGTCAAATCAATGGGATATAAATAACACTACATATCCAATTAGAAAGATAACTGAGATAGCCATATATGGGCATTTGATACGACCCTAAGTCTACCTTCTCAATACATGCTAACCCTTCAGACTTTGAATCTTGCTTCTCACGTTCTCCTCCGAAAATTTATGTGAAAAAACCTCTTCAGTCCCTTCCAAACCAAAAGCCATTAATAACAAAGACAGACTGTATTTTGGGCTCATTCCTAAGCATTAAATGAGAAATGGAGACCAAGACCCACCTGGTTCCCATACAGCAAAATACCCCCAAACACAGTCCTGCATTTCACTGCCACAGGGAAAACATACAGCCATTAAAATAACCTTTCAAATCATCTTTTCCTCTACTACAAAAGGGCACTGTTCTACTGAGAAAAAAATGCTGAAAACCACTCACCAACTGTGAGGAATGCTTCTGACTGTGTGCTGCCATGTTTGTTTGTAGCTTCACAAGTGTATTTCCCAGCATGCTCCTGAGTAACTGCCTGAATAGACAGAGAACTGGAGCCGGCATGGGACATGATGAGGTAGACAGGCTCCAGGTCCAGGTCCCCAGGTCGGAAGAGGTGAGACTTTCCAGATTTGGACCTAAGGACCTGAGATGGATGACTGGTTATCAATCCATGGCGGCCGTACCAATGAACGACTGGGACAGGCACTCCTGTGGCATTGCAAGACAAAGTCACGAAGTCTCCATCCATCACCTCTACGTTTGCTGGGGCGGTGACTATAACAGGCTTCTGTCCACTGTCTATTAGAAACACAATTTACATAATCAAAACTAGGAACATGATAGCATCTGCCCTGCAAAGTAACTTCATCCTGCTACAGAAATGATACCGTAAAGACATCCCCTTTCCGATTAGCTCTCTCCTCCACTTTCACCCTGTAAAACTGACAACTGAAAGCAGAATGTTTCAGAGCCAACAGAGGCTCTTGCCTGCAAGCCTAATGACATGGGTTCAATCCCTGCAACCCACATGGTTGCAAGAAAACTAACTTCCACAAGTTGTCCTCTGACCTCCACACATGTCACAGACACACAGACACACAGACACACACACACACACACACACACACAAGAAAAACACATAATTTTGAGAAGCACCAAGTAAATGTGTGTAAAGGGAAGATGAAGTCCTGAGAGAATGTCTGTTACTGACAAGGACCTCAGTGCTTGAAGCTCACAGGAATTTGCAAGGCGTCCGCAGGTGAGTTAGGCTCGGGGAGCCTGGCAAAGCCTTGTTCTGGGACCTGTGTGAATGTTGACAAAGCGTGCAAAAACTAAACGGCAGCAGTTTGTCCTCTGGGTGACTACAGCCTGAGTCTGCTCCCTGGAAAGCCTCCTCCTGAGGTCAGCTAGGTGTCCTCCAGGAGAGAGGGCCAGCTTTTCCGAATGTGTTTGTGTGTGCCTGCCCTTTCTTCATTCCCTGTCACCCCCTCAGGGCTCCAGCACTGACGCAGGATGTTCTGGGCAATTGTTTCCTGTGAGGGGAGCAGTTTGGAAAGGGGGTTTTTCTGTGTGACCCTGGTTGCCATGGAACTTGCTCTGTGGACCAGGTTGCCCTTGAACTCAGGGATTAAAGGGTTCGCCACCACATTCAGCGTACACTGCATAATTTTTAAAAAGTAGAATTTTTCATAGTTATAGATTTATCAAATGTCTTTTGTAGACTTCTTGTCCTCCTGAAAGGGGTGTGTATAAACAAATTTCCTGAGATTCCAATAATTATACTGTATCTACTAGACTGCTGTAAATACAGATGGATGAAGGCAGACATAACACGAAAAAGGTAAAGAAATATGAAACTAGGTAATATTCCTTGAAGAAAGCAGTCAGTTCTGGTGAAATCTCATTAGAGAAAGCCTGAGAGAAAGGGAAAAAAAAATCTGTCTTAAATGCAATTTGATATATTATTTACCATGGACATGAATGCCATTTTGTTTCTAAATCAAAATGGCACCAAGTCTTCCCTCCTGGTCTTGGTATTTTCTGGAGGGATTTTAAAGTGAGGCTACAATAAAATATTGATCAACACAGAAGACATTTTTTCCAGAATGTTTGTTCCTCTCTAGACCTATTTACCATCTCTGATAAAACCAAGGACACTGGATCTTCAACGATTCCTGAATCTTTGCCATGTGAATGGCTATAACAGCTCTTGCTAGCTATAGCATGAGGAAGCAGAAGAACGCTTGGCAGGTTTATGTGCCACTCATACATGACTTGCTAAAACATTGACTCATAGATCATACAGGTACCCTCCAACATATCCCTCAAAACCTTCCCCTCGTGAATTTATATGTACGTACCACGTGAGTTAGAGATTCAATTTTACTTTCTATTTCACTTTGACGATTAATTATTTCAAGTCAAAACTTGGATCAGATATCCTCCTCCGTGGAGTACATAGTGCCAGTTCACTCAGGTCTTTCCATGTAAAGAGAATTTTGTCATACTCTGTCATGCCCAAGAGATGTGTTCTGCAGCAGTATAATGCTTTTGACATTATTACTGGCTCTTTACGCTTACAGCAAGTTCCCCATGCTTTTAGAGTACTCTAGTCATTCTGGGGCCTCTGCTTATCTTTATAAACCTTATAATCATTTTCTCAAGGGTACACATACACACACACACACACACACGCACACACACATACATACACACATACACACACACAAACACACATACACACACACATGCACACACACACACACATACATACACACACACAAACACACACACACACACATACACTCACATGCACAAACACACACACACACACATACACACACACACACACACACACAAACACACACACACACACACACACACACACAAACACACACACACAGGCATTCTCATATAATCCAGGCTGGACTCAAAGCAAAGGATGACCCTTTACTCCTGGTCCCCTGCCTCTACCTTCCAAGTACTGGTGTTATTGGCAGATGCCATTAGAGCCCAGCTAAGGGCTCCAAAATATTCTGATAAGACTTCAAATGAAGTAGCAAAAATCCAAGGAAAAAGTTTGAAAAAACCAGATTACCATATAATTCCAAATGTTGCTATCCATAACCTAGAATGTATCTTCATATGTAACTTTGTTACCAATACGAAAAGTGCTTTTTAAATAGTATTTTCTGTTTGTTGCTGGTATACAGAAAGGCAAATTATTTGTGCTTATTTAGGTCTTCACCTAGCTTCTTGCTAAGTATTAGTATTTTAATAGTAAAATATACGATAAGAAAGAGCTAGCAAGCACTTTGGATATTGTACAATGGCAATATTGACTACAAATTAATAACTGTTTGGATAACTTCCTTTTAATTTTTTTGTCTTTCTGTAGTGCCTGGGTTCTCTCACACATAGATACCTGGAGTGAATTTTAAAGAGAGTACCTTTTACATTTTCATGGTAAGAAATGTTTCATCTGAGTCTTGGCTAGATACCCTTTATCAAGTTCTATTTCCATTTTTCTGACTGTCTAGCATAGATTTATCTCATTTTTTCTACTTCTAATGAGATAATCATAGTTTTTCTCCTTTATACAGTAAATAGGGTGAACAATACATTTTATGGCAGACTGCTGAAATATCTACTTCAGCAAGATCTGTATTTTTTATACATTCCTGGCTTGACGATATGTTATTTATGATTCTTACGCCTATGTTCACAAAAATCAGACCTGCCTTTAGCTCACTTTCTGATCCCTTCTTCTGTGATTGTGGACTTCAGATTGTACTGACTAGAGACTTTCCATTTCCCCTTCTCTCTGGAAGAGTTGTGTAATATCTGGAAAGGTCTATTACTCTACAAAACCATCTGGCCTGATGTTTTCTTTGTGGGAAAAACTTAACTCCTAATTCAATTTCTGCCATAGCTGTAGGGGGGGAAAAAAAAAAAACCTACTCAGGTTTTTTATTTACTTTAAGTTAGCTTTGCTAAGTTCTATTTTCCCTTAGAATTTGCCCATGTTATAGTCTGAATCTGGAGTTCCCCACAAAAGCCTATGAGTTGAAAGCTTGGTCAACAGGCTGCCATGCTGCTTGAGTGATAATGACATTTTAACAAGGTGGGGCCTAGTTGAAAAGGAATTAGGTCTCTGGGGGTGTGTCCTTTGAAGGGAGATGGGGAACGTGCCCCCTTTCTGTCTCTCTGCTTCCAAGCCATGGTCTAAGCAGGTCTCCTATAGACTGACTCCAGCCGTGATGCTCTCTCTATACTGCCTGCCACAGGCCCAAAGCAACAGGCTCAAGTGACCATGTCTGAAGCTATGAGCTAAAATAAAGCTTTCTTCCCTTTCAATTGGTCATCTCAAGTATTCAGTGGTAGGAGCTAACACCACAGCTGTTTATATTTGTAATGTATTGTCCTATCGGTTACTTTAATACTTTTTAATCTCTGCATTGAGACTTACAATTTCCTTCTCCCCTTAATACTGTCTTTTTATATTCACCTTTTTACTTAATTTTTGCCAAAGATTGGTCCACTTTATTAGACTTTACCAAGAACCAATTTCTACACTTTTTATCTTGTGCTTTACCTTTCTTTTCTTAGATGCTTTCTGCTCTTGGCTTTGTTTTTCCTGACTTGTGATTAGTTCGAATGTACTCTAATGTTCCTTTGATTTACTCAATAATTTTCGACCTTACTTGTTTTCTTTGGTAAGCACATAAAGCTATAAAAATCCTAAATTCCATGTTGGCCATCTTCCCACAGGACATGATTGATTGTTCTGGTTAGTCTTATGTCAACTTGACACAGGCTAGAGTCATCTGAAAGGAGGGAACCTCAACTGAGAAAATGCTTCCATAAGATCCAGCTGTAAGGCATTTTTCTTAATTAGTGATTGATGGGGCAGGTTCAGCCCATTCTGGGTGGCGCCACCCAGATTGGTGGTCCTAGGTTCTATAAGAGGGCGGGCTGAGCAAGCCATGTGGAGCAAGCCAGTAAGCAGCACCCCTCCATGGCCTCTGCATCAGCTCCTGCCTCTAGACTCTGGCCCTTAAGTTCCTGCCCTCACTGCTTTGATGAACTGTTAATATGGAAATGTGAGAGAAATAAACCCTCTCCTCCCCAACTTGTTCTTGCTCATGGTGTTTCAGCAGCAATAGTAACAGTAACTAAGACATTGCTCTTTGGCATTTTCATTGCCATTCAGCTTAAAGTATTTTAAAGCTTCCACTATAATTTTGAAGTGTAATTTAATGCTTCCAAATGCATGATAATTTTCTTTAAAATGTTTGTTTTACCAGTGTTTGTTCTAAATTTGTCATACAAATCAAAGAGGTGTTGTTTCACACAGATACTCTGAACTTTAAAATGTTTATAACTACCATCACAAACAAGTTCCCTATTATAAATCAATAAGGAAAACACCCCAAACTTAAATTTTCAAATGGGCAAAAGACAATTAATATATAAAGAAGTAAGTCTAAATGTCTCACAGGCATATAAAAAGATACCTAATTTCACCTAGAATAAAAGAAGTACAGATTAAAAAGTTTTTTTTTTTTTCATGATAAGATTTCAAAAATTTGGGGAAAATAAAAATATAATAAATAATTTGAAAAAGGTGGGTTGGGGAGACAGTCTAGTTGGTAAAATGCTTGCAGCACAAGGATGAGTTTGGATCCCTACCGCCCACATAAAATCTGGGTGTGGGAGTGTGTATTTAGTACCTGCAAGCCCAGTGCAGGGAATGGGGCAAGGGGGCGGATCCCCAAGGGTTACTGCCCAGCACGCTTCACCCAGTCAATGAGTTTCAGGTTCACAACATAAAAGAATTCTGCAAGGCCGGGCAGTGGTGGTGCACGCCTTTAATCCCAGCACCCAGGAGGCAAAGACAGGCAGATTTCTGAGGTCGAGGCCAGCCTGGTCTACAGAGTGAGCTCCAGGACAGCCAGGGCTATACAGAGAAACACTGTCTTGAAAATTTAAAAAAAAAAAAAAATAATTCAGCAAGACATCTAACTTCAACCTCTAGACTCCATGAGCACACGTGTACACACACACACACACACACACACACACACACACACACACACACACACACACAAACTGATCCCACTATGTCTTGGTGAGAGTGTGAAGAAACAGGACATACAAAATGTTCATCACAGTATGAACTCATGATAATTAGGAAGAGAAAGTCAATAGTGTCTATTAAAATTTCTAATGTATACATAGGTTTATTCTGCAAGGTCACTTCTAGGTATTTCTTTTAGAGACATTCACGCATATGCAGAAAAATTGAAAGGTCCATCATATCTCAAACAGCTATCAACAAGATGCAAGTCAAATTACTGCAAGTATAAAATGAAATTGTAAGCAGCCATTTCTCTTAAAGAATAAAAATGTGGTTTGGTGTACCATATGAGAAGAAATTCAAACTATAGGTTAAACACAAATTTTAAAGGAAACACTTCTAGCATGATTTACACTTTTAAAAGACAATAAAAATACAAACATACACATACACACACTTATAGTGTATAATTCTTGTATGAGTGCACAGAAATTTATTCAAGAAACTGATAAAACCAGTTGGTTCTAAAGAAAAGACTAACTGCTGGATGGTGGTGGGGATGGGAAGGGCCAGAGAGACTGCAGACTTCAGTGCATACCTTTAGAAACTATGTAGAAAGTGTTTTAAATGCATATTTTGCAATAGTGTATTATTTAGGGCCTAGAGGAACCAAGTCAATCACACATGCCCTTCCACTGGAGCTCAACGTCCAGTCTAAACACAAGTTTTTCATTAAAATGTTGTTATGTTTGTGGGGTTTTTGTCTGCATGTATATGTACCACTTGTGTGCCTGGTGCCCACACAGCACAAAGGGCATTGGATTCCCTGAGGCTGGAGTTGTAAAGGGTTGTGAACTGTCATACGGGTGCTGAACACTGAGCCTTGGTGCTCTCAGTCAATGCTGTTAACTGTTAAGTCATCTATGTATCCCAAAACAATTTTTTCTATGAGCATGATTAAATAAGGTGGCTTCATCATGGAAAGCCCAGTCCATCACTACAAAGGACCATGAAAAACAAACCCAGTTCTCATAAACACGACTTCATTTCTAATTACTAAAAAAAGCCTACCCATGAAGTAAAATTTCTTGGGATTACATGACCTAAAAGCACACCTTGTTCAATTTGAAGTCTTCCAGTAGATTGCATAAACCCAATGCCATTGTCTGCCATGCACTGATATAATCCAGAATCATCCATGGTAACCCCAGTGATCTTCAGCACATTTCCTTCAGTTAGATGCCGTGAGGTGGGGTGGATAGGCTGTGCGTTATGAAACCAGGTACGGTTGGGGGCTGGGTTCCCATGAACATCACATGTAAAATGTATGGTGGCTCCCAGGGACACCTTCTGATCGTGCAGTCCTTTAGAAATTGACGCGTGCTCTGAAAAATAAAGCGGGTATGTGTAACTATCATGTAAGACACAGAGAAGCATGCTCTGAAAATAAAGCAGGCACATGTAACATGCATAAGGAGAATCTGTCTCTATCACTAAGTAGTGAAATCTCTGTGTTCCTTACTTACATCCTTCCATCTGCTGTGGTCAAGAAATACTGAGAGATCTACCTTTAATGTTTACCAGCAGAATAAATATGTGGCTACTAGCTTAGAGTCTGCTCTTTTACATGGGTCAACCCATTATATACTCCAACACCTATGATCACGCGCGCGCGTACACCAAGCTCTCTCAACTGTGCACGTAGTGAGGATGAGCCCCCAAGAACACATTATGCCAAATGTTCTATGCCACCCAGAGATAGTCCATTCAGCATCCCTTTGCAGAAATGAACCCAGTTCTGGCTACTGATGTGGCTATTTCTTGATATTCTGTGTCTCATTTTCTGCTCACAAATATCCTTCAAACATCAGTTAGACTAGGAAGATGACCCGATTTGAAATGAAACTCCATTTTGAGTAAGTATGACCTTACTTACCCAGTACATTGACCATGTAAGTGACATGTTTTACGTCTCCGGACTTGTTGCCCACCACACAGGAATAGTTCCCAGAGTCTGCTGGGTCGATGCTGGCTGTGGCAAGATGAGAGGACAGCCTTCTCCAGTTGCTTCCTGACACAGCATCCTGCCCGTCCTTCAGCCAATACACTTGTGAGGCAGGGACCCCACTCACCACACACTCCAAGGTAACAGGGCTGTGAGGAAGGACAGCTAATGCCTGGGAAAGAGCAGGGTGGAGAATGTGAAAACCATCCGAGGAAGGACCTGGGAAAGGAAGGGAACGCAAAATAACATTAGAAGTGACTCATCTCCACCCTCCCCTTGGCTGAGCTGTGAACACCCAGGGGAACTGCTTCCATTTCTCTCTCATGTGACAAGGCCCTATGCATAGCAAAATCACTTTTCTCTGAGAGCTAAAATAAAAAATATTTTATAATTTTTTTTTGAGATTTTTCTAAATTGGCATTTTTGAAATGCAGAGGTTTTATGTCTAAAGCCACCGGTTAGTACTATGTTCTTCCTCAGCTCAGTGGTGACAATCCCAAATCAGCCATGGCTTTTGTCATACTGGATAGAAAGCAAATTATTCCTTGGTTTCCTACTCCACAGTTAACCACCACTTTGCTTACCACTGCTGTAAGACTGTTATGGTTTTTTTTTTTAAATGTTTAAAAAATAATGAGGGCTGGAGAGAAGACTCAACAGTTACGAGCACTTGCTGCTTTTGCAGAGGACCCAGGTTCAGTTCCCAGCACCCACATGCTGGCTTACCACCATCCAAAAATCGAGTGCCAGGCACATGCATGGTGCATATACATATATGCAAGCAAAACTCTCACAGATGTAAAATAAATAAATCTTTAAAAAGTACAATAAAAACAGGTATAGGACTACTCTGTAACACACTGATGGACAGAGACATGACTCAGTGGTTAAGGGTGCTGGCTGCTTTTCCAGAGGACTCGGATTCTATTCATAGCATTCGCATTAAGGCTTATACCCATCTGTATCTCTGCTTTCAGGGAATATGATTGCCTCTTCTGGCCTTTATGGACATCAGGTGTGCACCTTATGCATTGACATACATGTAGGCAAATACCCATGCATAAAAAATAATAAATTTAACATTAAAAAATTAAATAAGACCAGGATTGAAAACCATACTGATCTTTCCTTTGCCAGTGCTTCCTGTGCCAGCCTTGTGAGGACTCTTCCTTCCCTCGACACAGCGTCCTGCCAAATACTTACGACTCACAAGGAGCTTCCGGCCAGTGGGTTCAACTTTCAATTCACTGGTGACGGGATTATAGGCAGCACATTTGTAGGATCCCTTATCCTTCAAGGATACATTCAAAATCTGAAGATTTCCTGAGGGAAGGATTATGTAGTTTCCTGAGGAGGGTAGAAGGATGTAGTCAGGGCCTGGGATACAGTTCAGTCGGTAGAATCTTGTCGAGCACAAAGCCCTGGGTTCAGCACCAGCATTCACATGATATCAGACATGGTGGCACATGTCTATAATCCCAGCATTTGAGAGGCAGAGGGAGGAGTGTCAGAAAGTCAAAGAGCCCCTACAGAGCCCCAGGCTCTCCCTTCCTACAGACACCTTCAACTCAACTGGGACTAATAGACACGGTTGAGATTTACACAGAAGACTAGCAGTAAATTCCCACCAAAGAAGCTTTGTTACAAAAGAGAAAGAAAAGTCAAGTTCAACAATCCTCATACAGCAAAACCCCAATTAGAAAACTTTTAGCAGATGGTCAGAGTCAGAAAGTCCAAGAACCTTATTTGGACTAAGACACAATAAGCATAAAGATCCATCGGGACACATGGCAACCTATAGCCACAGTGGTGTTCAGTCACTGGCTTCTCAACATGTTTCTCAATAAATACACAAGGAGTAGCTATTCTCAGCCAGTCATAGCATGGCAATACAGCGTGCAGACAAAGGCCCTGTATTAATGCACTTAACATTCTGGTATGGAGTATGGGGTAGCAGATAAAGGGGTGCCTAAGAAACAAAAATATATACGGTACACACACTGAGGGCCATCTTCTCAAAGAAGCGGTATTTAAATATGGCACTGGGAGGTTAAGGAGCGAGTCCTGGAGTAACTTGTCTCATGCAATCACCTGTCTCAGCTTCCTCCTCCGAGAGCACGCCCCATCAGGACTCACCTGTGGAATAGTTCAGCCATTTTCCCCGGATCTTATAGCGCACCTCAGCTTTGGGGTTACTCTCTGGTACCCTGCAGCCAATGAAACCTGTGTTTTTCTCTTCTGCAGTAACAACATGCATTGCTGATGAATCGAAATCACCCAGAGCTGAAATAAACAAGTAAACAAATGAATGCAAGACAGTTCAAAGGAAGAAGTATACAGCTTGGAACATGCAAAATGGCCTTTTGTGCCAGCTGATCCCAGTCCTAAGGATGGCACGATCGTTTTGGTTTTCTGGTTTCAGGTTTGTTTGTTTGTTTGTTTGACAGGTTTCATTATACAACATCACGTAGCCGAAGCTAGCCTTGAACTTGCAATCCTCCTACCTCAGCCTCCCATTGCTAGGATTACAGGTGCATACCCCCACAGCCAGAAACAACATTTTTTCATATGAGGAAGCCACTGGTGCAGAGGGTGTGGTTGAGGACTGACAGCTAGGTCAGGGCACACAGATTTTCAAAGTCACTGCCTTCAGGGAGCCGTAAGGAAAACAAACTGCTCCAAAAACACCAGAGAGAACTGCGAAGCACACTGACTCTCATTCTGTCAGGATAAATCCTTTCCCACCCAGAGGGATGTTCATCAAAATTCACGTTCCCTTTGATGAAAGGGCTTCTGGGAATGAACCCAGGCCGCTACAAAGCCCAGTAGGCCACCGCACCTGGATGCACCAGCTTGGTGCTGCCCCCTTTCAGTTTAAACAGCTCACTGTGGGCTGAGCAGGCTCTTTATTATCCCCACCACCCAAGGAAGCCAGCTGCCTGCCTCCCGGAAATCAACCCTCCAGTGTGTGTCTTGGAGCTGTGCATGGGTCACAGCTCTACGAAAACATTTACTCTTCTCAGTTATGACAAACTCACTACTCCGGGGGAGTCCAGATCTGTTCTGTAAATAGGGGTGCCCTCACAAAGCCGTTTTCCATTACTGGAAGTCATCGCCGTGTGAGAGGCAGATGGCTCAAACTTCCTAAGAAAAACCATGCATTCCAGATTTTCCATAAGTTCAATTCTTCACATTCCTTTCTTTACAGTCGGTTTTTTCCCCCTGCTTCCTTAGCCTGGTTTAAATTACACAAATTACAATCCCCTGGTAATCGAGGGAAATAAAACAATTAGATGTGAAAGAAAGATGGAGGACTGCAGGACATAAACAAGTGTCAAGGCCAACTGATTTGTCTGTATTGATATTAAGGGCCTTAAAAGATGCTCAAAGAGAGCCGGGCAGTGGTGGCGCACGCCTTTAATCCCAGCACTTGGGAGGCAGAGACAGGCGGATTTCTGAGTTCGAGACCAGCCTGGTCTACAGAGGGAGTTCCAGGACAGCCAGGGCTACACAGAGAAATCCTGTCTCGAAAAACCAAAAAAAAAACCAGAAAACTGCCCTGTGCTAATTAAAAAAAAAAAAAAAAATCATTTCTACACTATGACTAGAGATTAAGCCATAGGCTGGGCTACAGAGGTTCCAGTATCTTTCCCCAGCTATGTGCCATTAAAGCAAGCTTAGGATAAGAACTCCTCAGATGCATACATGTCTCGTATCAGTGCCCAAGTTTTTCCCACTATTAAAAAAATGCAGCACGGAATAGAAAGCCCATCGATTTCAAAAAAAAAACAACAGATAACAAGATTCAAACTACACTCACCTGCAGCGGACACTGTTGCGGGGCCACTCACAACGGCGCCAACGCTGTTGTTGGCAACGCACTGGTAGTAACCAGAAAGGGAAGGGTTAAGAGACAGAATGGTCAAAGTCCCCCGATGAATCTTGATCTGTTCTGTGTTTCTGTCCAATCGTTTTCCATTATGCAACCATGAAATTCGGGCAGTGACAGGTTTAGCAGAACAATGAAGGACTACGGGTCTACCAAGCTTCTGCACAGCAGAGAGTGGCTCAGAAATAAAATAAGGTGCCAAGTCTACAATGGAACATTCCCGGGTGTGAAAAGGAGAGAGAAGGAGGGAGGGTCAGAAAGCCGCAGAAAAGTACATTAAATACACTTCATCTGCATCTATGACCAAGACAGCCTCTCATCTCTACATGTGGTCGTTCTTAATGTTTATAAAAACTCCACAGGTCCATTCCCTCCCCTCCCCCCATCCCCATTTTTTGAGGCAGGGTTTCTCTGTATAATAATCTTGACTGTCCTGGTCTTGATTGGTGGACCAGGATGGCCTTGAACTCACGGAGATCCGCCCACCTCTGCCTCCCGTGTACTGGGATTAGTGTGTCACTATGCCAGGCCCCTACAGTTTTTTGTAAACAGGTAATAAATGCTACAAAATGAATTACACATTGATATATATGTATCTCCTCACATAAGTATAAAGCAAAAAGATTAAGAAGAGGAAAGGCTTCAGCACCAACCCTTACCTTACCAACCCTCCCTCTTACCTGAGCTCACAGAAGAACACAGAACCACAAGAACATACAGCAGTGTCCATAAGGCTCCGAGGTCTGGATGCATATCGCCCAATTACAGAAGTAGGCTGGGAAGACTTTCGGAGAAAGCCCAGGCCTCAGCTTACTGAAAAACGTTCAAAAAAGAAAGAAAACTTAAATGCTAAGAACCTTGGCATCTCTGAACTGATCACCTTCTCTTAGGTTCCTTATGACCCCTATCTTCTCAATCCACATATTGACTAGACACTAAACTAGGGTTCAAAGCTTTATTCCTTCTTCTGGGGGCTAGGATAGTCTTTTACTGGAGGACTACTCAGAGCTGATGGAGATCACACTGAAGTGGGTCAAGAATGGAAGAGGAAGAACCATCAAGAGACACTGAGTTCTGGAGAGACAGATAGGGCATGGTGGGTGATGAAGATATTTGATTGCATTCAGGATACCATCTAGAAGCAGAACCAAAGGAAATACAGAGGCCGGGAGATGAAGTGTGAGACACAGAGCCATGCCAGGGGCAACTCTTGGGTTTTGGTGTAAATGAGTAAAGAATACCTGTTTACTAAAAAAGAAAATCCAGAGAGTGTGATACAAAGTGAAGAAGGGGAGAGTAAGCAGGTGTGTGCACCCGAGGAACATTTAGGATATCAACTGGGCACCCAGCTGCTACCATGAGGTCCAAAGTTGCTTAAAAGAGTCACAGGGA
The DNA here is from genome assembly GCA_028551405.1 of Uromys caudimaculatus. Lineage (NCBI taxonomy): Eukaryota > Metazoa > Chordata > Mammalia > Rodentia > Muridae > Uromys > Uromys caudimaculatus. Next base: position 80,382,225 of record CM052706.1, read on the forward strand.
GAAGTCAGAGCTAGAAATGTAGATTTCAGATGTAAGGAAATCAGGTACCATCTTAGCCTTTTCTACGGAGAATATACTTGGAGAGCAAGAATCTTTAGAGACTGAACAGAGAAGGAACAACAGGGATGCAAAGAAAGAAGCAACGAATGAGACGAACCCAGGAGAAAGCTCTCTCTAGTAGTCAGACGGTAAGGTTAGCTGCTATCCAAAGAATGCTATGCAGAAGGCCGATAAAGGCAACAAGAGTGGTTCAGCAGAGAGAAGCTAACTTAATGGAACGGAGGATATAGAGAGAGCAGGAGACAAAGGGAGAGGGAACGACAGACACTTCCAAAATTCTGCCATGCAGCAGGAAACTGGAAGAAACTGGCTGCAGACAGATGACTGGCTCTGACAGATATCACCCAAGGGAAAAGCGGGTTCTCTGATCGGATTTTCTGTTGTTGCCCAGTGAGACAGTAGACTACATTTGGAAAACTTTTAAGAAGTCCATAAATCCCAGGACTGGCAAGGACATGGAGACAAACCACCATATAGATAATGGTTGAGATAGGACCAGTGAGTTCATTTTGGAGACAATTTAGAAATACATATCAAAATAGTTCATTCACGAAGAAAATGTTTTTCAATATTCATTATATAGTAGATACCATCCTAAGAGCTAGACATGGGGCAATTTTTATTATAAACATAGAAATAAAATAACACAGATGTAAGTTTAAACCTTACATTCCAGTAGGAGAGACGGATAATGAGAAGAGACAAATGAGTTGGTTTAACAATGTATCCTCTAGAGATGGCAAACTCCCGCTAAACCCTGGACATCTCTCTGCTTTGCTCTCACTCTTCTATATAATGTAGAAAACATGATGTATCTGGTGACATGGTGTATCCTCCTTAAAGAAAGCATTCTATCATGTCCCTTAGAACAAAAGGACTACTTCAATATAATGAAACGTCCATGTGTGCAAGCATATTTAATAAAAACTGACACTGAACTAAGCATGTTCTAGCTATCCCGTTTGTTCCTTCACTCATTTATTCACTCCTGTGCCTAACTTTAAAAAAAAAAAAATCAGCAAAAGTGTACTAAAGCCTTCCTCTGTGCTAGGCTTATGCCGGGCATGGTTATCAGGGACGTCTGCAGATCCTGCCCTGTGTTCCTGGTTGGCCAGGGCTGGAGACAGACTATAAAATACAGCATAACAGAATGACTGGCTATAGCGCTGAGCAGTTATAAGCATAGTCGTCTACACCAAGAAGGGTCATATTCACCACGGACAAACTGGGCAGTGAAAGAAAGCAAAGCAGTAAGCCTCTGAGTCAGCAGCTCGGGATCTGTTCATCTGTGCCTCAGACTTGAAAGCTTACAAACACGAGCTGATCTCCCTCTCTCACGTCCTCTCCATTTCTTTTCCTGGTGACCCCTTTAAGAAGTGGGAGCAGATGTACTGGCAAAAGGGGTCAGTTGTGTGAAAACCCTTTTGGTTTATTTGAACTATCCTAGTTAAGGCTAAGGACAGACACAGCGGTGGTGAAGGCTAAGTAAACACTCACTGACTCGTTAACAGGAGACACTCAGAAAATGTGAACATGGAGGATTGTTTCTTCCTTTTGCCAAGTTTTTCTTCAACTATTTATTTATTAAAAGGCAGCGGCACAGATTTTACAGTGAACTTTAACCCTGGCACATGACCTAATTTATAGCTGCTCTTAAAAGTTTCACAGCTCATTATTTCTATCTGAATACGATCACATGGAGGCTTCCTTGATAAAGCCTACTGAGCTGCTTTTATACTTTTAGACAAAGTTTCTCTGTGTAGTGATGGCTAGCCTCTAACTATGTAACACAGGCTAGCCCCAAACTTGCAAAGATCCTCCTACCTCTACCTCCTTGATGCTCAGACTACAGGCTTGATCCATTATGCCTGGCCATGCAATTACTTTTAACATGATCTCAGGTGATTTTGGAAGTAAGAGAGAACCTAGGTCCACAAGAGGTGCTTACTAAACATCTGTGGGCTCGACTTCTGTGTGTGCAGAGAGCTCAGGTTAGAGGACCATAAGGATAATGTCGTCTATGGCTCAGGTGACTTGAAGAGAGAAGCAACAGAATCTCACTTCAGCCTCACCACTAAACACCACTCACCACACAGAAGGTGAGGCCAGTTCACACCAGAGGAGACCCATGAGAAGCACGGGACAAAAATCACCCAATGCCATCTCACTTTCAAAAGTATCAACTTTGTCAAAAACATAATACCCTTAATATTAGCATTACTACTATTACTCTCTCTCCCCCTCTCCTTCTCCCTTCCCTCCCTCCAACCCCCAACACACACACACACACACACACACACACACACACACACACACACACACACACACACGAACACACACAAAATTTCCCCTGCATTTTCTGGCCATGTTGCACAAAATTGGCCTTACCATGATGTCATCTCGCTCCTGCAGACATTTACATTTGCCTTGGGTAGAAAACAGCCCTCATTCTCTCAACACTATTGTCTGTCATCCCAGCCTCGTCTCACCCTCTGCTGACAGAATAGTGACCAGCAGGACATAAGTCCAGAGAAACAGCACCCCTCTCCACCACACTCCTCCTGACCATCACTTGCCTACGGTTCTTTGACCTCTACTGTAACATACACAGCATTCAGGGGTTTCCCTGTAAAAATTAAAACCAGAATTCAGACTTCAATCATATCAGACGGAACAGAATTCTGATTAAAATCATACTATTGCTTGTTCAACTTTATCACTTATCTCACTTAACACTTTTCAAAAACATTCAGTATTAATACAAATGCTGTGTTAAACAAAATGAGTTCATGTCTCTTCTTCACATAATTGACAGTGGGTATGTTAGTTCTATAAAAAGTAAGTTGTTAAGAGAAAGCTTCTATAAATACTCATTTAAAAAACTCATACACAACCATTCAGCATAGAATATTTTGGGATATACAAAGGAAAATAAAAATGAACGCCCCAGCGAGTGGAGAGAACACAGCAGTGTTCCCGTACTTATCCTTCCAGTCCTTCTCCTGTGTGCATAGACGGACCTGAGATCATAATGCATCATAGCTTTAAATAATAAGTTAGTAAGTTCTTATCTAGTGATCTGTCTTCTTACTAAAATCCTTTCATGAACATCCTTTGTAACACCTGCAGATATTCTGGCTTGGTTAGAGTTTCTACCTCTGTGAAGAGACACATGACCATGGCAACTCTTATTTAAAAAAAAACAAGACAAACAAAAAACACTTAATTGGTGCTGGCTTACAGTTCAGAGATTTAGTCCATTATCATTATGTGGGGAAGCAGGGCTATGCAGGTAGACATGGTGCCAAGAGAACTACATCTGGATCAGCACGCAGCAGGAGAGAGAGAGAGAGAGACAGACAGACAGACAGACACTGGGACTGGCTTGAGCTTCTGAAACCTCCAAGTCCACCTCAAGTGACACACAAGGAGGCCACACCTACTCCAAGACCTGAGAGGATTTCCTAATCCTACGAATAATGCCACAGCCTATAAGCCTATGGGGGGGCCTCTTCATTCAAACCAGCACACACTCTGTGAGGGGATACACTTAATCTAGTTAAATTACCCTTTTTAAATACTTTAACATCCAAATAAAGTTGCTTTCATAAAAACTGACTTTAAGTTACACATACTTAAGTTACTTAAATCATATTATGCACAAAGATCTCATGCATATGAGTGAATATTGTCCATAAATCTTCAGATATTCTTTTAGTTGTGTGTCCTGAGGTTATATATTCTTGAAAGTAGAATTCCCACATCACAGATATGGACATTTTAGTTTGTTTTTACAGCGTTCTGCCTGCATGTATGTCTGCAGGCCAGAAGAGGATACCAGATCTCATTACAGATGGTTATGAGCCACCATGTGGGTGCTGGGAACTGAACTCAGGACCTCTGGAAGAGCGGACAGTGCTCTTAACCTCTGAGCATCTCTCCAGCCTCAAAGTTGTTTGGTTGGTTGGTTGGTTTGTTTGTTTGTTTGTTTGTTTGTTTTTAAATACATATCATCAAGTTGTTTTTCTCAAAAGAAGCCAGTTTCCAGTACCATTCCTAACAACCACCATCTGCATAGGTAGTAACTGTCTCCTCAGTTTAAGGTGCAGATCCATGTTCTGTGTAAGACAAATGTGGATATAAAATATATCTGACCAACTCATTGAAGTACATGACAACATTCATCACGCGGTTGACCTTTGACTTCCACGACAAAAGGATCATGGGTACAAAAATCTTCTTTGTACTCTAAATCCATCAAAAGGGAGGGCAAGGAGTCAATCGCTGTAGTTACTACGTAGTTTACATATTTCTCCAAAAGTAAAATTATATGCAAAATCTGCTCGCACTCAAAACCTCAAGCTGTTCAAGAATATAATCTCCCTCCTATACTGCTTTTACTTTTGTCTGTCCATCACATATAAACTAGAAGTACATGCAGCTATTTTACTCTTTAAGTGAGGTAGTAAAATAGACTAGGTTCAGTTAATTAGGCAATACACACATGTGCGCGCGCGCGCGCGCGCACACACACGCACCCGCTAAGGTTTCTCTAACTCACTGGTCTCAGAAGGAACCGATCAACCACGAGAACATCTTTCAATCACTTTCTTACGTCCAGATGTAACCACACCCTTCCCCTGAAGTTCTGAAAAGATGTTTCATGGTCACTGTGCTCACAGGAAAGGCTCTGGTAGTAAGGATGCTCCCACAGACTTCAGATTACCGAAAGGAAAGAAGAGCAGCAGGCCTACTGGTCTATAAATCGGGTCCGCTCTTTCCTCCACACTGCAGACAGGCTCGATGTCATCAAGCACAGCTCTGCTCCTTGGATCTTGAGGTTCAAGGAAGAGCTGTTATATCCTAAGCGATCAAGATTTAAGCCTTTCCCTCCTATCCACACAAGTGATTGTGTGTCTAGCAGCCAAGCTCCTGTGCCACGCTGGGTCCAGCTGGGTTCTTCTGGCAGCAGGGGGCTAAAGGTATGCCTCATCTTAGCTCAGTAAGGAAATACTTCCCTAAAGTTTGCTTAACTCATTGTTCAAGTTGTGAACTTACTGCTTTTATAACCCTCTTCAACATGCTGCCAGAATAGTCCTTTGGGGAAAGCCCTTCCTAAGTTTTTAGATTTGATTACTTTGTTTTTGAAGCATCACTTCTGCTTTCCTAAGGCTGATTGGCTCTTTCTGAATGACTCCGCCCCCCAGCACACCCCATCTCCCCCTTTCTCTTCTAGGCTCTTTCTAAATGACCCCCTCTCCTTCTCCTCCCTAATTGTGAACAAAATCTTGGCTTTGGGATCAGAATGGTTCTTCAAAATAGGAAATTCTCTAAGTTAGTTTGTATTTTAAAGGAAATCTTACTCTTCATGAAATGTGATCTTAAATAGAGAACTGATTCCTATTTCCAATCAATTTCAAAATGTGCCATTTAGCAACTGTTGAGACAAAAAATACTTTTCTGCACTAACTAAAATCTAGAATCTGCTGAGGGTGAAACCTTGGTTAAGTACAGGAAGATTAATCCAGTACAGTTACAGAGAATTCAAACACAAGACATTTTTAAAAACAAACAAAAGACCACGTTTAACTACCTGCATATTAATCACATACAACTTTGAGTCTCCTGTCAAATTTTTCTTCATTCAAAATATTTAAATAATTTAGTGAAGAAGCTAACATCATTTCCTATATAAAGTTTTCACAGAATCCTTCTCTTGTAGCAGAAGTTCCTGTAATTGATTAGTCGATACACAGGACATCTCTGAGTAGCCTTGGCTGTCCTGAAACTTGCTCTTGTAGACCAGACTGGCTTAAGACAAGGAGATCTGCCTGCCTCTGCCTCCCTTGTGCCACAACAACTGATTCAGATAGCAAATTTTTTGTCACAGTGGCTGCTGAGCAGCTCTTCCACTTTGTAGATGGTTCCTTTCTATGCAGTGTATCTTTTAAGAGGCTAAAGCAAAACCCTTCAAAAGTCATGTCTTGGTCTTACACCTTTAAAGAAGCAACTACCAGTTTATGATTCATTTCGTCATAAACATACTAAAAAACTGAAGTGCATGTTGATTAGATGGTCCTTCAAAACAGGGGGCTTTGTGGGCGGTGCCAAGTAGGAAGGCAGTGAGACTGGTCTCCTCATCTGTCTAGAGCCGTGGCCCCATCTCTAAGGGTTATGAAGCAGTCACATTGTATCTGCTGTCTTTTCTCTCTGCTGGAACTTTAAGTGAATTAGGAACACAAGACAGCTAAAAGTCATTACAAACAAACAAACAAACAAATAAAAACTTTCAAAGAACTTCACAGTCCTTACCGTCTATGGGCTCTACAAATTAGTTTTCAGTGCTCAGTAGATTTTTTTCTTATCTATGAAAGCTGGCTTGTATTGAGATGAAGCCTAATATTATGTTTCCACTATAATCAGCGAAGACCACTTTCGAAAAGTAACTGAGTTTGTAAGAAATAAAAGTTTTCAGGGTGTAAAGCAGTTACGTGTGAAGAAACAGATGAGCAATGTAATCACTCCTACAGGTAACACGGGAAAGACAAAAGGCTTATTTCACCTAGACCTGGGGTTAGGACTTCTCAGAGGAGGCAGGAGAAATGCTGCAGGTTCAAGGTCAGCCTAGGCTATGTAAATAAGGAGACTGTGTCTCTTCACAGAAAGATAAAATATATTAGATGAAATCAAAGTAATAAATTAGGGAGTGCAGTCAGGAGAATGGTGAAGAGGGAAGAAACAGATTCTAAACAGAAAAGATGGACAGTGTGATGACCTACATATAGAGAGTAAGAGAGTATATGGCTGGAACATGGGATTATTATATTCAGAGAGGGAGAAGTACACAGGCACATAGAAAAAATAAATAAATAAATATATATATATATATATATATAATCACATTGAGGTATTTGGCTTTCATCCTGACGACTATTTTCGACAGGAGAGGGCACGCTCAGACCTGCACCTGTGAAATGCCATCCACACTGCAATGTGGAGAACGGCTGAAGACAAGTTAGGAGGCAGGTATGAAAGAGAAAGGGACTCGCATGAGAGAAATTGTCCCTAACATCTGGACATATTTAAACGATATAAATGGTAATACTGACAGGATGAAGCTCACAAGCGATCCGGTCTGGGAAAGAATGTACAACTCAAACATCACCGGAATCCATTTGTCTATCCACTTCCTGTTTCCTGGCTGCTTTGACAAGAAAGAAGGAACCAAAGTGACAGTCTACATCTCTGACTACAAAGTGACTGTGTAGATGGTCTGCATTTTCTCATACAAGAAATCCATGAGAAACAGCAGGGCCTTTGTGTTTACTGTCTGGAAGTTGCGGCAGGGAGTGCGGGGCACCTGTGGAGATGCGGAATGGGACGTAAGGTACAAATGTGGGGGTCAACAGCAAACAGAACTGCTGGCCTGAAGAGAGGAGGGTACAGCAGGCTGAGTCCTGAAAGGGCAGCCTACCTGAAGAAACAGGACTAAGGATCCCAACAAAGCTGCCACTGGAAGAACTTAAAGGGGGGAGGCAGAACCGATCATCGAGGGATGAGACTGAAGAGTTTGATGGAAAACCAGTCCTGACCGTCACTAAGTCAACCTCAACCCTCCCCACACCTCTCACGCTCCTTTAAAAGGCACATGAGTAAGGTAATCAAACATGTCCCACATCCCCAGACTGCTAAAGTCCCACATCATAACTACTAAAGGCCTTGCTGGATCAGTCTCCTCACTGTGTGGTGTACATGAGGGCCCCCTAAATGAGACAACAGCTGGCATTCATCTTTCAGAATTTTCAGTAACAGGGACTAGAGGAAGGTGAGGCAAAGAGAGTACCATCAATTTAGTCACACCCAATACATTATCTAATGGTCCGCCATTCTGGTGGGTGTGGGGCAGGAAATACACTCACAAACTAAGACATTCCTTAAAGCAGTTATGTGACCTGCCACATAGCCTGGAGGTGGGAGAAGGAATCTGCCAATCTCACAGGAAGGTTCCAAGCTACTGAGTCTGGAGCCCCGCTCTCTTAGTGAGTGAAGTGCTCTCCGTGTGAAACGCAGACAGTGGCATTTGTGTACAGTTATCAATGACCTTGATCATTACTTAATGATCATTCAGATCAACCTCCTTCTTAAAGGCTGGCACCCACAGATTCTGCAGCCACAAACCAGCCAAACATACAAACAACCATGCTGCCTGCAGAAGTGTCTCTTTCCACTGAGGACCAGCAAGATGAGGGGGAAAAAATGGAAGTGACTTAGGAGCCGTGGCACCAAAAAGGCCAAGTGAGCAAAGAAATAATCAACTCCACATGAGCTACTCCAACACCGACACAATAGAAAGGGCCCAGGACTAACCCCAGGAAAGGTCACAAGGATCAAGGGTCACAGTGAAAAAGGAGGCAACAGCTAGGAGCAGCCAGCTGCAACAGGCGTCAATGTGGTCCTCATTAGACACCAAAAGGAGCTCCGAGTGCAGGCTTAGGCTCTATTCACAATATTTGTGTGTTTTTTAAAAAGACACATCAAGAGTTCCTTTCCCTCTTTCTAACAGATGACTCCTTCCTGCTCTTGAGCACAGGAAACCAAGAACTGTGGAGTCCAGATAATTCTGGCATCCATCATCAATTGTACGGGAAAGTTACGAATACTCACGAGCATGGCTGAATACAAATGGTGACATGAAAAAAGCAACGTGGGAAAGATCAATGAAAAGATGAAACACAGCAAATTTCAAGGAATTACTGTGCAAAACTGCAGAATCGACCGTAGCCATCACTGGATTTTCAAGTTTATTGTTGGCATTGGCTTCGTGGGAAAAAGTAACAGAATTATGGTAACCGCAAAACAAATGCTCAAAGACAAGTTTTTTAAGTTTGCTAAAAACCTAGCTAAACTAGAACAGACTAGACTGATGTTGTAATGCTGCCATCAGACACTTGGCTAGCCTCCTTTGACGGGGGATGAGAAGGAAGAACATGGAAAGAGTTGAAAACGAATGCTTAGGTAACATTATTACTGGTGTTTAAAAGCCCAGAGCTTCACTTAGACCACATGCTGCACCAAGCCAAGAAGTTCGCTGGCAGTTACAGGACACGACCCTCACTGGGTTAAGTTTAGATTATATTTTAATAATGTGGGGAGAGGGGTTTAAGGAGAGACTAATTTCCATAAAGTATATACTTATGTACACAGACAAAGCTGATGAAGCAGTAAATGAGGGGAAAATCAGAATTCTTAGTAGACTTGGGTCAGTGCCCGTGAAGGACAGATCTGTTGTGGTAACTTTTCTACCTCTATACCTGTTGAGTTATATGTTTTCTAGGATCTAGAACATAATGATCTTAGTTTCGGGGTTTCTATTTCCTCTTTAAACTTGGCTATACAAAAGAACTGAAGACCCCTAGATTTCTTTGCTCCATTTAGTGATGAGAATTGGGTCAGACACAGCTTCATCAAACCTGCCATTGTGCCATGGATGGGCAGCTGTGAATGCGATGATAGGGCTCTCCAGGCTCATTCAAAAGTTGACACACAAGTCAATCACAGACTACCACCTAGTCAGTACATGAGGGGCCTAACGTGACTGACAAGCCAAAACACACGTAAAAGCACAGTGGTCCGTACCAAGAAAATCTGAAACTTCAGAAAACATTACACCATCACAGGCAGTTAAAAACAAAATAATGATCAAGGTACAATGCCCTGATAAACAAGAAAATAGGAAAACAGGTCAATTAAGTTTACAGTGTCTTTGTAAATTTAGCACTTTTATATATAGCATGAAGTGCTTGTCCAACCAGAAAAGCCTGAATGTTCATCAATGACACAGGACCAGCCTGTCTGCAAGAAGAGAGGTGTAATTTGCTGGAACAACTCTGTTAGACTCAACCTAAACCAACCAGAGGCTACTGCATTGTACCATTACATTGGGCGCCAATAAACAAGGTAGCCAAAAGAAACACACATGGATACAGAGACAAGACATGTGTATGTACACACAGACACAGATACAGGAGCCAGCATGAAAGACAAACATTCCAATGATGCTATGTGGCACAAAACATTTCTTAAAATTCCCTAGTAATTGTCAGCATCAGTGCATAAATGAGGTACAGAAACCATTCTCATTCTTATACCTCTGCTTAATCCCAGAGAGTCTAAACCTCAATATCATGACCCAATATTTTCATTAATGGATATTTCAAAAACAATCAAGAATATAGAGAGTTTCAGCATACTGTAATCAGTGCATGATAAACTCCAAGTTCCCTGGAACAGTAACAGCAATATGAGAGTAAATAAAATTTTTAAATTAGCATCCACTACTGATATTTCATAGTACTACTGGACCAGGCTGCCTTGCTTTTGAAGGATATACTTTCACATATCAATATACATAGAAAGTCTTGTGGGTTCTGACACTTCCCGTCATGATTGACTTCCATGTATAACATGAAGAAGTTTTGTTTTGTAGCGATTTCTTTTTAACTTACAAAGTTTTTTTTTTCTTTTTCTTTCTTTTCTTTTCCTTTGGGGGTGGGGACAGACAGAGAGCTGTACATTGGATTGATAATTTAACTTTTCCAGTATCTCTGACTAAAAACCACACAGAGGGACAGCGTGGGAGAGACGGTTCTGCCCACAGTCATGCACAAGCATGACAACTAAGTTTGATCAATCCGTGGAACCCGCATAAAGGTCCAGAGAGAGAACAGACTCCATAGAGTGACCCTCTGACCTACACATGCACACTATGACTTGTGTGGCCCAGCATAAATACATCAGGTGTATACACACACACACACACACACACACACTCCATTTAAATGTTTTAAATTCTCTAATGAATAAATTTTTTTTCAATAATTTTTACAACAAAAGGCTGTTTCTGTTGTTATCACGAAATACCTGGGACTGGATAAACAATAAAGAGGAGGAATCTCTTTGGCTCTCACAGTGATGAAGGCTAGAAAGGACAAGAGATCGGCGTGGTATCTGGTGGGGTCTTTGTGCTGTAGCAAACGGCAAGAAAAGCAAGGGAGCAACAGATACAAGGGGCATCATGATCAGGAACCCAAATAGGATAACCCAGCCTTGAGTGGCATTAGTCCACCCATGGGGGCAGAGCTTTCAGACCATCTCACCACCCATTAGAGAGCCCTCTGCTCAATGCTCCTCTGGGCATATATCTAAGCCAAGCCAAGTGTCTATAGGCAAAGGACCTCAGAAATAAAGGATGGCATGAAATAAGGAATGGGGCAATATATTGATATAGATGATAATAGAGACCCTGTTTCCTAAAATGCTACATGTCTCACACTAACACTTTGATATAATCAGGGGAATTTCAAAGGTTTTTGTTATAAAAAAAAAAAAACAAACAAAGAAACAGAATTTCATTTGTAAATATTTTAAAACAAAATTATTGGTTGATAGACTAAGCTGGTGTATTTCCCTTTCCTTAATTATGTGCACACAGGGACTGGCAAGATGGCTCAGAGGGGAAAGGGCCATGAAGCCGGACAACCTGAGTTTGATCCTAGGTCCCACATTCTACATAATGGAAGGAGAGAAGAAACCTGAAAGCTTCACTCTCATTCTCTGTCTCTCTCTGTCTGTCTCCCCACCCCCAACCCCCAGGTAATTAAATCAAATCAATGTAGTAAAACATTTTTAAGCCGGGCAGTGGTGGTGCACACCTTTAATCGCAGCACTTGGGAGGCAGAGCCAGGCGGATTTCTGAGTTCGAGGCCAGCCTGGTCTACAGAGGGAGTTCCAGGACAGCCAGGGCTACACAGAGAAACCCTGTCTCGAAAAACCAAAAAAAAAAAAAAAAACAAAAACATTTTTAAACAAAAGAACAAAAGCATGTCCAGGCAGGGAACAGTACCATGGCTCAGTGAGTAAAGACAGTTGTTACACAGCCAGGCCACTGAGTTCAAGTCCTGGAACCTGAGTAAAGGTGGAAGGAGGGAGCCACCCACACAGTTGTCCTCAGACTGCTACAGCCATGTCACAGCATGCACACCCATATGCACACATCACTACTTAAATTTTTTTTTTTTTTAAAAGAAGGTTCAGAGGAAATATTCCCTTAGTATGGACGGGAGTTCTCTCTGCAAGGGGGAAGAAAACCCTCCATAATTTCTCCAGCCTCAGAACTCTGTAACAAACACTTTGTAACTGTTCTACCTAAAGGAAAGAGAACAGGGAAGTCTGCCATGCAACTCTTGCCTGTCACAATGTATCTTGCCTCATCCTTCGCAAACGCCAAAACTGCACTGACTAAAGGAAAAAGGGGAGAGCAAGCCAAAGACAGGAAAGCCTTAGCCCCAGAACTCAAGTACAGTGCTTCCATGAACAAGACAGAGAGTTTATGTGTCTACTCGTGAAACAAATAATAGCTATTTATGAAGTATGAGACATGAAGTTCATGGCTTCATTGTAAGAGCTTAAACAAAGGGAACCCCTTCACTTTATACTCAAAAACAAAAACAAAAACCTTGTAGAAATTTGCCTGGTGAACCCTTATTATGTAAGTGGTACCCACCACTTCACGGTTAAACCGTGAGGCATTCATGGAATTCTGCAAACACTGTCAGAAATGTGTATTCAGTGAAAACAAAGTTCTTGTCGTGACATAGGAGTTATCTTTAAAAAGAAAATTACTGAATAAAAGACTATTACCCATTTGAAAACTACTCAAGTGGGAGAAAGCAAGCCGGATTTAATTCATGCATGCCACATGCCTGTATAGAAATACCACCCAGAACCACATTAATATATGCAACTAATGCAACGGATACATGCTAATAAAAGAAATAAAAACAAATGATACTGGCTTTCAAAACTAAGGGTGGGGGAGAAAAACACTTGGGTATCAAGCACTCCAGGAATCTCCATTTGAGGCATCTCATCACTCCACAGAGCCGCCTACTTTCTCTCTGCTGGCTTCACTGCCAACATAAGCAGCTCAGGGGTGAAGCCCAGATGGCAGGTGTGGGTGTTCCAGAACATCAGATACTGTTTTGTTTATCTGAATTACAATCTTGGCTCAAATGACCTGGGGGTGCAAATAAAACATACTGCTAATTAAAATAACCAGCAGCAGTACTAATAAAACATCCAAAAAGCAACGATTTTATAGAGAGAAGCCTTTTAGGAGCTTGCCTCCTAACCTCGGGATACTGAACAACCTGTATGCCATTAGAGAGCTGAGCTATCCCAGGTTCAGCTGGAGGAGGATAAAAAGCAACTTAAATCTGGGGCCAGGCAGCACCAAACATGACACAAAGGCATCATACTGACTTGACAGGCATCTGCAGACAAACACTCAGCCTACAGAACAGCAAAGAAGCCGCATCCTAACACCAGCAAATGTGTTAATGATTTGCTGAACTTACACTACAGCCAACACCTGACAGGTTGAAAAGGGGATACCCGGATGCTGAGATTGTGGCTCAGTCTCAGGACAGCTGCCTAATGTAAACATGGCCATGGGTTCAACCGACAGCCCTGGAGAAGACAACGGTGAGGGGAGAGGAGAGAGATGTTTAAACCTCCCATGTATGATTGCCAAAATCTGCCAAGCAAGAATATTAATTTTTTTTAACTAAGAACTGTTGTTATGATTGTTTCATGCAAACAAGACAAAAACAAACAGGAAGTAGTTTCACAACGAGCATAGTTTCAGAAGCAATCACTTTCTGTCTTGGCTACTTGTTTTGTTTCTCACTTTATTCCAGGTCAGTATAAAACTATTGCTAAAAACCAAGCTGGCTTCAAGATCAATGCTAAGATACAGCTAAAGACTTGGGCTCTCACTGCCTTAAATCACACAGAACAGCTCGATGAAACAGGCTGCCCGGTTTCCCCTACACACACATGCCTTCACCCCCGTGTTGGCACCACGGCTTTCCACAGAAGAGCAGGTCTCTGCCCCTCAAAGAAGCAGCCCATCCTGCACTTCCTGCTTACCTTTCCCAGCATCCTTCAGGGAAGCTGGAGGTTCAAAGGCAGGACACTTACCACAGCCAACCCTACACTCAATCTAAATAAGCCCCTGCTACCCACCCAATCTCACTACACACTGATCTGAAGTTTCCGGATCTTAAACTTTCCTTCCTCAACAATGTCCTTGACACTTACTTTCATCTGATTTCCCACGTGTGAAAATTAGAGCTGAACAGAAGTCTCGAAGGGAACATGCAGCCCTCACTTAACCTGCCCTGCCACACTGCAAGAGGAAGGAAGGACCTAGGCTAGATTATTTGGGGATGAGAGTATGTCAGAAATCCCTATTCCTTCCACTCACCTGCACATGAACCAGCTCCACAAATAAAGAGCTTTTAAAAACCATTTTCTAGTGGCCCATTTAACCCTCAGCTCCATGCTAGAGGGATGTCTATGTGTTTTGCTCACCACTGTAAGTCCAACTCAGGGAAGAAACTGTCACAAAGTAAGTCTTCATGCACTTGATAAATGAATAAGCGTACAATGCAGGACATAGTTACTTGACAAGCTACCGATTTCCTGTGTGTTAAAAAAAAAAAATTCTGTTAAGCCAACAAGAAACGGTAAAAATGGTCAAACATTCTCAGAGAGCTAGCTGCTTTAGAGAGTCTGGATTAATGCACCTCACCACTGAATTGTCTTCTAATAAGAGTCTGTTTTGTCTTCATTACTTATTTTTATGCCGGTGTTTACTTATCTATTTTATATCAATCTTTAAAAACTCACAGCCAACATTTTCATTACAAATAATTTAAGACAGGTGCCAAGAGGGTTGATTAGCAAAGCATATAATACCGAACTGAAGAAAACCCAGAGGCCAGACAATGGAGCACCTGAATCACTAGTCTACAGAACTAGGAGGCTTAGAAACAGCAGTGGATACACGGAGACCTCATTAGGATTGCTCATCAGGCCTTGTAGTCAAATACACTCAGTGCACATATGGTACCTTCATGTAGATATTTATGACAGGGATCATCAGTACGGGTGAATATCAGGATATACACAACGGCCAGGTCTCCGGTATAACTATAGCCATGGTCACGATGCAGCGAGATCTCTGGAGTAGTGACATCAGTACCCAAGAGAACGGTAACTCACACATAAAATTCCAACCACAGTAAATGTCTCATTCCTATTGACGCGGTGTGACTGGAATATGCCTATAATTATCAGGTCGATCCATTTACCAACGTCTGCCTTTCAGTCTTGAATGTGGCAAACATCTAAGGGAACCCAAGCACGTTTATGAAACAGTCTTCCACAATGCCAACTTGACTTACAAAAAACACATTTAGTTGTTTTCTGTCAATGCAGGCAGCATCAACGTGTTGATTTATTTACATAAATAAACTTCATATTCATTAGTGGGTATGAAATTAGGATTTACAGTACCGTATTTAGATCAGAGCTAAAAGAGAGACTCAACTGTTTCAGTCAGTAGTTCTTGGTCAGTTTTTATGGCACCTTCCCAGAGGTAACTGTGAGTTATGGATGGAGGGGGTAGGGCTGCCACACACATCTTGACAACTTCAGGTTGAGAATGATGTTAGGGGATGAAGCAAGAATTTTACTTTCAAAAATACAAGATGTGCATTCCCCAGATTATAAAAGCTAAAATAATCTTGTAAATGCTGCCCGACTCCAAAGCCACAAGACTACATCCCTACAAAAACTCTATAAATGCAATATAGACAAGCTTTATCCTTTTATAGGCCCCAAATGGGTATCTTAAAACCGGTGCATTGGTAGAACTGTGGTACAATGTTTTCTCCAGAGTCCAAATTCAATACCACTACAAAAATCACTATGCTCCCCTGCAAGCAAGCACGCCTGGATTTCTGTGTGGTGGGTGGGGGTTGGGGAGTGGGAGTATAACCGGAACCAATGCTCTGCACAGAAAAATGCAGGTGGCATATTCTCGTCACACCATGTCAATAGGAATGAGACATGGAGCCTATAGACCAGTACAGAGGCCAGCAGCTACACTCCATGGCCCAGATACGCCACGACAAAGGTCAAATCGATTTATTATAATCAGAAAACAAGGAGTTGAAAATGCCTTAAAGCCAAACATTTCCAAATTGATTTAATTTTATTAGGCTTTTTTTCTTTTGTAAGTTAATCCCATTATACTAAGGAATATATAATATCAAAGCAATCCCGTGTTAAAGATGTTATGCTAGGAAGCAGGACCTCAAGTAAAGGACTAGGGACACATGAAGAGCAACACACAAGTGTACCGTGCACAAGGCTCCAGGCCAATCTCCGGCAGCAGAAACAGTATAAAGTCAAGTCACCTGCAGACTGAAAACTAGGACACTATTGTTCTTAAACAATCTAACTGTCACCTAAGACATGTCATGCATATTAATGCATGTTACTGTAGATAAAATTATATCAGACAGTTTATACTTGGCAAATAGGAATCAGAATTAGTATTCATCCTTGTTTAGTTGGGTTTTTTTTTTTTTTAATTAAAAAAACAAAAAACTCACAGACCAGCGTCATCAATCACCAGGAGGGTCTGGTTCTGATATGATATGAGCTCTGTCAGCCTTAATCAAATTGCCTGCCGGATCGTAGATAAGTAATGACTTGCTTAGGTTAAGCCAGGCCAGAGTTTTCCTTCTGCAGTATATACATCTCCGGAGTGAAAATAAACAGCCTCACACCTCGCTCTGGGAGCTGCACGGGGCAGTGATTACAACTCAGCTTTCTCCACCAGAGGAGGAGGGGCAACTTCAAGCCCTGGGGATATATATCTACTTTTCCCTTTCTTCTCAACCATTGGAAACCATGTCACTAAGCAGTTAATGAATATTTTGATGATCTACACCTAAATAACACCAATTAGACATGGTGAAATGCTTCAACACTGACTTCTGTCTTGGCCAGCATTACAAAACAGAAATTGTTAACAACTGTCCAAGGTGATACGGAATCACTCAAAGCCCACAGAGCTTGAAATCGCATACTCACATAACCAAGAGATGAAAAGCAAAATTTGGTCCCAATATCACCAGTCACATTTTAGATAGAAAGAATACCAGAGAATAATCAGTAAGACCAGAAGCAAAACGTACCAATCTAGAGATTGTATTTGTGCCACAACCAAAAAATAAAGAAAAAAAATGAACTTTGCTTCTAAAACGTCCCCTTTGTGTTTGCTTTTACTATAACTGGCAAAGCCTTTCAAGTTTCACATTCAGCCAAGATAATATTGTAAAAGAATGGCTGAGCATCAAAGCATTTTCCCTGCTCCAAAGAAAAAGGTTAGAAAGCCAGGATCCAGGCAGGGACATAAAATACAAGACACTGGGGAGTTGATTTTAGCTTAGCAAAATTCATTTCAGTGTTTCCTGTTAGGTCCATCAACTCTAGAAGGTAGAAATTGTGGTTTAGAATTATCAAAGGCAAAAGAAAGACTCAGGTTTTAACAATTTTCATCTACTAAGGACATACAAATTGACCTAAAAAGAGGTCTTTAAAAGAAAGCTAGAAATTTCAAATCACACTTTTCCAGCACTCAACAGGGAGAGTTTAAAAGGCTACAGCTGTTGCATCTGATGCCGGTGCTCATGGATGGCCTTCAGGATTTCCTTACTCATAAAAACTCTACTGTCTCATGCATCTCTGATAAGCAGAGAGGCAGGAAAGACAGCTGGGAAATGCTGTGTGAAGTAGAAAGGGCTCCGCCGAGGTTATGTTAGAAGTGAGGATCGGCATCAGAAACACCAGGAAGGAGAAAGGTATTCTATATAAGGAATAAAAAGAACCACAATACAAGATTTTGTAATTGCTCATCAGGGGGGCTGAGGACCGGGTGTCTGTGACTCCTCGTGGGCCTGTCTGTGCATGCAATGACCAGGCCAGGTCAGTACCTCTCCTTCCCAGTCTCCCAGAGGCACCATTCTTAGAAGTCTGCAGGGTACCCCAACAGACAAGAGCCTTGCTCTCTAAAAGCAATACTTCACTCCTTTGTCACCATTTTATTTATTGTCAGATTCCCCAAGCGCACAGACAGCATTCACTCTAGGTGAATTAAGACACAAAAGATGCTAGTATTTCTCGGTGAATTAGAAAGAACTTTTATAAGCAAATGGGGACCTTGTTTGCCTACTAAATGTTAAAGTGCCCCCCAAACCCTCACATTTCAACATGAAGAGAAAAAAAGAACCGTATTTGTACAAGAACTGCTCAGAACAGTTTCTCATTCTGGGTTGTTGAAGAACTATAGAATTTAATATGTGGGACCTTCCTGTTTTGATTCCATGCCTCCTGCTAGCATGTATGATTCCAACTAATGAAGTATGCTCTCACGACTCTGTGTGTGTGTGTGTGTGTGTGTGTGTGTACACAGCTAACTAAGAAAACAAGAATTTAACCAAATGTTATAGTTTCTGCTCATGGGGCTAACCACTTCTTTATCTTTCCCCTAGTAATCTACTATATTGAGAAGAAAAATCTCAAACTAAGAAGTAACACACTGAGAGGTTCCTTTAAATAATTTTATGATCATTTCCAGGGGCTGGGGAGGAAAGTTCACATTTAGGAAGCCCACTTTGGGAGTTAACTAAAATATGCCCATTAATATTAGTAATATGCACATAGTCAAATCCCTGAGCTAAAATTGATCTGATGCCACAAAGGTCTGATAGCCAACCTCTGCAAGCTGCAGTGTATAATTGAAAACCCCACTGTGGCCGCTGTCATAGCAACAAGAGTGAAATTATTCTAAGACCTAACCGCTATGACAATAGTTCTTTTTAAAATATATCCTCAAACACAAAAGAAATAACAAATCATGACAATTGTGTTTGCTAGCTTAATAGGAGACCACAGCTAACAACAGGGTTACAATGACTCAAAATTAACTTTAGCTAGCCAGGAAATTCAGAAGAAAAAAAAAAAAAAATTAGCTCAAATACATGATGAAATTTATATGAAAGACCTATAGATAATGACATTCAGAGTAACATTAATAAAACTTATTTTCAGGGCAAACTCCAACTAAAATACAAAATAATTTAAAATGTGGTAAAATAGAGCTTAGAACCAGGACTGGGGAGAAAATGGTTCTGTTTTATTTTTATTATAGTCTCAAAAAGGACTTGTGTTGTCTTTTAAATGTGCTATTTTTCAATAACTGTAAGTAAACCTACACCGATTTAGAAATTAGAGCAACAGCCCCATGGAGGGAGCAACAGTGTCAACTGGCCAGACCCCCCGGGAGCTCCCAGGGACTGGACCACCAACCAAAGAATACACATGGAGGGACCCATGGTGCTAGCTACATATGTGGCAGAGGAGGGCCTTGTTGGCCATCAGTGGGAGGAGAGGCTCTTGGGCCTGAGGGTGTTCAATGCCCCAGTGTAGGGGAGGGAGTGCCAGAGAGGAAAGACAAGAGTGGGTGGGTGGGGGAGCACCCTCATAGAGGCAGGGGTTACGGAAGGGGAGACCTGGAAAATAAATTTTTTTAAAATAAAAAGAATTTAAGAAGAAGAAGAAGGAGGAGGAGCAGGAGGAGGAGGAGGAGGACGAAGAGGAGGAGGGGGAGGAGGAGGAGGAAGAGGAGGAGGAGGAGGAGGAGGAGGAGGAGGAGGAGGAGGAGGAGGAGGAGAAGAAGAAGAAGAAGAAGAAGAAGAAGAAGAAGAAGAAGAAGAAGAAGAAGAAGAAGAAGAAGAAGAAGAAATAATTAGAGCAAATCCAATCAACTTGAAAATATGTTTCCGAGATGCACTTGTGTAGAACTGAGTTAGGAAGACACTTAATCTACCCACACCATCTCAGCAAAAATGTATGCTTCTTAATACAAAACAACGTACACTTCCTTCTCCGTGGGCATCTAAGGCTTTAAGGAAGACTAGAACATCTCCTTTAAAATGGAATCTTAGAGCCCCCAGAAACCCCACCACTGAGGAGAAAGTGGGAGAAATACCACAAGTCAAAGGCTAGCCTGGTCATACAAGAAAATCCTGTCATGACAGTATCTGGCCAATGGTTCAGCCAGTAGAGGTGTTTGTACACAGGCCTGAAGTTCAAACCTAGATCCCACAAGGTAGGAGATAATAGTTGTCCTCTGTCTCAATGCATGCCACAGACATGGCTCCTGCATACCTGCACAGACACAGAAACAGACAGACAGAAAGTCAGACAGACACACACACACTCATACACAGACCAAATACTGTGAAAAAATAATAAAATGCCAATCACATAGTAGGATGTAACTATGAGGTAAATCATGGACCCAGCACAGTAGTGAGTCTTCAGTGGGGTGCCACTCGAGTTTTTAAATGTATTAAGAACCTAAACGTTTCTTCTTGGGGTTTTCTAGTCCTGAGGTCGACTGGAGCTAATGTTCAGATGCTGGGACACCAACTGGAAATTCTCTCTGTCCCTGCGCCCAGCCTTCCCATCTCCGCACCCTGCCACGTGCACCGAATGCCATCCAGTTGCCAGCCTCATATGGAATGTCAAGCCATGAGGCAGAACCCCTTTTATAAGTGCGGGTTCCTGGGGCTCCTCTCCTGCCCTCTGTGACTCCATCACCACAGGAACATGGTACTGACTGATAAGTCCTTCAGTTCCAGCAAAAACTGTTCGTTCACTCCCTAGTCCTTCTGCCTGTGATTCACCATGTTGTTATTTTGTTGTACACACTCCCTGAGGCCAAAATCAGGAAGAGAAGCCAAAAGAAATGGGCAGGGGGAGATGTCTTCCCCCATCACAATGTTTTTTCTTTTTATTGGACTAAAAGGGGGCTGCCAAGTTCTGAGGTCACTAGAGTAATCTCATGGCTTGATAAAAGTAGTATTTTATCCATTAAACACTTGTTTCTCTTGCCAATTTTACCTCCGGCCAGGCGATGTGTATAATTACTTACTGAACCAAATTATTATAAAACAGAGAATACTAATTACTGCTTTTCTGATACCACAAAAGCCTAGTAACTGTCAGAAATTTCCCTGGCAAATAGACAGAAGCCAGGATGTATGTTTTGCTGTTTATACACTCAAGGGAACCCCTGTAATAATAACCAGTTAAAACACAAACAAGCAAAACATGACCTCAGCTCCCAGGCACTAATGATGTTACACAGAGCAAAGCTTATTTTAAATACACAAAATTGTTAAACTGTTCAAAATAACTGATATAAATCAGAGTACCAGCAGTCGTCCCTAATATTTACTTATATTTCGTTATCTTCTGAAACTTTCTTCAATCTTCCTGAATGGGAGCTCTGTGATCTTTCCTTGAACTTGTCATTTAAAATCCATGATTTCACTTGATTTTTATAAGAAAAACTCTGTGTTGAAATCACTCAAGGATCTAGAGGAAGAGCCTAGTATCCCATGACTCCCAGCTCCACCTAACTCCCCAACGTGGTGTTCCTCATCACTGAGACAAAACACCTCAGAACACAAGCGAGACTCACTTTTGGTTCATGACTTCAGAGGTTTTGGTCCATGGTGACTAGCTCCAACTCCACAGGCCTGAAGTGAAGCAGAGCATGGCAGTGGATGCCTGTGACACAGGAGTCTGTGATCTCAAAGCAGCTAGAAAGCAGGGAAGAGAGAAGAGCCCAAGAACTACATTCTTTAAGGGCATGTCCCAGTGACCTACTTTCCTCCAGCAAGGCCCTGCCTCTTCATAGGCCTCTCTGTAGGAACCCATTCTATTAATGAATTAACCCACTAATAAGGTTAGCTTCATCATGATCCAATCAAACCTTCAAACTAGAATTTACGCTTTACATTCCCCTAAGATTCAAATGTACATCAGGGTTTTCAAGGCATAGGTAGGATGAAAATGGGTGATAATGGGAGAAACTGCATTGTGCTTACAGGGCAAGCTGGACAGCAGTGGATACAATTACAAGGTAAGTGTTACGATAGTTGCCAAGCTGGGGAATATAGCTCAGTTGGCAGAGTACTTCCTAGTAGACATATAACCCCATAAGCCAAGCATAATAGCACATATCTGGAATTTTACCACTTAGAAGATGGAGGCAGGGAAATCAGAAGTTTGTGAGTTCAAAGCCAGCCTAGACACAAGAGACTTTGGCTCAGATAAGGGAGGGGGAAGATATCCTGAAGCAGGGTGTATTCACAGAACACAAAGCTGGGAATGGCAGAAGCACTGGGGTGTGCCACTGACCCTGCACACCCCAAAAAGAGCTGAGCCCTAGGGAGCACAATCATCATCATCAATTAAATTTAAGAGTAAAAGCTAAATATACTTTCCTGTTTTATAAGAGAAAAAATATTACTTTGATGATTCAAGATCACACAGTACTGCCAACTACAGTATTCTAAACACCAATTATTAACATAAAATGCCACTTGGTAGACAGGAGTTACAGTTAAGAGTAACTGTGTATGACCCCAGACCAACCCAGACAGTTTTGTTGTCGTTACATTGCTGCAGCTGGCCTTTGTCCCTCTATGAGTTTTTCTTTCTCCTGATATTAAAATTTAGAAAACTATGGATGAAAGAAAGACAAGACACTTGTAGAAGCAAATATGTAACCATTAGACTGACAGAAATACAGAAATACTATACCTGCCAAATACCATCATTTTTGATACTGATAACTCCAAACATCAGAAAACCCCATTTTATCTCCATTGTTAGTTTTGTTTTTAAAGATGTGTTTCAGTATACAGATTAGGCTAACTTACAGGTGTACATGACCACCCATGGTTCCCTATTCTCCCTTACAATAATTTTTTTTTAAGCCAGAAAGAATAACTGATATAATGGTTACTAATACATTAGGAATCCTACTTGAAATGCAAAGAGCAAGCCAAGGAGAAGCAGTCTCTACTTTTAAGCCAAGGCTAGTTTGCGAAAATGCATTGATTTGAGAACAGGATACATTCCCCCCTTTGGAATCATACTAGGACAAGTATGTGGCCCAGCTGTACCATGAAAACCTATCTCATGGAACCTTGGAACAAAGGCTCTTAGAGGTCACTGGTCCCAGTCTCTCACCCACAAAAGAGACTCTTTATACGTCATCCTTGGCATATACAATTAGAACAGTCCAGAAGGATCCACGGCCTTTCAAACAGCATGCTGCACATGAGGTGGCTCTATTCATTGGACAGTGCTTCCCTTTGGAACATAATCTGCATCTATAATTGCCCCTACAAGAAAAGATGTAGGCTGGAGAGACGGCTCAGATGGCTGGAGGCTGGAGAGATGGCACTTGTTGCTTCTGTAGAGGACCCGTGTTTGTCCCAGCATCCACATGGTAGTTCACAACCACCATTGGTGACTATAGTTCAGGAGATCTGACAACCTCCTTCAAGGGCACATGCATACATACATGCAAGCAAACCATTCATGTTTCAAAAAGTAAAATAAATCTAAAAAATAATTTTAAATAAATGAGTCGCACATGGCCACTACAGCTGTCTCCAGATCTAATGACACCCTGGCCATAACAGGCTCCTTGGGAGTCAGGGGGATCCTTTCCTACCCCCTGGCTGTCTGTGAAAAATGACCTGTGTCAAGGAGCTATGAATAGAAAGATTTAATAAACTTACAAATGCTGAAAAATACAATGTCTCCTGAGGGGGAACGATTGGCTAATGTCCAAGCAAAACATCCAGAAAACCCTCAATCATCATTTCTAATAACATAGTACAAACTATTCCTCTCAGCTACAGTCCCCAACAAACTTTGGAGAAAAAAACAAACAAACAAACAAAAACCTTTCATATCCATTGCTATCACTTTGCTTTTTGTTTTACTACTTGTGAGATAAATTTCATTCCCCATATTAAGGAATTTCAAAGAGCATAAACAGAGAGTCTCGACACACGGAGATTGTTCAGACTGGGTAAAACTGCTCTCAACAACAGAACTGTGTGGCCTTGTTCTTCAACGTCTCCCTGGACCAGAACATCTTAACTCTACTCCCCTCAATTTTTGATAGACTTTCTTTTAAATCAAAAGGCAGTATCTGCACACAAAGCCACATATGTGTACATAAGTAGTCTACAGTTACATTTCCAACTCAACTCGAGGATGCTAAAGTTGAGCCAGTCATTATTTCTGCCAAATTCTAAGTATTGATCAGGGAACTTCATCCCAAACATGAAAATCATAAGCTATCTCATATATTCCCTTCTCCCTTTACCTCAAAACAAACAAACATACAAACAAACAAAAAACCAGAAAATGAATGTATTATCAGAGGACTTGATACATGGAATTAGAAACAAAGGTAACTAAGTTACCTCCAACTCAGTTTTACATTTAAGAAAAAAAAAAAAAAAAAGATGCCATGGATATTTCTTCTAAAATAGCCACTGGGATCTGGCTTTCTAATAATGTGTGAAGAAATGTTATTCTTTTTTTCTCCTGCCAATATACCCCAGGTACCAATAAAATAAATTTCAAAACACACAAAAGACCGTAACAACTTGAAACACATGAATGCACTGCACACAACAGCATAGGTAAACTGCACAGGCATAAGGACTTGTTCAGGAATGCAGCCACTGTGTGACTCTATTTCACCAAGTTCAAGAACAAGCAAAATGATCCAAGGCAAGACTGATCAGCAGCATAGCCGTTGCCTGCAGGGGGAGAGGATGGCTGAGGAAGAGCCTTCTTCCTAGGCAAAATAAATGCAACCGGAGCACTAGCGATGCAAGAGGCAAGGGCTCGCCTATGACCTAACAGTCCATTTGGGTACCTGCTGCACACAGGAGTGTACCCTTGTGCAGACTTTTGCCTAGATTGGAAAAAGCTCCACACATTGTTTCCAACTGCTTTCTAAGTTTCAAATGGAAACTGAAGAACTATTTAATAGATGAACTTGTAGCAATTACACGGGACACATTGTTACAAACTTACAAGACTTCCTCCTTATTTAGAACTTGAAAGGAATCGCTTTTGGACCAAAGTAACACACAAACAGGCGCAGGAATTATCAACAAAAATGACAGCAGCTAACGTTTATAGAAGTTTTACTATCTGCCAAATGTTTTACTCTCATTTACTCATTTAATCCCATGGAGGGAAGATATCCTATCCATTTAATCCCCATTTTACAGATAAAGGCTCCAAGGCTAGGTCAAGACCACAGCCTAAGCTCACCTAAACAATAAGAGGGGTAGCTGAAAAGCAAGTTCTATGTCAACTCCTTAATTCAATTTCCATTAGAGTGCCATAAAAATAAAATTAACTACACAGCTTCAAGCAAGGAAAGGAGCAGACTGTGTAAGCTATGTTCAACAATGTAACCAGCTTACACATTCTTTTTCTCTATTAAAAGGCACATCCTTGGCATTCAAGAACTCAAACACCTACTCATATTCCAACTCACATACGGCAGAACAAAAATGTTCTGTAATGGTGTTTTGTTTGTCTGTTTTTTAATTATCTCTGGTCATCAAAATATATTATACAGCAACTAACCCGTGAAGGCAAACAGGCTCTGACTTCAGAGTTTAATCTACTTCTTAAAAGGCATGTCCAAGATGACTGAGGAAAAGGAGTAAACACGGTCTCAAAGGGGGTTCTTTATATTCTAAACATGTGGTATTGTAGGAACCTAGTACGGGGCTACATGGGAAAGGGAAGAAAAGCACGGCACTATCTACATGATTTTCGTTAGCAATAAAACATATGGCAGCAGCCATCAAACACGCCGCTGCATGCGAAATGAGCTGAAAACTGTTCACATTGTGATTCGCAGTCCCAGAAGATGAGAATCAATTAACGATACCACCCACAAACTCCAACCCGTCTTCTGTGAAAAGCACGCAAGAAGTGAACTGAAAAAGGTTGTTCCCCAAGTATATCGAGGGCAGAAGAAGAGGCAGGCAGAAGGTTCCACCAAAGCTTCTCCACAAGGCTACTCCAGAATGGTTTGGGAAATTATATTTTCATTTACTTGGGGCTGCTGGCAAGTTGGAAGAGCAATGGCTCAAAATACTAGAAAGCCAACGGAATTGTTTTAAATGCTAACAGAAATGAGAGAGAAAGCGGATTTAAATGCTATAATAAGAAGAAACAGAACAAGATCATTTGGAAACAAAGCTATAAACTAAAATATACCTATTCAAACAAGCATTTCATTTCTGCACAGGCAATTGACTTGCCATAAAACCCTGACTTTGCTCTCAAATTTTAAGTTATTACACAATACACCAGGCCTTACAGGCAAAAGCACACTGCATGTATGTAATACACTTTCACATATTCATCCAAAGAGCACTCAAAAAAACTTACCAAGGCTGCAAATAGGTAGACACTTGTACTGAGAAGGAGAGCCGAAAGCAGCGCCTCTCTGTACTAACACTAGGGTTCGCTTCAGGGCTAAAGCACACCACCACAGCCCTACCGGTAATAAAGTCCCACTAGCAGTCTGCCTTTGGGTTGGGCTTTTCTCTTACAAGATAAGCTGTTAAGTCATGCCTTGATTTTAGATCTGCTAACATATGGAGCCTTCTAATGCAGCCTGCTCTCCGCCCCCTCTACTCCCCCTCCCATTCACTACTCAGCTCTGCTCCCTCTCCACACATACACATACACACATACAAAAAAGGCACTGCAGGGCAGAAATTCCTCAGGTGCTCGCTAATGGAATTCCCAGGGTCTAGGAGCCGCTTCGGGGATCAAGAGATCTCACAGCCCCTGCTGGGGTAAGGAGCAGCAAGTCTGTTCCATTTAATCACATGAATTTTCAGCTCTATTCACTAGCTTGTCTCCAGGGCTCTCAAAAGGCACCAGGCAGCTAGAATCACACACATGTGGCTCTTTTAGGCAAGTATAATTAGTTTGATTTTAAAAAGCCACATTAATAATATCACCTCAGGACCATTATTCAAGGGACAGATGACAATGATACTGTATGTTTTAAGCCTGACAATGGAGGGAGAGTGCCCAAACAATGAGAGAAAACTTGAAGGATTTAAAAACAACAATAAAAAACCCACAGCCTTTCATTTCAATGCAACCCAGGATTCCAGTATTTAAAAGTGACGTTAAGTATATTCTTGTACCCCATCCCTTAATTTTAACAGTAAACAAATACAGCCCTCCCCTCCTGTGAATAGTGGATGCAGGCCACCTACACAACAAAAGTTTATCCTGTGGAATGTTTGGATACAATATAAAAGTGTAAATAAAAACAATATAATGTTTTCTAGTTCAATCTAGGTGAGTAAAAAAAAATCTCTTGAAAAAGGCATCAGTCATAAGTAAACAAATAAGATATTAAAAACAACTCTTTCAAAGAAGTACGGTTAGAGTTCAGATTACTATTTGACTTGGTTTCTATTAAGTATTAATGACATTAAGCTAAAGAACGACTATCTGGTAGTCAATTGTACTGCCCTAGCTATAATTCTATGTAGTAGAGATGCTGATCACATGATGTTATAACACACATTAAAACAAATTTTCTAACTCACTATCCTTTATATTTTTGATTTCACAAAGATATTGTTTAATTCCTGAAATCACTTCCCTAGTATTTTACTTAGAAACAGTTATCAAATTTTAGTCTACATGTTCACCAAGAGAACAAAAATCCTACTGCCCTTAAAAAGAAAAAAAAGAAAGAGACTGTCTAGAGAGCCGTGAGAGTACACACATGAAGTGAGAAAACGAGAGGAAAGCATAAGAACCAGTTATTAAATTTTACCTGACCCTTGTGGAGCACCGCCCTAGGACACAAGTTTCTACCCCTGGGCACTGCTCTATATCTGCCTTGAGGGGAGGGGAAGGTCCTGCCTTAAAGTAAAGTTAAAGCCTTCCACAAAAAGTCAAGCCACCAGCAAAATCCGCCAGAGGTAAGGAAGATGCAGGAAGCAACCTACACAAGTTAGATTAGTGTACGTCAGGTCCTCAGGTTCTTTGTACTTCCTGCTTGAAAGTCAGTGCTATTTAAGCACTTTGCACAGTAGAGGCTGCCGGGAACCAGAGCAGTCAATCAAAGCATCCCTAGTGAGTTACTACACAAACAAGAGCACAGCACCTCTAGCAACTGATTTTGCTAGGTGATTAAACCATTCAAAGAAAGACTTCCTAAATATTGTATCCAAGTTTTTGCAAGAAAGTTAAACAATCTACATTTGTGTGTTTTATAGAAATATAAATGTTTCTCCTTCACACTCTGCCAAACACACACCCAAGGCACGTCTTTACAAAATGAAACAGGTTTCCTCCATCCTTCTCATATAACTAAAAGTATGTGGCAGTTTACTTCAACATGTGCTTAACAGAGACTACAGTATTCAGTGCCTCTCTGAGTTGCTAAGAATTCTTTCCAGTTTAACACTAATTTGAAATTTTCTGAAGGTTTTCTTTCATCTTATCCTAAAAGTTCAACTATCTATAGTCACATTTTCATCTAAAAATAGACTGGAAAGTTAGAGTTATTTAAAAAGTAACAGAATGTCTAGAATTATGTTAAAATTAAGGTACGTCTTCTCCGACCCCTTACCCACCTTCTTGTGGCGACAGTCCTTGAGCTATGCTAAATGTCCATTAGGAATCCAAGGAGTATAGTATCAGTGAGGAGTGGACTCTGAATTAACTCAGCCTCTTTCATCATTTCTGGCATTGGCCTGAGACAAAATCTCACGTTACCTTTTAGTCCAACCTCCTGTTTCCCAAGGTGTCTGATTTAGGACACAAAGGCTGTCTTCCTGTTAATGAGGTTCCCTAAATTTGACAGCCCAACTGGGAAACAGCCTGCCCTTAAAACACCTGCCACCCTCTGTGGGCCCGTTGAGGAAAGGCAGGCATTCTGTAGAGAGTTCCTTTCTCGAGAGCCTTCCACCTGATTTGGTGGCGTTAGGGGAGAACAATAAAGCGAAGGGCAAGGGAGTCTATCTATCCCCCTCGGTGATTTATTACTGAAATTCCTAAAAGTGGAGAAAAAGCAACAAAGGTCTGAAGCTGCAGGCTGAAAAAAATAGCGATGTATTTAAAGTATTTAGTAAATGATAATGCGAGCCACAGAAAGCTTTACAGAAGAGAAGGAAAAATACACTCCCTGGGGCTGGGAAGTCACTGAGTCTGTGAAGGCAAAGAAAGATACATTGTGCAGGAAATTTCTCTTGCTTCTCCCTACACATAAATCACTGTCTCTCTCCAGCACTCTGCGGGGATTGAGAGGGACCGCAGAGTAGGCTCTCTTGGGAAAAGCGCCGGCTTCCCCTGCTCCCCGCTACGCTGCATCCCACCTACTCCGGTAATCACCAAAGAAGACCTCAGCGTGTCACTGACACCTCACTCCGCCTCCTCTTGCGAGGTGGCTCTGCGCGCCCAAGGAAGCGGCGGTGAGCCGGCTGCGGGACATCCCTCAGCTGCCTTTCCACCCTAGACCCCAGCGCTCTGCGGGAAAGCCGGCCTCCGCTTCCCCAAGGACCTCCCGCTCCCAAGCCTCGCGGCCCCGAGCTCTCGACCCCGGGCCACCCTCGGGGACTCTGCCGAGGAACCCCCGCACCTCTCCGCAGGGCTGGCTAAGCCCGGAG
The DNA here is from genome assembly GCA_028551405.1 of Uromys caudimaculatus. Lineage (NCBI taxonomy): Eukaryota > Metazoa > Chordata > Mammalia > Rodentia > Muridae > Uromys > Uromys caudimaculatus. The sequence goes on from CM052706.1 coordinate 80,411,819, forward strand.
ACCTCCTGCACAGCAGCCGGCTCCGAGAGCCACCCCCAGGTCATCCCCCCGCACGCTGGCGACGGCGGCGGCGGCTGCGATCCGAACGGGCCCCTCCATGCACCGGGCAGGGCGGCCGGAGGGCGCGGCGCCTCTCACGCGGGGCGGGGGCACTGGGGCGGCGCGAGGTCCCCGTCTCGTACCGAGCCGCGCGAGCCGGGTACCCGGGCTCCGGGAGGGGAGCTGGGGGGCGGAGTCCCGGGGCGCGCCCCCGCGGCCGCGCTCCTCCCCGCGGAGCGCGCGGACGCCCCTCACTAGAGCCGAGGGAGGAGGGCACCGGCGGAGACGGAGGCGGACCACAGAGGCCGGGGCTACCCGGCCCGCGCCCCGCCGCCGGGTGCGCGCGCAGCCTGCCAGATCAGCGGCGGGCAGGGTCATACCACTGCGCCGAGGGGGGACGCTCCGAGCGCTGGCGCCTGCGCGGCACCTGTCCTCCCGCTCCGTAGCGACACCCCTGCAGGCAAGTGCGGCCGAAGTCTCCGGTGCTGCAGACCGAGTGAGGACGAGCTGCCTGAGCAAGAAACCGAGGCTCCCGTCTGATCTGCACTCACTCTCCCCTCACCTTCGCTCGCCCCGGAGAGGCGGCATTCCTGGCCGGTGCACCCTCTGCAAGTTCTAGGGTTCCCGCCCATGCCCCGCCCCGCCCGCCTACCTTTTGAGAAACCACCTTGTGTGCTCTTCCTTAGTGACCCAGCGGTTGCGATTCCAGTTCCTAAACACATCCCTTTGGCTTTTCACAAATACCTAGATTAGTTCCTTAGGGAGCTTCCTTGGATCCCCAGCTCACCCACTTTGCCTTCATTGGGACAGGTGACAAAGTTCTAAGATCGGGAAAGACTGTCGCCTGGTGCAAGCATCTTGACTTTCGGCTCCGAAGTCTTCCCAACTCATCCTTTGGACCTTTTCCCAAGTTATCTGAGTTCCGTGGACATTAGTTGTCCAAATAGAAGGGGGGGGGGGGGGGGACAATTCCTATTTAAGAAAAGGTTGTGAAGAAGTGTGATTATGATATTCTTTGAGAACTACCTACCACTCCCTGGGTAGTTTGGGATTGTAACTTTAATGATAATTAGTAGTAGTAGTTTCTTTTTAACCCCATGGCCAGTTGAACTTCAAAAGTTTTAATAATGATACTCGGTGGTTACAGCTACTGTGTACTGAGTTTCAAAATAATAAATCCTTAACTTTTTGCTTTGGTTGGAGTGCAGTACCTTTCTAAATACCTTGGAAAGAAAATCAGTATAAGAAAGAAAAAAGCTTTAAATCTGGCTTATCCTTCTTTTTTCCATAGCTTTTAAGTTATTTGGGTAAGATATAGAATAAAATATTTTTATTCAACAAAGACACCCTCCTATAGAAAAGAGAAGATTTAACTAAAGTTTACACACATAGAGTAGAGGTCTAGTAGTGTTCTAAAAAATCCTCTTCATCACCTAGACACGAGCTCCACTACAAACACTTCCAGATTCTTTGGGGTTCAGTTGACTAACTCCATCCCACCAATAGACACAAGAGTACATAGAAAATTATTACATATCTCAAGCTTCAGAGAACTCACAATCTTATAAACAGACAAGTACACGCCTTCCACACAATAAACTGTGGCATATAACAGCAGTGTAGCCAACTCTGTCTAGAATTTGGGAGTATGGCTCTTTCCAGAAAAAAAGGATTCCCAAAAGAAGTGACTCTTGGATCTAGCCTTAAAAGAGAGAAGGAACTGGCCAGTTAAAAGTGATAAAGAAGCCGGGCAGTGGTGGCACATGCCTTTAATCCCAGCACTTGGGAGGCAGAGGCAGGTGGATTTCTGAGTTGGAGGCCAGCCTGGTCTACAGAGTTAGTTCCAGGACAGCCAGGGCTACACAGAGAAACCCTGTCTCGAAAAAACAAAAAAACAAAAAACAAAACAAAAAAAAGTGATAAAGGATACAAAGATGGTCTCAGCCCAGAGCACAGTGTCAAAGGGGTAAAAGCAAACAAAGTCATACATCTCAGGAAATTCCAGCTCTCTTTTGTGGCTTAAACTTAAGGAACCAGGGAGGAACTGATGAAGGCAGTGCAGAAAGAAGCACAAGCCAGGTCAAAAGCCGTGAAAACTATACCAAGGATACAGGACTTATTTCCAGGCTTTAGGGAATCAATGCAGGGTTTAGAGTGAGGGAGAGATATAATCAGATTATATTTAAAGCAATCGTCTAACATTGATATAGGAACAGGTTTGAGGGACTTCGGAAGCTTCCTGCTATGGTATGAGTATACCTCAAGGCTTTGTGTGTTGTAGTTTAATACCTTTTGTGAGGTATTAGGATGAGAGAGTATTATAGCTGGTATTTGTAGGTGGGGGCTTTGGGGAGTGGCTAGGATTGGATACTATCCTGGTGACTATGAAAGCAGGGAGAGAGAGCAAAGAGAAATGTATACATACAATTCTGTCTCTGACTACTCCATCCCTGTACCCCTGGGGGCCCTAAGTGAAGCCCTTAGAGGTCACACTCCAGAACCATGAGCCAAAAGACACAGTCTGTGGTTATTTGTTGTTAATAATATAATACTATATAATTAATAATATAATAATTATCATATATAATTATATATTATCATATAATTATTATATTATTATCATAATTATTAATATAATAATTAATAATATAATAGTCCATATTAATGAAAACCAATACAGACTATTGTGCTACTTTAGAACCAGCCAGGCAGCCTGATCAAAGGAGACTGAACTAGGACTAAAGTAATAATAATAATAATAATAATAATAAAATAGAAATGGGGATAGATTCCAAAAACGTGATAAAAATTTGGCGTAATTTGGACCATCAAGAACTGAAAAACCCAAGGATGACAATGGTCTGCTAGCATTGGTGGATTGTGGTCACACTGTCTAACCCAGTGCTAACTGTGAAGAGAGAAAGAGATGCAAAAAATATATGTTTCAACTAGGGATTGTACTCACCTAGCATGCAAAGTTCCTGAGTTCAATCCCAAGCACCATAGACATGCACATAGAAGAATGTGCATAGAGTGTGATGGAAACAGTAACAGGTTCAGTTTTTAACCTTTTGCATTTGGGATAACCTATATGTGTTAGTTACTAACCTTGCTGTTGTGATAAAAATACTTAACAGAATACTTAAGAAAAGAAAAACCTATTTGGGCTCAAGATATAGAGTGATTTTAGTTCATTATTGCAGAAAAGGCATGGCAGAGTGGCCTGTTAGCAAATCAGGAACAGCAGGCTTGGGTCAGAACCAGAGGCAGACATAACTTCCATCCACCTCTGCCAGCTAGGCCAGTGTCCCAATGGATCCCCCAACCCCTGTAAAACAGTGCTACAGCCAGGGATCAAGTGTTCCAGAATGAGACTCTGTGGGACACATTTAACATTCAAATCCTAGTGCTGTGGATCCCCACGCACAAGTTTCTACTGCAAGGCTAAGTCCAAGCTAGAGACAAATTTGAAAGTGATGAGTTAGGCAGTTTTCCATTATTATAACAAATACTTTAATTAATCAACTTTAAAAGGGTGTGGGAGTTTATTTGGTTCACATAATGGTTGGAATGAGAAGGGTCCCATAGTCTCATAAGTCTGAATATCTGGTCCTCAATTGGTGGAACTGCTTGAGAAAGATTAGGACTTGTGGCCTTGTTGAAGAGGTTTGTCAGCTGGGCTGTGAGGTTACAAAAGGTATGTTTCCCTCTGCCTCCTGTCTGCGGATCAGATCGAGTTGGGAGTTCTCAGCTATTCCTGCTGCTATGCCTTTGTTCCACCATCATGGTCTCTAAACCTCTGAAACCAAGGATTTTATTTCTTTAACTTGCCTCTGCCATGGTGTTTTTGTCGAAATAGAAAAGTAGCAATGACAGGAGTTTACAACCAATGATTGACTATCATCATTGCTACAGACTTGTGCCAAGGCAGCAACACTTCGTGGGCCAAGAAGCAAAACTGGAAAGGGGAGACACTGGGGTTCCTGAATTCTCGTTTAAGTTTTGCTCCAGTTGCCAAAAACTTGTCACTGGGTCCTATCTCTTCTTACAGGTGCCACTACCGTTCTTTGAGGGGCATTCTATATCCAACCTACAGCAAGTATAGAGTAGTGTTTACATCACAAAAGTTTAAGAGACCACTCTTCTAGAAAGTTCTACCTGGTGATAGGTCTTTAAACCTCCAGTAACTAAACCCCCCTTATGAATTTATAGTAAAGGTTGTTTGATGAACTCACGCTGTGGGGATAATGCTTGAGGAAGGTGTCAAAGGCTCAGAATGTTCATTAGGATAAATCAGAGTTGAAACATGAGATCCAAAAATAGGTCAGAAGATGGCTACTGATACTGGAGCCGCGTTTGCCAGTGAGGATTATGAATTTGTAGTGACAATCTACATGTCTGTGTGGATTTTCTCCATCAAAGTTTAACTACTCAGGCAGAGAGAACAGAGCAGTCCAAATTTTCCTGAGGGGTGTGTAGGAAGAGAATACTGCAGAGGAAGGGCAAGAAAATTATCAAATCATCGATCCTAGAATCCAGACTGCGAGCTGGAAACGGTCAAGGAAGAATGGGAGACAGGAAGAAAATGGCAGATTAAAGGCGTGGATGTTTCTTTCAGGTTTAAAAAAAAAAAAAAAAAAAACCAGTTAGTGGGGGGGGACAAAAGGTCTTTGTTATGATCAGAGTTTACATCTCAGAAGCAGAGGCTTGCTTCGGATTAAAGTACATCAATGGTGCTGTCGAATGACTTAGTGTTAAGATCGTCAAAATGGTACAGTCAGGGGACACTGGAATCAAGCGAGGGGAGATTACTAAGAAGACCAAGAAGAATGTAAGAGATGTTCTTTGAGCCAAGCACCATGGTGCTGAGCAATTAGGTGGGAAGATATTCAGATGCTAAGATTGTGCATCCAGGGAATTCTAGATGGACCTGTGTGCTTTGATAAGACCAAGTAATCGTTAAAAACCAGTTAGTTCCCCAAAGATGACATCAAAGATTGACTACAATCACATTTTAATTCTACCTCATTTGTTTGTTTTCTGAGGCTTTAAGATTTTGTTTGCTTGTTTGTTTTGTTTTCTTTTGAGACAAAGTCTTACTATGTACCCTAGGTGGCCTCGAACTTGTGACCCTCCTGGGTCAGCCTTTCAAGTGCTGAGATTAAAGGTGTGCAATACCCAGCTCTGTAGTGACTCTACCTCATTTGACTTTGGCAAAACCTTTGCTGAAGAGTCTTGAATCCTCAGAGTATGATTTCATTGTTTGCCAAGTAGGGATAAGAATAATACCAAGAGTTAATGGGAAATTGAGATGAAGCACAGAAAAACATTTAATAGAGCACTTGACTAATAAAAGCTAGACATACCAGTGACTGTAGGGCTTGGTTCTGATGCTTTGATCGGGAATCTGTGTGTGAATGCTGAAGGTCCTGTTTCCCAATTAGTTCTTCATTGATCAATAAAGATACCAGCGGCCAATGACTGGACAGAAAGAGTGGTACTCCCAGGTTCCCACAGGCAGGCTAGGAGATGCAGGAGGAGGAAAAAGAATTTGTCATTCTTTGGAAGGACATAGAGCCACCAGCCATATGAGATCTCGGGTACAGTAGCCATGGGCTGCTTCCCTGATTGGGCCTGAGATAGCAGGCCAGAGATTACAGGCAAAACTGTGCTAGAGCAGATTTAGAAGTGTTGAGCAAGGGAAAGGTAACCGGGCAACTAGCTGAGGACAGATTCAGAGGTGTTGAGCAAGGAGTAAAGAGAAGGGCACTCGCCGGGCAGTGGTGGCGCACACCTTTAATCCTAGCACTTGGGAGGCAGAGACAGGCAGATTTCTGAGTTCGAGGCCAGCCTGGTCTACAAAGTGAGTTCCAGGACAGCCAGGGCTACACAGAGAAACCCTGTCTCGAAAAACCAAAAAAAAAGAAAAAGAAAAAGAAAAAAAAGAAAAAAAGAAAAGAAAAGAGAAGAGAAGAGCACGCTAGCCAAGGGGGCTTAGAAGAGCCCAGCCACTGAGCCATAGACAGGTTAAAATGAGCTAGTGTGTGTGTGTGTGTGTGTGTGTGTGTGTGTGTGTGTGTGTGTGTGTGTCTTTATCCACGAATCCAAGGGAACCTGGGCGGAGGCTGGTAGTGTAATCCTCCTGGAGCTTAAAGCAGGGTAATAGAAACTACACACTATAGTGACGACCTCAAAAGCTAGATATAATCATTATAATCATTATGGTGCTTTGGTAGGTGGCAAGTATTAGCTTAAATATTAGCTCCATATAAGATTGGAAAAACAAGCATGGAAATGTGAGATCCCTTAACTAGATCACAGAGCTAGTCAGTGCCAGAGCTGGTATGTAGACCTAGGACATCAGGGTCAAGAGGCCGGTCTACTACCATACAGTAATGGCTGACCACAGTTAGAATGTCTTTTCTATCAGCTCAGATAAATTGTTTTATTAAACATTTTATGGAATATGAAAACTGTTCGACATCCTTAGCCCTAAGGGATGTGCAAATCCAAGTGCACTGAAATGCCATCTCATCCCAGTAAGAATGATGACCATTAAGAAAACAAATGAAAGCAAATGCGGGTGAGGAGGTGGGGGGATGGGAGGGGTGGGAGGGAAGAAACCTTACACATGCTAGTAGCCATTCAACTGATATGGGAGTGTTGGTTGGGGACTGGATCTAATGCTTTGTCTTAATTCAGCTCCCAAAAGCTGGCTTCCAGATGCTGAGGGTCCCTGCCCCCAGCTGGCTTTGATTGGTAATAAAGAATTTCCTGGCCGTAGAGAGGAAGCCTCACAGGAACTTGGAAGGCCCGTGAGTGGGGTTGAGGGGAGCAGCACCTCTCGCCCAGACCCGCCCGGATCTGCCGGGATCCCGGGCCTGAGAACCCGGGAACAGAAAGACTCCGAAACTTCCCGATCTCACTTGCAGGGGGAAACCTCTGCCTGTGACACCAGGAGTTCGTAGCCAAGGAGCGCCGTAGAGAGGAAGCCTCACAGGAACTTGGAAGGACCGTGAGTGGGGTTGAGGGGAGCAGCACCTCTCGCCCAGACCCGCCCGGATCTGCAG
>CM052706.1:80419427-80451655 GCA_028551405.1 Uromys caudimaculatus
ACCACCAACCAAAGAATACACATTGACGGACTTATGGTTTGGACCACATATGTGGCAGAGGACGACCTCGATGGCCATCAGGGAGAGACGAAAGGCCCTTGGGCCTGAGGATGTTAGAGGCCTCAGTAAAGGGGAATATCAAGGCGGGAAAATGGGGATGGGTAGACGGGGGTGGGGGGTTGGGGGGGTGGGGGGGTGGGAGGTGGAATTCCCTCCTAGAGGCGGGTTGGGGAGGGGATGGGGGGTATACAAAGAGGAGACTCAGAAAAGGGGAAACATTGGAAATGTATATAAAGTATCAAAAATAAAAAAGGAGGAAGAAAAAAAAAAAAAAAAAAAGAATTTCCTTACAGAAAATGACTTGGCAGGGAGACGGAGGCAGGACTTTTAGATTGTGAGGGCAATGGACAGACGGACGGAGGGGGAAGAAGAGAGGACAGAATCGCCATGATGGGGTAGCAGAGAGATCAGACTTAAGGTTCTGAGGACATGTAAGAATCAGGGGAAGAGGCCACAGGAGCTACTCCCTGACTGGGGTCTGGTACAGCAAAGATAAAATAGAGGTTTAGAAAATGTTAACTAAGGATCACCAGAGGGGAGTGTGTGCTAGCCACTGAGAGGTTCAGGAAGTGCCCAACCATTGAGCTAGAATTAAAAAAATCTCTCCTGCACGCATGCGCTTTCTCTCTCTCTCTCTCTCTCTCTCTCTCTCTCTCTCTCTCTCTCTCTCTCTCTCCCTCTCTCCCTCCCTCCCTCTCCTCTCTCTCTCTCTCTCTCTCTCTCTCTCTCTCTCTCTCTCTCTCTCTCTGTGTGGAGGGTACGAGCCGAACACAACCCACCAGGAGCCAGGGCAGATTAACTATTTACCACTACAAGTATGTGTGAAGGTTCCTTAAACGAGCACAGACAGAACTACCACCCGCTCCAGCTATACCAACCACTATTGAATATATAAGCAATATAACCACACAGCAGAGAAAACAGCACACTAATGAACGCAGTTCTATTCACAGTAGCCATATACCAAATGTATGAATAAATAGTGCCCCCCTTTTACACACACACACACACACACACACACACACACACACACGGGTGATGTTTCTTCAGCCATAAAAAGAAACAACATTATCTCCCTTCCTCCAGGCATGGGTTTCAGGGAAATGGATTGAAATGGAGGCCATTGTATTAAGCTAAACAAGGACAACTCAGAAACACAAATATTGCAGATTTCATCTCTCTTTTTTTTCTTTCATTTGTAGCTTCTAGTGGGGAAGAGATGGCATGAAAGTGGAAGGGATTATTAGAGAAGGGACCAGAAAGAGAGGTAATGGGGTGATTTTATATATATTATAGGCGTGTACAGAAATGTCAGATGAAAACCATCATTTTCTAGAATTCATTTATACTGATGAAAAGATCTAGCAATTCCACTTCAGAGATATACACACATGAGCACATGCACACAGGGCTGCACCCAACGGGATTAAAATCAGTATGTTGGATAGTTATCTATACTCCATGCTCATTTTGACATAATAGTTAAGACATGGGAGTATCACAATGTCCACCAGTTGAAACATGGGTAAGAAATCTGTAGCAAAAGTATACAACAGAATACAACACAGTACTTTTTTTTTTAACACAGTACTTTATATACATATATATTTTTTAATTTATAGACTTTTTGTGTTGTCTTTGTTTTGAGAAAGGATCTCGCAGCATGGCACTGGCTGGCCTGGAACTCACTATGTAGATCAGACTGCACTGGAGTGCACAGAAATCCACCTAGGTCTTTCTCCTGAGGGCTGGGATTAAAGCTATACACCACCACTTCTGGCACAGTAGACTTTCAGAAAGCAAGGAATGCAGTCATTTACAAGCATGTGGGCGGAACTAACTGGAAGAAACCAGGTACAGACAAACAGATAAGTGAAATCTAAAAGTCTTAGAGAAACAGAGACCAAATACCTGAAATTATCATCTTAATAAAAAAGTTGGTTTGGCCTCACAATCTTGGGGGTTTCAGTGAAACACGCCACTTGGCCCTGCTGTTTTGGGTCAGTGGTGACACAGTTACATCATGGTGTGGAATAGTTTTCCTTGTGGTGACTGACAGGAAGAAGAGGCAGGAGTTCTAATGCCACCTTTAAGGGCACTCCCCAGTGACCTAACTCCTTTCCACTGGACCGGCCTCCTAAGGCTCCGACCCCTCCCAGTAGTGCTAACTGGCTGGCGATCAAGCCCCCAATATCTGAGCTTTTGGGCATTCCAGATCCAAACCAAGGCAGCCTGTCTTTCAAGGTTGAAATGAAGTAGGCGTGTCCAGTTCCTAGCACAGCCAGGTCTCAGGTAAATGACTTCAGTGGAGGAGGAATGCCTTCAAGAAGGAAGGAGAACTTAGTTTCAACCGAGGAGGGAGGGAGCTGGGGAACTTTTCAAAGATGGAGGACTGGAAGTAACAATAGGAACCAAGGTGTACAGGAAGACAGAGGTGAAGGCTCAGGACCCTGAGTGGCCCTGTGGTTGGAGCAAAGGATCACAGAGGAGAGGTTATAATGTTAGCAAGAAAGAGTGGAGCTTTGAATTGTGGGTAAGAGCTCAGGAGTATTCTTGGAGTCCTAATCATAATAATTAATCTTTACATTTATAGTGCATCTTATAGCTTATGAAACCTTAGTTATGTGTTCCCCTTATCTAGTAGAAATACAAATTTTACTGTCTGAAATTTGACGCCACCTCAGATTAAGGTCGTGAGCCTTTGGAATATTCTTGGGCTACGAATGGTGGGGGGGAGTGGCAGCTATCAAAAGGTGCCCCAATTAGTGACAGTAAGTGTGGTCAGAGGTGATCATTACCAAATTGATTCAGTCTGTTAACGAACGGTATACCATCTAAACAGCAATTCCTCTTGTTTGGCTCTTGGCCATGACTTTGGATTTTACTTGATCTTATTATATAAAGGAAAAAAAGCATTAATCAATTTAAAGCTGAAAAGGGGGAAGGGAAAATAACCATAAGTCAATTGGTTTATGGCCTTTCTTTTTCACTCTTTGCTGAAAGTACCAAAGTTCAAAACAACAACGAAACCCCACAGTAAGTTGGACCCAGAGGGCTAAACAATAACAGAAGTCACTTGTCTCCAATTTGAACAGCTTCCAAATTTATACAACAACGTTTCTACTAAATATGCGGGAAGTTCTGATTATTTATGATGTAACTTAATATTGACATGTTATTAAATGACCTGACCCCTCCTACCCCCAGCCATTGGAATTCCATGACTAATGACTGCAGAATCTTGACTGCAGGATAACCCTCCTAACAAGGCTAGAGCTGGCAATCAACAGTTTATTTCTGCAATCATCATCTTCTTCTCTTTCTCCTCCTCTTCCTCCTCTTCTTCCTCCTCCTATTCCTCCTTCTTCTTTTCAAAAGAAATTCCAGTAGGTTGGCTGTATACTTGCTGTCTTGTATATTTCCTGAACTGCTTGAGGATTTCACGGAGAGAGGGATTTCTATGGCCTTTTTTATGCTGAACAGGCTAAGCTCCGGAGACTCACTGCCTAAACCTATTACACACAGCTCACCTAACGCTGTTATGGGTTTGTAATGCTAGATTAATTTACCCATACACCAGGCTGGAAAAAATGACTTTCCACATCTCCTTTGCACTAGCAAAGAATGTGCCGATCATTTTACAGGAAAGAGAAAGACAGGTCTCTAACCAAGCCTGGGGCTGAACAGACACGGATGCCACCTTCCATGTCACTCAGAATGTTCAGCAAAAGAGCCCCGTCTGAAATATGAAAGAAAGCAAAGGGCTTGAAAGAGAATGGCAAGGAATTGGGCATATTTGCAAAGGATAGGCGGCTAACGAATGAGTTACTTGAGGCTGGATGGTCTCATAGAAAAAGCATCGAGCTGAGAATTGGGAAACCTGTCTGGTATAATTTATTCCCAACCCCCTCATTATCCTCCTGTCTGCTGCGTGGACTTGGGCCAAACCCTTAGTCTCCATGGTAGAATTTCCCCTTCTTCCCTCCCAAAAGGAAAAATGAGCTACAGTATATCAGCGTCTCTAAGGGTCTGGCATTGTCAGAGAAAATTCCAATAGCCACAATGGACCCAGTGTAGACTGAACCAACACAATTTTGGATGTTGATATGATGTCTTAGCTGTGCTTAGAAAATTTGATTGTAAGGCTCCCAGGATATCTACCATTTAAGGCAGTTCTGACCATACAAGCCCTGGGAATAGCAGAGATCATCTGATGGGCCCACCATTTACTGTATTTACTCAAGCAAATTACTTGTCAGTAAATACAGTAGGCCACCAGCATGTTTTGAGGACCGAAGGTGTATCCCATGGATGTAACAGACAAGTCATACACAATTGCTCTGACTACTAACAGCTTGGTCTGGAGAACCACAGTTTCTTAGTCAGTGTGAGTATTTCTTAGTGCAGAAGTAAAGAATGCCATTAAAACTAAATTGCATCATGGACAAATCCCTTTTCATGCTTTGTGCTTTGTTGTGCTTGTCTGTGAAATGGTGCTGATTGTCTATAACTGTCCTGAGAACTAAATGCAATGATGCTTCTTAAGCATGTTGCCCAGATGCAATCAATAATAAAGCATTCCATTTAAAAGTACTTAATCAGTAATAAAAAAAAAAAGCCTTAGTTTTACAATTACCACCACCCTCACTTGTGGTTTAAAAATCATGGTCTCTATGGATGTCTGCTCTATTTAGCAATATTAACCCAAAGAGGACATAGCTTAGCAGTTATGTAGATCAGATAAGCACGATACATGGTAAGCACTATTTAGGTGCTTATAAACAAAAGGGAAGTACTCGGATATAAAAAGATAAAGTCGTCTCATGAATTTCTATCATTCATTTCGTTTTTTACAATCCTTAACCAAGTATTTCTTCTGGGAAGAATAATATCAGTACCAAGAGCACTTGGAAGGAAATAGACCTCCCACATCAGGGACTTTGACTTCCCACAGCACCATTCCCTCAGCGAGCCCATCACTTCAGGTGTTTTCAGGTTCCTCTTCTCTGGCCAGGTCCTTGAGCATCTTGCTTGCTCACTACCTGCTTCCCAGGGACTATAAGTCCAGTCATGGAGTTTCTTCCTGGAGAAATGCAAGTGTTCCATTGGTAACTTCACACTTCCTTCGGAGCAGTACAGCCTTCCTGGAGGCTGTAGAGAGCACACTAGGCTCAGGGGTAGTGAGAGAATGCTTCAAGAATGTTAAGACTCTTTCATCAGGGGCAAAGGTGGAAGACCCAGGAAGCTAGGGACACTATTGACCTCCCAACTCAGTGTCTTCTTCTGTGTGGTTTGAATGCTAGTGTCCCCCATAGTACGGAGGTGGATCCTTGTAGAGGTTGTGTGTTGAGAAGTTGTAGTGTCTCATGAATGAATGGGTGGGATTAGTGCTCTTATTTAAAACAAAAACAAACAAACAAATAAAAACAACAACAAAATTCAAGTGAATTCTCTTTTTCCTAACGCCATGTAAGGAAGAAGTAAAAGGTGTCATCTTTTACTGTTTTCTTGTTCTTGGTCCTCTAAACTTTGGTTTGAAAACTGGCCTTTCTAAGCTGAGTTTTTGTGCGTGCATGTGTGTTGAGACATGATCTTACTATACATAGTCCAAACTAGCCTCAGACTCCTGGCACTCCTCTCTCAGCCTCTTGAGTACTATGATCTCAGGTGCGCGCCACCGCACTGCACCGCACAAGTCGCAGGTATTTTGCAACAGAAACCCAAATGAACTAATATTTTACAGTGGCTTGGGTGGGATCCATCCTTTCTGTTCACATTCAAGCTAAAAGAAGGAAAGTAAGTCGGACTATATGTGCATACACACATATGTTCATGCAATACATATATGTGCACTCATGAACTCTAGAGGTGGCAGGGATTAAGAATAGTCATCCATTGCCTCTTCCGGTCCACATCTCCTGATGGGTGTCAGTCCTTGCCCCCTCACATCAGTCAGGATCTGCTTTCTTTAATGAGGGACTGTCACGGAGCCAGATTTCTCACTATTTCTCCAGGAGAGAGCTGGGAATTGGCTATAGGCTTTTCAACCTGTTTTCTGACTGGAAAGTTTTACATAAAGGAATTTAAGTTAACAAAACTGCTAAAGGCTTTACAACTTGAACTCCTAGCATCTGAGGAGATAGATGTTCACTGTAAGAGTAAAGTCTGCACACTGTAGATCCCTGGATCGGGAGCTTCTGGTCACCTTTCAGAACACAGCACCTCTTTGGCATTCTGTGCTGCCTACATTTAAAAGACATGATACTTCCATAGCTTGCCCTAAAGCCTCCCTAAGGACCAGCAGTGCTTTGGGGGCAGAAGTGAGCAACCCTGCCTGTGGGAAAGGCCCCAGAGTGGGAGGGGTGGGAGAAGACCCAGAGAAGGGCCTGTCCACCCCTCCTCGAGCTCCTCGATCCTTTTCAGGCTCCCACCTGGCTCCCCCACCTTTCCCACTCCTCTTGGTATTCATTTCATGGATTTGTCAGGAGCTAAATACTGAGCCAGTTCATTCCTCCTGCAGCCAAGCTTCTCTTGGCTCACAAAGGACTTCCACCTTGATTAAAGGGCTGTGCCTGAGGAGAATGTGCTTAACATTCTTCCCAGAAGGCAGTGGGGCCCTAACCTTACAAGGAAGGAATGGAGATGAGGGAGTAATGAGCTAAGCCCCAAAGAAGCTAAACTCACACAAAAGGTTGGGACATGGGATTTTGTTCCAGAGTAAGACTATTTTAATTGTTTACCATCCATCAGGAACTGTGATGTGGAGGACAGCCTCCTGCCCAGGGAAGACTGGCTGCACTCTGGAAGGCCTTATCTCTCCTTTCTCACATGCTAGTGTCTGCCTCTCCAGATATACAACTTGGATGGTTCTTTCCAGACACAGAAGTCCGGCTTCATCATCTTTTAACACAGGTGTTTCAGAGCTGCCTAAGTATGTTCACCTCATCTGAATTCCTGTCTGTGAACAGATGTTGCCAGAAGGGTGACTATTCCTGGCTTTTCTGGCAACATTAACAGCCGCTGTCTGAAATTTGGCTAATCTTTTCCTCTAGTGTCTGGATGGGTACAGGCCTCTACTCTTAAGGCTTTCAGCAAAATGGTTTAGATAGTTGTCAACAAACTGAACTCCAACCCCAAAGAAGGCAACATTCCAACCTATGTTTCTGTTCTCTTCTTCTACCTTTAAAGCCCAGAAATCACCATAGTTCTTAATTTTGGTCAAATTGCTAATAATTTTAAGTATAAAAAATATATACATGGAGCTGGAGAGCTAGTTCAATAGTTAAGAGCACTGGTGGCTCCCCCAGAAGACCTGGGTTGCTGTCCCAGCACACACATGGCAGTTCCCAAGCACCTGTAACTCCAGTCCCAGGGGATCTGATGCCCTCTTTTGTTCTCCACAGGCACCGGGCACACATGTGGTACACCCACAACATACATGGAGGCAAAACATCCATACAAGTTTAAAAAAATCATTCATCGAAAAAAAAAAGTTTTTGTCATTTATTAAACACCTATGATGTTCAAGATTCTGTGAAGTAAAATGTAGTTTTTCTAGAGCCCCTTCGTTTACCTCATATTTTCCTGCTATTCTAAGAGGGTTCAGCATATATTGCCCCACCCCCACCACTCTTTTTAGCAGCCAAATACTCAGATGATGTGTTTACCAAACTTCTCTTTGTTCATCATTAGCTTGGCCCTTGTAGGCGGCTACAAGACCATCTCTGTAACACACCTATTCTTTTGGGTGAGATAAATGTATACCTAGCTAGATGTGGTGCCTTACACTTGTAACCCCAGAGCTCGGGATGTGAAGGAAGGAAAATGCCAGTTCAAGGCCAGGTTGGTCTATATAATGAGCTCCAAGCCTGCCTTGACCACATACCAAGACCTTGTCTCAAACAGACAAATGGGAGAACTTTCAGAGTATCTACTGAGTATCAGGCATGGAGACATTTTTCGTAAACATTTATTTTGTACTTTTGAGAATTTTGAGAATTAGGTATCTTGTCATTTTTACTTTAGAAATGAAGAGGCCCATGCTCAGAAAGGTTGACTGCGTTGTCAGGGGCACAGCTGGGCTCAAACCCAAGCAGTTGAGTTCCACATACTTAGTCACTGTGCTGTTCAGTAATTGTTTGTGTTGTCAAACGATGAAGAGGCTCTGCACTGCATAAATACACATTATCACAGTCACACTGAAATGAACGGCATGGAGAGATTCTCTACAGAAGTCATTATGGGAGTGACAGAGGGGTGACAATCCATGATGGACAGGCTATAGTAAAAAAGGAAGGGATGAGCCATACAGGCAAACTCAAGGACAAAGAAGAATTATAAGTATAATTATTATTATTGTTATTATTAATGGCAGCAGGACACAGCTACAAAGTGCCTGTAGAAGTCTGAGAACAACTTGAAAGAGTCAGTTCTTTCTCTTTACCATATAGGTCTAGGGATTGAATCCAGAGGGTCAGACTTGGCAACAAGAGCCTTCACCCACTGAGCCATCTCTCTACCTGCCCCTGAATGTTTTTGATAGTACAATTATCAACATGAAGATCCCCCTACACCCATTTCATGATTTCCTGGCTTTGTTTTGGCTGAAATTTGGCATAAGTGACTCCATTTTGATCATAATAAATTTCATAACACTCACTGGCTATGGCATAGATGGAGGTTATGAGTCTAAAGAACAAGACCTCATTCTTGGGGAAAGAACTACAGAAAGAGCAGGCTTGGGCTGATAAAAGCTACTTAACATCATTCACAGGTAGGATGGGCTGGACAACCTACAAAGAGAGGCTGAGGAGCAGAGTGGGCGTCTTGCCTATGTTGAGAAAAGTGAAACCAGGTAATTCCCTCTCTGCAAAATGTCAGTAACGACAGTACAGTTAATTGTCTCCGATCTGAAAATCGCAAATGATCCAGAATCCTGAACTTTTTGATTGCCATTGTGTTGCTATGAATGGATAATTCCACACCTAAGCTCCAGTGATGGGCCACAGCCACAACACAGGCACACTGAAAGTTCTATAAGACTGCCTTGAAGCTGTATATAAAACATACAAACTTTAGACTTGGGTCCCACGGACAAGCTACCTCATAATGTATATGCAAATGCCCAAATCCAAAACACGTCAGGTAAGGGATTCTCACGCAGTACATGCCCCACAGTTGTGAGTTGGAAAACATTGCCTCGCACCTCGCAATTTCAAGTAGTTTCTATGCTGGTGTTGGCTGTTCTCTTACTATTATTGTTCTTGGATGACTTGCTTCATTTCAGGACCCATTACAGTTGGGGAGAAGGGAGCCTGGCTTATATTATAGTGTCTTAGGTTAGTGACTGAAACACACTGAAAATCTTTGTTCCTGCCAAAGCAGCTCCATGCTCTCATTTCAACCCTACTTATAAATTCTGCAATGGAAAAAACGGAGCTAGCCCTTAGGGAACTCACTATAAGGGCCTGAGACTTGAGCCACACTCTTTCTAAACCCTCTGGCGGAAGGCCTTTGGGCCACTCAGCCCCACCTGGAGGTGGAAGGCAATTAAATGGATGATCTCACCGAGTCCCTTTTGACCAAGGAGAGGGCTGTCTGTGGTCCTGTAAACAGACTCCTATGCGGTGCAAACCATGGGCGTTTTTGTGGATTGTTCTTTGTTCAGAAAAAAACAGAACAGTTTTGAGAAAGTCTGCAGAATGTTAGAGCTGTCACTTGTAAACTAACGTAACTCCGTTGCCCCACTGATCAGCAAAGCAAGCAAGGTATATGTCTCCATGAGTCAGGGTTTATTTAATATTCACAAGCCTGGCAGGTTTTTGACTGATGAAAATGCTCTGCAAACAGGGCCAGGTCCTGTTTTTCCCCCATGCTCCTTCCCTCCTGCCAAAAGCAGAGTGAGAGGTCCTCAGAGGTGGCGCTAAGTTGGTAGGCTGACAGGATGCTATCTCTTTCTCCGTGTAACACACGCAAAACATTTATTTTGCAGTGACTGAACGAATACAAAACTGAAAGTGGCCAAGAATTCTGGGAACAGTAGGCTTGGCTTCCCTCTAGGTTTGTTGACTTTGCGTTTGCCACCTCTCAGAGCTGAGCAGGAGCTCCTCCTGAGGTACATGCTGTGTGGTGCTTCTGGGAAGGCCAAGGCCCAGGAAACTACAGAGACAGTGAAGAAGCCCAGCCAACATTAAGCAAAGGAGATCAGACTTGGTGGTGGCTCCTTTCCCTGCCTTTGTCCTCTAGCTGTCTTAGAGAAACCTAAGGGCCCAGGGATGAATGTCCCCCAAAGCAGACACAGCATGGAGACTGGCTGAACAGCTAGGAAGACTCAGGGGCACTTTAGCTGAGATTCTGACTCTGATACTGCACAAAGACAGACAACACATCAAATCTATGGACACTGGGGAAGTCTCTTTTTTCTAGTTCTACTAATTTCAGAAACCAAGCTTCATTGTGCCTCAATCCTATGTTTCTTGTTTTGTTTTTTTGAGACAAGATTTCTCTATGTAGCCTTGGCTGTCCTTGAACTCAGAGATCTGCCTGCCTCTGCCTTGGAGTGCTGGGATTAAAGGTGTGTGCCAAAACTGCCTGGTGAGCCTCAATTCTTTATCTTCAAAATGGGGTTAATGACAGTAGCCACCTCCTGGGCTATTATGAGAATGAGAATGAGAATGAGAATCCAAGGTCAATGTGTTAGCTGTTTGGCTACTTCTGGGTGTTTTCCCTGTGTGTGCACAGGCATTGTTGTGGATAGTTTTTTGCTCAGAAAAAGCCAGAACAGTTTTGAGAAAGTCTGCAGAATGTTAAAAGGCCCTAAGCCTAGAGACATCCACACCACGACTGGGCATTCCCCCTGCTAGGCATGTTTATGTGTTGTCCGTGTGTAGGTATGTTCATGTGAGTCCAGATGCCTGAAAAAGGCATTGGACCCCTGTCAACCAGAGTTACAGGTGGCTGTACATGTGAGTCCAGATGCCTGAATTGGCCAGAGGCATTGGACCCCTGTCAACCAGAGTTACAGGTGGGTGTACTTGTGAGTCCAGATGCCTGAATTGGCCAGAGGCATTGGATCCTTGTCAACCGGAGTTACAGGTGGGTGTGAGTTGCCTGACACTGGTGCTGGGAATTGAACTCAGGTCCTCTGCAAGAATAGTTTGTGCACTTAATTGCTGTGCCATCTCTCCAGTCTTCTAGCTTGTCTCTGTTCTGCATCTTGTGTGGGGCTCCCAGTACCTCCTGTGCCCTATTTGTTCAGCCATTAAAGCACAGTTACTGCCTAAATGTTCCTTTTTGAGCAAAGACAATTCCCTTAAAGCTAGTCCCAGAGGATTTAGAACTCCACTACTATAAGCTTGCTAGAAAAGGTACAGTCTCTTTATGTGTCTTTTAAAAAGTGCTTATTGATTGCTTGTGTACACGGGGGTGGGGGTGGGGGGGCAGGGGAAAAACAATGTTGTGGTAGTCCAGTCTCCTTCTCTCCTGTGTTCTAATGATCAAACTTAGGTCACCAGTCTTGGTTGCAAGTGACTTTTCCCACTTTACCCACATCTTGATGGCCCTTTTAAATCCAACTCAGATTTAGTAAGCAGTAATTAGGTAAAAGCTGTCAACTCAGCACTACTGTCATTCTGGAACAGAGTGTTAGTTGTGGAGATTATAGCGTGCACTGTACAGTTTGTGCAGCAGCATCGCCAGCCTCCACCCACCAGATGTGAGCAGTACCCAGTCCTCCAGTTGTGACAAACGTCCTCTAAACATTACTCTTGGATAAGGTTGTCAAATTCAGCAAATGAAAATGTAGTCCACCTGGTAATCCTCTTCTTGGGTAAAAATGTCACCCCAGGTTGAGAGCCCTCTTTTAAATGCCTACTGTGCTGGTGCCCAGTCACCCACACCATAGCAGTGTGGAGCAGTTATGAGCAGCCCATTCTAAATGTGAGGAGACTGAGTCGTGGAAAGGGACAGCTACTTGCAGTCACTCAGGTGGATGGCTGATTTCAGTGCCTTCTTCATGGTCTATTACATCAGCTCAAAGGGTCTCTTCTTGCAGTATATTGATGGACGTCTGTGAACCTCTAAGCTACCTTTCCCATCTCATTTCGACTCTCCATTCTGACACTCTGGTAACTGGGGCATTGGCTATATAAAGGACTGCGTTAGACATTTTCCTCCAAACCCACCTCACACAGCTTTGGAAGTTCTCTTGGCGAGAAGGCAGAATGGAGAGAAGAGAGAACGCAGGGGATGCAGGGTCCCTGCCTCCCAGATCTCCACAGACAAATCTGGAGAGACAAAAGGCAGCATGGTGCAGGGACATTATTTCCCCTGCTCTATCATCCAGCTCAATGGGGCATTCTGGATCCCTGCCCTCCAAAGCTCAGCGGCCTTATTAACAGACCTCAGCTGTGGCCCAAAGCCCTTACCTCACCCGAGAGGGCTCTATTTGCATGATAATGCCCTCTTTGGGAGAATTATTGCTTAATTAAAGAACAGCAATCACTTTAATTAGCATGTCTCCTTGCTCCCTGGTATTTTGCATGGATTCAAATGAGCTCCTCATTAGCCATTGGCACTTGTACAAATCTGGGGCCTCTGGCTGGGAAGGAGGCTCCCAGGGCAGCGGCCTCAGCCAGGCCCTCAGTGATGGGGAGGCACTACATGGCCAAGAACACAAGCCAGGCTTTGTGAGGAGAGCAGCAGACAGGGCCCCAGTCAGTGCCCTTCAGGGCCCGGGAACCCCACATGCTGGGAAGGCCAGGCCCTGGAGGGTGGCATGTGCTGAAACTAGGCAAGGGCTTTCTCTTGCCTCTGTCTGCACACTCATGCTGGGCCTCTTGCCTCAGCTTCTCTGTCCTTAGTGGTCTGGTACCCGCCCAATCCTCACCTTCGCATTCTTCCTCTGCGTCTGAATCTGGTTTAATCTCATCTCAGATTCTTTGAATTTGGGGAGTTAACTTTTGTGTTCCACTCAGCAGTGTGGGAACAGCACACACACACACACACACACACACACACACACACACACACACACACACACACACACACACACACACCACCACCACCTTCCTGACCCAAAGACAGCATCTCCTTGGGTTAGACAGCAGTCTTGGAGCTCCATTTCTGAGATATAATGACTGTGCATAGCTAAGGCCTGGGTGGATTTGCTGAACTGTGAGCCACTGTGGAGTCTCACCAGAACTCATCCTTCCCAGTTGTTAAAAAAATATAGGTTGTTACGGAAGCCACTGGACAAGCGCTGTCTGTGTGCAGGCTGTGATGTCCACCCAATTATACTTTGGCTATTTCTCTTGGTACTTCTGTCCCCTCACTGAAACTGCCCCTCCTCCAAGAGGAGTCTTGTCTCTTCCATCCAACTGGATGCTGGTGTACTTTTAAACCTTGATATTCAGCCTCCTTCCTTCACACACACACACACACACACACACACACACACACACACACACACACACCCCACAGAGCTCTATCTGTGATCCTTCTATCATTCAAGATAAAAGCACACATTTAAAGAGGTAAGGTAAGATGGACCCTAGACTCACATTCAAGTCGGTCTTATAATATCCCTTTGTCATTTTCCCAAGCTTTCAAGAATTGCTTCACGGCCCTCTGGCTTCTGAGAGAGAAAAACACAGTCTCCCACTTACGTCAGTATCTGTTTCTATCCCGGCCCTCGAAATCACAGAGCTATCTTCCTTGTCTCCCTGCTCCCAGACCGCACTTGCCAGGGTGAGACTCTCCTATCTATAAAGTCCTCACTTTGGTCTTGAATAAGGAACAGAAGGTAGCTGGGAACTTGAGAAAGAGGGATGGAGAGAAAGGAGGGTGTAATTGAGATTGGGGAGAATGGGACTCTCATCATCCTGCAGAGAGTAACAACAAATCAGGTAAATCCACTTCCTGGCAGGAAGCTGAGCCTGAAACCAGATGAAGCCCCAGCAGTTCAAAGGCAGAGTGACACCCAAACAAGAGAGCAGCTCTTAATCCCCATGGAAAGATGAGAGCAGCGCTCTCAGCTCCGGCGCGAGACCACTGGGCTTTGTTTAACCAGGATTGAAAACACAGCCCTATTGAGAGCTGGGACTTTGAGGCACGGACCCCGAGGGGCAGTTGCCAAGCTGAAGGCAGCGAAAGCTGCCAGGTTCACCTCTTTAGTGCTGGGCTTGGCAGTAATGAGACAAAGGGCTGGGACTTTTAACTGACTTGGTCAAAAAGGTTTCCTTATTAGACACACCTCGCAGGGCTCGAGGTTGGGGCCCGGAAGCTTAGAACAGACGTTTCCAGAAAAGATGCATCGTCTGAGGCCTGTTTAGCCACCACTACCGAGGTCCTGGCTTGTCACCTCCGTCCCAAACCTTCTCTGGCCCATCCTTCCCACAGTGTAAAGGGGAATGTGAGAGAGAATGTGTCCACTCTGCCAGAGAGAATCTGGACAGATACGAACGATAAGCAGGTGGCTGGGGAATGAGCCTGCCCTAGGCTGACCTGTAGGTTAGTGCCTGGGATAAGGCAAACAAAAGGCCAGCCCACAGGCTGTGGGCAGACAGCCTGCAAGTGAACTGTCTCTTTAGAACAACCCTGTGCGGGCTATAACTCCCGTGCTGCCATGAGCTGAAGGCCCTGGCTCTGAAGGTGTTTTTGGAGTAGCGCTTCTCTCCTATGTTCTTTACAGACGTCAGACTTAGGAGCTTCGATCGAGCTGGGTAAGAGAGTCCCGTGTTCTCACTCACACATCTCAGCTGCAGCAGCAGCATTTTTTTATTTTCTCACTGTGTCTTCCTCATAAGACTTCATTTGAAGAAGCAGTTATATAACCCAGGAAGTTCAAAAGACGCTGCCCTATGAATGAAAAGACCCTCGAGAAGGAAGGTTCCTGCATCTCCATTTTCATCCCTGCACCACTCAGACTTGGCATCCAGTCTAATTCACTCAGAGTGCCTATTGAGCGCCTCATTGGTATGCCTACTTATTCCACCGAGGTTTTGAATCGGCTTGTGAAGAGATTTGTACAATCAATCAGGGTCAGTAGAAATAGAGACAAGTCACCAAACCAAAATAAACAGACACGAAGAGAAGTTGAGATCGGGGAAGAAAAGCACACACAGGCAAGGGACAAATGCATTTATTTTCTGTCTTTAGACTCCGAATGGGCTTCTGGGCTTTTCAGAAGACAGACCTCTGGGGAGATGAGAGGGCGAGGAGGAGGAGAGAGAGACAAAGAGAGGGGAGGAGAGACAGGGGCTTGGGGAAAGAGAAGGCACTCGTGTATCTAATTCTTACCTAGATACAGAAATATATATATATATATATATATATATATATATATATATATATATATATATATATATATATATATATGCCAAATTTGGGAGCTAGGCCATTTTTTATCCATCAGTACATTTTAGAAGAAAACTTTCTCAATGAACTGAGAGACAGAATTGACTATGTCTTTGATGGGCCACCTACAGCAATAAGACCCTCTCATGGCTCACTGCGGGGTTGGGTGGAAAAATTGAAGACACTGGCATGAAAAAGGAACTCAGTAAAAGGAAATTTTGTGAGGGCACCAAGTAACAGGACTCAGAAGAGTGGCCTCGCATTGCTTGCACTCAGTCAAGAACACCCATGTATCTTAGTTTGGGTTCTTCCCAAAGCAGGCCTTGAGAAAAGGGTTGTAATGTAAGTTGTCTGGGATTTGATTCCAGTAAATATGTGGAGGAGTAGACAGTCATGGCGGGAGAAGGAAACACTCGCACAGGCTACTGGTGAACCCAGGAGAGCAAGCTGGGTATCCCTATGCCACTTTCTGCCAGTCTTGGTTGCGGACCAACCAATCACCATCCGTCTTTGATGGAGATCCACTTTGGGAAGCATCGATCTCCTGATATCTCCAGTTTACCATGTATGTAGGCAGCACAGGCTCCAGCAAGCAAAACAGAGGAAGGTATGTGTTGTCAGATTGGCAATTAGCATCCCATGAAACAGTGCAAACCACCAAGAGGCAGCAAGACTGACAGTATCAACTGAGCGATTCCATTCTGGTCACAGCTGACCCCATCCCACATGCTCCACGATCTTGCCCAAAATTGCTGAAGTAGCTTCTCTGTCAGGTATATCCACAACCACACTTGAGAGAACCCAGGAGTGTTTCCCACTTGTTCACAGGGTAGCCCAGCCACTACCCTGTCACTTCCACTGGGCCCTGACACCTGCTTTAAACAGCTTGTCCTCACTCCTGGGGCAACTGCCTCTTCTTCCAGGCAGTGGCACCCTTCAGGGTAAGAGCAAGACAGATCAGCATTGTGACCCGTGCTCTACATGGTCACAGTTCAGAGGGACATGGTATTCTCAGAATTCTTCAGAATATCCCACTGCTTTCCCAACTAAACTGGAGAAAATGCTTCCCTCCACTTTATGTAGTCCCTTATCTCTACAGTGATGGTGGGTTTTGTTTGTCCGTTTTGAGGTGGGGTGTCTCAGTATTAGCCCAATCTAGCCTCAAATTCCTGGGCTCCCACAATCCCTCTGTCTCAGCCTGAGCAGATGAAATATGATTGCATACCACATGATCAGCTGGTCAATAATTTATTCTTTTTAAAATACATTTTTATTTATTTTTTGACAATTCAGTTGATCGTGATTTCAATGATCAACCTTTGATTTTTACATGAAGCTTCTTATCTTCCTTCTTTGGAGGGAACAAACACAAAGAATATTCTGCACAGTATCCTTGCTTCGGTTCAACAAGCTAAATTCAGAAATACTCATTTCCACAGAGTTTTGACCACACTTGCATCTATTTCCTAAAAGCAAGTTATCTCCTTTGTGCAAACTTAGGGCTTGCTCCATTACTGTGCCAGATTTGTCTTGAAATGTCTCAAATTGCTGTGGATGATTCAACCTAGAATAGAACTGAGCACCCACCAAATTATAACAATTTAAATTATTATTAAATTATAACAATTTAAAATTTTGGTGAAGCCGGGCAGTGGTGGCGCACGCCTTTAATCCCAGCACTTGGGAAGTAGAGGCAGAGGCAGGTGGATTTCTGAGTTCGAGGCCAGCCTGGTCTACAGAGTGAGTTCCAGGACAGCCAGGGCTACCCAGAGAAACCCTGTCTCAAAAAAACCAACAACAAAAAAAAGAAAGACAGAAAAAAGAAAAAATTCAAAAAAATTTGGTGAAATGGGTAAATCACACATTCTTCAAATGCCTTTTTACAACAGTTACTTCTGATAGATGCTGATGGGCAGATGTTTCAATATTACATTCCACTGAGAGACCCTGGAATAGTGGTATTCTTTGATGAAAAAGGATAGATGTGTAGAAAGCAGATGAGCAGGCAGCATTTTTTAATAACTTTTAGATGACTGACCAGAACTCTCAGCTGTGCAGAGACCATTGCAGTTCAGCATGGAGAAAGGCTAGAGGGATACTTTCAGTGAAAGAAAGAATTTTTGCTAAGAAACTGTCTTAGTTAGGGTTTTACTGCTGTGAACAGAAACCATGACCAAGGCAACTCTTATAAGGACAACATTTAATTGGGGCTGCCTTACAGGTTCGGAGGTTCAGTCCATTATCATCAAAGCAGGAATATGGTAGCGCCCAGGCAGGCATGGTGCAGGAGGAGCTGAGAGTTCTACATCTTCATCTGAAGACTGCTAGCAGAATACTGGCTTCCAGGCAGCTAGGATGAGGGACTTAAAGCCCACACCCACAATGACACACCTACTCCAACAAGGCCACACCTACTCCAACAAGACCACACCTACTCCAACAAGGCCACACCTTCTTATAGTGACCCTCCCTGGTTCGAGCATATACAAACCATCACAGAAACTTATCTTTTTGTTTTTTAATTACTAAAGGCAGTAGTATCTAAATATAGTTAACACCATTCCAGATTATTAAAGTTTGCTTTTTTTTTTAGTTTAAAATAGCAAATAGTTTAGTAAATAGGGAGAGCATGGATGTACAAAAACATAAAGGAATCCGAATGTTCTAAATTATGAATGTCTATATTATTCTAAACATTTATCATGTCATTTTGTTCAGAAAATAATCCCTGTGAACATTGCATCTCATGGTGTTAATGAAATCACAGATTTTTGCTTGATGGTCAGTTTATACTGTTTTCATATCCATCAAGTAAGAGCCAAATAAAGGATAATAAAACCCTTATCTCGTACTGGCTACTGAAAGTAAACAAGAGATCAGTAGCTGCATTGCTGTTTGAAAAAATCAAAGCCCTGGCCTCAGAGAAGACACTGTTACAGTTTCCTTCTATACCCTTTAATTTTTGAAGATATTCCATATTATCCAATGCAATCCTCCAAAATGAATAAGGGGAAAGCTAGAGAGAAGCAGCTGAAGGACTCTGGGTCAGAGCACCTATGTAGCATCCACGTGGCCCTGGGTTTCATTCCCAGCTCTGAGAAAATAAAGAACAGACTGGTGAGCAATGCCAACCAATAATAATTAGTGTGAGTATAGCAGTGTGAACAGTTAAATAACAGATTAAATAAAAAGAATTAAGTTTCATTTAACTGGGTATATAGTTCAGTTGGTAGCATATTCATATAACATGCAAACACGCACAAAGCCTTAGGCTGGAATCTCAGCACTGCATAAATGAAGTATGTTGGTACACACCTGTAATCCTATAAACCAAAAAGTGGAGAATGAAGAGAGTGGAGCTCAAGGTTTTCCTCAGAATGAAGATAATTTGGGGGCGACTGGGTGGTGGTGGCGCACGCCTTTAATCCCAGCACTCCGGAGGCAGAGGCAGTCGAATTGGATCTCTGAGTTTGAGGTCAGCCTGGTCTACAGAGTGAGTTCCCGAGCAGCCAGGGCCTCACAGAGAAACCCTGTCTTGAAAAACCAAACCAAAACACCAACAATAACAAAAAGGGAGATTTGAGGTTTGACACTGTGGGAAGCAGTGGTTCTTCCTTTAACCAGAAGAAAATGTCTGGGACCTGACACTTGAGAGCTGGGCCTTGAACTACCCACAATTCCCCACAGTTGGCTACAACCATGGGATCTGATGTCCATCTAAGGAGCCTACCAACAGCTCAGATGATAAACCTAATTCATGCACAAAGTCCCTGTGAGCCTTGTGGTGGTCTTGAGCCTTAGTAGATATTTATCTTTTCTTTCATTTGTAAAAGGAGGGTAATAACAATCTTGCAGGATCTTGGGGGCTAGAGCTACAGCATGGATTAAAAAAGAAAAAAAGACGGTCCTATTTTTGATTCATAGAGCCCAGTACATGAAATGCTTGTTTTCATCTCTGGGTGAGGAGGCCTTTGAATGGAGATGTGACTCGTCTTGATTGACACAGCCCAGGAGCACATTCAGAGGATGCTGGGTCCTGATAGATAATCATGCTCAAAAAGACTTAAGGTTATTAATCAATTTAGCGATTAAGAGGACATTTACAATTCATTTTCTCCTAGAGTCATCAGAGCACAGCTCTGAGCTAGGTACTCCAGGGGAAATTTTTTAGATTTTTTTTTCTGTGACTGTGTGTGGCAGTTGACTGGCAGCCTTTCCCTCTGGACATTGTCAAGGCCCAAATAAATCACATTACTCTTTTATGGTCTGCCTTTGCAAACGGAGTTCATTACCCAGAGGGACACCTTCAACATGCCAGGAGGGTATATAAAGCCATTGGTCAGAAATGGCTTTTTCTAAGGGATCCTTGTAGTAAAGACCTTCAAGGGAAATAAAAAGTAATCTCTCTTAGATAGGCTTATCATAGCATCATAAGATAAGGTGTGAAACTATGAAATAATTTCATACTAACATTGAGTGTGTCACCTATGAATCTGACATCTAAGCTACTGGGGAGATTCCTGTTACGTGAGGGTAACTGATCCGTGAGCATCATTGCTGAAAATGAAACCATTTGAAATAGGGGATAGATAAATGAAGGATATACTTACTGTATCTTCCTTCGCATGTGATTTAGATAGGGTTCCTGTGTGTCCTAGTGAGGATTACTGTTGCTGTGACAAAAGATGACCACAAACAAAGTAACTTGGGGAAGAAAGAGTTTATTTGGCTTACATTTCTGCCTCTCTACTGTTCATCATTGAAGGATGTCAGACAGGACATTCAAACAAAGCAGAAACCTGGAGGCAGGCGCTGATGCAGAGGCCCTGGAGAGGTACAGAGTCACTTAGCTTGTTCCCCATGGCTTGTTTAGCCTGCTTTCTTACTGAACCCAGGACTCCAGCCCAGAGATGGCACCACCCACAATTGGCTGGGCCCTCCCCCATCGATCAGTAATGAGGGAAATGCTGGATCTTATAGCTATATTTTCTCAGTTGAGGTTCCCTCCTTGCAGATGACTCTAGCGTGTGTCAAGTTGACGTAAGACCAGCCAGGACCCTGTGTGCTCTTGTTTACCTGTGACAAGGCAGGCACAGACACTCCAAACCCCCTTACATTAGCCTCTCCTGTGAGTTGTTGAACTCCTTGAGCCCACTGGTAGTCAGAACAGTGTATTTCTTAACCAAATTTCTGTTAAGATTTTCTTCTTTCTCAAGGCCCCAGAATGTGTCACATCCTCTGTCCAAGCTTCCATGGCATCCCAGAGCATAGGTGTCTTAGTTAGGGTGTTACTGCTATGAACAGACACCATTACCTAAGGACAACATTTAATTGGAGCAGGCTTATAGGTTCAGAGGTTCAGTCCATTATCATCAAGGCAGGAGCGTGGCAGCATCCAGGCAGGCATGGTGCAGGAGGAGCTGAAAGTTCTAAATCTTGTTCCGAAGGCAAACAGGAGAAGACTAGCATTCTCAGGCAGCTAAGGGGAGGGTCTCAAAGCCCACACCCACAATGACATGCTTCCTCCAACAAGGCCACACCTCCTAATAGTGCCACTCCCTGGGCCAAGCATATTCTAACCACCACAATAGGTACTAAGAATGAAACCTTTTAAATATGGACACTCATCAGGCTCCATCTTCAGTCACCCCACTTCCTCACCGCAGCTTCTTCTAGCACTTCTTGCTCCTCTACAAAAGAAAAGCCCTTTTGCCCAAGACTTAAGCCACTTGCAGTGTTAAGGGCCAGAGCTGTCTCCCTGTTACAAAGTCATTTTCCCTTTGCCAACCTTGCAACAATCTCTTTGAACAAAAACCTATTTTGACACAACATGGTGACTGACATGCTCTTAATCCAACACAAAGAGACAGAGGCAGGCAGATCTCTGTGAGTTCAAAACTAGCCAGGACCATACGATAAGAACCTGTCTTAGAAAAAAAAAAAGGTCTATCTTTTCCAAATCCATGTTTGTCCTTTATTTGACAGTAGTAATATGCCATATAAAGGGCAGTTATCAGGGCTGGGGAGATGACTCAGTGGGGACAGTGTCTACTGCATAAGCGTGAGGACCTGAGTTAGGAGCTGCAGCACCCATGTAAAAGCCGTGTGGTAGGAAGTGCCTGCCACCCCAACACTTGCTTGTGGAGATAGGGCATCATCAGAGCTCACTGGCTAGCCAGGTTAGCTGTCACAGTGAACCCCAGGTTTGATAAGAGACCCGATCTCAACAAATAGGACAGAGAAGCAATTGAGGGCATCCCAGCATCAACCTTACACACACACATTTTAAAAGAGCAGTTACCTCTCTCTTTATGTATACACACACACACACACACACACACACACACGTATAGTTATATTTTGTATATAAATGACTTACTTAGTATATGTATGTAAAACCTTATATAAAGCATTATATAATTATACTTTAAATACAAAACACTATATTAATCAGAAATCATATGTATTTATATTTGTGTGTGTGTGTGTGTGTGTGTGTGTGTGTGTGTGTGTGTGTGTGTTGGAGGTAATGCTAAGGTTGAAAGTCAGGACCTTGCTCCTACCAGATATGAACGCTGTCACTGAGTTATATCCACTTATGTACCTAAAGCTTCTCTTTATAGCATGTATGGCTAATTTTGGTTGTCAATGTGATACACCTGGGTCGAGGGAGCCCTTGGTCGAAAGAATTGTCCCTTTCCGATTGGTCTTGATGCATGCCTGTGGAGCATTTTCTTGGTGGTTAACTGATGTGGGAGGCTGAGCCCACTGTGGGCAGTAGGTAAGTGGGTCGGCACTGTGTAATAAGAAAGGTGACTGAGCAAGCCAGTAAGCAGTGTTCCTCTAAGGTCTCTGATTCTACTTCTGCTTCAGGCTCCTGCCTTGGCTTCCCTTGATAATAAACTGTAACCTGTAAGCAGAAATAAGCCCTTTCCTTTCCAAGTTGCTTTTGGTCATGGTGATTATCACAACAAAATAAACCAGGGCCTGAGGTAAATACGGTATGTGTATATTAAACTCACTTTTTTATGAGACATATAATAAGAGCAATATTCTTCAGTCTATGTCCAGTCTGCCTTTGCTTCCACACCTGTAACATATGATAGGCACTCACAGCAGAGGAAGCCTGCTCATAGCATGGTCAGAATGGGGGAAAGGAAGAGACGAGACTAGGGTCCCAGCAGCCCCTTCCAAAGAGCATCCCCATATGGCCAAAAGACTTCCACCTTGACCTCACCCTGAGAGGTTCCTCCCAGAGGGGCCATGGATTGGAAACAGAGCTTTTAGCACATTGACTCTTTGGAGACACTGATCCAAGCCATTGCATGCTTGGCCTCTGTTGCCTTTTTTTTTTTTTTTTTTTTTTTTTTTTTATTATCAGAAACGTAAGGAGTTCTGCACACAAGGAAAGATTAGGAAAGAAAAACAACCTCAGGATGACTTTCTTAGTCCTTTCTAATGGTTTCCTTCCTTCCTTCCTTCTTTCCTTTGTTCCTTCCCTCTTACCACCTCCTTTAACAGAGTCACACTACGAGGTACAGGCTGGTCTTGAACTCCCAAGCTCCTGAGTACTGGGATTACAATATACCATAATGCCCAAATGCTGTATAGTAGACTTCTGTTTGTTAATTTTCCACTATTTCCAGTTTCTTAGATTTCCTTAGTTTAGGCATTTCTCTGTCTCCCACATGGAAGAAGAGGATTTATCTCTGCCTCACCAAAACTCTCGACCTCACCACACACATTTCCTGCCCCTGCCCAATGTGTAGTTCTGCAGTATAATTAGATCATAACTCTCATTAGATCAACATTCAATATTTACCTTAACAAGAATACATAAGCATACTTCACAGCCAAGTCCTTCATGAGTGTATAATGATTATTTTTCTTTTCTTGCTAAATTTTCTTCCCAGGGTTGAAAATCATTTTGGTTGTTTATTTGCTTAGCTTTCTATATACTTGACACTAATCTGTACCCCAAATCTCCCTAGACTGAGTGTGTAATGTGTTCTCACAAGTCTCTAAAATGCTGCGATGCCTTTGGTATTCTGGCTGTTTTATTTTCTTGAAGAGATAGTTCTTGGATCTGTGGCTGGGCCAGTTTGGATTGATGCTCCTGAGACCTGTTGTATAGCTGCTGACTTGAGGTCTCCTCTGCCACTTGGCTGGAGCTGCCTCATCTCGTGTATGGAGCCTTGTTTTCCAGGAACTATGTCTGTCTCCCTTCTTGTGTGGGGTCTTCTTCCCTAGGGACTATGCCTTGTTGTTGTTGTTGTTGTTGTTGTTATTGTTATTGTTGTTGTTGAATATGTGATGTCATCACAGTAGCTTCATGAGACAAAATTTAAGACTGTTCATCTCTGAGGACATCTCTAGTCTACGCTCACACTAAATTGAGAGTTTAGTAAGTAGGAAATTCTAAATTGGAAGTAGTCAGTTATTCCAACCTTCAGTGTTGTTGAAAGTGTCATCTGCTCTTCTCATTCTTTCACACAAAACCTGCTTATTTCCTCTGGCATCTTGTAGCATCTTCTCTTCACTACTAATACTAAAATGTCATAGTAATAAACTTTTTTTTTAGAGAATTTATTTTCCTCATCAGTTATTCTGGGCATTCAATGGGTCTTTTTAGTCTGGAAACTCATTTAAGACTGGAGGAAATTCCTTGTATTATACATTGAATTATTTTTTTAACATCCAACTGCTCTAGTTTTTGATGTTTAAATTCCCATAATTTGGATGCTTTTCATGAACAAGTCTAATGCTTTTTTATCTTGCTCTCTTACACACACACACACACACACACACACACACACACACACTTTTACAGTGTAGACCAGGCTAGCCTCAAACTTTTCATTCCTGCTTCTTTCTCCTGATATCATGCCTGCCCTCTTCTCTTTACCCTGAGTAATTTTCTTCACCTTAGTTTTTAATTTTGATTTAATTTTTTCTTTCTATCTTATTTGATTCACAAAAGCTGTTCTTTTGTACCCTGAGAATTTCTTTTTAAGAGCATTCCATTATTGTCTTTTAGATGGAATGTCACATTCTTTTTTAAAAATATAATAATTTTCTTATTGTGTGTGTGTGTGTGTGTGTGTGTGTGTGTGTCAGTGTACATGGTGTGTCAGTGTATATGTGTGTACACAGCACATGTGTGGAGGTCAAACGAGTCAATTCTTTACTTTTATCATGAGTTCCTAGGATCCAGTTCTCACCACAGGCTTACTCTACCTTCCAATCCCCCTCGCTAGGCCAATAATATCACCTTTTTCTAAGTCTGTTGTATTAGTTTGCTTTTTACTGATGAGACCGTGATGAAAAGCAACGTAGAGAGAAAGGGTTTGTTCCTCATTGAAGAGCACCATCAAGGGAAGCTAAGGCAGGAACTGAAGCAGACTGGGAAGAACTGCTGGTTATTGGCTTGCTCTCCTTGACGCTTTCAGTTTATTTTTACAACAGCTGAGGACCACCTGCCCAGGGTTAGCACAGCCCACAGTGGGCTAAGCTTTCCCACATCAATCGTTAATCCAGAGACTGCCCTCTACAAACCTGCCAACAGGCCAACCTGAAGGAGGAGTATTCTCAACTGAGGTTCCCTCTAGCTGGCGGCAAGCTGACAAGAGTAGCTAGCATGCATATATAAGCCTTATTTGCATGCACATTCTCTGCTTTCTCCAATATCTTTACCTTCTGGGTGGACCTTGTTTTCATATAATAAGTTTTTTTTTTTTCAAATGTCGGGTGTTTCTTGGCCAAGGGCTTATAACCAGAATACCAGCAAGGCTATGCTACTGACTAGGGAAGGCCTTGTCAGTTATTAGTTTCACTGAGCTGTGGTCTATCCAGGCCACTCCTTCCAGAAACTCACGAGGGCATTTGATACAACCATTTTTTATCAAATCTAATCTTTACCAAAACCTTATCTAGCCTCCTGCTTATAGAATATAATGTAGCTCTGACTGTTCAGAGATAAAAGATCCAGAGGCTCAGCATTTGCTCTGTAGACTTGTATTAAGTTCCATATTCTCTCTAAGTTCCGTGCTCCAGTTATGCCGTCTAGTCCATGGTCTACAGTGACCTGTTTAATCATCTCTAGAGAATGGGACGAGGTCTGCTAGGGATAAAGACATGAAGGATTGGAAAGGACCTGACATCCACTTGAGTTTTGAGAAAAAATTCAACCAATCTTGGTTTGGATACAAAGTTTTCCCTCCACCTTCTAAAAGTGTCCGATTCACTGTTCTTGAGTCTTTGGAGCTTCTGAGACAGGATCCCAGATGTTCATGTCTGCGCTCTGGACTTAGCATTCTCAGGCCTGCTAGGTCAGTTTCCACTTGTTAATATGGGTCTTATTACGTGTGATTTCTAGCCTCCAGACTTTTGTGACTGCTGTCTCTTTTAAAGTTCCCTTTTGTTTTGCTTTAACGAGGTTTTGGGGGAGTGAAAGGGCATGTGCTCTTGGCGATCTTTGAGCAGAAGTTTCAGCCAGTGCTTGGACTTGAGCTCCATTTTCATATCACCTCCCAAGAAGCAGACCCATACAGTAACGCACTGCTGCCAAACAAGTGTGAAGCTGTTATGATCTATTGGACACTATTTTAAGTACATGGACACTAACCTTTGCCAACAGGATGGTTTACTGTGATAGCTTGGTGGCCCATTTGGAGCCTTCCCCTGTCCCAGGAAAGCCTGAAAGGGTATGTTTAATGCTAATGATACTGGGACTTTTTTTTTTTCAGTGCTAAAGATCAAACCCAGGAGCTTGCACTGCTACACAGGCACTCAGCCATTAAACACCAGCAGAAAATGTTCTTGTCTGTGCTCCCACAGACCACATTCCCAGCCAAGTTCTAATTTTGCTTTTGCTTCTAT
This sequence comes from Uromys caudimaculatus, assembly GCA_028551405.1. Taxonomy (NCBI): domain Eukaryota; kingdom Metazoa; phylum Chordata; class Mammalia; order Rodentia; family Muridae; genus Uromys; species Uromys caudimaculatus. The sequence continues at coordinate 80,445,720 of CM052706.1, forward strand.
TAGCCGAGTATCTAGCCCTATAAGAAGCAGTCACACATTGTGTCTCTTGCTTTTCTGGATTCTGTGCAGTCTATGTAATCAAATGCGTAGCTGAGTTCTTAGTGTGAAGTATAGTGGATGGTGAGCATCCAGGAGGCAAAAGAGTGGATCTAGAGAACAGAGAACCTTTCTCACAAGAAGTCATCTGCATGTCCTACGGTGACTGTCCCCTTACCGCTCTCAGTGATGGGACTCTGTCTGGCTTGAACGCAGGCCCTGTGTGTGCTGCCGCAGTCTCTATGAGTTCATATGTGTATCAGTCTTGTGTCTAGAAGACACTGTTTTGTTGGAGTCACCATCACCTCTGACTCTTAGTCTCTCCACCTCCTTGTCAACTTAGATCCCTAAGCCATGAGAGGAAGGATTTGATGAAGACATCTCATGTAGGACTGAATGTTTCAAAGTTTCTTACTCTCTGCATGTTGTCTATTTGTGGGTCTCTGAGTTAATTCTTATCTACTGCAAGAGGAAGCATCTCTGATCATGGCTGAGTGAAGCACTGATCCAAGTCCCAGCCCAGTGTGGCCAAGAACAATAGTTTACATCTCTTTGCAAATAAGGAAACTGAGGCACATAAAGAAGCCAACAAATGCCAAGTCACATGGTTCCAATTAGGGCTTGAAACAGGTGGTTTGATACAGCTTTGACCCAGCCTGACCTCGTTTACCTCCCTTGTCTGCCATCTGCCGTTTGGTCCTTTCTATCACCAACCCACTGACCAGTTTGTTCTCATTCTCACCAGATGTCTTTTCTTTTCCATGGGCCTCTCCCCTGAACGAACTATTCCTTGTTCCTGGCTTCTGGGAAGGGGTGGTTTCAAACACTTTTTAATACCAAAAATCTATTATGTGTTTAAATTGCAGGAAGAGTCTCTCAATGTCTAATTCCCAAACCACTATGCTAGAGCACAGGCCTCATATTAACTTCTAGATGGGACAAATCAAGAGTTCTTGCTCAAAATGTCATGGATATATGGGAGAGTCTTGCCTTTCTTTCTGGCCCCAAATCCTGTTTTCATTATAGCTAAGGCTTCAAAGCCTCCACTTCATGAGAAACGCCTGATACAACCCAAGCACTAAGCTCAAAGTCTGACACATCAACTATAAGCTACTCAACATGTACTCTCTTTGGCCCCTCACTGACCTGCATCCTTCCACCTGGCAATTGTAGAGATGGACCGTGATTCATGCTTCCTCTCCCCGGGTAGTCTCCTCTGAGAGTGTCAGAAGCCAGATGCCTGTTTTCTCTCACAGTAAAATCCCCTGATTTCAGCTCTCCAGTCATCTCTCTCCAGCCAACGCCTTGAGCTTCAGCGGGTTCCTTCCCTTCATTAACTGAGGAATGAAGCCCAGAGGGGCAGAAGAGGTAAGGACCCAATGTTTGGCTCTCCACTGCAAGATGAACCATGCAGATGTCACTTCAGTTACTCATCTCTCTAACCCCTCTTATATGGTGGGAAACTCAAGCCCAGAACAAGTTCTTAAGACACCTGCTGTAAATGCCATAAGGTCACTGCCAGAAAATATGAGAACTGGACTTTCCTTCACATCTGGTTTCAGAGCAGTTGCGATCAGATCGAAAAGAGATAGGATTCCAGCAAGGGCTCATGGGGAAGACTCATGATAAGGAGGTGCAGCGGGGCCCAGGAAAAGTCTAATTGTGAAGATGGTGATGGAATCAGCGCCACACTGGACTGGCTGGATGGTGTAAATCCCTGAATTGATGCTATGTGGAGAGAGGGGCTGAGCATCTATCTGATCATGTTGGGAACATCCACCCATAATTCTCCAAGCATTTGGCCTATCCATACCACCATCTCCCCCTGCCCAGTCTCACAGTACCTGGCAAAAGCTCTGAAGCTGGGAGGATGTAGCATAAGCCATCCTGGCTGTTGAGAGCTCAGTGCCAGCAAAACCAAAGGGCAAGAAGGAGCTAGATTAAATCACCAGCATTCCTATACAGAGCCTTTCCCAACCCACAAAACAAATGGTTCTGGCCTCCACAAGGCAACAAGTCTAACAGTTGCCCTGTTGTCTTTTCCCTCCTCTGGGACTCCAGGACCAGAATAAGGGGAAAGGACATTGGGTTAGACTGGTTTGTATTTCAGGCAGAGATTCTAATTGCTTCTGACCTGAGCCTCTTCACTTCTCATTACCTCCTGGAGTCACTGAGTCCTTTTCATGTTTCAAGAGACCAAGTCCTCTCTGCCTCCTGCCAAGGGTCTGGATTAACCTATTCCTGACCCTCAGATATCTGCGTTCCCATGCCAGCTGATGTTTGCAGAGTAGGAGTAATGGGAGGTGCCTATAGCATCAGCAAGACATAGAAAATCAACACCTAATCTGTTCCCCAATTCCAGGCATTGCTCCTGCACAGACATACCCCTGCCACCCCATGGCCTGTACCCATCTGTAGTCTCCCACCCCGTCCCAAGCTTAGAGCTGAACCAAAAGCTCCTCAGAGGAAGTCTGCTTTCCAGGCTATTGGGGGATAGGAGTTCTTGAGGTTCCTTTCCTGGGCGTGATCTTATGTGGGTAATTCTGTTTCTTTGATCTGCACATTCTTTACTCAGAATACAGACATTGAACTGCCCTCTCAAGTAACATATGGCTGGCCATAGTAGTGTACATCTACAGTCCCAACACTTGGGAGGCCAAGACAGGAGGATGGTGAATGCAAGGTCACCCTGGCTACATAATGAGAACCTATCACAAACAAAACAAACAGAAATGAAAAATAAAACAACAACAACAACAACAACAACAAAACCCTACTTGTGGTTTTCAAAAGTTTTAAAAATTATTATTAAGGCTATAAAAACTTTCATCTTATAAAAATGAATTTAGGTTTGTGTATCTATAAATTATTCTACCTAGACTATTCAGAAGTACTCATTTTACATCGAGTTCACTTTACATCGTGTTCACTGTCCCCCCTCCAGTCACCCCTCCCACAATCCTTCCCCCATACTCCCTCTCTTTCTCTTCTGAGTGGGTGCCCTCCCTGGTATCTCCCCACCCTGGCACTTCAAGTCTCTGCAAGGCTAGGCACTTCATCTCCCACTGAGGCCAGACAAGGCAGCCCAGCTAGAAGAACATACCCCATGTATAGGCAACAGCTTTGGGATAGTCCCCCAACCCGATCCAGTTGTTTAGGACCCACATGAAGACCAAGCTGCACATCTGCTATATATGTGCAGGAGACCTAGGACCAGCTTCTGTATGTTCTTTGGTTGGCAGTTGGAGGTTCTGTCTCTGAGAGCCAAGGGTCCAGGTTAGTTGATTCTGTTGATCTTCCTGTGGAGTTCCTATCTCCTTTGAGGCCTGCAATCCTTCCTCCTATTCTTCCATAAGAGTCTATCCAAGCTCCATCCACTGTTTGGCTGTGGGTGTCTGCATCTGTCTGAGTCAGCTGCTGGGTGGAACCTCTCAGAGGACAACATGCTCCTGTCTGCAGGCATAATAGAGTATCATTAATGGTAGCAGAGATTGGTGCTTGTCCATGAGATGGGTCTCGAGTTGGGCCAGTGATTGATTGGCCATTCCCTCAGTCTCTGCCCATCCCCCATAGAAGCATACTTTTTAACCTAATACATTATAAAGATTTTTCATTCAGATATGCATGTACCTCAGACTTTTCAAAAGCTGCTCAGGATCCACTAAAAGATACCATAAAGTTTTCAGTTCCTTCCTTATTGATACATATATGCATTTTTTACCTCATTGCAAACTGTGCTGCTTAGTTTTTGACAGAAACTAGAGTCATCGGAAAAGAGAGATCTTCAGTTAAGGAATTACCTCCATCATATTGGCCAGTAGGCAAATCTTTAGGACATTTTCTTAATTAATGGTTGATGTGGGAGGACCCAATCCACAGTGGGGACTAGGATGGCAGTATTACCCCTGGGTAGGTGATCCTGGATTCTTTTATAAGTATGGTGAGCAAGCTAGAGGGAACGAACCAGTAAATAGCATCCCCCTATGATCTCTTCTTCAGTTAATTCCCCTATGTTCCTTGATTTCTCTCAATGATGGACTGCCATTGGCAGTTATAAGATAAAATAATACCTTTCATCCCACCTGGGCAGCACAGTAGAGCTAACCCTGGTGTCAGGGACGTGGGCAAGCTGGCCTGAGATCCTGAGCGTGAGAGAGTTGGCACCACCACTGGTCTGCTGTGCGGTAATGTAGATGAGGGAAGGATGTCACATACACCCCATATACATACACACTCCTTGCTAAGAGAGCTGGTCCTGAGGTCATCAGAGCAGGAAAGCTGGCCCTGCCTCTCACCTGTTGCAGCACTTGGGAGAGCAGGCCCTATACCTCACCTGGGCAGCATAGCAGAGCTGGCCCTAGGTGTGGGACTTGTGGATGAGCCAGCCCCCAGGGTGTGAGTATGGGAGAGCCAGCCCTGCTTCCTGTCTGCTATGCAGTGGTATCAGGTGGGAGAGCTGGCCCTGCCCTTCACCTGCTGCAGCACTCAGGAGAGCAGAGTAACAGCAACATCTAATCTGTTCCCCAATTCTATCCCTGCTCTCACCTGAGCAGCACAATAGAGCTGACCCTGATAACAGGAGTGGGGGATGCGGAGCAGGGATGAACCAGCCCTAAGGGTGTAGCATGGGAGAGCTGGCCCTGCAATTTGTCTACCATGCCATGGCATGAGCAAGGGAGAAGAGATGAATCCCATCTCCTCTTACCCCTTGCCACCTATGGCAGGCAGGAGAGCTAGTCTTGAGGTCATCAGAGTGGGAGAGTTGGCTCTGCCCCTCACCTGTTAACCACTCAAGAGAGCAGGCCCGACACCTCACCTGAACATCACAGTAGAGCTGGCCCTGGATGTGGGGACTGCAGGTAGGAGAGATGCCCTCATCCCCTTTCTTGTCCCTTAACATCTATGGCAGGCAGGACAGCTGGCTGCAGAGTCATGAGAGTGAGAGAACTGGCCATATCCGAAATGACTGCAGCATTTGGGAGAATGGGCCCTGCACCTTGCCTGGGCAGCAGTGTAGACCTTGCCTTGATAGCAGCCCTGAGGGCATGAGAGTGGGAGATCTGGCAGGCTGACTATCTCAGATCTCTCTCAGGCCTAGATCCAGGGCTTTGAATTGGCCTCTCCCAACAGCTCCCCCATCAATGAACTGCTGGAGTGCATGAAGAGGCCGGTCCTACAGATCCAACTACAGGATCTCCATGACACAGGGTAACGACAGGGCACCCGAGAGGAGTCTGAGTAAGGTTCCAGGATCGACTGAGTAGCAGAAGCGAGAGGGCTCATAACAGACTAGCAGGTTGTTGCAATGAACATTTGCAAGCAAAGAAATGTAGACAAAAGATAGACTGTGGGACACATTATGACATGCTATACCTTCTACAACAAGAATTTTTTCTCTGTTGGGGGCAAGGTTGCAAGGGTAGAGGGCAGGTACCAGGAGAAAGAAGAGAGGTGGGTGGGATTGGGTTGTGTGATGTGAAATTCACAAAGAACCAATAAAAAGTTAAAAAAAGGTTTTTTTCATCCCAAGTTGCTTTTGGTCACGCTGTTCATCAAGCAATAGAAAGTCAACTAGGAAATAAGCCCTGCTGTGGTGAACTTGCTTTGTGGTAGACTCAAATTGGAGTGATTTTACAGTTCATGATATTCTTGGGGGCAATGTCTTAGGGAAACTTTTCCTCTTTCAGAATTCCTTAACCTGTAGTCCAAATACTCCCTGGGTCATCCTGTTTCCAGGATTACCCTAATTGGTCCTAGGGTATCCCAGTGCAGAATCCTCCCAGGAACATTTGCACCAATTTAGAACAAGGAATACCCTAACCTCCCCTTCCTTTCCTTCCCCTCCCCTTTCCCTCTCCCTCCCTTCCCCTCCCTTCCCCTCCCTTCCCCTCCCCTCCCCT
>CM052706.1:80451755-80475154 GCA_028551405.1 Uromys caudimaculatus
AGCATGCATCCAACTTACTTTTTCTTTCTTTTTAGATATCTAGGATAACAAAAATCCAGGAGCTGACAGAGGGCAAGAGAATGAAGCCAACACAGAAAACAGCTGAGGATGGGACAATTTCTTTTTTAAACAAAACTAATTGATTAACTTACATTTATTTAAATGGTGCTGTGATCTAACACAAAGCTCCATTCATACTAAACAAATGCTCTATCACTAAGCCACATCCAGGCCCCAATTGTTTGTTTTGTTTTATTGAGACAGGGTCTTACTATGTAGCCCAGGCAGGCCTGGAATTCACTATTATAACTCAGGCTGGCTTAAAGCTCACATTCTTCCTTCCAAGGACTGGGATTATAGGCATGTGCCACTATAACTGGTTTAGAGTCTGTTTTTCACCAGAAGGTATCTTACTGTTAAGGCCCCTCTGATCTAACTTTAGGGATTATGAGAGAGGAAATCAGCAGATGAGCCTACCCTGTCTATTGTTTGCTCTTTCTTTCTGAATCTTGTCAACATCCCTCAACTCTCAGAAGACCAGGGATCCCCATGAGGAAGCCCTTCCTCCATCCTCAGTCTTCATGTGTGGCTCTTCAAAATTGCAAAGCCTCTCCTCTCTAAAGTGACACCTGTAATATAAGAACTAAGCTCTCTGAGAAGTGTCACCAGGAGGTAGCCTCTATTTCCTTGTGGCTTTCAAGTGCTTACTCAAGTGGTCCACAGAGGCTCCTTACATACTTCCACCTCTCCAGGCCCCATGTTAGAAAATGGGGATTGGAAGACTGGCAGACTCATTACATGAACTTCTCTCATTCCCTTAATTAATGACATCTCCCCAATTCCACCAGAGGCACACCTTCTTCCAGAGCTCCCACATGCTGCCTGCCATATTCCTTTCTGCATACAAGGAGGGGAGGGCCCCCACTTCATAGGGCACTTATGAGGATCAAATGAATCAATAGTGTGTTTTAATCTGTAAAGACCTATCATTCATAACACCCACTAAGAAAGGACATGCTGGAAGCAGAGAAGAGGGGTGGGAAGGAGCAGTGGAGTAATTGGGAAGGCTGACAGGACAAGCCCTAAGGACCCCACATTAAGTGTAAAGATGCTGGGGCTCAGGGCAGAAGAGCTGGGAGCTTGGAATGCAGCAAGATTCAGATGTCCATGCCTGGAGTCAGGACCCCCAACCCCAGCATTATTCATCTCCCTGGAGGTGGTGGAGGTTTCTTTGACCTGCCCAGAGCAGTGACTGTCTGCAGCCTGGCAGCCTCTCCCATGGTGCATCTGCCTGTCTATCCATCTATCTCCCCCAGCCCTGAGAACAGAGAGGAGGCTCAGCAGGAGCCCGCTTCTTTCCCTGCTGCCTAGTTCTAAGACTTCCCAGGATAGAGATAGATAGACAGGGGATGCTGTCTCCTAAGAGTATTTGTGGGATTGAGGAGGGGCACTGCTTTGAGCTCTCTACTCTCCACCCATCACTACCTCCAGGGCCACAGCAGGGCAGTGCAGACCAGACAGCTTGGGGATGTGTGGCTCCCCCAAGGCGGGGCTGGGATATCAAAGTTGGAAGTGCGGGGGCATGTCAGCCCAGCTTTGTGAACTGGACTCTCATCAATGCATGAAAGCCTTGCTCGACAAACCACATTTGCTGCGCTCCTAACCTGCATTCCCAATTGGTCATGGCCTGCCCCCCAGCTGCATTCCTGCGCTAGAGGAGGCAGAGGGCCTTGGCCTCTTTGTTCTTCCCAAATCAGGGCTCAGAACCATGACAGGCTGATCACATTACCCAGCTGAGGTCAGCCCTGCAGGAATGACCCCCTCCTGCTCCTCCCCCACCTCACCAAGACAGAGCCCTACCTTACTCCTGTCCTTACCTGCGCTGGCCTTTCATAACAGCTCAAGTTGGGCCTTTGTAGAGGAAGAAAAATTCAGAAACTGCAGATGCCAGGAGTACTGTCCAGAGCCTGATTCCAGAGCTGGTCCAGTTTCAAGCCAGCTCCAAGGCTTTGCACTCTGAGGTGGACCAACTCCCCTTCTTTCTCAGAACTGCACATAGCTTACGTATTAATGGCATCTCAGACCTGAGATCAGTGCCAGAACAAGGACAGCTTTAGTTTTACCATGGAGAAGATGCTTTCTATCTTCAGTCCCCCCCCCCCCCCCATTTAAGCCTCTGCCCTCTTGGCCCGGGAGTGACATCTTCTGACCTGCCTGGTTGGACTGTGGGCTCTGCTGTGTGACCTCAGCTGACATGATGAGCTTCTCTGGATTTTAGTCTCTTCTGTTGCAAAACTATTATAACCACGAAGTCTTCTTTTAGAAGATACTCTCTTAGGTTCCTGAGGTGTCCTGGCTACATGACCAAAGTAACTTTTCCTGCTCTCTTCCCTCCCATATCCCCCAAAGCATGGCCTCAAACAGACTTTTCTCTCTATTCCCTTTCCAGCTTTCTCTGAGTTCCTAAAGCTTAAAGAATCAGAGCCGAGATCCCTGGAGTTCGGTCTGCTCAGGTCTCCCAGATTATTCTGAATAGTTGTGTGTGTCTCCTTTGTCTCCTTTGCAAACTTGTTAACACTTCAGAAAAGGCCTTCAGATTCTGTTATTCACTCAACACATTTATATTCAATAGAGCTGTGCAGGCTACCGGGGATCAGTGGTGGGGAACGTGGAGAGAGTAATCCAGGTTGGACATGGGCCCTAGTTAGAATAGTGATTTTTTTTTCCAGTTACAATGAGCAAGAGGGTAGAAAATGTCAGCCATCAAAAAGAGCCACAACAGGAGGTTCCAGGAAGGCTCCTTTGAGTAAAATGTATCTAAGCTGAAACTAGTGGTGTTAGGACACCTGAGCAAATAGGAAGGAAATAGTCTTTGGCAGAGCCTAAAGTAGAAGCGGGGTACAGATCAGTGAGGAGCCCAGATCACGTTCTAAGTGAAGTTAGAAGCTATTGTGAGGCTTTCAGAAGGATTATAACATGAACCAGAGTCACTGGGCAGAGACATGGAAGGAGGTCTGGTGACCAAGAAAGATGCAGACACATGGTATGTTACTGAGGCAAATCCATGCTGGAGGTGTTGCTTGGCTCAGTCTTGCTTCCTCGGAGCAGATTAGATAAGACGCACCAGGCACCCACTTGTAAGTGGGGTCTTGCTGGCCTGGCAGTCACAAATTGGCCAGGTCTCAGTTAAGCAAGAGACCTGAACACCATTGGAATAGCCAGTTCTTCTCTACTGCTGTCAGAGTTCAGAGACTCTTGGAACCTAGGACCCTTTTTATTCTTCTTGCTCTCAGCTCCCTGAATTATGTTAAGAGTTGTTGATTACTAAACAAACCAAATTCATTAAATTACTAATTAACTCTGTTGCTTCATGTTTTACTACTCAGGCCTATGAAACTGTTGATCTTAGCTGGTTGTGTTGCAGGAGATTAACGCCATTCCCACGTGGAGATGATTTGATGCCTGGGTAAAAGCCTCCAGTAGTAGGATGATGTCATCTACTCGGTTAACCTGAGATGGGGAAACATGCCAAGAGCATCCCACTTAGCCTTAGGAGTGTGCTCCCCTCTCCCCTCCATGTACCTTTATCCTCAGGCCGTACTCAGGCCAACTCTCAGAACTGCAGGACAGCATGAATAGAGTTTCTTTGCCCTCTTATTTCTGCTGGGGGTCTGCTAATGTGATTCACTGTTGGGAGGAAGGGGCAGCTCCTTCTCTGGTCAGCCACCAGAGGTCCAGGACTGCTGGGGCTGTGCACCACAGGCCTTGCCCTCTTCTTGCAGCTATGGTGATCGGATGGTTCTGCCCTGTCCACGTGCTGTTGATTTAGACCCTGCTGTTGGTGGTATTCACTGCCCTTGCTTCTGCCTGTGAATCCTGCCATAGCATCTCCGTTCCTTCTTACGTGCCCCTTCATGGCCCTGTCTGAATGAGTCATCTATTTGCGGGGGGGGGGGGGGGGGGTATGTGACTTACACAGTTGGTGGAGGAGAGTGTCCTAAATGGCTGGCGTTTAAGTTGAAGGGTGAGTAGGAGCCAGTCTTTATGATGGTTAATCTTCATCAACATCGTTGCTGTGGAAACACACCCCTGAGTGCATCTATAAGGGTGTTTCCAGAAAAATTTGGCTGAGGCGGGAAGACTTACCCTGGGTGTGGGCAGCTGGGGACTCAGACTGAACAAAAGGGAGAGAGCGAATGAAGAGGTAGTATTCGTTTGTCTTTGCTTACGATTTGAACATAAAGTGACCAGCAACTTGTGCTAGGCCTTCCTCACCACGGAGGACTACACCCTCAAACTGCCAGCTGAAATATGCCCTTCCTTCCAAAGTTGCATTGTGGGATGCTTTGTTCTAACAAGAGAAAGTGCATTGCAAAACCTACATGATTCCTATGAACTTTTAAAAATAAATATGAAAGGACTTCCCCAATTGTCATTGTTAGCTCCGTGACCACTTAGAGCCTGGATATGTCCAGGTCAGGAATCATTAGCAGAAAATCAAAGAGGCTACACAGACCAATGTATGGGGACTCTCCATGGCACCCCCAAGTCATACCCTAAGTAGGAAGAGAGAAGGTGGGTAACCCCACTAAAGGCTGTATTCTAACACACACACACACACACACACACACACACACACACACACACACACACACACACACACACACACATACCTTTCTGGAGCACTCCCATGACATGAATGGAATCCCTATTCATCTACCCAGATCCGTCCTCAGAGCCAGCTTGGCTAGAGCCTGGTGGGAATAGTGCCTTGGGAAGGAATGTCCTGGGGTCCATCAGGCAGAAGGGGACAGCTGTCTGCAAGATTAGGTTTCAGGAAAAGCAAGTCTAACTCCTCCTGCCTTCGGGCCTGGGCTTCTGAGTGCCTGGACACCTGCTGGGGCCACCCCTGCCTACCCTCTCCCAACCCACTTGGAGATGGGAAAGAGCAGAGCTGGGAAGTAGGGCTGTCACGCTCCCACCCACCCCATCCAGTCCCTCTCTCTCTCCCTGTCACCTCCAATTAGATAATTCATGTTCATGCTTTTCAGAACGGGGCCTTCCCACCAGCTGAACTCAGGCACCTGCCCAGGCCCTGCCTCCCCCTCCCTGCCCTCTGGCTTCTGGGGTTTCCTTTTGAGATTTCATGCTGACCTCACCCTCTGTAGAGAAGCACTGGCTTATCCTTCCCGTCTCTCCGGGTCTAAATGCCTTCCTCTTCCCATCTATCTCTCACCCCCTAGTTCCTGCTCTCCAAGCCCATTAGCACTTATCACTCACACACCTAGTAAGAAGGAACCTATTATTATTTAAGTTATTTAAATAATAACATCAAATACCCTTTCTCACTGTGCCTTCTCTGCCTACCTCTCTGGAATAAGCCAGCCTTCACCCTTACCTTCTCAGGCTGTAAGCTCATCAGTGTCAAGGTAACTGAGACCATAGGTAGATCTCTAGGCTAAGGAGGGGTAGCAGGAGCCTGGAATCCAGAGTCTTCTGTCTTGTCACTGCCCTGTCTTAGCCCCCTAAGACACACTACATTCCTGCAGAAGACCAGACACTGTGGTTCTCTGGCATTCTGTAGGCATTGCCCTGCACGGAGAGGCTCCCACTGAACCATTTAGTATTTAAATCACTTCTTGTCCACGCTCTGCTCTAAAGACAGCTTCTGGCGGTTCCCTTTTCAAGATCTCCAGCAGTCCTGCCAATGGCCTTTGAGGCCCTGAGAGATTACAGTTTTAGTAGACTTTAAGATGACCCCGTGTCTTCAACTTCTTAGCATTGCTCCTGTGATTATATTATGTTGGGGTAAAAGAAAGATCTAGCTGAGTACAATTCAATCTCAGGAGCCCTTCATGAGCAAAGAGCTCTCTCTAGTCATGAATAGGACTTCCCAGTCAAGAGTTCCACATTCAGGCATTGGTGTAAGGATGGAGAAACATTTGGTTAGGAATGCGGATGACCTCAGGAGCTGAGAGCGGCCCTCGCTGAGAGCCTCCGTCCCATAGCAAGTAGGCCTTGAGTTTGGCCAAGAAACAGATGTATTCCCAGGTCTGCAAAAGGGGATACAGTATGCTGCTGTTAACACCACCCTTTCTGCTTGCAACACTGAGCAAGGAGCCAGATCAGTCAGCCTAGAACAGCTTCTGACCTAGGGCTGTCTGAACTACAGAGTCTGATTCAGTGCAGTAGAAGAAATGGCGTCTTGAATGTCACAGAGGACACTGAAAGTCTCTAACTCAAATTTAACTGGGACTTTTCTTGTTTTATTTGCCGACTGTCGTTGCTTTCCATCACAAGGAGTAAACTGGGTGTGGTGGCCTGTAATCCCAACACTTGGGAGGGTGAGGTAGAAAGATGGAAAGTCTGAAAACAACATGGGCTGCACAACACAACCGTAACTCAAAATCACAAAAACAAGTCTCTGGGAGGTCACAGGGTAGACTAGGCTGGAACCGGAAGCAGAGTCATCACTGGAATGGCCCCAGCTGGCAGAGTCTCAGCCTGGACTTGGTTTTCCTATCTCCTTCAGCAGAGCAAGAAAGCGTCTAAAGTGCCCATTTAATACCCAACCTGGGACAACTTCCTTCAGTCATCTTGACAGGGGAAACGTATACCTTTATTCTCACTATTCTCTGACTGATACATTTCCTTTAATTGGAAATAGAGACATTTTGATGGAATTTTATTCAGCTGCAAAGAAAAGTGGAACTTAAGAAAGTCAACAGAACTGCAATTAAATGAGCTAACTCAAGCCTCACAATGACAAAGACAACCTGTTTTCTCTCATATGCAGATCTAACTTACGGTGTTTATAGATATATATAACTGGAGTGACTGAGGGTAGACACTAGGAAACCGATAGGGACACAGTGACTGGGGCACTCAGTACCCTATAGCATAACAGCGTGTTTGTGCTTCTGTAGGAAGGACTCTACACACACACAACATTAACAGTTTTGGTTTTTTTTTTGCTTTGAGTTAACCTTAAATGTATGCAAGAGTCAGTAAGTGCCTTTGCAACTGCAAGCTGAGAGAGAGAGAGGGAGAGAGAGAGATTGAAATTTCAGAGACAACACCCACCTGGCCAAAAGGCTTTGAATTGATTTATCATTAGTTCTGGTTCTCTGTAACAAGAGAAAGGATTCAGGAAGGCAGATTGACTCTGGCCTCCAGGAAAGATCCAGTTCCTGGGTTTTGTTTATGTGATGGGCAGCACAGGCCGCTTACACACCCAGAAAGAGACCCCAAGGAAGGGGAAAGAAGTGTTAGGGAAGGCGAGAAAGAACCAGATGCATGCGGTGTGAAAGTGAGAGGAAGGTTGGGGTTGTAGAAGGGAACAAGAAGAGTTCAGGGAAACGGGGAAGAAAACAAGGAGGCAGAATCGACAAAAACGGATTTCAAGCGAGGCTGCCATGATGAAATGTGACACTGCGTAGGCTAACTAAAATGAGTTTAAAATTTCCAAAAGAACATAGATGTTGTCACCTCTGCTTCCTGACTGCTGGTACCATATGACAGCCATCCCACCTCAGCTGTCTGCTTTCATGCCTTCTCCACAGTGGTATCTTGTAGTCTCCAGATGACGCTGTCCTATATAGCCACAGCTCCCGTCCTGGGTCCCACAAGGCCCTGGTTGGCTCTTTTTACTTCCTCTGTCCCCTATTTCAGCCCACATGATCCCACAACTGCCTACCCACCATCCAGCAAAAAGAACAGAAATATACATCCACTCTATGGTCGTGATGTCCTGCCATTTGGTAGCGAGAAACAAGTAGAAGCCTGTCCTGCTCAAGGCAGAGGGAGAAGTCCAGAGTCTCACCACATTCCTAAGGTGCCCCTGGGTGCGAGGGACTCTCCACCTAGATAATTCTTTGGCTACCAAGGCTTCAGCAGAGTGGGTTTCCTCCTCTACACCAATGCCACAGTCCTTCCTGTTCTGGGTCACTGGATAGTTTAGGGTGTGGGTAGGAGGCCAGCCAAAAGCTTGAGTCACTCGACTAGACAGACGAGTCTTGGGTTGTGGTCTCTGTGGGGAGGGCTAGGAGTCTGGCATTGTAGAATGTCCTCATTCCACTCCAGAGTCCTCAATGAGCCACTGTGAGGGGAGCTAGATGCCTGTGCCCTTAGCTTTGCAGTCTTCCATGACCATCTCCCTGCCCTTTGTTCCCCGGGTTCTTCCATCTTCCTCAGAGCACGTATTTCTTTCTCCTCACCACTTGTTTCCCCCTCTCATTAAATGGGGATTCTGAGGTTTGCAGAGTCAGCTGGCTCACTGGGTGACAATGTGGTGTGAACCACAGTCCACTGTTTGGACTTTGAGTTGCTGACTCTGAATGTATCGTTGGCAGTGAAGAGAGGGATATCCCGGAAGTTAGGGTGATACAACCTATGTCCGAACAACCAGGACCAGTGGCCATTCCACACTCAGACTTGGAGGCACCAGGGAGATAAAGCCAGACCCACCTAGTAAGTTCTGCCCTGTGATAAGGTTTCCAGCATGCTAACAACATAATAACAGTTGGGAAGAGTGGGAGACTCTTCCCAACTCCTCCCACTCACAGCTGCCCGCTGTGTTCCCAACCAACCAAACATCCCACCCCCTCTCTCTGCTCTGAGTACTTAGTGTCTGGGAAATTGGTATCTCTCCTCAACTATCAGCATCCTCTTGCTGCTGTTACCCTGACAAGATCTAGAACTTTCCAGAGAATAAGAAGTACATCTGTCTTAGATGAACTTTCTTCTTAGGAAGGGAGAACTATATTAAGCATCTTCTGTCAAACACTGTTTCTAGAAATTTACCATGGAATCTCTTGTTTATAGAATTGGCACTCCCTAATTAATTAGTTAGTTAGCTAGCTAGCTAGCTATTTATTCTGTGTGTGTGTTCATAAACATGTGTACATATAAGTATCATTCTTAAGAACACCATCATCTCCTTTGAAACAGAGTCTCTCATTGGCCTGAAACTCATCAATTAGGCTAGGCTGGCTGGCTAGCAAGCCTCAGGGAGGCTCCTGTTTCTGCCTCCCCACAGGGGTTAGTCCATTTGTTTATTTTAATTTTCATTGTTTTTATATTGAGGGACAAGGTCCCTATGCTGCTCTTGAACTCACTCTGTTACAGAGGCTAACCTTGAATTCCTGTCCTAACCGCCTCTACACCCAAGTGCTAGGATGATAGCCTTATACTTTGCGTGGGCCTCTGTTGTAAAAGCACCAATCCTTCTCAAGAGAGTTCCACCATCATGGTATAGCCACATCCCAAAGGCCTGCCTCTTAACACCATCACACTGGTAATTAGGTTTTAACACAGGAATTCTGAGGATACACAGACATTCATGCTAGGACACCTTCCAGTATGCCTGGATCCCCACCATACCCCACCTAATTCTCAACAGTCCTTTCTCTTGGTCCCTGTGGTCCCCAGAGCCCATAGGGTCTCTGTATCCTATTATCTGGCCCCACTATCCATTCTGCAACTGCCCTTCCTAACTATCTTGCTACTCTGTTCTATCCGTTGGGTTGGACCGCCTTGAAACGGTACTGTCTCAAAGGCAGATCGATATGTTGGCTAGGGGGCATAGAACACTGTTCTCAGGTCCACCCAGCTTTTAACTTCACACCCCAGGCCTCATCATGCCTTAAGCTGAGACTACAGGCACTGAGGAGGTCAGTGTGTGTCCTGACATGAGTTCCAGGCACTCCTTCCTTTATCTCAGCCTCTTTCTTAGAGGCTTGCCTATGTGGGTCACCAGCCTTAATGGCAGTTCCCAGGCCTACCTGGTTCAGGGAGTTAGGATAAACTGGTGAAGAACAATGTGGAAACTGGAAAGGTGGTCTACACAGGCCTCCCCAATGGGTACGGATGCCAGAAACTTGGTGGCTGGCAAGAGCTGTCCAGTCCTGGCTTGAGGCATGAAGAGACAAGACCTGGAGCAGGGAGGGCCGGCAGCAATACTTGCTTCCCACGAAGCAGCCTGTTTACATTCTGTCTGTGCACAGTGCCTTCTCCAGACTGCTGGCCCAGCTCCCTCACATGCTGTTATTGTCAACACCTTTCCTGATGCCTGGTGCTTCATGGAGGGACACTGCTGTCTGACACAGAGTCACCATATCCCACTGTCCACTGAGATAGGACTGAGAATGATGGGACACCCCTACCCATCCACCCCACCCCCGGGCAGACCAAAGTGCCTACAGACATGGCCTGGGCCTCTTCACTTCACTGAGTCCAAGCCTCTTTCTTGACTTCATGCCCATGTCAAAGTCACAAGGCAGTAGATCCCCATCCGCCCCCCAGGAAAGCGAGACTGGGTGGTGTCCATACCCTCATGAGTGCTTCACCCAAATCCCTAGCCCACCTTTCCCTGAGGCCTTTGGCTCCTCACCCTGAGGTAGCACCACCAGCTGAACAAAGTCGTTCCTCTACAAGCAGTCTTCCTGTGTCCTGGGCAGGCTTAATCAAAGGCTTAGTCAAGGGAGGGTTTCAGACAGAAAGAACAGGGCATTCTCTCCACCCAGGACACTATATCACTCAGAAGCAGCTATTTTTTGAAAGTAGAGAAGGGAGAGAGCCAGAAAAAGGCTAGGGAAAGACAGAAACAAAGACAAAAAGGGAGAGACAGAAGGACCTAAACCTGGAAAGACAGACACAGAGACCAAAATGCACGGAGAGGCCCAAATTGACACCACATGGCAGCCAAGCCGGACCCCAGGGCCCAGCAAACGAGGTTTCGTGCTGAGTCAGTTGCCATGGTGACAAACATGCAGGAAATATCCAAGATAACTAGAATAGTGGAAATAACATGTGTTTTGGATAAAACTTCCCCTGCCCCACCTCCTCCCATGTATCCATCACATTTGGGGGATAAACTTGGCTTTCATACAAGGACCTTCTCTGAGATGCTAGGTCTGGGGAGTTAAAGGCCACAGATCGAAAGTCTTAAGGAACCCCAAGGGCATGTGGCTGAGTCCGTGCAGGATATGGAGGCGTATGTTCTGTTTCTCCCTTGTCACTGAGTCTAGATTTGGGCACTTGGATGCTTTGTTCTGCAGCACAGAGCCAGGAAGTATCTGGATTCTTGATTGATGTCACACAGGCAGTCTGAGGAGAAGGGAGCAGGGTCACAGAAAACTCCCTCCAGGGTCTTCAGGGTCTACAGTAAAAGCCAGAGCTACAGTGAAGCTACATAGGAGAGCTGGTAGTCCTGTCCCCATATGCATAGCAAGGATATGAGAATCCAGTGGGAGGAAGTGCAAAATAGAGAAGAATTAGGCAGGTGAGAAAAAGTGAAAATGGAGAAACTTAGGCCTGGCCTGTATCTAGAGGGGTGACTCCTTACATCTGAGAATCAGAAAGCATCTCAGGGGAGAGCAATCCTCAAGAGGGTGTCCTATCAACTCCTTGCCCCTGCAAGGTCCCCACTAAAAGCCCACTTTGGAGCCTGTTCTGTCAAGCCCTTCCTGCCTGCTAGACTACTCAGAGCGCTCACATTCCTCTTGTCAGATTCCACCGAGAGAATATAAGATCTCAAGTTAGAGGTCCTGATGCCTGGCTCCCTGATCTGGCCCCGTGGCCCCCTGAAACCTCTGTGCTGGCCTCTGATGGGTGGAGCTAACAATTACATCTGGCAAGACTCTCAAGAGGAGTGAGTGCCACGATGCACGTGGGAGCACTTGGCACACCAGGAAGCTGTGTGTCCAACTTGTTGACTGCTGTCGTGACTCAGGCAGAGGGGGGTGGACAGGCCAAGGGAGTAGGGAGATGTTGCAGGCAAAGGTTCATGTGAGGAGACTGGTCTCACTAATGCTATTACACCCGAATTTTCCATTCTAAACAACCGGCTTCAGCTGTGAGTTCCCATGGCGGAAAGTTTCTGTGAAATGATCCGTGATAAAAAATGGGTTTGGGAATGATCCACCTGGACGCAGAGGACCTTGCCTGGCTTGGAGTATTCCCTTACAGAAGATCAGAACTGTGTCATGACCTGAGGAGACATGGTACTGCAGTTGCATTCATGGACCTTTACTGCTAACCCTCTCTGGGTAATAGAGGACCACATTACCTCTTGCACAGACCCATGCACAGAAGAGACCCTTAACTGACCCCTGAGGCCCTAATGACGTTCACGGCACCAGGAATATAGAGCTGTTACCGACCCAGAGCAGATTTGCTTCTTTTTGGGCTGTTGGGAAGGGCAAAATCCTCCCCACTCATCCAAACTTCAAAGCCATTCTTTGATACCACACTGTGATGGATGATGGTGAAGGCAAAGCAGGCAGGATAAGAAGGGGGAATGAAAGAAAACAGAAAGAAAGAAGTGGCGCAATCCTTGATGCTTCTCACACTGGTAACAGCCAAACATGGGGAGGGATTGGCTTGGGGTCAGGAATCATATTTACCAGACCTGGAACTAGAGTAAGACCCCTAGAGAAGTAGGATCTGGCAGCCCCTTGCAAGTGGCATGCCAGGGAGGCATGCAGAGGAGAACACAGGCCAAGGCTGGGCCTGAGCCCCTCAGCATCCCTGGCTCCAAAGAGGACAGCGGGAGGTCTGCTGGGTGGAGTGGAGCACCTCCTCCCTAGCTGGCTGCCTTCTCTAGATCTGCTTTCACTCTCCTCTCCAGTTTTTCCACAGATTCTCTTTGGCCTTGGGGGTGATTTTTCCAGCATTCCATCTACTTCTATATGGCACCAAAAGATGCAGCCTCGGTGGCAGAAGGCTGGCTGTGTAGATGTGTACACATACATGTGTCCCTTATGGGCAGATAGATGATGGTGTGAGGGGGTGAGAGGAGAAGGAGTTAGTAGCCTTGAGGCCAGCAACCCCAGTCCTTTCCCCAAACATCTAGAAGCTACTCCAAGCCTGAGAAGTCTCTAGCCCATAGGGGTCGAAATGCTGGTCTTCTCCCTGGCTTCATAATTATCTAGTTCTGAGAGGAACAAGAAAAGACAACAGCTAACATAAGAGTCTTTAGCTGAGAAGAGGGACTCAGTCTCTTTTCCCTACCTCTGTGTGCCCAGCTGGGACCCTAACAGTAAAGGCAGAAGACAGAGGTAAAAAGCCTTCCCGGAAGACTTTGGGGTATATCGTTCCATGGCTCTAGGGTTGGGGCACAGTGCTGGCAGCCCTATTTTTTTCTCTGTGTGCCAAGGAGCTTTCTCCTGGGGGATTAACAGAGCACTCCTGCCACCCCATCTGGCTGGTACTGGAGCCAGAACACCACCCTTGGCTGCCAGCCAGCCTGTGTCTGGGAGCCAGTGCTCCCTCAGAGACTTGCAGGCGGGTTGCTGGGGCCTTAGGGAAGGGGGAGGGGGTAGAGACCTTTGGGGAGTCCCTGGGCCACCCAGCTGAGAAGGACTGACTTTGAAACTCAGCTTGTCCCAGCCCTGGGCCTGTGGCTGACGCTAGATATAGAGTTAGGAGAGTCTCACCTGGAGACAAGGAAATACAGCTGATCTATAACCTGGGAGATACATTACAGAGACCATGGCTTCAGTCTTACAAAAACAAAACCAGATCACCAATTAGAAAGCCTGAGTCTGAGCCAAGAGGGGAAGTGCTTTGGGGCCTGGACTGGAAGGGGACTGGGATGACAGCTGGATCTGTGCTGACAGGTCCCATTGGGGTGCAAAGAAGCTGATATCTGGCTCCAGACATTCTTTCTTCCCCTTCTTTGCTCCAGTACTGAAGGATAAACCTAGAATCTCAGGCATGGCAGGCAAAGATCTCCCACTGAGCCGCAGCCTACTCTCTCTGAGTTGTCTTGAAAATGTGTAGCCAAGGAAACATTAACGCAATCTCAGTCTGTAGTTAGGGGATGGGAGGTCGAGTGAAGCTGAGTAACTTGTTGACTGAAAGGCACAGAGGGAGTGAGTGGAAACCAGAGAAACTCAGAAGCCAGCCAGTCCTCCAGGAGGGAAGACAGGGCAGCCACCTGTGGAGACTAAGCAGTTCCACCCTCCATGGGTGAGAAATCTCAGTAACAGTGAGGGTAGAAAGGGAACCAGAGACTCCATCCCAACAGGGGCTCTGTAGATCCTCAGGACCATTGAGACTGGCCTCCAGAAACTCTCATGCATGTGGCCCCCAAGACAGACATAGCCTATACTTGCCTCTTCTAAGTCCTTCTCTGCACTCCTCTCAGTAAACAAACGCACTCTGTTGGCAAACACCTCCAACTTAGCAACCTCTCCCAGAATAAATAAACAGTGCCCCTGTGCGCTTATTCACACACACTAAAACACACTTGCTCATGTTCTTAGCTGGAAGTGGAGCCTTCTCCCTGCCCTCCACACAGCCCCTCACCTACCTCAGCACTAGCCTCAAACAGACTAGAGTCCAAGCCATATCAGAGACAGTCCGATTCTTCCAGAGTCGTGTAACAACCTGATACCTCGGGTGCAGAGTCAGGTCTCAGACCAAGGCTTGTTGTAGCAGCCCATGGGCCTGCAGAGTGACACTCTTTTCAAAGAACCATTCATTCCGAAGGGACAAGCAAAATGAGACGCTAGACATTTGAAATGTTACATAAATACGGGAGTTTGAGATGATATGTAACTGGTTCAAACAGTAGAAATCCTGGGAGAAATGTGGCTTTCCCGAAACCTAAAGGACAAACTTTACAGAGAATTAAAAACTTCCTATTTTACAGCAGGCTTCTCTGACACTGGTCTTTGGAGCATTTTTCTCTTGCTGTGTCTCTTTGTGGTTGGGATCAGTGAAAGGGGAGACGATTCATCAAGGTGGAAAATACATTTTTCCTTAAATAACAGGTGTCTTTTTTTTTTTCCCGAGGCCAGAGAGATGGCTCAGAAGTTGAGAGCACTTAATTGCTCTTGCAGAGGACCCAGGTTTGGTTCCCAACACTCACATCAGGCAGTTCACAACCTCCCTTAAGTTTAGTTCCAAGGGACCTGACACACTCTGGCACATGCATGCATGTGCTGTAATGTAAATTCACACAAACACACACATATCCACACAAATAAAAACAAAATAGGATCTTTAAAATATTTTTGCTTGTCCTTTGAAAATCCCACACTTTCATTAACATGGGCTTGTTTTTAAAGATTTGTTTATTTTATATATGTGAAATATACTGTCACTGTCTTCAGACACACTAGAAGAGGGTATCAGATCTCATTATAGATGGTTGTGAGCTACCATGTGGTTGCTGGGAATTGAACTCAGGACCTCAGGAAAAGCAGTCAGTGCTCTAAACCACTGAGCCATCTCTCCAGCCCCATATAATATGTTTTGACCATATAATCCACCATTACCTCCCTCCAGGTCCCCTAGTTCCACACTCTCCCAATTCCATATCTTCCTCTTCTCGTTGTTTATTAATATCTTCCTGGCCCCAATTAGTGCCACTTATATGTGTATGGCTATTGGGCTATCCTCAGCTACTCCGCATATGCTGAGTCTCTCTCTCTCTCAGCAACCATTGACTGCAAATAGCAGATTCCCATGAGATGATAGCCAGATAGTGAGGTCTTCTTCTTAGCTTTAGAATGACATTCTCAACAAGTCCCTACTGGCACAGGGAGTGTCCCAGGATCTGCTTTTGTCTTCTCCCTGGAAAGGGGTGGCTTCTTGTGACATCCAGGTACCAACTAAGTGCCAGTAGGCTTCCACCAGCAAGTCAGGTGGGAGCACTAGCTCCTGAGAGCATGCACTTGGGGGGGCAACCAGAAAGGCAGCCATGGTAGGCCGGAAGCACTGGAGGCTGAGCCCAGGGTTATATACCAATACAGGGTTGCGGGGGGTGGGAGGGTGGTGGCTAATCCAGTGCCGGAGCCCATAGTACAGAGGAAGACCAGTGGAATGTTTACAGTGTTTACAGACCAGACAGGCCAGAGCTGGGCAGAGCAGTGTGCAAGCCTCCGCACCAGGCATATCTTGTGTCCGAGCTCACATTTTCTGTTATTGGCTCTGACACTGGTAATTTGCTTTTTTCTGTCTCCAAAGTGGAGAAAATGCCCATCTTTTGTGATTGCTGTTAAGATTAGCAAAATGTGATGTATAATGTCCCTAGCACTAGCACTGCTGTCCTCACTGTGATTGACATATCTATCATCTGGCCTGTCACGGTATACTTAACACACACACACACACACACACACACACACACACACACACACACACACACACTCATGCACACACACACACCTTTTGCTGTAGGGAAAAACATATTTTCTAAGTTGAAACAGGATTATATGTAAGAAAGTACGTTATGATAGAATGATTTGCAAACCGAAGGCATTTCCATTTTAAACAGTTTTATTGCCTGGATTAATCTGGCTTCTACATATTTCTTCAGTCCAAGCCCTATTTACTAATAATGACATACTAATATAAAATATAGTCTACTTTTACTATCCATAAGGGATTGGTTCCAGGCCCTAAACAGATACCAAAAATGTGTAGGTGTTCGAGTCCTTTTTTAAAAATTTGGAGTTGTATTTGCTATGCATATCCTCCCATATACTTTTAATCATTTCTAAATTACTTCTAATCACTTAATAAGATGCAAATGTTAGATAAGCAGCTGTATTATATTATTTATGGAATAGTTAGTGCTGAGAAAGAAACTGTATATTCATGCTCAGTACTAACGCAGTTTCCACCTGAAGTCAGTAAAGCCTTGGACACGGAACCTGTAGACCAAAAAGGACAGTATTGTGGTCAGAGACGGGTGATCTTTACTATAAGAACAAAAGCACAGTGCTAGCTTTCTCATGTTAGTGAATAAAGTGTCACTTTTACTTACATTGTACCTGGGCCAGGTTATAAACTAACAGTGGCCACACAGAAAGCACCCCAGGCAGGCTTGATGTTGCATGGGAAATTAGGCATGTCACTCAAAGGGCAGGACAAGTTTGAGAGGTGAGATGACAGAAGAGGGGGAGATAAGCTTGGACATTCGTGTCCTTCCTAACTGACACTGCAGACCTTTCCCGAGGTTGCTTTACTTCTGTCTTTTTCAGTTGTGTGGCATGCAAGCTGCCATCAGTGTCCTCAGGTAGCAGGGTGTGTACTCAGTGTGCAGAGACACAGCAAGATACCAGCATGCTGAGATGCTGGGTCCACAGAAGAAGTCAGTTCCAAGTTGAGTGTGTAGACAGGGCCAGCTCCCTGGGGCTGGAGTTACTCAATCAACTGCTGGCTAACCAAGGAGGGAAAACCAAGCATGATCGGATGTTGCTGGTTACAAGCCTGCCTGGGTAAGAATCAGTCACCAAGAATTCACAGCCAGGAGACCAGGTCACAGAGCTAGGGAGGATCTGAGGAGCCACTGTGGGACACTAGCAGCACAATGAGGATTTAATAAAGGACTGGAGACCAGATGGACTGGGAACACTGGCGCTTCGCCAAGTTCTGCCTCCAGGTCTGAGGTGATGGGCAAAGGTCCATGGGACCACCGTATGGACTGGGCTGTGGAGACAGCATATAAGGTAGCTCCTGCAACCTCTACCTGAAAGCTCCTCCTCTAAATCCATAACAGTGTAAATGACTGCAGATAGCCAACTATCCTGAGTTAAGAGCCATGTTTACAGCCTTTCTGGGTCACAAAAACAAAATAAAACAAAACAACAACAAAAACTACAACAAAAACAACAACAAAAACACTCCCAGCAGTCAGGAGTCAGAGACAGGAGAATCTCTGTGAGTTGAAGGCCAGCCTTGTCTATAGAGCAAGTTCCAGGACAGCCAGAGCTACACAGATAAAAGAGAAACCCCTATCTCAGGGAGAAGAAAAAAAAAATCAATTACCTAGCCTATCAACGACTCAGTTTTCTCATCTTTAAAATAGGGATAATGACACTTAGCTAATAGGGTAATTGTGGTTGAGTGAAGTAAGTGGCATCATAAATTAGTAAAGTGCTAAGAACTTGGCCTAGCCTTATGGAAAGTGTATAATAAAAGCTAGGTGCTATTACCAATTATACAGCAATTGACCTTCTATTCTAGGTCACACCCTATGCTTTATGCTGGAGATGAAATGATATGAGTACTGCTCTCAAGGAGTCTAGACCTTAAGGATTGAGCAGAGGTTCCTGCTTCAAATGAATAGCTATAGAAAATTATGATACTTCCACAGTATGGAGCCCAGCAGGGGGTGGGAGAGGTGGAAGCAAGCTTATGCTAGCTTGTCTTGAGAAACCAGTAACTGCCTCCAGGAGAAGGTAAGGTATGAGCTGAGCCTGGGCGGAAGAATGGAGTCAAGAAAGGACAGCATAGAAGGAGCAAAACTGAGGACAAAGAGCCATGAGAACTTGCTAGGATGACAAGATGCAGAGTGGCGGAAGCATAGATAGGAGGCACAGAGAAAGATACTGAGGGCATGACGGCTGAACCTGATTGTCAACTTGACTGTCTTGAGAGATGCTCAAAAAGTTATCAAAGCATACTTCTCAATGTAACTCTGAAGATGTTTCCAGAAACCATCGGTATGTGGGACAGCAACAGAAGTAGAAGACACATCCTGAATGTGGAAGATGGTACCAACCAATAGGCTGTCCCAGAATTGAGGAAAATGGCCGAAGAAAGCTTGTAAGCATATCTAAGCTTGAATTTTCTTGAGAGGGTGCAATTATCACCCTGGCCACCTCCTGTG
This sequence comes from Uromys caudimaculatus, assembly GCA_028551405.1. NCBI lineage: Eukaryota > Metazoa > Chordata > Mammalia > Rodentia > Muridae > Uromys > Uromys caudimaculatus. The sequence continues at coordinate 80,470,381 of CM052706.1, forward strand.
ATGATTGACTCCAGCTACTTCAGTCTGAACCCAAACTCCCATCAGTGATTCTCCAAGGCCTTCTGGATAGTCGACTTGTGTCACTAGTCACTCTATTCGATGGCTCCAGCTTCTTGGACTGAGTAGCTAGCTATTAGCTTCATTGGTTCTCTATCCTGCAGGTGGGCATTATGGGACTATTTACTCTCATCATACTTAAAACAAAAATACATAACTCTTTAAAATCACACGTAGAGATTCTAGATAGGGACCAAGTCATAAAAGGGTTCTATCTGTTGTGTTGAAGAAACTTCCTCTTCCTGTGAGTCATAAGAAGCCTCTGGAGAATGTTAAGTAAGAGAACACTGGGAGAGTTTTGTGTTAGAGAATTATTACTCTGGCTGCTACGTATAGAATGGATTGGAAGGGTTAAAGGGAACTGGAGGGGAGCAGGCAAGAGACTAGAGCAATGGCAGGAAACAGGAACCTGAGGAAGGCAGGGTTGGGGCTGGGGTAGAGCAGACAGATGCTTCAGTAATGATATGAGCAAGGCAGGGTAAATGACTGAAGAGTGGGTGGAAAGGAGAGAGCCCAGGGAAATATTGGCACCCTTCTCTCAGATGAGGTCTTCAGAGAAAGTGTATCAAAGTAGATATGCTAATATCAGTGAATTTAGACAGTAGAAGAGATCTTGCCTCATGAGTCCTGTTAAAGGATGAGGTCAGAAGAGGCGTTGGCCAGATGTACAGATCAGGATGAATGGGCTTGAGGGTGTAGCTAAGACAGAAAGGAGAAGTGTGTCATGGGAGAAGAGAAAATAGTGTTGGCAAGTCAGGGTCAGCTATTAGAAGTCCCAAGCAGTGTGTGTGGATCTAGTAGAGACCGGGATGCACAAGGAGACTGCACAGAATCCCCAAAAGTAGCAGGAAAAGATGGAGAAATGTATCCCGTCAGAGTGGGAGGGAAGCCAACGGAGTGGAACACCGATGATAAGAACTACAAAGACATAAAAGAAGTGACTACATTTGTTCCCTGATAATTTCACCTTTGGGCAGTGCCAACCCACTCCAAACCACTGTGAGGAACGCGAGGTGAAAGGAGAAAATGCAGTTTATTCTTTGGAGAAGCTTAGTTCAAAGATAAACTGGCTGGACTGGAAAGAACCTTTAATGATGTTTTTTAGTATGGAAAAAATTGTCAATATATGTATATTCTAAGGAGATATGGAGTCTGATAGTACGGGGGGGGGGGGGAAGGCCCAGCAACATCCCCTATATAGGATCTTGATGACTTGTTACTTCTGCCAGAAATGTCACTTTTTAGATTTGGCTCCCCCAGGAAATACTAAGATGCTGAGATTTTCATGAGAACTATCAGGGTGCCACCATCTTGGAAATGCTTCATGTGAGAGAGCAGGGAGAAGAAGGCCGAGGCTCCTGTGAAGCAACAACATCTAGAATAGCTTCGGGTGACAAATAGGAGTCTCACGGTACAATCATTGCATCTTCTTGAGACTCCAACAAAGACCAGATGTCACAAATCTGTGGTGTCACCAACTTCTTCTAGGCAAGGTTATTTTCCTGAGTAGGGCTCAGCCTCCCAGAACTAAAAGCAGCTGGGGGAGGGAGAAGTTTGCATTTGTAGGTTCTGGCACGCTTCCTGTCCTAGGTAGGCCTAGGGAGGGGCCTGCAGGTCATGCCTCTACTTGAAACTTCCTTTTCTCTCTCAGAGTTGTTATTTATTGAGACTTGGCTAATGCAGCCATCCAAATGTTGAAGAAAAAAAAAAGTACATATCAACTCATTCCCAGAATCAAACTTCAGAATGATTTAGAGATCAGTGAGTCAGATACATGTGGATTAAATTTCCCCCTAACTACACACTTCGTTAGAACATCCTAGCCTGGGATTTGAGATTGACGGATCTCATTCGGGACACCCAAGTTGTAATAAAGGGAGTAAAACCTGTGGTCATTTCTCAACTCTGGATCATCATACAACTTCTAAAAACTTCTGCTAAAGGCTGTGTAAATTGTCCAGACTACAGACCACTGGGACACACTCTTACTAGGTAAGACTTGGGCACCCAGGTGAAAACCCAAGTCCAAGTTCTCGTGGGCAATCTCAGGGCAAGGATGGCTTTGCTGTCTTCATTCACCCGTCCTGTTTAAGTGGGGGGAGGGGGAGCTTGAGGCCACTAGGAAAATGCCAAAATGACAGTGGGCGCCAGGTAAGTTTAGATCCCCTTTTAGTTCCCCAAAACAATGGTTTTCTTAAATTAATGAATGTATTAATCATTTCTATCCCTGTCTAGCTTCCAATGAATGAGACTCAGATTATGATTTCTTTATCTAGCTTTTGTGCAATTACTGGGGGATTTTCCCTATTCTAATTTCCTAATGGCTAGACTGGCTACTTCCCCAGCTGTGCTCCCCACACACTTGCTGTTTGTGTCTTCCCAAACACCACCCTGTCCTAAGGGTCCACTTTGATTGGGCACGTGCTCCTGGTCCATCATATCTAATGGAGCCCTCCTGTTCCCTCTGTCTTCTTCCTCCTTCACTCTCCTTCTTCCTTCTCTTTTCTCCTCATGGTCCCTGCCTATGACCCCCAGCTAGGTAACTGAAAACCCACCTACTTCTATTCCCTCCAGTAATTAGCCACAGCTACCTTTACTTAACTAATAATTTTACATTGGGGAGCGAGGTGTACATGGAAATTTTCTCATCTTGGGGCAACCAGATCTTGGGGTACAGAATTTAGCATTTGAATTTAATGCAGCACCAGACCAACCCCCAACAAATAAATTTAAGGTGAATGCAAAAAAGAGAGTAATATTATGTGTAGAACAAAATAAAGAATCAAGAGGACTCAAAAGATGGCTTAGTAGTTAAATGCACTCACTGCTCTTGCAGAGGGCCAAGTTCAGTTGCCAGCACCCACATCAGGCAGCTCACAGTGACTGTAACCCCAGCTCCAGGGGATCTGATGCCTCTGACCTCCATAGACACCAGCACTTAGGTACACAAGTCCACATACAGACACATATGTATGCATGTAATTAACAATAAAATACATACATACATAAATACATACATACATACACATACACACATACATACACACACACACACACACACACACACACACACGCATGCACAGAGAGAGAGACAGAGAGAGAGAGAGAGAGAGAGAGAGAGAGAGAGAGAGAGAGAGAGCTGAGCCAACATAGTTCTTCATTTGACTCTGTGATGTCAAGGAGGTAACCATCATCATGAATTTCCTGTGTCATCTGTTGCAAGATTAAAGGTTTGGATTAGATGACAACTGACTTTTTTTCTAGGTCCTTTGGGCCTCTTCCATACTCAACCTTCTTTCCAAAGACAAGAGGGTACTGGTGAGCTAAGATGTTGACTTTTTCTTGCACGTCTTGCTCAAACTTTGGGCAGTTCTCTAAGCTACCATTAAGTCGTCAAACAGACACACTCATTGACACCAATTTCTTCCCACCACTCTATCTACAACTGGACGAAGAGACACACAGCAATCTCCTACAGATAAAGAAGTCTACCAAGGCCTCAGGGGTCAAAGGACTGAGCAAACAATAGGATTAGGGGCTGGTTAACTGTAAACCTCCAACTCCTCCTAATCTGTTACTTTGTGAAGTTTCTTTCCCATCTCTCATTTCTCATGATATTATCTGAGATAAAAGGAAGGAATGACCCACATCTTGACCCATGGTAAGGGTGGAGATGGTCCACAGCAATGAGGCTTCATGTCAGGTGGCAGTAACTGGCAGCTCTCCACGCTTTGATCTCAAGGCTACATCCTCTCAAAGGAATGATGTTGGGGGCCAGAAAGAGAGCCTTGAAATGGAATGCTAGAACTTTGGGGTTGGATGGGTCTCCACAACAGCTGTCCTGCAGATGGGGAAGCACATGGAAGTCTTGAGTTTATATATTTAGAAAAGGCTCCTCTCCCCCCCATTCCTCTTCTCTCCCCCTTTCTCTCTCTCTCTCTTGCTATATTATGGGGTTTTTGTGAGGTTTAGAAAAATAAACAGAATCTAATCATAACTGTCTGAAAGTGCTAAATAACCAAGAAAGTCATAACAGATTAGTAGTGCAAATTAAGCCTGGGTGGGAAAAGGCCAGTACACTGGGGAGTTGAGAATAACCCACAAGAACAGTGGTTTCTCAGCCCTAGTTCCTCCTCTGGGATGGGTTGCTTCTGTAGACAGCAGGCTAAGTCTAACTCTCTGAGAGACCTGGGCTTAGAAATGGGGGAGGGGGCAGTTTGTAAGGGGCATTTTCTTGTGCTGAAGATCTGGCCAAGGCCGTGTAGCTCATCCATGGCTTTTAGGTAGGACCGTCTCTCATTTCTCCTGCCTCAGCTGAATCTCATGTCCGTTTTAAGAAATATCTTGGATGAATCAGAAGGACAGTATGTTCATTAGTATGCCAGGCACAGGAAGGTGAATAGTTCATGATCTTTCCTATATGTGGGATATTTGGAAAGTCAAATTCATAGAAGTAGGGAGTGAGGTAGTTAACAAAGGCTGAGGACAGGAGGCTCGGAGGTCAAAGGGCAGGAGGAAGACATTCAAGAGATCTGCTATAACAGTGTCAACTGGCCTGACCCCCCTGGTGTTTCTGGAGGCTGGACCACCAACCAAAGAGTACACATGGAGGGACCCATGGTTCGGACCACATACGTGGCAGAGGAGGGCCTTGTTGGCCATCAGGGGGAGGAGAGGCCCTTGGGCCTGAGGGTGTTAGAGGCCCCAGTATAGGGGA
>CM052706.1:80475254-80528068 GCA_028551405.1 Uromys caudimaculatus
CTGCTATAAACTATAGTGACGACAGAAGCAGTGTATTGTACTCTAGGAAACTGCTTTCAGGTGCTCTCACCACGGTCAAAAGTGTCTGAAGTGATCTGTTTGCCAAGTACCTCCAACCCACCATTCTGTAGTGTATGCATGTGTCAAAGCATTCTGTCGAATATTCTCCACAAATATGAACAGATTTTACCCATCAGTTAAAAAAACAAAGGAAAGAAAAGGAGACAACTTTTATTGGTCTTCTAGAAACCTATTGGTGGGGCCTAAACTCGTGGTATGTCGGCATTAGGAAGAATGCAGAACGTAGTTCCAGGCTTTCAGCTGACAAATGAACCAGACTGATGAACAAGAGTCCTCAGCCAATGAGCAAAAGAGCTGAGAACCCAGCTTCCCAGAATCCCAGGACAAACTTATGCCTCCTAGAACAGCTACCGACTGTTTCCAGCTAATAAGCCTTACTATTTTCCAGAGTCATGAATTTGCATATGTGCAACTAGTCAGCAGCTGTAGCCTCTGTGACTTTAAAGTTCCCGTACGTTAATCTTAAGGTCTCCACAGTTCAAATCCATAGTTTATACTTACTGAGCCCCTGTTATTTGTCAGGCAAAGTGTTAACCTCCAGTAACTGTGAGTGATATGCAGATCCCAACCTTCAATATTACTGGCAGCCAGCAAGGAAATGTTTAGAGTTCTTTCTAACAAATATTCATGCTTACACCCATGCCCAGATCTTTACAATGCATGCAAACTGGGTTAGGCAGTATAAGCTACTGAGGTAAACTACAGCCTGCAAAGTGCTCCTCTGGCTTCCAGAAGGAATTCACTCACCACCTTCCCTCTCCAGGTATACTATGCTATAGTTTAGATATGAACTGTCTCTCACAAGCACATGTATTGGGGGCTTGGGTGCCAGCCTCTGGCATATGGGTAAATGAATGAGTCCTGAGGCCTTTGACCGAAATGATGGATTCATCCTTTAACGGGTTTATTATATCATAGCATTATTGGGAGGCAGTAGAAAGTGGGAGGTGGGGCTTAATTGGGGCCAGTAGGTCACTGGGGTCATGCCCAGTGTATCTTGCTTTCTGTCCATTATTCTCTCTGTTTCCCGAGTACCATGGGGTAAGCAGACCCAGCTACACGCGCATACTTCTGTAACATCCTGCCTCACCTCGGGCCTAACACAATGGATCTGATCAACCATTGACTTGGCCTCTGAAACCATAAGCCAAAATAAATAATTCCTCCCTTTTAAGTTGTTTTTCTTAGGTATTTGTTACCACAATAGAAAGCTAACACAATACAAAAGGGACATTTCTAGCTTCCTCACATTGAGGGACAGTTAGTCTGGTCTTGAATTATACTTCTATCAACAAGAAGAGAGTGGATAAAATGCTTCATATTTCCGAGCCTTGGCACCCACTTTACAAAACTCTTGCGAACCCTTATGAAATTCAGATACAGTCGCTAACCTCTTCAGCTCCATGCATGGCTCCCAGAAGACTTCAGTAAATCCAACTTATCTTCTTTCCTCTTGAGAGCTCCCCTCAAGCAACCCAGCACCATCTAGAGTGTGACGGATACAGAAGTACTGATAGACTACCCTATCGAATTCCCTTCCAGGGCACCTAGAAGCTGACTTGCCATGTCCTTGCTCAGTATGACTTACTGGTCAACTCTGCCTGAAGCCGACCCCTAAGCCTTAACTCAGCAGGACAAACCTTCCTTCTGTCTCAGCCTCTGTCCTTTGAGTCCTCCTTGCAATGGACAAAATAATCGCTCTGATCCTTTCTGTTTCAAAGTGAGCAAAGTGAGAAGCTGGGTAGAAAATGCAACCTCTAAATGAAAAAACTGATCCATGATGGAAAAGTTGCAGAGCGGTACACTTCTGCCCACGTGTTTCATAGTCCTGGTGTGCCTCTGTTTCTCTATCTGTAATATGAGACTACCAAAGGTTTTCCTTTCATTTGTGAGGGTGAAATTTGAAGGTAGGAATGCCCCAACAAAGAGAAGAGCAAAACATATATACTCCTATTTTTTTGTTCTCATGTTTCCTACACACATCTCAAGTATTACTAGGCCTGGGTGGACCAGGAAAAGCAGTTTTATTTATTCTTAGTTATGTTCCATCCCCTCCTTTCCAAGCCACAAAAGCAAAGCTCTATGTTGTCAAGTCACCTTCTTAATGTTGATGCTTATACCAGTTTAGTGTTGTGCTCCCTCTTGGCTAAAGAAGCTTCTTCCTACAGTGGACAAGGGTCAATGCAATGACTCACAACTGGTCACAGTGCTGACAGGAAGTGGCTCTCAGCTCTCAGTGGAACGGCCCTGTGCTCCCACTCCAAGGCTCAACATCATCTGAGGGAGGCAAAAAGAACGCAAGAGCTGGAGGACCAGAAGGAGCATCCTGTGAAATGCTGTCTTCTGGTCATGGGGTGGACGTGATATTCATGAGCTCACCGCAACTATGGTGACCTGTGAAACAACTGCACAAGCACGAGCAAAATGGATCAGTCAGCATTCCAGTAGGCAGCTCCAGTGGACTCCAAGGCTTGCAAACCACAAAAGTATAAATAGAAATCATACATGAAGAAAACATGTTAGAGGGTGTCCTGGCAGAATAGGAGGGGTGAATGGGGTAGATATGATCAAGATACATTATATATATGAATCCGTCAAAAAATAAATAAAAGATTAAAAAAAAAATCCCACAAGGTCCTCCTGTCTCCACCTGAGCTGAGGGAGAATGAAAGTTAAGTAAGGGTGGATCCCGGAGCTGAAGCCAAAGCTGTCTTCTTCTCAGCAGGTTGTGGGGAGTGCTCTTGGCAAGGTTCCCCCTGCAGTGCCGAAGGTGAAATCCATCACCAGTGCTGGGGACTGAGATAAGATAGAGGAAAGTAAATCAAGGCTCCCCAGATAAGAAGACAGCCTGGGGCCTGAAAAATGCAGCTTTCCTGCCAGCTGTCCACTTCTGCAAGCTGCAAAGCAAAGGTTAGGCAGAGAGAGAGCCTCAGACCCCGGGCCCCTCCTTGAAAAGTGGGAGGGAACTGTACTCTACTCAGTTCCCTCTAACCCTGGGCCCATCTGGAAGGAGCACCAGGCATTTTTATTGGACTGCTCTTGGCAAATGTTAATTACCTACATAGATGTGTGTGTGTGTATGTGTGTGTGTGTGTGTGTGTGTGTGTGTGTGTGTGTGTGTGTGTGTGTGTGAGAGAGTGAGAGAGAGAGAGAGAGAGAGAGAGAGAGAGAGAGAGAGAGAGAGAGAGAGAGATCTTCTTCCTTTTCTTCTTCCCAGTGAAAGGGATCAGACCTGGGTCTTTATCAGGACGTAGTGGGTTATACCTGTTATCCTAGCATTTTTGAAGCTTGCGACTCAAACGCAGGAGGATCAGGAATTTGAGGCCAGTCTAGGCTATGTAACATAGTTATCTCAAAAACAAAAGAAAAATGCAGCCAGGGCCTCATCACAATAGGCAAATGTTCTGCCCTAGAGGTGTGTCTCCAACTCTTACACTTTCCATGCAATCTTTAACCTGCTTCATCATGCTAAGCCTTGCTTTCTGATAGGGCCAATGCAAATGATACTTTATAGAACTGTTTTGAAGACTAAACATGGTCATTCCTATAGAGTAACTGGCACACAGCAAGTTCTTGGTCCCTTGAATCCTAGTTAGATACAAGACCAATAGAAACTGAGAGCACAGAAACCTCCTTAGCTTCCTTTGCGTCTTGTTTGTATGATCACCTCTTTGTAATGCTCTGAACGCTACTCCCAAAATACACATCTGCTCACTTTGGTCCCTTCTGTTGAATATTATTGAGCAGTAGCTCTTTTCTTTGCCCTCTCTTCCTGAGTCATTGTCATGAGTGTCTCCCTTCCTACCTCCAAAACTGTGCAGACCCAAGCCACCGAGACTGGAGCAATTACAAAGAGGCATAGTGACCAGAAGGATCGAGTTAAGAAGGGGAAGAGAACCATGGCAGCCAGCTGAAGGCCTAGATGCTTTGAGGGAAGGGTGTGTCTCGGAAGACAGGGAAGAAGAGTAAAGAATAATACAGTAATACAGGCAGGAGGTCTCTCAGATCTATAGGGCTTACTACTGCTTCCAAAAGAAGACCTGCATATCTCTGCACCCTCCCAACTTTGCCTTCATCTATTCTCTGATTACTATCCTCTAAGTCACAAACATTTCCTCTGTCCCTGGGTTGGAGTGTGATGGAAGACTATGCCTCCTGTTCTAAGGTTTTCTACAGTCTCATTAGAGAGGAAACAACCAGACCTGGGGTATCTGGGGAGTCAGGGAACCTGCTCTCCTTCCCTGAAACCTTATATAGAACTGAGATAGGGTTCAGACAAGAATCGAAAAATTAGAACAGGTATGCAATAGGGAGGCTTGTTTGGCACGGTAGTAAAGAGAAGCCTGCATGGGAAATACATGCCGAATGCTGGGAAGAGGAGAGCAGTCCATGCCAGACCAACAGTCAGTGCAGAAGAGCAATCACCGGGCCCACCTTCATTCAGGTCTTGGCTCAGCAGCAACGTATGGGTTGAGCAATACTGGACAAGTCAACTTTCTTTTATTTTATTTTATTTTATTTTATTTTATTTTATTTTATTTTATTTTATTTTATTTTTGATACTTTATTTACATTTCCAATGTTTCCCCTTTTTTGGGTCTCCTCTTTGGAAGCCCCCTATCCCCTCCTCATCCCTACCTCTATGAGGGAATTCCACCTCCCACCCACCCGCCCACCCATCCCACTATTCCCACCTTGACATTCCCCTTTACTGGGGCCTCTAACACCCTCAGGCTCAAGGGCCTCTCCTCTCTCCCTGATGGCCATCGAGGTCGTTCTCTGCCTCATATGTGGTCCGAACCATGGGTCCATAGATGTGTATTCTTCGGTTGGTGGTCCAAACTTCAGGATGACGGGGGGGGGGGGTCAGGCCCATTGGCGCTGTTGCTCCCTCCATGGGGCTGCAAACTCCCTCAACTCCTTCAGTTCTTTCTCCAGCTCCTCCATCTGGGACCTCACTCTCAGTCCAGCGGTTACTGTTAAGTGAAACTTGGGCATTCTGAACTTTTGGGCTAATATCCGCTTATCAGTGAGTACATACCATGTTCCTTCTTTTGTGACTGAGTTACCTCGCTCAGGAAACCCAACTTTCAACTTGGGTTTATCTTTTGGAAGCTTGGAGCCAAGTTTTGAGGTTTGTCCTGAAGCTATGACATGACCTGAAGGGCCACTTTATGCAAATGTATGGGTTCCAGTGATGGGAGGGGGTGTGCTCGGAGGAGGGCCACTGCAGGGAACACTTTGAAGAAAGTCAGAGACCCATGGACTGACACTCTCCGTTGGTGGAAACCAGACAGTGAGAGGCAGACAGCTATGATCAGCGAGTGACAGAACATGAGTGGATATACAAATAGACAAGATTAACTATCTCCATTGTATACACAAGAGGCTTTGCTAACACTCGGCCAATTAGAAAACTAATCTAAACAGCCACCGGCTTCCTGGCTCCTCTCAGAGCACTCTGAAACAGCTGTTCCCTGTGCACTTGCTGCTGGCCCCGGCAAGTGCCAAGACTTCTTCTTGGGGCTGGTCCCCACTTAAACTTCAAGGGCTCCTCAAGAGCAAGGGATTGTGTCACTTCCATCCCCTTCATCCCTTCTTAGGTTCTGCTGCTGGTACATACAATATTCCTTCCAGGTCTATGCCTCTGAGAAGTATTCCAAAAACCCTGAGCAGAGGAGCCATCATAGCACGCTCCATGTCACATGGCCATTCATCTGGGAGTCACACGGCATAGGCAGAATCTTTTGATGTCTGACAAGTTGAAGTGCAAACAACTCAATGCCTCAGCACTAAGATTCCCCTCCTTAGAAAGAGGATAATCATGTACATATAGGATTAGAACATGTGCATATATACGTATATATATATATATATATATATATATATATATATATATATAAATGTGTGTATACATATGCTTATATCTATATATATTTATACAGTTCCTGATTCTGTCTCTTACTCTCTCCCTCTGTCATTCTCACTTTGAATGTTTTAATGGAACAAACTGCCATACTGGAGAGGCCCATGTAGCCAGGGCAGAGGGCAGCCTTAGTCAACAGCAAACTAAGAGCTGAAGCCCCTCAAAGACCAAATTCTGCAGATAACCAGGTGACCTCAGAAGTGGGTCTTTCCCCAAGTGAGGACTTAAAGCTGATAGCAGCTCGGGGCAAAGCTTTGATTAGAGCCTTGTGAGAAAGCCTAAGGCAGGAGATCTAGCTAAGTTGTACCTAGACTCCTGGGCCACAGAACTTGATAATATCTAAGTGTGGTTTAAAACACTATGTATTGAGCAGGGCATACTGGTGAACATCTACAGCTCATGAGAGTTGCAAGCTGGAGACCAACCTAGGCTGCATGATAAGGACCTGCCTCAAAAAAATAAGCTCAGAGATAGAATATGCAAGGCCCTGGGTTTAATGCACACACACACACACACACACACACACACACACACTCACACACACACACACGTACACACATGTGCACACACGTGCACACACCAACACACAGACACACACACACATGAACTCACACACATATGCACTGTAATAATTTATTACACAAAGACGAGTAGCCAATACAAGTTCTTTATGTTCTTAGCACAGCATACAGCACACTGAGTGGATGGATGAGCAGATGATAGTAAGAAAACTCACCCAACCCAAGAAAGGTGTAAACAGCTGGTTTCAAAATAGGTCTCTTTCTTAGTGCCTTCTGTCAGTATCTTTGTCCTGTTCTCATCTGTGACCCAGGTCCCTGCCCCCTGCTTCCTGCATTTAGTCATCCTTTGAATTTTTATTCTCCTCCTTTAAAAAGAAAAGAAAAAGAAATACAACTCTGTCTAAAATATCTGATCTGGGTGAACTGGCATGATTTCTGATGGAAAGCAGTCTTGTCCAGAAGGCTTACCCACCCTGCTTAGGAATGTGACTGCTGCAGATATTAAAACAGACCTGCTGGCGTCTGCACTGAGTGCTGAGCCCTGCCAGAAATGACCTCAGCCTGCACAGCAGGGTTCTTACCTATGAAATGCTGCTGCTCTGGACTGGATCACAACAAAAGCCTCCTTCCCTAACCCCTTCTTCCTCTAGATACCTCAGACTGCACCCGCTACACCAGCGTCTGAGGCACAATACCCCTTGCAAGGACTCAAAGTCAGGAGAGCAGCACCATCAGGACTCCAAGAGAATACTGTGAGGCCCATTGTCTCTTGGCAAGTGACTTTGGTTGAAGAATGTGAGTCTTACGGCTGACAACCCTCCACTCTTCCTCCCTTCTCCTTCCTGTCCCTTCTCCCTTAGACCATTCGGAGGGACTTCGTTCAGTTGACACAACAGCGAATTTTACTTGTGCTATAAGGGGCACCCTCCAGAAAGGCTGGGATGCTTAAAGCAGAACCAGAGTCTGGAAATCCTCAGTGAAGTCTCTTCACCATGAAGCTGAGCGTCCAACCTTGGTCTTGGGTTTCATCCTTCTTCATGCCGTTCTCACTGTAAAATGTGAACATAACAGAGAGGAAGTAGAGATCTGTCCAATATTAAATTTCCCAGCAGACTTTCCACCAAATAACATACCCCAGCCTCTAAACCCAGTCCATCCTTTTACACCCCCAACTGTAACAGCTAAAATTTGCCCGCCTCATTCTTCATGATGCAAAGCACTTTTACATTTGTTATTTCTCACAAGAATATCACAAACTTTTTAGCCCCATTCAGCAAATGAAAATATGTCAGCTCACACTATATATTACCCCATGCTTGACCTTTGTCCTTCCCTTCCATGTTAGCCTCTAGAAAGCTGAACTGAGTAGCCTCGCATGGCTAGGATTGACTGTCTTCAAGTCTGGAGACCTGGGTTTTAAGTTCCGAGCCTGCTACTAAGAAGAGGGGTGACTGAGTAGTCTACTCCATTTGACTGGCCAAAGGAAAAGAATGGGACAATTAAGAGTAAATATGTTTCAGCTGGAAGTGATCAATATGCAAATGAGATGTAAAGTGAGAGGCAAATGAGTACTGCAGATTTGAGAGTCAGTTGTGGTGGGAAAAGTCTGGAGTCAGGAGACGACATTTTAGGGTCCTGCTTGACCCTTCTCTCACTGTGTTACTGGGACAACCTAGTATATCTGAGCCTTCACTTTCTCACTCATTATAAGTGATGAAAGGGTTGAGGCTAATAAACTGGGTGACCTTCAGAGTCACTTCTTGCTCCTTGATCCTCTGATTCAGTTTCCTCTCGGGAAGAGACAGTTTTCCAACTCAGTGGGCAGTGGCTTGATATTGTACAATCAATACCATCTGGAGCTTATGCAGGAAGTGAGGACCCCTTAGCCTGTGCCTCGTCTCCACCTAGACATGCCCCTCTATTCTGTCTCCTTTTTCCCAGCCTTCAATATCATGTCATTGGGACCTCCTGTGGATAACAAGATGAGCTCCCAAAGTCCTGTGTCCCTGACTGTCACCAGCCAGTGATTATTGCCCAAGTCGGTTACACTCCAGACAGGCTGGCACTTGGCTGATCTCGTCCGGAAGTCTGGAGGCCTGGGCTGAAGGTTAGTCACAATCCCCAGTGCCCAAGGAGACCCAGGAGAGTCCTGCAGCTGCTCTCAGCTGTCGGCTGAACAATGCAGACCCTGTCAGGTCCCCAGCTGAGCCTTCTTTTAGGGTTGTTCAGATTGCAGTATTAACTGGAGGCCGTTCAGCTGCTTCCTGTTTCTTGAGTCTCAGCACAGATTCTCCTTAGCAAAGATGCTTAGCCGGGCCTTCATCTAACCAGAGCTCCAGCAGCTGGGGGTGAACGAGTTTCGCATCGTCTCATAACATAAAGCCAAACTTCTCCCATTGGAAAGGACCCCAGGGACCAAGAGCCTTTATTTTCACACATGTCATCCAGGCCCAGGGATAGAAGCATAGCTCAGTTTTCAGGAAGCTTTAGAAGAAGGTAATTTTACAGATTCCTTGGTTACCAACAGTAGTCTTCCAGCAACTGTCCCACATAGTCATGCATTTGTTGACAATACTTGTGTTCGTGAATACCCTCCACCAAGCATGTCCTGCCTGCCTCTAGGGCTCAGGGTCCTCAAGCTTAAGTGTCCTCTTTGTTTCCTTAGGAATCCCAATTCTCCCAGTGGCTAGTCTAGCAATTATCATCAGTCTCTACCCCAGCCTCCACCTCTCATTACTGTCTCTCCAACACATACCTGGGAGGCCCTCCCGTGTGTAAGCTAGGTCTCCTTCCCTACGAATGTGGTGATGGATACTTACTTCCTGATTATTGACTATCACAAAGTCCCACCTGGGAGCTAACCATCTGGCTACAGTTGGAACCTAAGGCCAGGGGATAGGTAGGGGGAAATGACTCCTATTACAGAAACCATGTTTCCAAATAACCCAGAGTAGAAATCCTGGTCCTTGCTGCCACCAAGTCCACTCTAGTCTCTTCTCTTGTGAGGCAGGAGAATGGACTGTCTAATGAGGACCATAGCTAAGTGGCAGTCAGACATGGAGTCATGTGGAAGGGAGTGGCCAGGCACCAATATGGACGGTCAACGAATAGCAGACATCCTCTGCAGCCTCCAGAGCAGGCTGGTTTCCTTACAGCTTTTCTCAAGTCCTAATGAAAACAAGTTGGAGCCATGGCTGGGGCTGGGGCGGGGGCTGCAGCATGGAGTTTATAGGCACTTGCATTTTCTTACCAGCTCCCCTCTCACTCACACATTCTTCTACATTTTTCCCTTTTATTAATGTGGCATCCTTCCCAGGCCACTTTATGGGACCATGTGTGTTTCCACTTATGCCCTGATTGAGTTTGATCACGTCTCTCCCTTGAAGAACTCTTAGATCTTGCTCATGGCCTCCCTCACCTCACCCTGCAGGGTCTCATCTTTTCAGTTGCTCCAGGGCTCTTGGGCTCTTGTCTCAACTCAGTCCCAAGTATCCCATGGTGTTTCTCACCGTGCCTTTGCCTTAGGGTCATACTTCATCTGGACCCCAAAGAAGACAACTCAATTTGATGACTCACCCAAATCGACAATGACTCCTGGAACCTGGCCCAACAATCCGCTCTGCCTCGGAGGATGAAAAGAAAGATTTGCTACAAGTAAAGATTTTCAAAGGAATGTGCTTTCAGCCCTGAAGGCCATTGCCAAAGAGCAGCTCTGAGAGAGCACAGCTTTCAAAGGCATGGCATGCATTTTTGGAAAGTCAAGCTTTGGTGTGCTTAGTAAAAAAGATATTCGTGGTGCTTGCAGCAACTCTGCAGGCTGAGCTTTTCTGTCCTCATCAGCCCAGTTCCGGGAACCAGGACTCAATCTAATGCTTGCTTGTTCTCTGAGGCCCGCTTCCCTGTATCCACCCCTGATATCTGGAAGGTTGCTCTGTTTCACTCCGATATGAAATGGCGGGCTTGGTGGCAGCCCTGGGATCACTGAAAACATCGTCTGGGAGCTGCAGCTCCTTCCTCTGTGAAATGAGGAAAGGAAACCATACTCTACAGAGTGGTAAGAAGAGAAGAGGTTGTATCTGCTGGAGGCCTAGCATACTGGAGGCCCTGGCGAGTGTTTGGAGGTTGTTACTAATACCAAACAATTAAACAATATCTACTGGCATGTTTTGGAATTGCTTTTATTCCATAATTGCCTACCTTGTTCCCTCTGACCTTCCCAGGATATCTGTAGACAGCATCAGATTCCCCATTCCCTGTCCCAAAGGAGTCTCTGGGTCCTTTGCAAAATACAGTCCTGGGATGATTTCCCAGCAGGCTCTGGGAGAGGCATTAATCCCACAAGGCTTGATGTGGGAAGTTTTTACAGGTACTGCTCATCTGGAGGGCAGATGGGGCTTTGTTGCAAGATACACTTCTGTCTTCCAGATGCGAGCGTGCCTGGGAGTCCCGAGCTGGGACTAGCTATCTCTTTTTGGAGCCAGTATGGGAATATACATGAATCCGTAGTCTCCTGGCTGTGTGCCCTTGAACCAAATTACAGATGGCTGTGCCTTTTTACCCCTGCAACTTGCAAGTATTTGGTAATTTCCTTGTAGCCTCCACATTCTCCCCAAATCATTCATTCATTCTCTCTCTCTCTCTCTCTCTCTCTCTCTCTCTCTCTCTCTCTCTCTCTCTCTCCCTCTCTCCCTTTCTCTGTTTTCCAGGAAGAAAACAATGCTAGTTATAGTAAAGGTTATACTGGCTATTTTTCCATCAGATATGCATTTTCTTCATTACAGTGTTTATCAGGGAGCTGACTCGTGACACAGAAGGCTTCTAAAACTGGAGTTACCCCACAGTAACTGAGCATTTTTCTTGCAGGAAGACGTAGCTAAGGAGCCTTTGTTAGTGGCTGCACTGTCTTCCCCTGGTAACATACCTTTGGATAGCATCGATTCCTAATTCTCTACCCTAGAGGTTTCATCTCTGCCTTATCAGAGCAGAGACAGCGCGCCCCCTCCCCCTCCCTGGGGCTGTCCAGGCTTTCTGGAGTGGGGCTTCTTTGGGGTCCTTGCTAAAGAGTTCCCTTTCTCATCTTCTGGTCAAAGTGCTTTTGTCTTCAAGGGGCAGAAGCCCATTTCCAAGGGCACATATGGTCACCAAAATAATAAACTAATGTCAAAAAAAAATGAAGCACCAAGCTTCAGTATGGCTTTAAATTAAGTCCTTATTGATCACGGAAGTTTAGTTTAGCTCCCTAGACCTCAATGACTACAGATTTTGTGTTTTTATTAATTCAAATTCTTAGAGAAAAATGGAATAGTTGTTTCTGAGCAGCACACTGGCTGGCTTTGAGCATGCTCCTAGTTGGAACAGTTGTGGTTCTGGAGTGGAATACGTGTTGAAGGGGCCAGAGAGATGGCTCAGTGGGTAAAGGCTTTTACTGTTAAACCTCACAACTGAGTCTGATCTCCAGAACCCACAGGGTAGAAAGAGAAAACCAACTCCCACAAGTTGTCCTCTGATCTCCATTTAGGCATGGGACATATCTTCTCCCAGCACACATGTATATACATACTTACACACATACACACATACACAATAAATAAATAAATGGTTTTTTTTTAAAAAAACAAAACAAAACATGTTTAAGAGGCTGAAGAGCTAGCTCAGCAGATAAAAAAGCACTGGCTGCTCTTCCGGAGGACCTAGGTTTGATTCCCAGCATCTACATGGTGGCTCATAACCATCTATAACTCCAATTCCAGAGTATCTAACACCTCCTTCTGCTCTCCAAGGATCCCAGGAATACATGTGGTACAAAGACATACATGTAGGCAAAACACCCAAACTCATAAAATAAAATAAAATAAAATAAAATAAAATAAAATAAAATAAAATAAAATAAAATAAAATAAAAATAAAAATAAAAAAGTTACTAAAAACAAAACGTGTTTAAGATAGAAGCGGCTGCCAGCATAGTGACACACAGTCTAACCTCAGCACATAGGAAGTGGATGCAGAAGGATCGGGAAATGAAAGGCATGCAGCTCCATAGAGAGTTTGAAGTCAGTCTGGCTTCCATAAGACCTTGTCTCAAAAATACCCAAACCTAAACCATACCAACGATCTGCAAGCAAGAATGGTAAATACTCCGAGAAGCCTCCTGCAGTGGTTCCCTTCCAGAGCTGTGTCTAGTATACCTCTATGCAGTCCAGGGCTCAAATAAAGGGACCACAAACATTCACCCTCAGTGAACAACCCATCTCAGTGAACACTGGGTTGGCGCTCTGGGGATGCACAGCGCTACTGAAGCAGCTGCTGTTGCATAGCGCTCTGGGGAAATGGTGACGGCTCTCAACTTGCAGTACTTGCAGAAATGTCCTATGAAAAAAAGCTTGGAATCAGAAGTTCTGATCCAGTTCTGACCTTCACCCACAGAACCCCCCCGGGGGTTCACTCTTCTTCCTCAAGGTCTCAGGTTTTCCATACTATAAAATATAAAAAATAATAAAGGTTTCCTAAGCTTGCATCTTTGTCTTTTCCCACCTGGTTCATACTTCATGATGTCCCAGAAATATGTTAGATTGGAGTTGTTTGCCCTTCGTCGAGGTCTCTGACAGCTACCTTCTCCTGTGACAACCCACCCATCCCCCACAGTTAGTCCCTGGCAGAGGCTTTCTAGCCATCTGAGAGGGGGAGGGGGAAAACAGGGTCTTTCTGGGGGATGAGAATAAACCCAAATCCTTTCTCTCCAGCCATACCAGTGAGGGCAGGCTGGGCCAAGGGCTCATCTAAGTGGAGGGTGTCCAGATAAACTGGGAAGAGCAACGGGGACACAAAGCAAAAGCCCTGGGCAGGTGAGGACAGTCTGTGGAGCTGGAGAGGGACCATGGGGAATGTTGTGGGTTCCCAGGGGAGGTGACAGGGGCAGCGGAAATGGTTGGTGCCACTTGGCACGAAATGAATGACATTCAAGGACTGTGCAAAATGCCATACTAATCGGCACCTGTTCCTTTTGGACCCAGCCACTGGAGCCCATGGCATCTGAGGTTGGATCTGGTTTTGAGGCTTGCCAGGGGAGGAAGTTTAACGCATTAAGATCCACTCTGGTGTTGAAAGATACACTGGTCCTAAGTGGGTTGCAGAGGAGGAAGGTGACCTCAGCCTCTGTGGCCCTTTCCTGGCCTCAGATGCTGTCACACATCCCCAGTCCAACCCCAGGCAGATGGCTGAGAATTCTGCAGGGGCCTCTGAGTATACCCTTGGCTAATAGCCACATTCCAGAGCAGCATATGTTTCATCTCAGGCCCACAAGGTTTGTACTTCCAAGTGGAGCCAAAAAGAAAACCTTGGCCCGAGCTGCAGATTTCTTAGGAGAGGTGGGGGTCAGGGAGGCCTTCCAGGAGGCTGAAGCTCTTTTGTTGGAGATATTTGTGCATTTATGAGAACTGAGGTCTCAGATCAGTGATACCCTGATTTCCTAATGCATTCATCCTCAAGTCCTTAAAGAATCTACTCTGATGTATGAGCGGGGCTGTTTGCTCTTGCTCTTATCCAAAGGCCTTTCTTGCCCCTGGTCCCTAAGTTCCTGTGGCCCCTTTGGTTTCTCCTCGCCTTGGCCTGAATTTCTGACCCTTACAAAATCAATGACACACAGCCCAAGGGCTTCATGGAGTAACCTGGGACTAGCTCATCTGTACATGCTCTAGGCTCTCTGTCCTCAGAGAAGCACTTCTCCAGCCAAGTCTTCATAGATCAGGGTTGACATGAACAGAGAGCAGAGGTAAGAAAAGGCCAGGACAGAAAAGAGCAAGTGTTGAAGGTATGCTGGAGAGGACAGAGATGCAAAGGGGACCGAGTAGAGTCTAGGCTGGAAGAGTGGATCTCTTTTGGTGGGTGGTGATGCGGAGCAGGAATGGTGGGAGCCCTCACCCTCTGGGGTTCTGCTCTGTGGCAAGCTCAGGGATTTCTGACAGCAAAGTAAACTGTGGTGTGCTGAGTTTACCCAGCTCCAATAAGCAGCATTTGGAGTGTTTAATGTTTCCTTCCCACTGAATCGGTTGACAGGCCCTGAGCTGCAGCCGGCCTGTCTGTCTTTTGGGAAAGCAAGGGATAGGGCAGTAGGTAGAGAGCTGCCAGGAAAGCAAGCATCACTGACCCCAGTTTGGATGCAAGCTAGGAAGATCTGCCCTTGTAGGCCAGAACTTTGTGAAAAAGGGAGAGCCTGAAAGGCAAGCTGATATCTTCATTCCACCCATCCTGGCTGGGCCGGGCACCCACAGTCGTCTTGGCCCTGCATGGAGCACAGCCCAGCACACGGACCCTTCTCCTTGTGTTCTGCATGAAATGCTGTCTCCATACAGTGGGTTTCTGTGGGCTGATGCAAGGGACAGTCAGACCACAAAGCAAATCAGGAAGACCCCAGAGCTCAGCACGACATCACAAAATAAACTCCATCTGGCAGGATGCTCAGTCCCATGTACTGCTGGGTTTTGTGCTAAGTGGAGAGACGAATGAGTTGAGATATGAGGGAAGGTAACTGTTCTTTGTCTCTCTAGGGAGACCCCTGGGAAGAAACTGCTGCCTTTGGATGACACAGATGCCGGAGCTGAGATGGAAAGGCCATCCAGGGAACACAGAGGAGAAAGGAGGCGGACCCAAGGGGAGCAGGTAATGTTCAGACAGCAAGGATAGAGAAAAGCAGCAGACCACAGCTTATGGGGAGAGGGAGGAGAAAGAGGAGGAGTCGAGGATGAGGAGAATGAGAGGGAGGGAAGAGCAGGGCGGAGGCTGTGTCTCTAGGCAATAGTTACCCATCCTTGTTGCATGTATAAAAAAAAAAAACCAGAGTATTCTGGAGCTCTAATACAAGAGCAAATGACCCTGGGGTGAGGAAGAGAAGGGGCAGCAGTGAGGCCAGGCAGCAGTGAGGCCAATGACCGGAAGGTGCAATCCCTACGAAGTGATTGGCATGAAGAGAAGAGGGTAGGACGAGAGTAAGATCAAGATGTTCCTCTCAAGGCCTGGGAGCAATAAGACTAAGGAAAAGGGCCTTGCTGTGTAGCCTAGACTAGCCAGGAACTCACAGCCATCCCCCTGCCTCAGCCTCTTAAGTGCTGGGATCACAAGTATGTACCACCGCGCCCAGCTCAAAAACATATTTTTAATCAAAAAATTTAAAAAGCAGGTGTTGGAGCCAAAGAGGTGGCTCAGCCATTGAGAGCGCTTACTGCTCTTGCAGAGGACCTGGGTTTACAGAACCCACATGGTGGCTCACAAAGACCTGTTACTCTAGTTTCAGGGAACCCAGTGCTCTCTTCTGTCCTCCATGGACTTCTGGACACACATGGTGCACATAAACTCGTAAAGGCAAACTCACATATACATTAAAAACATAAAAATAGGAGTCATTCACAGCCCAGGATTATGGAGGCCAGAGAGGATTTAAGGATGCTAGGGTAATGATGAGGGGTGTTCAAGCCTGGAAAGGTGACTCAGACTACTACGATTTTTGTTCATTTAATTCAATCATATTGTCCTGAGTTTCATCTCTACTAGACAATTTTAAAATAACCCGAGATCTGGGCATGGTAGCTCAGCACTTGGGAGCCAAGAAGATGGCTGTAAACTTGGGGCCCAGCCTGGGCTACAGAGTGAGATCTTTTAAATAAGAAAATAACAATAAAAAGAGCCAAGGAAATAACACCGATTAGTAGCTTTAATAAGTTCCATGGAGCACCAGAGATTGCTAGATGCCAGCAGGGTACAGGGAGAGACGAGGGAAGGGTGGGAGAGAGAAGGCTCACAGCATACAGGGCCCTTGTGCCCACCCCCATGTTAACCACAGCTGTTGAGTTGTTGGCTGTCATGTTTGAGTGTGCACCTGTGCAGCAGTTCCTTGAAGGAAAGACTTACTACTGTATGCCTATAAAAGGATTGGTTGAAAACCACAAAGGTATGGTTTCTCCCGGGAGTCTCCACCAGCTGGGAGAACCACCCTCCTTAAAAGGGGTCTCACAGAGAACACGTGGAACAAGTTTGGGGCCCAGGTCCCAAGCCAAACATTCCAGGCTGTGGTCAGATTATTGGCTTTTGTGTTTGGCTCAGAAATACACACACACAGAGGAAGAGAGAGAGAGAGAGAGAGAGAGAGAGAGAGAGAGAGATGCACAGATAGTGCAGACCACTTTGCCTGGGGCTAGGGCCCACAGCTGGCACCATGAGACAATAATAACACTTGAAATAATAAATAACAAACACCAGCCACAGGCTCGGGATCTTTCAAAACAGCACACAGCTACCCACGATAGGGGAGCTTTGGTACATGAGCTAAAATCTCATCGGCTAACCCAGATTCGGTTAGTTATCTCTAAAAATAGAACCCCACCTTCACCACGCACCCTGGTATCCTTCCAGGGTCCTGGGAGAGCAAGACCTATTTTCAGCAGACAAGTAGGCCTGGCCCGCAGAAGATGAGACCATTTGCTTCATCCTTAGCTGGAGAAAGAGACATGTAGCCCAGAGCGCACATGGCCATTTCCCACACCTTGCAATCTATTCAAGGTTCAGGGACTGGTGACACACAGAGCTTTGAGCTCCAGCTTTGTATCTTCAGACTGCTCCCATCTGTTTATTCTCTACAGTTGTGGAGAAAGAGATTTTTCAGGAAAGCTGTAAAGGACTTTGAACTTGTTTAAAGGGGGAGCATTAAAAAGGGCAGAGATTTGATCTGTGTTCCAAATGCAGAGCTGGCCAGGGAGGGAGCACACCCTCTGTTGGAGGTGTCCAAAGAGAAGAGCAGGTGGCCTTGGAGCCCTTCTGGAGGTGACAAGGGAAGTGAAACAAGATTGTGTGTGTGTGTGTGTGTGTGTGTGTGTGTGTGCGCACGCGCGGGGATGTGTGTGGGGTGAGCACACATGCCATGCCACATGTGGAGGTCTGAGAAAAACGTTGTAGAGTTAAGTTTCTATTTCTACCTTTACTTGATCTCCAGTGGTCAAACTCGGGTTGTCAGGCTTGCAAGCACCATTACTTACCAAGTCATCTCACTTTTTTACTTTTTAAACAAATCCTTTGAAAAGAAATTGTCCTCAGAGTCTCAAGGGAAGCAACTGCCAAGGCTCTGCTGCTTCTCCAGGCCCCAGTCACCTGGCAAGTGGGAGGCTCCTCAGGGAAGTGACCACGTGTTGGTACCATGGAGTACTCATACATGCAGGTCTCTGCAACCTGTCAGTAACAACATGGATCTGCTGTTTGTCTGACCACTGTCTGTCCAGTGTGTATCGTAGTGTCCTGACATACAGAATGCCCTAATAAATATTTGTGGGAGACAGCATATAAGTACATTGACTCTAAGCCTCAGGGTTACAAGCATGCTCCTGTGCTGAATGGTCATGTTTAGCCCACTGTTGGTGGGAACATGGTATCAGTGCAGACCTACCCTCAGAGGATAGGGACTGTGCTGCCAAGGGTTGGGGGTGGGAGGCATCTCATGCCTTCCATCTCCCAGAGCCTTCCAGAGCTTAGAAACCCAAGGCTTGTCCTGCTCTCCGTCACTCCTGCCCTTCCTTGCTCACTGAGCGCAATGTAGACTAGAGACTCTTGGTGTCTTCCCTCTCTCTCCCCTCTGTGCCTTGAGCAAACACTCGAGAGAGCTAATAAAGAGAGTCCTTGCAGGAAATGGAGATGTCTTGAGTGGCCCAGGGAGAGAGGGCTCTGGTCATTTGTGGAAGTGATCACTCTCTGCCTCACGGTCCTTGAAAAAGATAATGGTATCTATCCTAGGTCCTTCCAATCCTCTCATCCCCTAGCACAGACCTGCCAAGTTTAGGACAAGAGAACAGGCTAGGTCCCCTTTGGGAAACCCAGGGGGGTGGAGCTGGGCCTGGCTGGGCCTCCAGGTTGGCCTGCCCTAGCCCCAGGGTTTAATGAACTCTGAGAGGGGTTTTCAAAGGCCACTTGATCTTCCCCATCAGGCGCTCCTGTCTCCCTTTCAGAGCCGCAGGACTGGAAAGGAAAAAAAACGCTCAATGAACAAGGAGGCAGAGAAAGCTGAGCCGCAGGGCACCTTCTATGAATTTCTGATGAGCACAAGGCCCTGACTCCTGGGTCCCAGCCCAGTGCAGTCAGGGATGTTAGTTTAAGTCATTTCGTACGGTTCACTGGCTCTCTGAGAGCAGCTTGTCTCCAGCCTGGGCCTCACTAACAAGCTCTTTTTACTCAGGGTTTCTCTGAGCAGAGACCTCAAACAATAGCAGCTTTCAAGGGGCTGGGCCCTCCTCTGGCAGCGTCCTTCCTAGCTCCAGCCCCCTTCCACAAGCTTGCTGGCCCACCTGATAGCCCAGAGCCAAGGCCTGACCAGCAGAAAGGTGCCTGCTTCTCCCTCTCTCCTTTTCTCCTCCTCTCTTCATCCTGTCCTTCCATTCTCCCTCTTCTCTTCTTCCTCTTTTCCCCCACCTTCCCTCTCTTTCTCCCTCCTTCTATCTTTCCTTCCTTCCTCCCTCCCTCTCTCTTCTTCCTCCCCTTCCACCTTCCCTTCCCTCCTTCTCTTCTTCCCCACTGTGCCCTTTCTTCCTGTGAACGTGCAGAATGAGTGTCCAGGCTCTCCAGAACTGGCGGCTACTTTCGCATAACACTGTAACCCACTTTCGCATAACACTGTAACCCAGGGTGCATGCTGCTCCTGAGGTGTGCAGTGGAGCACAAGAGCACAAGAGCAGCTAAGCCTGACACTCTGAACCTATTAAATTCACCAGCTCTCCTGGATTCTAAGCAGTTCCTCCCTCTCTCGGCCAGAGTAGGGCTTTGGCTTCCTCCACAGAGGGCTCTCCAAGCCTGGTCAGATGGATGGAGGAGAGGGAAGCTGGCCTGGAGCATTGGCCATGGGGTCTCCTGACACGGGCAATAACCTTCTGCTTCTTCAGTTAAGGGCTCTCTGTTTTCCACATCCTGACTGCTTATTCTCTGCCGTCTGTTCTCTCCAGCAGCATAGCAAGGAGACAGTGTCTATTCTCCATCCTACCTCTGGTTTGCTCACCTGAGTCACTCTCACGGGTCCTCAGAAGAGAAGGAACAAAGAAGTTAATTACCCAGTGTGTGGCAGTTATCCCTGTGTGTAGCCTACAACAATGGCCAAAACCAAACAAGGTTCATACTGAGATAGGGCCAATGCTTCCACTTACTGAGAGTCCATCTTTGACATTTCGATCTTTTGACAGTGACTTGTGATCCAGGGAGTTTTGAGCTGCCTTTCCATGGGCATTCCAGAGAGGGACTCTAGTCCCCTCCCAAGGCACCTGTCAGTAATTAAAGGTGCTCCGGCCAAAGACCAAGACCTCACTCCAGGGCCATGGGTTTTTCACCCTTCAGAGGTCAAGCTATCCTCTGTTGGACTTAAGTATTCCAACTCAAATCCTCCCCCTCCCTGGCTTGCCTCAGCAGAACGTGAGCTAAAGCAGGATGTCTGGGGTAGCACACAGCCTGATAGCTGAGAGGGGTGTCCCGGTAGTTCCAAGGGTACAGCAGTAACCGGTCATCTGCCTCAGTTCAAAGCTGATTTACCTCCTTTCTAGGGCAGGTCACCCAGGAAACTGCTGGAACCTGTACAAGCTCCTAGCAAGTACCTGAGATCGGTCCCACCAACTTCAGGTTCACACAGTGAATTCTTTTAGTGTACTGCTAATCACTTCCCCACTACCATCGCCGTAATCTAAGAGCTAAGCCCCAAAGCCTGGCCAGATGGAAAGGTGATATGCCACAGAGTTGAAGCCCTTTGTCACCCCTGAACATCTCCAAGGCTGCACTGCTCCTCTGTTTTCCCCACATTCTCCATTTCTTGCACAGTCAGAGATTTGCATAGTACCAGCAGTGATGTTAGCTCTCACAATAACTGATCTTCCCTGGGACCAAATTTCAACGGCCAGCGGTATAGCTAGTACTAGAACCACAGTGTGTCCCAGGCTGGCTGATGTGGACAAAACCCAGTCTCTATTTGGGAAGAGGTTAGTTCCCAGGTGTCAGATTGTAGGTCAGACGAGGCTGGGAAGAAAGCCAGGCCCGGAGTTAAAGCTAAGTATTCTTCTATACATCAAACCAGAACTGGGTTCAATTCTTTATTGGCCTACTGGGGAAGTCTCTGACTCCTATGCCAGGAAGAAACAATGTAGTCTTCCTGGGCAGTGGCGAAAGTGAGAGTCAAGGCACAGTTTAAGTGTTGCTGGCTGGACAATATGGAGGCACAGGCGACTCGACACAGGCATGGTCAGAGTTTGAGCTGCCTAGTGTCCTGGGTCATGCATGGACCACATCAAGACCTTCCAAGGCAGTGCTGCTCCAGAACAGGACATCACCCCTGCTCCCCAGGCTTTTGGGAGGGGGGTTGTTTTCCACCCAGCGACACCCCACTGCTGCTGGCACTAAATAGATGCTTGACCATGCACTGCCGTCCCTCACTCCGTGGTGAGGGTAACAGGGTTGGTCAGGGAAGCAGAGGGAAAGAACAGGATGTGAGTGGAGGGCCTCTCCTCTTCCTCACCCCCTACAGCCCTGGGCAACTCAGGGGGAGGAGGAGGAAGAGGAAGAGAAGGAAGAAGCCACATCTGGTCTGAGTGAGGCTCTCAGCAGGAGTAGAGGGTCTTGGTCTGGCTCCCTTGCTGGGGGAGGGAAGCAGAGGGTACTGGCACAAGCCCTGCCTGGCCCAAGAAAAGCAGAAGGGAAAGTGGTTGGGGTTCAGAAAAAGCAAATAAACAGAGTGGCTAAGGCGATAATAATAAAGAGAAAGAGCCATTAAAGTGAAGAATGGAGATTGTGTCATTCCCCAAGACAAACAGAAAACAACCGGCCAGTAGATCACTGTACAGATGTTTTACGGAGTGAAGACAGAGTAAAGATGTGTGGAAGATGCCAGAGTCCGCCAAGGCGCCACCAGCAGCAGCTGGGGAGCAGGTGGACAAGGACCTCAGCCAGAAAGCCCTTCATAGTCGAAGGGAGCTAGCCGTAGAGGCCATTACAGCCTCAAGCAAGCAGGACTTAACTGCTATGGGGGACACCTGTACAAATGGGGTCATGGAAACAGAGGAAGTGCTCTCCCTGGTAAGGCTGGGTCTCTGTGTTTGTGCAGACTGACACAAGAGAGACCTGGGGCATCCCAGAGCTGGATGAAGTTCTTCAAGGCCATACATAACTCACCACTGTCTCTTCGCTGGTTGTTAATGGTTCTTGACTGTGTCTGTTTCAGTGATTGTCCAGGGACTCAGTCTTCTTTCTTGACTTCTCAGTTTCCAGTCTGATCATGTTCTCTACCAGCATGAGAGGCAGGAAAGCTCAATGCCTAGGGTCTCATCTACAAATAGTTTACTTTGTGTCAGATACTGCAATATACTCTTTTGGGGTCACAAAGATGAGCAAGATACCTTTCTTCCCCCACATAATTAGAACTTAAAGCTCTGCTCTGCAGTATTTTCAAGCTTTATGCCTTACAGATTACTCACAGGAATCCTGGTCAGTAGGAATGTCCTCCTTGTTCTTACAGATTGGAAAGAGGAGGAAATTTGGTGCTTTTTCTTTGTTTCAGAGTGGTGTGAACTTGTGCACGTGCGTGTGTGTCTGTGTGTGTGTCTGTGTATGTGTCCTCTCTCTCTCTCTCTCTCTCTCTCTCTCTCTGTGTGTGTGTGTGTGTGTGTGTGTGTGTGTGTGTGTTTGAAGGCCAATGTCTACCTCTATCATTCTTTGCCTTATTACTTTGAGACATGTACAGAGACCAGGCCGAGCTTTTTATGTGGATGCAGGAGATCTGAACTCAGGTCTCTGTGCTCACATGGCAAGCTCTCTCACCCACTGAGCCATCTCCTCAGCTCCCTGGTGTGTTTTCCATAATTGCAAAACTAGGCGGAAAACACTCTCACATTCAAACCCCAAGTTCATCAGAGTCTAAGTCCAGTGCTGTTTTCCCAATACCACAACCATCAGGTGAGGCAGCTTCTGACAATTTCAATCCCTCCCCCAAAAGAATTATGTGCTCTTAAAAGATTCAAGAAACTGTTCCTGTCTCACACCCACCCTGCTCCCTGCCCCCTTAATTAGAACCAAACTTGGCCTTTCTTTTCTCCAGCCAGGAGGAGCTAGTACATCCCATGGCCAGCCAAGTGCCTACAGGTGTCTGATGAATGCTAATGGTGTGAGCTGGGGGAGGGGACCAGAGATCCTTCTGAAGCATTTGCTTCCCATTAAGCCTTCTGCTCCATAGACCCTCCTGGCCCCTCCAGCAACTTGCAGCTTTCATGGGCCAATTATCATGCCCAGGTTTCTCTGTCCTTCTAGAGTCACTGACACTGCTAACAAGACACAAATGCTATAAGGCAGGCCCTTGATATTCATTGCAGAGCAGGGGGTTCTTTGCCCTAAAGGGCCATAGGTAGAGAAAAGCAAAGTTGGGTAGTCCTGTTTTAGCTTGGCTTCTGGGAGAGTGTGGCCCCAAGGAGTGCTTATGGATGGATTTATGAGTGGTCTTGGATTGGCTGACTGGCTTGTACCTCACAGTAATGAGCAGGACAGAGGGTCCAAATATGAGAAGCAAAAAGACTCAGCATGAAGTAAAGATGTGGGTCAGAAGAGGGTCCCCCAAACATTTATTAACACACAGGCATCTGGAGTTGAGGTAACTGAATTCAAAACAAATTGTGTTAAAACTAGCTCAGACTGGAACCTTATATTTCTTAGGCCTTCCATCTGCTTTACCATACTCTCTGACTATTAAATTTTTACTTGACTTTCAAGTCTGTTTTCTATGAATTTTCCAGGATGTTCCTAGACAAAATTAATCTCTCCTTTTGCTTTGATCCCTTGAAATAACTAGTTGTGTTTCCTTAAATCCGTATTTTATTCCAGATGTATTCTTATGTACCCACTTCTAATGTTTTACTTCTAATATAAACATCTAATGTTTTTGTTTTTGTTTGTTTGTCTGTTTTTAACCTGAGGATAAATGTTTTCCATCAGTTTAGGAAAATTAAATGACTATTCTCCTATTCTCTACAATATTTTCCTTCTGTAGTTATTTGCAAATGTAACTTGGATCCTCTTGGTCTATCTAAAATCCTCTTAGATTCTCTTTCACATATTCTTTCTATCTTTCTGTGCTGCAATTGCTGTAATTTCTTCTGCTCTGTCTTTCAGTTCACTAATTCTCTACTTGGCTTTATCTTATCTTCTGTCTGATAAATCCAATGAGCTTTTATGGTTGTTAGCCTTTTTTCCAGAAAGTTAAGCTTGGTTCTCTGAAATATCCACAGAGCAAAGTTTTATTTCAGTGATTATCACTTTCATTTCTAGAAAATTCTATTTGGCTTTCGTTTATTTATTTTTGCAAATTTACTTGTTATCTTTCAAAATACCCTTCCTTCAGTGTTTCTTTCCTGATCTTTTAAATTCTTTTAAACAGTCATCTTACTTTCTTTATGATTGTTATTTTATGTCATTGTCATATTAAACTAGTCTGATGTGTTTGCTGACTTTACCTAGCAGCATGCCATCGCCTTGTGGTTTGTAATTTCTTTGTTATTAGAACAGCTTCAAGGGGATTATTTTTTGTTGTTGTTCTAGGGTACATTCCTTCTGAATAGTTTTATATTCCCCTCTTTTGATACTCTCTGAGTTTTATTGGTCTGGAACCTACATATACATTGATTTCTCAGCTTGGAACAGACACTATGTTTGGAACAGTCATGTATGTTTCAAGCCTAGAGCCTCTATCTCTCAGAGAAGATACTATTTTCTATTCAGAGTCTTATCCTACATCTATGAGTGTTAGTCCCCAGTCCTGGATTCTCTGGAGGCATACCCCTCTTGGGATCTCAGCTTTTGCAAACATCTTAACACTAGCCATCTGCTTTTTATGGACTGAAGATCATGTACCCTTCCGTAGTCTCTTGGATCTAGATACAGCAAATCTGACATTCCCAGGTTACTGCCACCATGGCTTCAACTGTGGAGTTAAGCATTCAGTCTTCTAGTTTTATGCCTGTCTATGGCACTCCATTGTGCTTTAAATTCTAGTTCATGTGCTTGTAAACACAGATCAAAAGGCCTGTCTAAATCACTTCTCTCATAGTGCTTAGCAGAGTCCTGTGTCATCTGCCACTCTATCTATCTGCTCAAACACAAAGCATCCATGGGCATCATGTGAGGCTGTGGGTGGAAGGGGGAGGAGGGATGGGCGTAAGCTCCTGACCATGAAGCAGCCTCCCTGCTCTTTTCCACATCAAACTCTCTTAAGAACTACGGAGATTTCCAAACAGGAAATGTTTGGGCAGAGAGCTGTACCTGCCTCTAGTCTGATCTCAGGTGAACTGGGCGAACTTGGAAAAGAAATTTCACTTTTCTCAGGTATCAGGTGATGGGTCTATAAAATAGAGGCAGTATTGATCCATGACCTGTCCAAGATCTCTTCCAAGTCAAGCAGACCTTGGTGCTGCTACTCAAGAACATAAACTGGGTATCATTAGCCAGACTCTCTGATTCAGGTGTCTGCAAACCACCCAGTGGAGTTTCTTGCTTTCCCTTATCCATTCTCTGTCACCTTCGCCTCTACTTTTTGACATTTTCTTCTGCCCGGCCTCAGTCCCTGTTCCTTACTGCTCTACTTGGCTAAGGCCTAGGTCCTATGAACCCATCTTAAGAGTGAGTGATGAGGGCTGGGTGGGTAGTCTGTATTTTCTCCAGCTAGCAGACTCAGTGATCTGGCACCTAGGTGCAGAGACATCCCCCCCCCCCATCTGCCTTCAGCTTTGGAAGTTGGACTGGAGACCTCACAACATAAGGAGCCTCTTGAGCCAGATTCAGAATCGATGAATCAAAACCAGCTGGAAGCTGCCCTCCGACCCAGCTAATGACTTGTTTATGGTCAGAGCAGCAGTGTGTCATATAAGGGAATTTCAAAGTGTCACTAATTGGCAGAGGGCCAGTAAATAGCACCATATAAATCTGAAGGTGCTATCCATTGGATCTGAGGATTGTGGGTCAGATAAGATCGGGGCAGAGGGAAGGGGGGGATCAGTGGGCATGCACCGTGTGCCAAATGCTATACCCTATCAGTGGCCGCCACCTCTATCCTGTGACTTTACTAGCCCATGGAGCTGGAGTATCTGCCACATGTCTGTAGAAAAAAGGCAGAACAATATAATGCCTCTAGTTGCACTCTTAGTGACACCATAATGCTACCACCAGCCCCATGACATAGATGAGAGAAATGACCTACTCCTTGGAAAAAGTACAACTCTAGATCATGTTGGAGTAGAATTAATGGATTGCATAGACAGTAAGTGTAAACATGATATGTCGCACAGAAAGTTCTTCCTCTAGTGAGTCTCAGTGACAGAGTTTGGGGAGCTGGGGAGGAAAGACTAACATGATTAAAAGAAGCCCCTTCTCTGTCCACATAAGCCATGAGCTCCTACTGAGAACAGGACCAGAAAAATGGACCAGCTAGAGGGGCAGGAGCAGGGAATCAATGCAGAAAGCAGATGTTTCTTGAATCCAGGTGATCTTTGCTGCCTACCCCTGCTCCATCTGCAGTTTCCCACTAAGACAATCTGAGGAGGAGAAAAGAAAGAAT
Organism: Uromys caudimaculatus; assembly: GCA_028551405.1. NCBI lineage: Eukaryota > Metazoa > Chordata > Mammalia > Rodentia > Muridae > Uromys > Uromys caudimaculatus. Next base: position 80,501,377 of record CM052706.1, read on the forward strand.
AAATCAAAATAGAAAAAAAGAGGAACAGGAGGTCAGTTACTTTACTTTCCCGTTGCAGGGATCAGACAACTGACAAGAAGCCACTCAAGGGAGGAGGAGTTTCTTGCCATACAGCTTGTCATAGACAAGGGGCAGGAGAGGAAGTGACTGGTCACACTGTCATACCGAGTTACGCATTAGTAGTATGTGGGTGGACAGGACAGGAACTGGGGTTGAGCTATAAAACCTTGGGGTTTACCCTTCAGCCTTCCTTGTAAGGCTCAGCTCCTAAAGGTTTCAAGAACTTCCATAGCAGCACTGTCACCTGGGAATGAGTTCAAACATGACGGCCTGTGGAGAACTTTACACATACAAACCTGAGCAAAGGGTCAGCATTGCAACTGTCATTAACCTGCATAGAAACAGGTGCTCCCAGAGGTCTCATTTATCCATCCCTCTGGGCCTATCTCCAGGTGCATCTTTCTGAACGTTCCCAGGCATGGCCAGCACAGGGAATCTTGGCCTTTGGGTACACTGCAGAGAAATGAGCCATCCGTCCGGAATGGGTTTACGGCATAGCAAAGACTGTCCAGTGTAGCCCAGCTGATCTCTCACCGGTGGGTCCCATTATTTGAATCCCCATTTTACAGATGGGAATTGTGTGCCGTTCTGGGTGCTACATGTATCCAGTACTAGTACTGGTACATGGACTAGCGCTCCAGTTCAGGAGGATGTTCATGAACAGATGTCTGGCCCTAGGTCTTCAGAGCTAGAAAATGGCCTCTAAGGAAACAGGGACATTCTAGAGCATGCTGTCGAAAAGAGGTGGAGCAGAAGGATGAGCCACAGTGATGTGAGCAGACAGCTGAGTGACAGGGTGAGTTTTGGCCTGCTAGGAACAGATTCACAAGCAGCTGGGAGGTGAGCCATACCTGGGGGAAAAGACACATTTTTTCTGCTGTTTTTTTTTGGGGGGGGTAGGGGAAAGGGTGTCTGTGTTTAAGTTTAAGGTTTGACTCACAATCCTCCTGCCTCCTGAGTGCTGGGATTACCATGCCCAGCGAAAAGACAAGCGAGAAATGCCCAGTGGACAAGCAATAGCAGCAAGAGCAATAGGTGGCTGCGGAGCTGAGATCACACTTGCCTGCTGTACTGACAGCACACAGTTGTTGGTGGCTTGTGTCTAGTCAGTGAGATAAGACACTTAGACAGAAAGGGGCCATCTGCAGAAATTACTTCAAGGAGATACACAGGACTCCCCCTGACTTTGGGCCCCGAAGTCACAGATCGCTGACCTTTCCTCCTCTGGGGTACCCTCCCAATACATCTGGTGTAGTCAAGTACAATGAGGCTACCGTTAAGCTTGAGGACTCTTAACTTTCCTAGCTTTAAATGCTTGTATTAGTTTTGTTTCTGAACTGATAACACTCTATTAGGACGTTTCCCTCTGCACACAGACAGCTGGGTGTCCCACTGTGCCACTGAAGAGGTCATAAGTGATGCCACCAGAGTGATGCCACCAGAGTGGAGCCACCATCATGGTAGTCTGCCAGCCTCGGTCCCCAGTATCTCCTTAATGGTTCCAGAAAGTTCTCTGGCTAAACACTGGCTGTTGTAGCCATAAAGCAACGTTGACAACTTCACCAAGTGATATTGTTGCTGGGTGGGATAGTTTTCTGTCTCCTTTTGCCTTCCATGATGAGGGCAGAGGCAGAAGTTTTGGGGAGCTGCCCACTCTGAGTTTGCCTTGGCTGAGAGCTACTGTTGAAGCCAGGGAAGATGTAGCACCAACCTCACCACTGGGGCAGCTCAGGTGTACACATGACATCACTCTTACTGGTATTACACAGGCAGCATTATAGATGTGGTCGCTGTCTGATGAATCCCAACTCAGGATGACTGACAATGATGTACGTTGACTCCCTTCCAGCCAAAAGCCCAAAGAGAATTGATTAGCTAAAATCATAATCATTTTACTGTATTTTTATTTTATGTGTTTTTACATTCATTGTATGTATCTGTAGCACATTCACTCAGCTCCCACAGAGGCCAGAAGAACACATCAGATGACCCAGAGTAAGAGTTACATCCTGTTTTGAGCAGCCATGGGAGTGCTAGGAATCGAACTCCAATCTTCTGGAAGACCAGTCAGTGATCTTAACCACTTTCCAGTCCTGTAACTTTATTTTTTGAGAAAGATCTCACTACGTAGTCCATCCTGGCCTCTGATGTACACTCCTATTGCCTTGGACTCCTGAGTGCTAGGGTTACAGGCCTAGACTACTATGCCTGGCTTAAAATTGGTTTGGTATGGTCAAAAGAATGTATGAAAAGCATCGTTCTCATCTCTGTACCCACTCCTACAACTGGCCATTTAGTTCTCCATATCCCCATTATTATCAGGGTCTTGCATGTCTTTTCTAAGACCTTCTACTTGCTTTGTTTTGTTTTTTGAGACAAGGACTTTTGTAACCCAGGCTAGCATCTTATTTGCTGTGTAACTGAGGATTGTCAGGTCCCAAAGAAACTCGGGACGAGTGGCTAACTGTGGTGCCTAGTAGCATACCAAAGCACAAGCTGCCTGCCAGGCTCACTCCATACCTGTGGTGTCTCTCAGCTCTTCTCGCCACACCTCTACCCTGAACCTCTCCAGCCCAGGGACTTTGCTTCTTTCCCCCAACTTCTGATTCCTATAAAACCTGCTATTTCGGCCACATGTTCTCTTTGTCCTCGTTCTCTTTGGTTGGTTGGTTGGTTTGTTTTTGACTTTCTTGGTCCTCTTTCCCGTCTCTTTTCTTCCTCCCTTCTTGCTCCCCCCCCCCCCCATCTCATGGCCCAGTTCAGTCTGGACTCTTCCAGATGCCTCTGGCTGTGCTCTCCCTCATAGCTACAATAAAAATCTCCTCAACCATACCTTGGAGCAGTCATGTCTTCAATTTTCACTCAAGGAGAACCCCGATCTTCCTGCTTCTACCTCCTGACTGCCCAAATTATAAGTATGTGCTACCACAACCCATTTAAGCAGTACTGGAAGAATCAAACTCAGGGCTTCCAACACGCTTCCAGCAAGGATGCTAGAAACTGAGCTATATCCTAAGTCTCTTGCACGTCTTCTTAAAGAAATACCTTTCTCCCACTGAAACCAACTATTTTGCTGTTTTGTAACTTCCCTTCATGAGAGCAAAGGTACATAGTTCTTGACCCATACAGAAAAGCAAAATCTGGCTGCAAACTTTACATAGAAATGTGCAACGCTTAGCCTTGGGTTAGTAACAGCTCACTCTGTGTTGTGTGTACCAGCTCACTGGCTTGGAATGTTCTCACTACTAACTTTATGGCCAGTACCACTATCATCATCCCCATTTTCCAGATATACAAACAGAGGCTCAAAGGTTTGTGGTCACAAGCTTCGCCTCTCCTCTGGCAATGTCTGGACACCGCAAATACACCAGCTTGGGAAGAACAAGGCGAAGTCTGGAGTGGGGGTCTGAAGTCCAACTCTCCCTTCAGGGCATCAGATGCTGTTGCTCAACAGGCTGGAAAGGGGGAGCAGAGTCTAGGGAGAGCAGAATCCCAGTTTGATTGGGAAGGCAGGAGGAAAAGGGAAGAGAGAAGGCCTTCCTCAAGAATCGTAGTGCTACAGCTCTTTTAGGCAAAGGCCTTCCCCAGTGATCCCTCATGAAGCAGCTCTCTGAGATGATCTTAGCTTCTTCATATTTCTTTATTGTGAGTGTGTTTGAATGCATGTGCTTTATTCGGGATGAAGCAAGGATAATATAATTTAGGGCAAGGGTATAAGAATATCCAGGAAAGGAAGGTCACTGACCAAAGGCTAAGGCTACTGAGATGCTTCATTAGCATGGAGAGGTTCTTGTACTTGACTGACTGCTTGAGATCACCTTGTCAGAGGATCGTGGTTACATGCCCCAGGACAGGCATGGAAACAGGAAGGGGATTAGTTCTCTTTCTCCTGGTCTTAACTTCTGAGCCTTCTGGGGTTTGAGCATGCTCTGCTTCCCCAGTCCCATGCCCATTCCTCTAGTGGGATGGTCCACAGGCCCTACAGAGATTCAGGCTCTTTCCCTACTACCCAGCTACTAGAAGGCAATACCGGGATTTGAACCTATGCCTATTGGCTGCACAGCACTGACTCTTAACCACCACACAACTCTTTCCAGAGAGAAGTATAAAGCATGCTGTATTTCAGAGATTAGAGTCTATAGGGAGTCTGCACAAAGAACCTAAAACTCAGCCTCCCAATCAGGCAATGATGGTGCATGCCTTTAATCCCAGTGGAGGCAGGGGCAGGCAAACCTCTTCATTTGAGGCCAGTCTGGTCTATAGATCAAGGTCCAGGACAGCCAGAGCTACATGGGGAAGGAAACCCTGGCTCAGAAAACAAAACAAAACAACCAACCAAACACCCAGTCTCCCATTCCTGACATGGAGAAATCTTCCAGCAAAGAACATTCCAACTTTCTTCAGAGATTTTCTCACCCGGCTCAGACTTTGCACTGAGTTTGAGGGCAGGAAAGCACCACAGCAGGGAACAGAACTCTGTATCCCAGAGACATCTTAGGACAACCTGGGTTTCCACTGTCTCGCATCACTGTGGCCTGAGGCATCACTGTGCACAGAAGACTGGAGCTGCCTTTCAGGAGGCAAGGTGGAGAGACTCACCATCCTGGATCTGACCGATCAGTAGCTGCCATCATGCCGCCTTATAAAGACCTGCAAAAAAAATCCCATATCCACAGCCTGTGTGAGGGAGGGGAGGGTCTGTGTGCAGACAGGCTTCCAAGAAGCTTAGCCATCATGCCAGACAGAGATGATTGCTCTAATAAGGGCAGAGGTGACTAGCAGCGCCTAGCCTTGGCCCCAAGCCGAGGGTTAATGAGACTTCCCCAGAAGAAAGTATCTCTTGGGAGAGTGCGAGTGGGGGGACAGGGGCGACAGATCAGCTGGAAGCTAGCAATGGCCCAGGCTGTTTATTAGGGGACAAAGAAAGAATTCTGCTCCTGGCACTGAGGTCAAACTCCAGGTATCCAGGGAAGGGCAGGGGAATTTATGAAGTGAGGAGGCAGCCCATTTGACAGGCTGTCAGCTGGCCCCACCCCAATGCTGTGCCTCAGCCTCCCTCCTCCCGAGTTTAAGCATTCACCTTGGTAGAGCAAGATTTTCCAAAGGGCTGCTGGGAAATGATGCACACAACCACCCTGAAAAGGAGAGGACGGTGACAGCTTTTCCCAGTAGTCCAAGCCACTCTCCACTCACCAGCAGTCTACACGGGTGTTACCCAGGACTGGACCCTCCCTGAGATGAGGGAGTGGCCTCCAAAGTCAGAAGGCTAGGTCCCAGTGTTGTGACCAGGAGGGCACAGATGAGGAGGGTATTTCCCATATGCGTTCCCTCCCTCGTGTTCCTAGAGGGAGGGATACGGAGCTTATGTAGCACAGAGTGAACTTTTCAGGACTCCGAATGGGAAGGCATCCAAGCACTGCATTTGGAAACACTGAAGAAACAGGTGGGAGAAGACACATTACTACCATTCAGGAATGTAAATTCAGACGCACATCCCCACCACGGGACACAAGCGGTAGTGTTTCTGTGGAATCAGGTTACCTTCTTTTTAGACACGGGAATGGAAGGTTTATGTGCCTGCATATGTCTGAGTGTGAATGCATGCACGGGTGTGTATGGGCGTGACTGGGTGTGGTGTGTGTCTGAACTAGTGTGTGTCCAGGAGAGTATATGCGTGTGGTGGGTGTGCACGTGCATATGTAAGTGAGGGCATGAGTGGTAAGGGTGCATGACTGTGTTTAGGGCAGGGCAGGGGATGGTGACAAGATGCCCTTTACCTTCAGACCCTCATCACATCCTGTCCCCACCCCTCACTTGCACCTCATACCACAGGAACTGGGCACTTTAAAAAGAGAGAAACATGACCAAGATGGCTTCTGGCTGTGTCCCCCCTCCTACCTGGAGCCTGTTCTCACACTCCCCTCCCCCCAGCTCCTCAGCGGGAAAGGCGCTGACACCCTCGCACATCACTAGCCCCTCCCAAGCTCCCAGGAGCTCTTTGGCCCTTGCCTGACCTCAGTGCAGAGAGAGGCCCAGGACTCCAGCAGGGCAACTGAAGCTACTGCCAGGGCCTATCCATCAGGCCCCACTGAGCCTCCCTCCTCTCTGCCCCCACCACACAGAGCTAGTAAATGTCTGGGTCCACTGGAGGGGACCCCCATGGTCTATCTGCCGCCACTCGCCCTTGGCTGCCCCTTCTTTGTGACAGCTCCTGAGTGAGGAAAGTGATGGCTCCCCTCCCCACCCTCTGTCTAAGCCTAACAGCCTCCCCCTCCCACCTGGTGACCTGCTGGGATCCAGGGAGACCAAAGCATCAGGTCAAAGATGAAAAATGTTGGGCTATTGACTAAGACACAATAATGGGCCAATCTGCATGTTGTTTATATAGCTACTCAATGCTAACATGGGATGAGCACCATATCCCGTGGCAGTGGCCCTGATCCCCGCCTCCCCAGGGCTGTCCCTGCTTCTCCAGGCCCTGCTGAGCCTGAGCGCTTCAGGCCTAAGATGGGCACAGGTCTATTCCTGCCCAGGCATCCTCTGCAGAGAGCAGCCCAGGGGCACACCTCCCAGTGGACCCTGGTCTCTTTAATGTGTTTTCACATCACCCTGAGAAAAGCCAAACCCTAGCCGGTTGCCTCCCCCTTCCTGCCCCCACAACCTGCTGTGTTTGTGCTGAACCCCAGAGGACATAATGAGCGGCCCATGTGGCTGCAGCTGGCTGTGTCTGGGCTCCAGTAAGGGTGAAGGGAGGTCAGCAGGCTAGGTCTGGAGTACAGAGGGAGGATGGCCCGGGGGCAGCACGCTTGGGGCCTAGGGTAACAGCTTACATATGATTCCTCTCCCTACAGTGTTCTCCACTCCCAGCTTGTGGCCCTCGAGTCAGAAGCTTCCAGAATGGTAACGAGCCTTGGTTTATACACAAGCAGCTACATTTTCCTGTTACTGTTTGCACAAAAGGAGCCTGCCCAGCATCCTCCCTGCCTACAGGCCTCAGCAACAGGTTCAAGCTGCTTCTAAAGAGAGCTGGAGAGGGTGTCTATACAGAGTGCACAGAATAGGCAGGCCTTGACCTCCTGAATCTTTCACTCATTACTCTACTGCACGTCCCCATTCCTTTAGACTGGAGGGTCACCTCTCTCAACTATCTCTCATCAGACCCAATAACAAACACAGAGGGACCCGGAGTTTGAGAGCAGTCAGGCCAGAGGTATGTCACTTGCAGCTAAGGCTCTTGAGGGTCTCAGTGACCAGGAGTGATACACTGAAACTAGGTACATTCCTGCCCTTCCCGTGTCCCATCTAGGCCACCTCCCGAGTTCTGCTTTCAGGGAGCCTCTCCGAAAGCAGATGGACTGAAACCAGAGCCCTTCCTTGGGGAAAGTATACAAGAAGAGTGGCCTAGGGGGGCAGTGTCAGGACACATCTTTAATCCCAGCACTTGGGAGGCAGAGGGAGGCAGATCTCTGTGAGTTCAAGACCAGTCTATTGTACAGAGTAAGTTCCAGGAGAAACCCTATCACAAAAACAAGCAAACAAAAAAATAAAACGAAACAAACAAACAAAATAGTGGCCCATGGAACAGGGAGAGAGACAGAGAACAGCAGACAGACCCAGACAATTGTGACAGGGACCTCAAGACACCACCAGGGTATAAGTTAGCCCAGGCCAAAAAGGCAAAATCCCAACCATGCTCATGTAGGACAGGCCAGACTAAGGCCCTGCTGTGGTGTGCTAAGGCCTAGCCCAGCTTACCTTGCTACTGTCAGGTCCCAAGGTGACCTGGAAGAGGAAGGTGACTCCCAAACACAGTAGAGCTAAGTACGTTTCTAGTGATCTGTGGGGGCAGAGGAAGTGATCATATCCCTTAATTATCCCTCCCAAGTCTCCAGTCCTTGGTAGGTCACTGGGAAATAGAGGCAGGAGGGTAGCTGGTAGCAGTCCCCTCAGGGGCGTACTGGCCAGAAGAAATTTCTGAGAACCAGAGCCCAGAATCTGACTCTGTGTGAACAAGTCAATGAATACCCCTGAATGTTAGTGTCTCCTCGTACTGTTGGGATAAAGAACTCAATTCTCCAGTATTGGGATGGCCTATAAAGTGGAGTTCATCCCTGGATCCCATACGCTGACAGAAGGGAACTGACTCTGCAGAATTATCCTCTAACCTCCACATGAGTATCAAGGCACTTGTGCACACGAGTGCACGCTCACACACACACACACACACACGTGCACACTAAAAAATATAATGTTATTTTATGTTAAAATATTTTTATTTATTTTTGAGGTAATAATATAACTATATTTCTCTCTTCCTTTCCTCTTTCCAAACACTGCCACATAGCACTGTACATTATACTTTATAACATTATACAGCCTGAGCAGGTTACATTTAGAAACATATATAAATAGACACACAAATATATGTATGCAATAACAATTAAGCCATGGATTTGAAAAAAATGAAATTTTAGGAGAACTCAATTCTTTTAAGTTTTTTAACCCATGTGAAGCAGTTTGAATGGGTCTGACATACATATGGTGATCAAAATTGGCAGCTTTTGAGATCTCAACAAAGAGTGGAGTGGAGTCTCCAGGTGGATACGGTCTGCATACTGCCGTGTGACCAGGGCGACCTCAGAGCCCTCTTCAGACCTTCTTCAGAAGCACAATCCAGACAAATCCAGTTCTCAATACTACCCATCCTTCAGCCTAGTCCCTCACTCCCTTCATCCTGATCACAGGAAAAAGCTTCAGCGTTGGAGGCCAACAAACTCGGGTTCAAAACAAGTGGTATTGAGGCAGCTGTCTGTGTGACCCTGAAATGTCTCATGTTCTAATTGTCCTGAACTTTAAAATCTCTCTCTTTCCTGGTAGGACCGTGGACATGAGTACACCTGACAGCCAGCAGACACTTAGGTAACAGGATGCTAACATGAACTATCTAGCAAGAAACTGGGCTATCAAGCAAGATCCTGTCTCAACATCTGCCCCACTCCACCCCCAACCCCCAAAAGAGAGAGGGAAAAAAAAGAGAAGCAATAATATCCATGAGGCCTCAGGGTGATGGCAAGAGTACTTCGTCTTTTACTCTGGGTGAATCTGGAACCCAGACATTCTTGTTCACTCTCCTGAGAGATGGCCAGGCCTCAGAGTGGGCTGGTACAGTCGATGCCTTTCATGGAGAAAGACTGATGGCACTTCTACTTCACACCCATATGGTTGGGTAGCTTAGATACCTAACTGCAGGTGGGCTCAGCAATCACTAAATCTCCAAAGGACAACATTCTCCCATGGGGTGCACAGTTGGCCAAGGGCCTTCCCTAGAGGTTCTTATGATCAAGCTCCCATGGCTTGATCTGCACACACACACACACACACACACACACACACACACAGAGTACAATCATGTCTACCTCTGAGTGTGGCTACAGACTGCCTCTCACTGCTGAAATCTAGGCAGAGGCCCAGTGAGCTATGGCTGGGCCTGGTTTCTAAGCCCCTTTGTCTTAACCCTTTCCCTGCAATGGCAGCCTGGTGGGAAAACAAACCAAGGATTCATTATCTGCCCCCACCTTCCAAGGATTCCTGCACAATGAAAGGTCTCTAATCCTGACTGAAAAGCAAACAGGAGCCCTCTCTTGTCAACACACACACACACACACACATACACACACACACACACACAATCCCCTAATCAGGGCGCTGGGTCTGATTCCTACTTTTAATATAGATACTCAATTAAATTTCTTGGAGGGCCCAATAACTGGGTCCTCAAGACAGTGAGACCAAGAGGTACAGATACATCTGGAGACAGCATCAGGCAAACAGAGAGAGAACAAAGAAGGGCACCACAGAGGCTCTTCAGAGCAGTCATAAGAATGTGGAAACACTACCCAATATTTGTGTGTCCACCAACTCTGGCTTCCTCTGAACTGTCCCAAGAGAGAAATCTTTAAAAATCAGACTGTGGAAGCTGCTGGGACCTGCTTGTCCTTGTCACAGCAAGTCCCCCCAGTCTGCAGCTCTGTTCACTGAGGACAGGACCCCTTCCCAGGCACTTAAGTGGAAACACTAGGTCTGTCTGGGCCACCAGACCCTGCTAGGACCTCTCCAGTGTAAGTGTGAAGTGCTACTGAGCATCATACGCTCCTTTTCTGCAGCTGCTTCTCAGAGCAGCTGGAAAGATAGTATTGTCTTGTCTCTGTAGGAAGGCCAGGAAGAGGGGAATTTTGTTCAGGTCACCTGCAAGAGACAACTTGAGCGTGATCAGCCCCAAGGACTCTCCGGACCTCCCAATTAGTCCCATTCCATTGCTTCAAATCAAAGGTGGAGACTGGGACTGTCTAGCCTGCGGGCTCAGCTCCAAGACTAACCTGCTGAAACCCAGGGGAAAGAAACTGCTCCTCCTCCAGCTCCCAGGCATCAAGCACACTGCAGTCTCAGACGTCTTCTCCTACAAACCCCAAGAGAGAAAGAAGACATAGGGCAAGGGGAAGGTTAAAGGTTAGCAGTTTCTTCTTCCTTGCCGCCTTCCCTCGGTTCCATCTTTAAAGTCAGCTTGTAACCAGGCTTGCGGGTAGGTAGGAGGGTAAAGGGTGAAGCCATCTAGTGGTCCTAATTAAAACCCCAAAAGCTCTCTTGACAGATCTTCCTGGTAGTATGGGGTAGATTCCTTCAGTCCAGTACAGACCTCAACTGGAGGTCTCTGTCATGACCTCTAGAGAGAGGACAAGGTTGACTAGAAAGAGAAGATGTGAGAAAAGGGGTCAGGAGCCCCCTCGTTTAGAGCTAGAGAGAGAAAGTCTCCTGGAAAGCTGGCTTGAACTCATGGGGTTGGCATCCTGAGAGGCCCTGTAAGGACTAGAGGAACCTGGACGTTAGAGCACACACTTCCAGGAAGATGACAACTGAACATCTCCTGGTTTTCCCCCTCACATAACCTCACAGCTCAAAGCCATGACTCCCTGGGAGTGTTCCAAAATCTTATCTGTTAGACCTTCCCTCAAATGCTGGACAAGCAACTCTAAACCCAAGTTTCAGAAGGACCTGTGCGCTGTAGTCAGCTCAGAGATGCTAAGCCACACCACCGCCAGCAGGAGGAAGTCTCAGGCAGGCCAGGGCCTAGGGTGCTCAGCACAACCAGAGGTCGGCCTGTGGAGGCTGCTAGGACGGAGAGCAGTTTGGGAGACACTCCTATGGCTGCGAGCCCAGAGGCAAGAGCTGAGCCAGGAGCTTCCAAGGGAGTCTGGCACTGGTATTTACGAGTCTCTTGTTCCCATTAAAAAAGAAGGACTCTAGGCCTCAAGTGTTCTGGAGAGGATCATTCTATAGCAAATACAGTACACAGGGAGGCTTCCTTGAGAAGCACTGTCCTTTTCCCTCTGGCTGGATGTACGCTAGCCAACTCCTATGCTCCTGATTTAGGAGAAAGGATATACAGAAGAGAGAAAAGATGTATAAAAGAGAAAGGGACATATCGCCTTGATATTGAGGCCAAGAAGTAGCCTCATGTCATTGAACAGTGGTAGGGAAAACCAGGAGTGCCGTGGTTCCTGTGCCATCTGACTGACTGATAAAGTCACTAGGTAGGCCCTCAATGCCCTTTCAGAGACTTGAACGTCTCTTTTGTTCCAGCCCATCATAACCCAAATTAGGCTTCTTCTATATGTCCTACACTATCATTTAGGTCTTCCATTAATATATTTCATTAATCTCAATTCTGGCACCAGATCATCAGACAGAAGGGGACAAGGGAGTGCTGAGCTCTGTGTGGTATCCAGTCATGTTCAGACTGGTGCTGCTGCTGCTGCTGCTGAGGATGGTGATGATGGTAATGCTGCTGCTCCTGATGCTGAGGAGGAGAATGTTGACAATGATGATGGATGCTATTGAGGATGGTGGTGATTTTTCTTGCATTTGTTAGAGATGTCCTTCACTATACATCCTGCTTGGGAACAGTCACATGGTAACTGGGACAACAAAAGAAGAGAGAAAGACGTAAGTGATCTACTCCACCAGAAAACAAGCTGTTAGTGGAAGGGGAAGAACAATGCCAAAGGAGAATCTAGAGTAGCCTAAAAATGGAACAAACATTGCTGAGACCCATTTGTGGAAACAGGAAAAGGAGCAAGAAAGAGAGAGTGGCAGTTCGAGGAGAAGTCTTAACAGGTCCCTCTCACTGTGGTTCTACCAAATACCATGCAATTTCACTAGGCCAAGATTGCTGGAGCTCATTCTCAACACAATTAAAATGCCTTGGAAATGATGGAAATGTACCTTCTAATCAAAAGGCCCAACCAACTACAAATTATTTACGTGACTCTTTTTCTCTATGGCAAGAGAAAAAAATTGTAGGGAGAGGTGTATGGTTGTCCACCCTCTGCTTGATGGTCACATCTTTGCACATTGCTCTTGTTTGTGCTCTGTTGCTGTGGCAAACGCTTACCAAAAGCACCTTGGAGAGGAACAGGCTTACTTGGCTTTTGCTTCCATCCAAATCCATCGTTGAAGCAAGTCAAGGTAGAAACTCGAGGGAGGAACTCATAGCAGAGATCTGGAGGAATGCTTCATGCTAGCTTGCTTGCCTTTAGCTTCTGCTCAACTGGCTTTCTTATACAGCCCAGGGCCTACTCTCCAGAGATAGTGCCGCCCACCACAGACTGAGCCTTCTCACATCAATCAAGACAGTTTCCCACAGACTTGCCACAGGCTAGTCTGAGCTGAGCAGCTCCTCAGTTGAGGTTCTTTCTTCCCAGGTGACTCTTGGTTGTGTCAAGCTGACAATAAAGACTAATATACACACATTCCATCTGCCTAGAAGACTCTCTCATCTCTTGATCTATCTGTTCCCTGCTTCTCACTCCCTACTGAGTTGGGTGGTCCTCTTCTATGTTCATTGGGTTCTTGAGTGAATTAGCAAATGCGAGATGCTTAGATGGAACCTGGGACATACCACACTGTTGTTGCTGTCCTATCTTGCCACCTTTGAATCTCAACATGGATTATAAGAGTTGGCAGGCATGTGCTAGTCTATTGCACTCACCTGACTGTCAGATCTTGGTTGGCAAAGTATTCATTGAACACGTTTGTGAGAGCTTGAGATATGGTAAGTGGTGGAGTATGGGGGCAGTTCAGAGCCTGGCATATGCTAAGTTGAAAAGTTGAATGGATATATACATGAAAAATGAAGGCCTATGAACTGTCAAGAGGTAGTATGAAGAAAACATGTGCCTGCCACCAGCAGTGGTCATGTTCGCTCGGACATGTGTTCCTTCACCCCTTACCACAGCCCCAGGCTCTCAGCCAGAAGCCTGTGGTCCACTCTCTTTGGAAGGACTTCATTTTGCTTTGTTCCAAGGCAGCCAACATCAACAGCAATGTGGAGATGGAAAACAGACCAGGACCAATGAAAGTTGTTCCTTCTCCAGCCGCGGCTCCAACCCGTTTTCAATCTGTTAATGAGACCCAGCTAGGAGTAATCAGGAAGTGTCTAAAATTAGCTGTTTTAATTTGAGAGGGAAAGGACTGACTCAGAACGGGGCACAGGCTCCAATGGAGCAGGGCCCTGGGAGCCTCCAGAAAAATCAGAGAATCATCTGGTTCTCCAGTGCCCAAGAGAACACCCAGGATGAGCCAGGGTCCCCATGCCCCAGCACCTGGTCTCAAATTTTAAAATTTCATGGTCTATTTGCCTAAGAGAATCCATTGTGCTTCATGTTAGAGAGCAGGGGCTGTGGGCTGCCACCTGCAAACCATTAACCAGGGTTGATTATGAGAGTCCTTTCTCCTCCCCAACTTACCTCTTTCCAACCTCATTATTTTGGTTCTTATTTCCCACCCCCAAGAAACTAAGCATCTAGTAAGTGTTTCACTGCTCCTGACAAACTTTCTGGTCCTTCTGGGCCATAGGAATCCCTATGTATTTTGAACGTCTAAGGGAAACTCATTATCTTACTACCCATATATCAGTCTCACTACATTAACTGAACACGTTATAAGCTAGATCATGAGGCAGGGATCAGGGATTCAGACAAGGAGGAAAAGGACCTTTTCTCTTGTGATTCTATTTAAGGAACTCAATCTATTATCAGAGAGACAAACATGGTGCAAGGTCATGGACTATGTGCTCTCTGAGAGGCAATGCATTTCCCAGACCAAAGAGAAGGCTGTCCTTGAACTTGGGATCCATCTGCCTCTGCGTCTCCTGCCCTGGATAATACACATGTGCACACATCCATCTCTACCTTTCCTCTGTGCTTTCCCTACATTCATATATGAGCAAGCTATCGTCAAAGAATATGTCTTCTAGTTCTTCTTGGCTGGAGACGTCACATCCCGGAAGCCCAGTGCATGCTTTTCATTGGTGAATGTGTAAGAATATGGGGATCTTATATTGCAGAAAATGATGAATACTTCCATTCCTTGTCTCAGTCTCTCAACTGGGACTCCTTTAAAATGCTTCAAGCAAGGCTGGGAAACATAGCTAAGTTGCTAGAGTGCTTACACAGGATGCACGAAGTTCTGTGCTCAATACCCAGCAATAAGCCACATAAGCCAATACTGGGAGGTAAAGGAAATAAGGTCGTCCTGGGCTACATAGTGAATGTAAGGCCAGCCTGGTCTCAAAAATAAACAAATAAATAAAAAACTAAAAGTAGAAAAAGTTATCATTGACTACATAACAAGTCAAAACTAGGCATGGTTACATGAAACCCTATCTCAAAAGCAATAAATAAACGTGTTAAGCATTAGCAAAGTCTTTCCTACATCCATAAAAATGTAGATATGGTGGTTCGTAAGTACAAGAGATTAGAGAAAACTTCCAAGAGCCTTGGTGTGAGAAGGCAATGTCCAGATGCTGTGAGAAGGGAATCATGGGCTTAAGGAGTGGTGCCCTTAAGATCCAGGTCCTTGGCTTGGCTTTCACAGCTCTCCTCAGCTAGTCTCCTGTTTCTGACTCCCTCTGGCCACATTCCCACCACACTGTCATATCTCAGTTGCTACCATTCCGAACTTTCCACAGTTACCTAGACGCAACAGGATCTCCACAGGTGTGTTTTAGATGCTCATCTCCCTTCATCTGTGAGCTTCTGTCCATCCTTTAAGTCCTGACTCCAGGAAAGCATCTCAACATTTCCCAGGAAATCCAGACACTCAGTCGTCTTGGCAGCTCTGGGTTCTACTTCTATCAGTATGGTGACACTAGTCGACTTGTACTCTAATTAAGCTGGTTGGGCAATAAGAAGAAAAGGCACCAGGATTTTAATATCCTGGAAAATCTCAGGGCCTGACTGAGCTCACATATCAGATGGAAGGACAATAGCAACACCTACATACCAGTCCCACTCGACAGACTGTTGCTGGATGGCTCCCCTAAGCTTCTCCACTGACACCCCTCACTCTTGCACCTCACCTCCCCCTATCCACCCAGCAATCAATGGCACCAAAAACCTATAAACCAGGGGTTCGCAACCTTTCTAATGCTACAACCCTTTAATACAGTTCTTCACGTTGTGGTGACCCGAGTATAAAATTATTTCATTGCTACCTCATAACTATAATTATGCTACCCTTATGAATTGTAATGTAACTATCTGATATTAAGGATATCTGATATGTGACCTCCAAAGGGGTTGTGACCCACAGGTTGAGAACCACTGCTTTGCCTAACACCACCTTAGTCAGTGGTTCTCGGCTCGGGGTTTATAGCAGATTCACCTAGAGAGTTGCTAAACCAGCCTCTGCAGCCTTACCTCTGTCTTCTTTTTTTTATCCTCCACCATACTGTGTGTCCCTGCCATGATTCAGATGTGGCTTGAGTCTGTCCTCTAAAAGTTCAAGCACTGGAAACTCATGTATTAGGGTGGCGAGTTTGGATGTTGTAGACAGACTCTTTAAGAGAAAAGGCCATAGCTGGGCGTGTTGGCAAACACATGCAATCCAGCATTTTCAGAGCTAAACCTGAAGAATATTGAGTCCTGTGATGTCCTTAGAATTACAATGAGAGAGAGAGAGAGCACACATTATTCTCACTATGATGTCACCTGTCGTGTTGTAACGCAGCCAAAAGATGCTCACTAGAGGCCAAGTACACAGGGCTAACCTTGGACTTAGCTTCTGTCTTAGTTACTTTTCTATAGCTCAGAGTTTCAGAGGGTTAATCCATGACTTTGATGAAGGGAAGCATGGCAAGCAGGCATGGTGCTGGAGCACTTGCTGAGAACTTTCATGGTGAGACATCAACTACAAGGCAAAGAAAGGGGAGAGTGCTGACAGGAAATAGCCTGGGCTTTTGAAACTCAAAACCCTCCCCAGTGACACACCTCTTCCAACAAGGCCACACCTCTTCCAACAAGGCCACACCTCTTCCAACAAGGCCACACCTCCTAGTCCTTCTGAAACAGTTTCACCAACTGAGAATTGAACATTCAAATATATGAGCTTTTGGTGACCACTCTCATTTAAACTACCACATCCTCCAAAATGTTGAACTAAATAAACCTCTTTTCTTTATAAAGTGCCCAGCATAGGTATCCTATTATAGCAATGGAAAATGAAATATGCCATGTGCCATGACTTGTTCCCTTTCTTTAATTTTCTCAGGCATCCATCCTTTCCTCTGTGCAGATTTCTTCCCTTTCTCCCTGCCTAAGCAACTTCACCTTCCATGCCTCCTCCTTCCCCCCTCCTCTTCCTCTTCCTCCTCCTCCTCATCCAGTCAGGGGAGGTTAAGAAAGCAGGGGAGTAAAGAGCCCATATTCTGATTTTAACTATATGACTATACCTATTGCATAGGTGGCTCTGAGCCTATTAACTCCTGAAGTTTTGGTGGGTAAGTTTGCAGCTTAGCTTCAGAGGTGACTGTGGGTCCCAGGTACCTGTTACTGTGCTCAGCACTATGAAGTGCTCAGTGCACATTCTGTTGAAAGAGAACAAATTTCCTAGGGCAGACTCCACCTGGAATTCCCTCTAGACTTCTGGGATCTGAGGTACTGGAACCAACCCTAGTTTCCCCAAAACTGGATAATTTACAGCCAAAGAATCGTGACTTCCCCCTCCCTACCGCCATAAAAGAGCAGAAAGCAAGTTGAACATCAAAAACCTCTTTAAAACCAACATTTTGATGACTTAAGAGTATATGAATGAGAAACATACGGCTTGAATTTCCTCTACGATACACAAGGGCTCTTTCTGGACTCACTTTCCATTTCTGCCAAGCTAATGATGAGAGTGGAGGTTGCCCAATTCTCACATCATCAACAGATGGCTCCCCATATTTGGAAAATTTTCACGTGGCACAAGAAGAAAACTGCCAGTTCTTCCAAGCAGTCTAATGCCTGGTGGTGACCTCTTTTGCATCTCCCATCCGGGGTCAAGCAGAAATTCCAATCTTATCATCCTTGAGGCCTGAGGAGGTAGAACTTGTCTTTCTAGGGCTGGCAGTGGGTAAGGAAAAGGATCATGGGAGCGGGCAAAGATCCTAGTCCAGGATCTACTCCAAGCTTTCCCACTGACAAAGACACATAAGCTTTCGTTTCCTTACTGGCAAGGTGGCCTTGCTTTGTCTCTGCTAAAAATGTGAGGGTAAATGAGATGGGCACCACACAGTATCCAGCTCAAGACACAGCCAATAATCGTAGACTCTGAAAGGAACAGAAACAGGACAGCGCGTGTACATCTACATGTATGTGTGTAAATATAGGTGTTCCATGGGACACAAGTGTCACAGTTCCAGTGTAGTGGGCAGAGAATAGTTGAAGTAGCTGACTGCTTCTTCTACCATGTCAAATATAGGGTTCAAACTGAGGTCATCAGACTTAGTAGCAAGGGCCCTTACCTGCCTACCCACCTTGCAAGGCCCAGGGTGACATCTTTAAAATGTTTCCAACACCCACTTGCTTGACAGAGAAAGATGCCTCAGAGTTCCAGCAGGACCATGCAGGCAAGGCCTGTAACCGGAAGCTACACCCCCCCAGGCAAGCAACAAGAAGTGAAGTCTGTCTGGGCTTCTGTGGCAGAACCAGGCCTGGTAGACACACAGCTGACCACTGTGGGTCCAGTTTCCCAGTAATACTTCTTTATGATGAATGGGGCCAGCAAGATGCTCACCAGACAAAGAAAATTGCTGCCAGGCCTGACAACCTGAGTTCGATCTCTAGAACCCACATGATAGAAGAAGAGAAACATGTGTTGTCCTCTGACTTCCACATACATGCTATGGCACATGTGGACACACACACAATACATACATACATAAATACATGTAATAAAAAAATTTAAAGATGTCACCCAAACTCTCAGCCATCCACTGATGACTTTGAAAGTGAGGGATGGCTTGGGAAAAGATAATATATATTTAATATACATTTCTATTAATGTAATAAAAAATTTATGATGACTGAATATTGAGCAAGAACATGAGGGTGGGGTGGGGAGAGGCAGCACAAATAGATGAGTAGCTTCTGTATGATACAGAAAGGCTGCTCACTCTCATTGTGAGGGAGGAATGAGAATCACTACTCCATCTAGAGCTTTCAAAGTCTGTACATAGACTATTAGGAACCTAACCTCAGCTGGATGGAACCCTGTGAGTAGAAAATAGAAGAGACAGGGATCTCCCCTTCAAGGGGAATATGATGCAGAAGGTACTACAAATGTGACAGGCACTTGGAAGGAGATGGGTGGATACTCCAGGAACAGGTGGCACCTGGTCTCAGAGACCTTGGTACTCAAAGAGGACTCTCAGGAGAAAATGGGGTATAAAGTGAGACTGAGCACCAACAGAGTAACCTAGGAAAAGTAGTCTTAAAGTCTGGGGAGCTGTTAAGAAGAGTCAGATATAGGAAACTGTGAGTGCAATGGCCTTAGTTGATACATGTCTTAGGGTTTTATTGCTGTGAACAGATACCACGACCAAGGCAACTCTTATAAGGACAACATTTAATTGGGGCTGGCTTACAGTTCAGAGGTTCAGTCCACTATCATCAAGGTGGGAACATGGCAGCGTCCAGGAAGGCATGGTGCAGGAGGAGCTGAGAGTTCTACATCTTCATCTGAAGGCTGCTAGCAGAATACTGGCTTCCAGGCAGTTAGGATGAGAGTCTTAACGCCCACACCCACAGTGACACAACTCCTCCAACAAGGCCACACCTACTCCAACATGGCCACACCTTCTAATAGTGCCACTCCCTGGGCTGAGCATATACAAACCATAACAATACATTTGCTTGGAGAAAAATCTTTTAGATATCATTTGACCTTACTCTATTAACAGATTTATAGACACACACACACACACACACACACTCACTCACACACACACAATCTTTTAGGTTTTTAGGCTTCTGGGCTTCTCCAAAATTTCTTTTTTTTTTTTCTTTTTTTTTTGGTTTTTCGAGACAGGGTTTCTCTGTGTAGCCCTGGCTGTCCTGGAACTCACTCTGTAGACCAGGCTGGCCTCGAACTCAGAAATCCGCCTGCCTCTGCCTCCCGAGTGCTGGGATTAAAGGCGTGCGCCACCACTGCCCGGCTGGCTTCTCCAAAATTATAGTGTATGATAAGATATATTTAGGAAAACAATATTGTTAGTGACACAGTGAGAGTCTGACTGATATTTGCACTTTTAATATCTATTTCTTTATCAGGATCGCCTCTGGAGTTCTCCTTCCTATCCTTCACTGATATGGATGAGGACACAGGGCTATATATTCTAGCAGTTAAGGGCATGCATTGGACCTAGGCTTGGGTTAAGATTTCTTCTAATCTTGGGGAAATTCATCCCTCGTCCTGCTCCTTAACCTGTATAAGGAAGTTCATATAAGCATCTGCCTTGAATGGTGAGGATTAGAGGGAGGCAGATGTATGTGAAGAGGTGAGGTCAGCACTGGTGGATGCTGAGTGTATAGAACACAGGCTGGCGATGAGAGTACCTACAAACGCCATTGGCTTGTTAGTCTCAGTGAGCTGATCCATGGTCAAGTTAGTTGAGATGAAATTAAACAAAATGTAGCCTGCTAGGCCCTGTACTTAGATTGCCCCTTTCATCATCTCATGCACACGGGCACGTATATGCACACAGACACACACAAACATATATGTCTACATATACACACATACGTATGTGTGCACACACAGAGTTTTCAGAGAGGGAGAGGGAAGACAAAAGGGAGTTTCTGAGAGAAAGACCTGGATTTTTGTTAAATTATAAGCACAAGAGGTTGCTGGTTTCTTTTAGCTGCTGACCCCTCAGGTGGCTGTGTGTATAAGAAAGTAGATTCTACAAGCCATGACTCAAACCACTCCGGAAAATTGCATTAAGTTCTGGTGTCACATTTTTAAAAGGAAGAAACTGGGAGCAGCTAAGGCAGGAGAGTGCCAGCAAAGAAAAACCAGGCTGCACAAGGAATGCCTGGAGGACCTGTATTTGCAGCCCTGAGGAGGACTCCCCCCCCCCCCAAATGTTGTCTTTCATTACAAATGAAATGCCAAGTCAGTGTCAGGTCATGTTTGATCTGTTGCCACAACAACCAGAAACCCTCTGAGTCAAGTTATAGCTCTAAGGTAGAGTGTTTGGTTAATGCTCACAGGCTCTGCGTTCAGTTCTCCAGCACTGAGAAAAGGAAGAATTGTTTTTGAAAAGACAAAAAAGAAGAAACTGTTTTCAAGGTGTTGGTGGGTGCTGAGGTTATCCTCCTGGCCTAAGACAATCTCATTTTCCAGTTAGTGGTAAATTCAGTTGTTGGCTCATATTAGGCCTTGCCAGGAATGCCCTTAACTAAAGTGGTGTTGCCAATTGAGTGAAAGAAAAGGGAGACCCGAGCTCCTCAACTGAGACCCAGCTCAGGATGCCTTGGGGACCATATTTACAACCATGGTGGAATCCATTTCTCCTCTGCCAAATTCCACTATTCCTCTTTTTTTTTTTTTTAAAATAAGGATGTCTCATCCATCAGTCAGTCTAGAGGCATGAGACCTATACATAAGCAAGCGACCTCAGCCCAGATTGTAGGGTTAGGAACGGGGAGCACAGAGTGGTATAGGTGCACTCAGGAAAGACTTCTATTCCAGAGCCAGAGAAGTGTTTAATCAACTTCCTGATGCTATAACACAATGTCACAATGTCTGAAACTAGAAAACTTATAAAGATTTACAAATTTGTTCAAAAAAAAACTTAGCTAGGGCAGCTGAAGAGATGGTCTAACACTGGCTACTCTTCCAGAGGACCCAGGGTCAACACTCAGCACCAACACAGTGGCTCACAACTGCCTATAACTGCAGCCCCAGGGGATCCCATACTCTCTCTGTCTTCAGTGCAAACCAGGCAAGCATATGGTACACAGACATTCATGAAGAAAAAAAAAACAAGTTTGGTTTGGTTTGGTTTGCGAATCTCTAGTGCTGTTGTGTACCCTTATAGCCTAATCATTTTCCAAAGGCCCTGACTCCACATACACTAACATATGAATTTGAGAATTATTGTGTTCCGGATGCATGAACTTGGGAAGGCACATTCAAAACAGCACATTCGAAACAAGGGGGCATCTTAGAATAGGTGAACTGATATGAGACTCAGTATGGGGAGCAGGGAGTGGGCAAAGCTTATTTTTAAGATTGAGGCCATACCACACTAAGAATGCCAACGTCTTCATTGAGAGCCCAAGGCTGTGCTGACAGGACCTCAGGGAAGGAGTCTGGCTCTGCCTGGCCTCTTGCTACCCCTTAGACCTCTGCTCAAGGCTGCTCAAGGCTACAGAGACAGGACCCCGAGTTTTCCACTGCTGGACACATTAGAGGTACATCAGAAGTAATCTACTTTGGAGGGATTCAGTTTTCTTACTTCCCATCTAAAGTGCATTTGAGCTCAGAGATTAAAAACTTATTCCTTTACAGGAAATCAAGAGTTCTGCCAGGACCGCCCAGTCGAGAAAATCAGAACAAGATGTCTCATGCTGTTGATGAACTCCCAACTCTGAGAGCCTCGAGGGAAGGCAGGAAGATGGGCCAGTATCCCAGGCACTCCCATGTTTGTTCTCAGCTGGGCTTCACCTCGAGAATGTGGGAAGTTCCTGACTGCTATGGCATCCACAGCTATAAACTGTCCTGGGTCCTGTAATCACAAACTGTCTCAGTCAAGAGGCAGAAACATGGGGGTGGTACGAAAAGGGTACTATGTCCTCATCTATCTTGCAACCAACTGTGACTGTGGGTGAGTCTACTCAGATTTTTGAAACTTGTTGTTGTTACTTTGTAGATGGTCTTTATTTTTATTTTTTCCTGGTGTTGGAGATCAAATCCAGGGCCTCATACATAACCTACCACTTGTGTTATACCATAAACTATGGGTCTTGAGGTTTTCATTTGTTTGTTTAAATGGTCTGGTTTGTCATTTCATCCATGCAATGAGATTATTGGGTTTATAACCTAGACTGGATAGTTTTTTTTTTTTTTAAGGAAATAAGAGAAGTTTACCTATGAGCACTCTCATGTGATAACTGGGATCTCTAACCCAATAAGGCTTCTTTTACCTAAGACCATTGACCACCCAGGGAAGGCAGCACGATGTCACTTCAGAGCCATTCTGATGTTTGTCTCTGGATACAATCAAGTCTCCCTGCTGGTTTGATGGCAAGCTGGGGCGTGTCATACCTGGAGTCTCTTGCCTGAACTCCTCCTTTTATGTCCTCAGCATACACTTTCTCCACAGGGACAACATTGCATACACTACTTGGTCACCTTTGATCAAGTCTGCTACGCTTCATCAGCACCAATCTTAATTTAAGGGTGATTATATCTGCTTAATCAGCAAACATTGACTGAGTGATTACTAACTTACATGCCAAAGAATATGAAATGGTTTCTACTGTGCAGAAAGAGACAGGGAAATATAGAATATGATTTTTTTCTCTACTATAAAAATTTTAATTATTATTATTTTGTTTGTATGCATGATGTTTGGGTAGGTTGATGTGCCATAGTGCATATGTGGAGGTCAGAAAACAGTATTTTGAGGGAGTAGGTTCTCTTTCCACCTTGATGTGGGTTCTGGGGGATCAAACTCAGGTCATCAGGTTGGTATAGCAAGCACCTTTACCCACTGAGCCATCTCACCAGCTCTAATAATTTCTCTTGCCTGTTATCATAAACTATACCAGATTGGCAGTTCCAGTCTTCCTATGCCAGTGCTGTCCAAATGGTCACATTTCTCTGTGATGGTTCAGTAGTTCAGCTAGAACAAGACTCCCTCATACACATGTCCCTTAGGCAGGATACACACTTTTTCTTTCTTTCTTTCTTTCTTTCTTTCTTTCTTTCTTTCTTTCTTTCTTTCTTTCTTTCTTTCTTTCTTTCTTTCTTTCTCTTTCTTTCCTTCTCTCTTTCTTTCAGATTTTGTGTGTGTGTGTGTGTGTGTGCGCGCGCGTGCCCGTGTGCTCACGTGCTCTATCTGCATGCCAGAAGAGGGCATCAGATCTCAGTATAGATGGTTGTAAGCCACCATGTGACTGCTGAGAATTGAGCTCAAGACCTCTGGTAGAGCAGACAGTGCTCTTAACCATTGAGCCACCTCTCCAGCTCCTGTTCTTTCTATTTTGAGGCACTCCGTGACTTGTTTTTATTGTGTTACAACAGAATGCCCCACGTAGAGTATGATTACAATTATACAAATGTGTAACAGAGGGGTTAATGCATAGACACAAACAAGACACCTTTGATTCTTTGCTTTAAATGAATATGTCAACACAGCATGGGTCTTACATGAGTCTGGACTTGAGGTCTGCATGGTGAAACTGCCTTGCTTATGGACTGACAATGATGTCACGAACGCCCCATCCCAGTTATCAGCTCATGAAATTGAGGTACCACTGGTTAAACATGATCACCATAAGCTCTTTCCATAGGGCCTTCACCATTCCTCTACAGACATGTTCTGGACAGAACAAAGATGGTTAAAATTCCTCCAAGGTCAATAGTCCATAACAGTTAAGAACACGAGGGCTGGAGAGATGATGTAGCAGTTAAAAACACTGGGCTGCTCTTCCAGAGGTCCTGAGTTCAATTCCCAGTACCCAAATTGCAGCTTACAATTGTCTGTGGGATCCAATGCCCTCTTCTGAGGTGCAGATGTACCTGCAAACAAAACATAGATAACATATGTAAAATAAATAAATCTTTTAATAAATAGTAAGTTTCTATTGATTTCCTTGTTTCCCAAGGATATATACTTCTGCCAATAACAACTTACTACCATTACAGCCACAATATCTAAAAACACTCTATTTTCCATAAAGGGCATCCCTTTTGATAAAGTGATATGGCATTAGGAAAGACTGTCTTCGTCTGTTTTCTGTCCTAGAATAAAACATCAGAGGCTGGGTAAAAGAAAGAAGTCCATTTTCTTCATAGTAAGAGCATGGTGGTAGTATCTGGTCCACTCCGATATACTGAGAATACACATGAAAGGGAGAGGTCCATGAAAGTGTGTGTAGAGGGCAAGGAAGAAGAAAGTCCCATAGAGCTATGTGGGGCCAGGGAGCCATGTGACTGGGATGTGGGAACAGGACTGGAGCAAGCATGGGGTTGAGAGGTGTCCAAATCCCAGACATCTCATTGTGAGATCAGCAGAAGTAGATCCCCGGCCCCTGCTGCCCCAGGCCTTCATGCCCTGGCACATGTAGTCCTGAGCCCTACACCTTTGTGTCACCAGAGGAGGTCACATAGCCGGTAGCCGGGTTAAACCTCTTTTCCCCTTATAAGGTAATGTCCAGCAGCACCCGGAATTCCTCCTCACGCAAAAGAGGCATCGGCAGCGCCCTGTCCCCAGCCAATGACGCTCATTCACCCCAATGGCTCCTATTCACCCCCTAAAGGTTTAAATAACCTTTGTTCCCCCCAATTAAATGAGATGTCTCACCAAAGCCTGTCCCCCTAGCCATTTCCCTCCTTGCTCCCCACTCTCAGGATTCACCAGCTGTGACCTCCAGCAGTCCCACTATTACAGGCAGGGAAGTGAAGATGGGAACAACAGAGATATAGGAGGCAAAGAGATTCAGAGGAAGTACCAATTTATTGTATAACAACCCCGTCTCTGGAGGGAGAGAGACAAAGATACAGACAGAGACAGATAGACACAGAGAGAGAAGGAAGTGAAAAAACATAATTCCATTGTCTTATTTAGAATTTCTATTGCTGTGATAGCAACATGATCAAAAACAACTTCGGAAGGAAAGGATTTATTTCATATACATGTACACATCACAGTTCATCATCCAGGGAAATAAGGGCAGGAACTCAAACAAGGCAAGAAGAGGCGGAGCTAATGCACAGATCATGGAGGAGTGTTGCTTAGTGGCTTGCCCAACATGACTTCCTCAGGCTACTTTCTTATGTACCTAGGA
This sequence comes from Uromys caudimaculatus, assembly GCA_028551405.1. Classification (NCBI taxonomy): domain Eukaryota; kingdom Metazoa; phylum Chordata; class Mammalia; order Rodentia; family Muridae; genus Uromys; species Uromys caudimaculatus. Next base: position 80,526,831 of record CM052706.1, read on the forward strand.
CAACCAGCTCGGGAATGGCACCACCCACAATGGACTGGGACCTCCCTCATCAATAAAATGTACTATACCCGGTGGGGGCATTTTCTCAATTGAGATTTCCTCTTCCAAAATGCTTTTAGATTGTGTAAGTTGATCTAAAAACTAGCCAGCACACTTTCTCCCACAAGACCACACCTACTCCAACAAGGCCATACCTCTTAATAGTGCCACTCCCTGTGAGCCTATGGGGGCCATTTTCACTCAAGCCACTCCTTGACCTCCATAGACTTATGGCCATATCATAATGCAGAAATGCATTCAGTCCAACTTCAAAAGTCTTCACGGTCTATCAGCCTGAACCCTGTTTAAAAGTCCAAAGCTCAAAGTCTCTTTTGAGACTCCAGCAATCTCTTAACTGTAATCTGCTGTAAAATCAAAATTGAAAACCAGATCACATACTTTCAACATACAATGACACAGAATATACATTACTATTCAAAAAAATGGGAAATGGATCATAATGAAAAAATACTGGACCAAAACAAAACTAAAACCAGCAGGGCAAACTCCAAATTGTGCATCTCCATGTTTGATATCAAAGTGCTCTTCAGATCTCCAACTCCGTTCATCCTTGTTGACTGTAATACACTTCTTTCTCTTGAGCTGGCTCCACTCCCTATTAGCAGCTTTCATCCACAGGTATCCCATGGCTCTGTCATCTCCAGTATTTTGGGGTCTCCAAGGCAATCCAGGCTTTAGTTTCACAGCTTTACACAATGACCTCTCTAGGCTTTATGCAGGGATACTCCTGACACAAGCCTGGCCTCAGCGGCTTTCCTTAGTCACAGAGGGAGGTTCCATAACCCCTTTTTTGGATCCTTGACTCTAAAGCCAAAACCACACAGCCAAAGCTGCCAAGTTCTACTGCTTTGGGGCTGGATATGGTTCCTTCATTCAATTACATTTTCATTAACTTTCTGGTTTTGATGACTTCCTTCACTTCATATGATTGGTTGTTCTGAAACTCACTCTATAGACCAGGCTGGCCTTGAACTCAGAGATCCTCTAGTTTCTGCCTTCCCAGTACTGGAATGAAAGACATGTACCACCATGCCTGGCCCTAAGCTTTTCTTTAATTCATTTTCACAAGTTGGACATTTAGCTGGATGCAGTCTTGTTCTGAGGCCACCACTGCCTTTACTCCACTTAGCATCAGGCTTTTCTTTAATCTGTTTATACTTCCTGGTGCCCCTTTTCTT
>CM052706.1:80536121-80575304 GCA_028551405.1 Uromys caudimaculatus
GAAGCTACTCCATGTAGAGAGCACATGGGAGCTCCTCCATGTAGAGAACATGGAAGCTCCTCCATGTACAGCAAATGGGAGCTCCTCCATGTAGAGAGCACATGAGAGCTCCTCCATGTAGAGCACGTGGAAGCTCCTCCGTGTAGAGAGCATGTGGGAGCTCCTCCATGTAGAGAGCACATGGGAGCTCATTTATGTAGAGCATATGGAAGCTGCTCCATGTAGAGAGCATATAGAAGCTGCTCCATGTAGAGCATATGAGGCTATTCCATGTACAGCATATGGGAACTTCTCCATGTAGAGAGCATATGGGAGCTCCTCCATGTAGAGATCACGTGTGAGCTCCACCATGTAGAGCATATAAAAGCTCCTCCATGTAGAACACATGGAAGCTCCTCCACATAGAGCACGTGGAAGCTGCTCCATGTAGATAGCACATGGAAGCTCCTCCATGTAGAGCACATGGGAGCTCATTCATGTAGAGCACATGGGAGCTCCTCCACGTAGAACATATGGAAGTTCCTCCACCTAGAGAGCACATGGAAGCTACTCCATGTAAAGCACATGGAAGCTTTTCCATGTAGAGAGCACATGGAAGCTCATCCATGTAGAGCACATGGAAGCTCCTCAATGTAGAGAGCACATGGGAGCTGCTCCATGTAGAGCATGAGGAAGCTCCTCCATGTAGAGCACATGGGAGCTCATTCATGTAGAGCATATGGAAGCTGCTCCATGTAGAGAGCATATAGAAGCTGCTCCATGTACAGCATATGGGAACTTCTCCATGTAGAGAGCATATAAAAGCTCCTCCATGTAGAGAGCATACAGAAGCTCCTCCATGTAGAGCACATGGAAGCTCCTCCTTGTAGAGCACATGGAAGTTCCACCGTGTAGAGAGCATATGGAAGCTACTCCATGTAGAGCATATGGGAGCTCCTTCATATAAAGCACATGGCATCTCCTCCATGTAGAGCATATGAAAGCTCCTCCACGTAGAGCACATGGAAGCTCCTCCATATAGACAGCATATGAAAGTTCCTCCATGTAGAGCACATGGGAGCTCCTCCATATAGAGAGCATATGGAAGTTCCTCCATGTAGAGAGCACATGAGAGCTCTTCCATGTAGAGCACATGGGAGCTCCTCCACATAGAGAACACATGGGAAATCCTCCATGAAGAGAACATGGAAGCTCTTCCAAGTAGAGCATATGGAAGTTCCTCCATGTAGACTCATATAGAAGCTGCTCCATGTAGAGCATATGAGGCTCCTCCATGTAGAGCACATGGGAGTTCCTCCATGTAGAGAGCACATGGGAGCTCCTCCATGTAGAGCACATGGGAGCTCCTCCATGTAGAGAGCACATGGGAAATCCTCCATGTAGAGCATATGGAAGTTCCTCCATGAAGAAGCTCCTCCATGAAGAGCACATGGGAGCTCCTCCTTGTAGAATACTTGGAAGCTTCTCCATGTAGATAGCATATGGGAGCCCCTCCATGTAGAGCACATGGAAGCTCTTCTATGTAGAGCACATGGAAGCTCCTCCATGTAGAGCATATGGAAGATCCTCCATGAAGAGCATGAGGAAGCTCCTCCAAGAGCACATGGGAGCTCATTCATGTAGAGCACATGGAAGCTCTTCCATGTAGAGCATATGGAAGCTCCTCCATGTAGAGCACATGGGAGCTCCTCCATCTACAGAACACATGGGAGCTCCTCCATGTAAAGTTTATGGAAGCTCTTCCATGGAAAGAGCATATAGAAGCTGCTCCATGTAGAGCATATGGAAACTACTCCATGTAGAGCACATGGAAGGTCCTCCATGTAGAGAGCACATGGGAGCTGCTCCATGTACAGCACATGGAAGCTCCTCAATGTAGAGAGCACATGGGAGCTCTTCCATGTAGAGCACATGGGAGCTCTTCCATGTAGAGCATATGGGAGCTCCTCCATGTAGAGCAAATGGGTGTTCCTTCATGTAGAGAGCATATAGAAGCTGCCCTGAAGCCTTTCCCAGTCACGCTGTCACTCCAACTTCTTCAACTCAGCCCAAACTATGAGTTGTTTGTGTGTAAAAGATTGTTTATACAGTCCAGGATAAGAGCTGGATGTATGAATCAACAGGTAGGCCAATTTCCATTACAAAGATGCTCAGCATGGACAACTCCTTCCTGAGAAACAAGGGCAGGAATCTGTTTACAAACCAAGGACTTATTAAACAGCAGCACCGGTATCATCAGACATGAATTATCCAAAGCCACCCCTACAAAATCCAAGCATTGCATACAGCAGAAATGTCAAATACGACTTTCAAGAAGTCTCTCCCTAAACATCTAAATCACCCATTTAAAGAGATTCAAACTAGTAATCAAAAGACCAAATTCAACCTACAAATATGTGCTTAGCTGCCTAAATGTGTGTGAGTGCATGTGCGTGTCTATGCGGGTATACCTGTTGGTGCTTGTGTGTGTGAAGGCCAATGGATGACAGCCCCAGGGACCCTTGTCTCTGCATCTTCAGCGTTACGTGTTACTGTGCCTGGCATGTAAATAGGCACTAGGGATTGAACTCGGGGCTCAGATTTGCACAGCAAGCACTTGTGCCTTTTCCCAGCCTCACTGTTTTAAATTTGTTGTTTGGCTACTTTACTAAACCAGCATACGTCCCTGCTACATTCTAAATATTTGTATTTATATCCACAGGTAAGTGTTCTTACCCCTCATCAAGGAAACTTCCCTTTCCAACAGATGAAGATCATTACCAAAAACCACAACCGATCAAAAATAGAGTTGTGGAGCCCAGTCCCAGCTGATACATCTTACAATGCAGTTCCTATTCTTAAGGTTCAGGGATCATTGTAGAACACGGGGAGGAAAGACCATAAAGGCAAGAGGGTCAGAGACTCTGCTGTGAGATCATGTCTCTCAGAAATGTCAGAAGCTACACCCATGAAGTCTTACCACCATGGCTGCCAAGTATGGCCTGAACAAGGATGACACCAGCAGATATGCTAACGGGGAAGGGAGAGAAAGCTCGTGAGGCCTTAACCTTACCCAGAGAATAACAGGTAACTAAACAATGCTGAGAGGGAGAGAAACAGAGGAAAGAGCACACCAACTGGTTATCTAATACCAAATGGTCAGCCCTGAAAACATATACACAAGTAGCATTATATAGACTTAGCAGCTGTATATATGTATTTAGGAATGCACACAGAGAAACAGACATAGACACACAGACATACCAATCAAAGAAAAAGAGGCATGAATGTTAAAGGCTGGGAGGAAGGGCAGGGTACATGGGAGGGTCTGGAGGGAAAAGGGAATGATGTAATATAATCTCAAAAAATTAAAAACATATATTTTAAAATGTTTTTATTTAGATAGCAATAGATTGGGAGATTTCACAGAAATATCTGGATTTCCTGGGTCTCTAAAAGAAAATAGTAAATTTGCCCACAGGGCAACAATCAACTGGAGCTAATAACCCTTAGACAGTTTGTGTTTGGTCTGTTGTCCCATCCTCTGCCTTCCACTCTGCCAGCTTCACTCACTTTTGCTAGCTGCCTGTCATTTTACCTCACCCAAACAACGCTTTCACAGGCTCACTGCTAGGGCAGTACAGCACCCATATTCTAGTTGACAAAATGGGTCCTTGATATATTTATCCAAGACATTTTTCCAAGGGAACACTCCTGAGAGCTCAGCTTTCCTTTCTATTGGATGAAGACAGTTCTTGTCCACAGATTCCATCCTTTGGTTCTTCTTTTCTGGTCCAATCTGCTGCCTCCTAGGCTCTCCTCCATCTTGGTAAAGTGACCTATGGAGGAGACTTCCAGCAGGCTTTCCCACATTACAGCCCGACTGCTATAAATAAGAGACTTCATTCTCCATGAAAGTCCTGAAGTAGCCAAGTTTTTTCAACTTATTCCACCTGGCTCTTGTCATCTGTTCCAAGTGAGAAGTTAGCAGAATCCATGAAATAAATACAGCAGAGCTCTGGGGCCAAACTGCCCATCAGTCTTCACTGTGCTTCTACATGCCTGGCCTTATTGCCTCTGCTCTGATCCTGATTTGGCATATCTAAACCCAGACGCTGCAGAGAACGTGCAAAGAAGTGAGGAAGCTTGCAGGTCAGGAGGAGTTCCTCTGTCCTGGCGCCCAGAGCAGGCAGGATGAGCTGCCTGGCGTGCAGGTGAAGCGGGATGTAGCGGGCTTTTGACTGCTGTAGCCCCAGCTTCTTCAGTGTGCCAGCAGAAAGTTTCTACATAGAGCAAAGTCAACGCCTTATAAGCATGTCCGATGACTGCCTGTCTTTAACAAGCAAGTGCTTACCCCTGGAAGACCCAGTAACGGTTATCCTGCTACAGGGGTATGTCTAGAAAGGGCTTAGAATAGAACCTAGGTGAGAAAAATCCAACCATACCAGAGAAACTTTTCTGGCCTTTTAAGAAATGGGTGCTAATATCAACTGATAAAAAAAACTCCCCCATGGTTCTTTAGATACATGAAAAGTAGGTAGCCTTTACCCTATCACAGTTTTCCAACAATATATAAAGTTCTGACAACATATCCCATGGTTCTATGAAGACAGTAACTACTCTGATACATTTAAAAGTTATAAATATGTCCTGGTGTCTGGAGACAATACTTCTTTGTCAGGACCTACCTCAGGGTTTTAACAAAAGAAAAGAATAGAAAGTAAATTTACCAAAACATGTGGGTCTTTTTAATCTTCTAAGAAGCAGAAGCATCAAAAATTATATTTATTGCTATTGTGAAGACACTTAAATGTTGCCAGGCAGTGGTGGCACACGCCTTTAATCCCAGCACTTGGGAGGCAGAGGCAGGTGGATTTCTGAGTTCGAGGCCAGCCTGGTCTACAGAGTGAGTTCAAGGACAGCCAAGGCTATACAGAGAAACCCTGTTTTGAATAAACAAACAAACAAAAAACAAACAAAAAAAAGGCACTTAAACGTCACATTTCTTCTTGAGAACCTCAATTACTCTAGGGGCTGTCCTCCTCCTAAGTGTGTGTATCTCTCCCTCTCTCCTGATACCTGTTTGTATCTATAGTAAAACCATTTATTAGTCAACTCCAACGTTGCTTCAAAACAAATGGAGGAAAGAAAGAAGTTCTTGCTGCATGTGGTGGCCCACTCCTTTAATCCCAGCACTTGGGAGGTTGAAGCAGGTGGCTCTCTGGGATTTCAAGGCTAACCAGGCCTATACAATGAGATCCTGTCTCAAAAAGACCAAGAGAGCTCCAGATTGACACACTGGGGTCGAGGCTATTCATTTGTTTATTACCTCAATAAATATTTTCTTCAAAACCCAAACCATAAAAACCAAGGGTTAGGGGGAGTTCCCGCTCTTATTCTGTTAAATAGGACACTGAGTTAAACCCTGGTGGTTGGAAAGAGAAATGTCTGCCCGCAGTCTTGGGCTTTTGAATACTTGGTCCATAACTGGTGATGCTGTTTGGAGCAGTTTAGGTGTGCTAGGACAGCGGTTCGAAACCTTCCTAATGCTGGGACCCTTTAATACAGTCCCCCATGTTGTGGTGACCCCAACCATAAAATTATGTTTGTTGCTGCTTCATACTGTAATTGCTACTGAGCATCATCTCAGTTCCTAAATCCATCAGAAAACACATTTTTCTGATGGTCGTGACGATGCACAGGTTGAGAAGCACTGTGCTAGAGGAAGTGTGTCACTGAGGGCAGGCTTAGGGAGCTTAAGGCTTTGCCTTACTCCCAGTTTGCTTTCTTTCTGCTTCGTGCTTGCATTTGAGACATGAGCTCCGTCCACTATGCTGGCTGCTTGATGCCATGTTTCCCTACCATGAAGGGCTCTTATTCCTCTGGGACAGTTGCCAAAATAAACTCTTTCATATATAATTGCCTTGGTCATGGTGTTTTACCGCAGTATCAGAAAGCTAATAAAACCAGTATTACCTGAGGGGCCAACCTATTCCAGTCTGAGTACTTGTGATCACCAAGAATTGGGCAATCCAACCCAAAGGACAGGTGAACTCGGAGCTGATGTTTTATTCCTTAGGAGAAAAAGGAAAGAACTCGTATGAGGACCAGTAGAAATGATGCCATTGACACCTGCTTCAAGTCATATTAAATCAAGCACAGTAAACTAGCAGCATCAATTACAATAAGGAATTATGGAGGAAACTAGAAGCTGTGAAGTACCAGCAAGTTTAGGAAATAAACATATGTACTCTAGACAGAGATTATCATGATCTTACTGTCTACTATTACCCCAACCTTTTAATAATTTTACTATATAGTTGTAAACTATTTGTGGTGCTCAGGTTGAACCAGGGGTCTTGTATATGCTAGGCAAGTGCTCTAGCACCAAGCTAAGTCCACAGCGCCACATTCCCTAATTACAGCAAAGTATATATAGAATTTATCTCTTGAGCCACTGAGGTACTCAGTTCAGTAGCATCAGCTACATCACATTGCTTGGCAACCACCACCATTATCCATCACTAGAAACTTCTGTCTTCCCAAACTAAAACCATGGGCTAAAGCAATGGCTCCCCATTTCTCCCTCTGGCTCCTCATCATTCTATTTTCTCTATAAATCTGCTACTCTAAGTACATCGTGTGAGAGCAATCATACAGAATCTGACCTTTATGTCTAGCTTAATTCACTTAGCATAATGTTTTCAAGGTTCATCTAAGTAGCACATGTCAACATTTCATAATTCTTCTAAGTCTATGTTAATTCTCCATTCATCCATCCTAGGCTACTACTATAAACACATGCAAATATCTGCCTTTACATACCCAGGAATAGAATTACTGGATCAAATGGCTTTTTTTTTTTATCATATGTTTTAAAATAAAGCTATTCAAATTGTGTTCTCTTGAAGCTGGGCACAGCTTCTTATAATTCCAGGACTTGTGAGGCTGAGGCAGGAGGATCAGTTTCAGGCCAGTGTAGGATAGAAAATATATTCCATCTATTCCCCTATTTCCCACAATCATCCCCACAGAAATCCTAGTTTCAGATCTCTAGCAGAAGCACAGGGTCACACAAGTCAACCATACGCACAGCCTATACACAATATCCATGGCTTAGATCAGGGAAGTTCCAGCACGAGGTCCTGGGCAAAGCATGGTGGCCCTTACCGGTAACAGGCTGCAGCTCCACAAGGGCAGAGGAGGGAGTGCTGCTAAGCACCTGGTACTGAGTTACAGCAACGTGCGCATCCCGGCTGGCCCGTACCTTGACCATTTTCCCATTGTCCAGGCGGTAACTTGGGGACAGCGTCATCTGAAGCCAAAGAGATCAAGCTATGATTCCCAAGAAAAGAGAGAAACCCATGCCTCAGGAGGCAGTGAGCCTACCTTGTGGTGCTGCTGCTGCCCAAGCACTTCCTTCTCTATGATGGGTATATCCACGACTCCTGCCGAGGGCAAGGGGACACGCATAGTGATGGCCCTGAGGGTGACACACAGATCGCTGCTTGAGCCACAAAAGCCAGGTAGGGCTGCTGGGACTTGTGGGCTTAGAGCCTTTCTCAACGGACCATCTTTACTACACTTTTACAGCTTCTTGTCTATATGAAAGGGATTTAGAACAGGTCACTGAATTATGGCTATAGTTTATCTGACTTCTCTAACACATAGGTAGGGACAGTCCTGTGAGTTTTTACTATATCATTCTGTCAGTAGGTCACGTTTGTTCACCTAGTATGTTATTATAACCCCTACCATTTATAATCAAAAGAGAAATAGAATATTAAATCCTAGTATCTTAATTTTCTCTTTATTGTGCATATCCACGAATAATCATTTAATTTTTTTCTCCAAGTATTCTACAATCAGTATGCATGACTTCAGTTTAGAAGTATCTAGCTCTCAGGCTAGGCACTATGTCATGAAAGTCATGTGGGGAACCCCCCATCACCACCACTGCCATTATTCCAGTAGCTCTTAAATTTGATTGTGTATTCCAGTTATTTATGGAACTGGTTATACTTCCATATGAGGATTAAACTCAGGGCCTCATGCATGTTCGGTGCCCTAGCTCTATCTTTAAGCCTTGAAAACTTTAAAAGATATAGTACTAAGCCCACAGATATCAATGAATGAGAACCACAGTGGATGAGTCATAGACATATAGACTCTCCAAAAATAAAGTATTATTTTTATTTCTGTATATGTCTATCTGTATCTATCGTAGGAATGCAGGCACTCACAGAGGCCAGAGACGAGTAATGGATCCCCTGAAGCTGGAGTTCTGAGTGGTTGTGAGCTGTCAGTTATGGGTGTTTGGATCCAAACTCAGAATATCTGAAAGGGCAGCAAGTGGTCTTAATCCCTGAGCCATCTCTCCAGACCCCATATTGATTTTTCAAGGACCCCTTTGATTACAACGTTTATGCATAATTTCTGAAACAAAAAGGACAATATTCAAAGCATAGAATAATACTATAAATCAAATATAAAATCATAACCCAATAGGAAAATAGCCAAGGAGAAATAGTCTCTTCTCAGAAAGGGAAATTCAAACAGAAAAGAAACACAAAAATCCCTATGTAAGTTGCTTTTTAAAAATGTGTTGACTGGCATAGGGGGAGTGTGTATTTACCACTGCTGGTGAGAGGCGAAACTGACACAATGTTTCTGGAGAGGAGTTAAGATACTGTTAAAATTTTAAACAAGAGACTGGGCTGGAGAGAGAGCTCAGAGGATAAGAGCACTGACTGCACTTTGAGAGGCTTTCAATTCCCAGCACCCATATGGCAACTAACAACCATCTGTAATTCCAGTTCCAGGGATCCAATGCCCTCTTCTGGCAAGCATGTGGTGCACAGATCAAACCCCCCACATACATATGAAATAAAAATAAATTTCAAAAGAAAATCAAAAAAATTTTTTTCAACATGCATACCATTCAAATCTGCAAGTCTGTTTTTAAAGGAATAAACTCTAAAAACACTGCTACAGAACAGGGGATGGTGATGTACACCTGTGATTCCAGCACTTGGAAGATAAAGGCAGGAAGATCAAAGCTCAAATTCAAGGTCAGACTGAGCTACATGAAACCTGTCTCAAAAAACAAGTCAGTATCGACTGAGATGGCTCAGCAGATAAAGGTGCTTGCTGCTAATCCTAACAATCTCAGTTTGACCCCTGGAACGTACATAATGGAAGGAGAGAACAGACTACAGGTGTATTGGCAAGCATATGCCCAAGTACAGCAGACAGACAGAGAAACACAAATAAATAAATGTTTAAAATATAGCAGTGGGTACAGTGGTGCAGGCCTTTCTACCAGCATTTGGGAGGCAAAAGCAGGTATATCTCTGTGAGTTCAAGACTATCCTGGTCTATGTAGCAAGTTCCAGGCCAGCCAAAGTTATGAAGTAAGACTTTTTATCAAAACCAACTAACCAACCAACCAACCAATCAATCAAACAAAAAGGGTTGAGGAGATGGCTGAGTGGGTAAAATGCTTGGTGCACATGCATGATGATGAGCTTGTAATCCTAGCATCCAGGTAAAGCCCAGGTATAGCAGTTCACACCTGCAACCCCAGTGTTCAAGGGCATGGAGACTAGCAGATCCCGGAAGCTAGCTAGTTAATAGTGAGTCTCAGGTTCAGTGAGACACCCTATCTCAATAAAATAGGGAGGGACAGAAGAAGAACCCTGAGTTCTGCAAGTACACACACATGTGCGTGCACATAACCACTATTTTATCACTCAACATTCTAAGTACCAAGCTATCTTGTACACTCTTTGTATCATTATGCGTTCTAGTCCAGTGCCTTCTATTAACAGTTCCTGTCTTTCTTTATGCCATCCCTACTGACAATAATGGGCCTCTTACCAGTACTTCTTTTCCACTTGGCGGGTTCTAAACAGCTCCTGGACTTGATGTGCCATGTCCTGCTCCCAAGCCAAAACCATTACACCTGTGGTTTCTTTGTCCAGACGGTGGCACAGATGCAAAGGTTCTGCTTTGTGGCCATGAAGCATCTTTGCCAAGATGGGCAGTACATCACTGATGCAGAGCTGGACTCCAGGGCCACCTACAAAGGGAAGAATCAGAGGCTGAAGAACTCTTCTTGAGAGAACAGTCTCTCAGTCTCGAGGTAATAGTCACCTTTCAATCTTGACAGAACAAACAGTTGTCCCCATTTTCTACAGTTGTGCTATGAACACATGGTAAAGATTACTAATAGTAATAGGCCCAGAGATCTCAGCTATAAAATGAAACCTGGCCAACCATTTCCAGACCACAAATTCAGAACTCGTATTGTAACAAGCACCCCAAGGGCTCTCCAGTAATAAACCTGGGACTCACTGTAGCTTTCTCTTTCAGGTTCTGTGGGACTGAGAAGCTCCACTGAAGCACCCCATAGAAGAGAGGCTAAGAAGACAGGCTGGGTGATGGTGGTGCATGCCTTTGGTCCTAGTACTCCGAAGGCAGAGGCAGGGGGAATCTCTGCAAGTTCGAAGCCTTCAGAGCTAGTTCCAGGACAGCCAGGGCTACACAAAGACCCTGACTCAAAACAAAACAAACAAACAAAAAAAAAATGATGGGCTAAGATCAGACATTCCTGGATTTTACTATTTGTATTCACTATCTGACCTTTCCAACTCTGCTTTGTTACCTATAAAATATAAATATCTATAACCTCGACAACTAAAAACCTAAGCAGAGAATAGTAAGGCAAGAATCCATTAGGAAATCCAGGAGGAACTGCCACCAAAGGAGTGATTTATTCCAACTAAAATAATTTTTGCTAAAATATTTACTTTCCTCCTGCAGATCTTTGAGAAATGTATTTTTTTTCCTATCAATTCCGACTCACTTCAGCTGTCCCCATCAGTGCACTCAGCAGCATCGGGATATCTATTAAGTTCCAGCCCCGCTGGGGTGCCATGTTAGGTATAGTCCAACACAAATACACATTACTCCGTCCCCCAACCTTGTGTATCATTTCCTCTTTCCCAGTTTTGTTTGTTCTTGTTTCTCTATCTCTCTCATTTTGAAACGAGGTTTTGCTGCTGCTGAGACTGATCTCAACACCTGATCCTCCCCTAGACCTGGGATGGCAGTTGCACACTGGCTCCCAGCTCTTTTTTTTAACCATTTTGATGGAAAATAACCGTTAGACTGCCAGCAAACAACTTTTGTATTTCTCTGCAACAATCCCTGTGGGAGGCTGCATACACTGTCAGATATTTGGAAGTGGGGACTAGACACCGGTTTGTTACCAGTAGTCACATACATGGGATAATATGGTTCAATTAACTTGAATTCAAGAGTGTCTCATAAATAAGGGCTCAGAGATGACCCTAGATGGAAGAGGAAGCAGCAGCAGGTTCCTCTCCTTTGCCCACATAGTTCTTACCATGGACAGGGAGACCATAGGGTTTATTAATGACCACAAGGTTGTTGTCCTGGTAGAGAATCCTTCTGCTCAGTTCCTTAGCAAGCACATTGGGGTGAACTCGCTGTAGCTGCTGTGTGAATCGCACTAGTTCCTGCACCCTCCGCTGAACGGGGTTTGTAGGCACCTAAGGAGAAGGGTGAAAAAAGCTTAATGAAGTGAAGCCCTGAGAATGGTCTTGCGAGATTTAGGTGAAAATTCGTGCGGGGAATGACTGTGTTGTAGAATCTGACTCATGTTTCCTTTGGGATCATACCCAGCCATCTGTCTCACCTGAATATCCACGCGGTGTTCGGGTCTGACTCTGACAGTAGCAAAAGTGCCCACAAAGACATTGTACCAGTACTGCCCTTTTCTCTCAGAGGTATTCAGACTATCACACTGAATATTCTCAACCCTGATTTACTTGCTGTACAGGACCTGCCTACCACATCCCACACCTGAGAAAGTCGTGAGAGCATTGCCTCTCGGGAGTTGAGTCTCTCCAGACTCACCCGCACTTCCTTCGCCTTTTGCTCTTGTTTTTTGGCTCGGAGCTTCTCCGCCAATTTCTGAGCATTCAGGGACCTAGAGGAGGTAGCGTTGGAACAAAACAACCTGGAGCCGTGAGTGAACAATCTCCCGGATCGCGAACTCATACTCAGGACCTGGAGACCAGGCATACCCATCCTGGGCGCAGCCATCTTGCCGAGGGCGGGGCCGGACAGCTCCAGAAGAAGGAAAGTGAGGCGAGGAGGAAAGGGCGGGGGCGGGCTCTGCTGATCACGTGGGTAGATAGCCTGTGGGTCACGTGTGGCGGTGCGCGCTCAGTTCTGCTGCGCCGGCCGGTAGCTGCAGCTGGAGCGGTGGCGTTTGGAGCAGACGCGGTGAGTGTGTGGGGAAGCCAGGCTAGGGCTGGGAAATGCCGGTGCCCCAACGGTTTTCGCATGGCCCGGATCTCCATTCTTGGAGAGCACTGCCCTGGCAAGCGTGTCTCGCTTCAGGCCACGACTCCACTCAAAAACACTTCCCCGCCCCCGCGTCCTTTAGAAGTGAAGCTGGCTGCTCCTCAGTCCTTACCGGCACCTGTCTCGTCCCTCTTAGCAACCACATCCTCGACGGGTCCTCGGAGGGACGTGTCGTGTTCTTTCTCATTTTCTTGCCGCTCGCCCTCTGGAGATCCCCTGATCTCTCATATTCCAACCAACCGCTTTGCGACTGCCAACCCCTTTGTTTCGCGTTGTTTGTAACCAGTCCTTCTCCCGAGGATGACGGTTCTTTTCCTTCACCCAGGACCCCCATCCCATATGTCCTACCTCGAGAGCGCTACGGGTTTATTCTGACCTTCCTCTAGAGTTCGTTTCTTGGGGTCTCTTCCCTTTTCTACTCTTCCCAAAGAAAGTAAAGAGCACAGACCTTTTCCTTTGCCTCCTTCCATAGCTTGAACTGTCGAAACCCTTTTTCTCTCTCTCCCTTTCCTACAAGAGACTCCCGAACTGCAAACGACGACTCTCCTATCACCAAAGGGCAGCTGGGAATATGAACAGCTGCTTTGGAATGGTAATTTTGAAAACACCTTGGGATGCGCATGCCGTTTGTTGGGGAAGCTGATGCTAAGGGGATATCTTGAGCACTAGTGACTCTTCCCACAAGATAGCTGGATTGCATTTCAGTTAGAGAATAAGTAGTTGAATTAGGGTTGGGTCTTTCTCCCTCCAAAATGGACTAGCTGAAGGAAACCACATCACGTGTGAAACAGTTGAACAGGTGAATAGCTTCAGAAGACTAGAAGTTAAAGAATTTAAATTTCATGTGATAGTTGGGTCTTTGAAACTTCTTGAGAAATCCCTTGCAAGTGATATTATAGAGAGGAATCTAATAATACGAAGCAGGACAGATCAAAAAGGAAAGCATATCCAGGAAACCAACTAGGCTGCTGTGATGTAGACGATCATTAATGAAGTCATATCCCATTCCTTGGTCTTTTCCCTCCTGCTAAGTACTGTCCTTGAAATGTGAATTACCAATTATACATGTGCCATTGGCAGCTGCTGTTGATGTGAATTACTTAGGACTTTTTTTTCATCTCCAAACCCGCTAATATAGTAAGCTCACAAATATTTATGTAGCTGCGGTGTTTCTGAGTTAGGTTGGTTTGGTTTGGTGGTGGTGGTTGTTGTTGTTGTTTGTTCTTAATGTGTCGTTTTTTTGTTTTTTGTTTTTTCAAGACAGGGTTTCTCTGTATAGCTCTGGCTGTCCTGGAACTCACTCTGTAGACCAGGCTAGCCTCAGACTCAGAAATCCGCCTGCCTCTGCCTCCCAAGTGCTGGGATTAAAGGCGTTTCATGTTCTAATGTCACTAATCTGTTGAGGATCACTTGTTAGTCACATGAAAGACCCTTTTCCCAAGACATGACCATTAGGACTTAAAAATCACATCATTACATTAATTACACCCCTATACTAGGTATAGGACCTTAATGATTTGGAAGAAGGTTCGAAAAAAATGTTTATACCTTCACCTTTCCTGCACTGTTCAAGAATTAACACTTGTTTTTACAGAATTTGCCTTCTGTGGCAGGAAACAGAGCAAAGAAACAACTCAGATGTCATTGTTAGTGACACAAAGCTGAGTTCTTCTTAGTTTTAGGCACATTCTATAATGCCTGAAAATAAAGACACCAATCACTGAGAGAAAGAGACTCAGGTTTTTCTTTCTGAGATTTCTAGGAAGAATTTAAAGATTTCAGATTTGCTGTTTATCTCTACGTGTGATTATAAAAGTTACGATTTCCTTAATGCTTCTCCCATGAATCATGGCCTTTCACAATTTAAAAATAGAGTTAGGGCCTGGTGTGTCAGTACATGCCTTTTGTCCCAGCCCTCAGGGGCAGAGGCAAGGGCATCTTTGTGAATGAGTTAAACCTGCTCTACATAGCAAGTCCCAGTATAGCCAGGACTACATAGACTGTGTCAAACCAAACCAAAACCGTTTATGCACCTACATCCTTCTTTCCTTCAAATCTGTATGGCCCTCTTCCTCTTCCTCATTCAGCAAGAACTATTTGAGGCATTCTCTTCTCTACTTCCTCACCAAAATCATGTTGTCGTTTTGATTAGAGACACCTCTTGTCCAAAGGGTTTTTTCAGCCCAAGCAGGAAACGTTACTGGGTCATCATTTGTACAGAGTACAGATCTTTTCAGACATAGCTTATTTATATAACTTCATAAAGAACTTGGTTGTTGGCTCAGTTTGTAAAGGTACTTGCCACCAAGCCTGACAACCTGAGTCACATGCAGGAGAACTGACGTCTCTCCAGTTGTCTTCTCACCTCATGTGTTCGAATGCGCTGAGCACATGCAGGCACACACACATACAATAAATAAATGCAATAAAAAATTTTAAACATAATTTTTAAAAAGAACTTTTAAAAGATGTTTGCTATCCTATAGAAAAGCACAAAAGCTGCCTTCATATTTCATAAATATAGACAATAGCTGATTAATAAGGAACCTTAAGTACCATACATGAAAGACTGGTTAGTTGTAGAATGCTAAGTTGTTTGTGCTCCTGAAACAATGACTTGCCGGTTTTAGATTAACTAGGGATTCCATTTGCCTGAGAGCAGGAAGTACGTGGACATTGTTTAATGATTTTAGGGAGATTAAGAGAAGTGATTGATTAGCATGAACTCGCTGGTGGTTTCCTAGAAAGTGTGGTCTTGGGAGCTAGGCAATACTGAGCTAGTCCCATTAAGTTGCTATGAACTTGACAGATAATTTTGGTTTTTTATCATTTAGCAGTTGTTCTTTTTTTATACAACTCTAAGAAATACCTTTGAAGGTATTCAAAGAGTGCTTCACAACCTCTCCTTTGACCTTAACAAAGGAAGTTTATTTCAGACTTACCTTGAATGTATTTAGCACCAACACAAAGAATCTAGATTTTGTTCCTCCCTAGCATCTCCTTCCCCATTTCACTCTACTGAGCTGATGTTTGTGTTTGGAGTTTACCTTTTACCTAATGAATGATATTAGGATGCTGCTTAAGGTTTCCTAAGTGGGGGTTGTTGAGGTGGCTCAGCATGTAAGGGTGTGGTCCCTCAAACTCCATAAAGGTGGAAGGAGAAAACCTACTCCATAAAGTTGCCTACTGACCTCCGTGTGCTTCCTGTGGCACATATGCCACACACACCCACACACACAATTTAAAAAAAAAAAAAAAAAAAGACTTTCTAGGCCAGGTGTTGAGGCATACACCTTTAATTCCAGAGTGAGGCCCACCTTATTTACATAGTGAACTCCAGGCCAGCATAGTGGGACCCTGTTTCTATAAAAGAGAATCCTATAACTTTATAAGGTAGGTTGTGGATGTGAATAGTAATTATTTTTTTCAAAGCACCTCCTTCCTTCCTTCCTTCCTTCCTTCCTTCCTTCCTTCCTTCCTTCCTTCCTTCCTTCCTTCCTTCCTTCTTTCTTTCTTTCTTTCTTTCTTTCTTTCTTTCTTTCTTTCTTTCTTTCTTTCTTTCTTTCTTTCTTTCTTTCTTTCTTGTTTTTCGAGACAGGTCTCTGTATAGCCCTGGCTGTCCTGGAACTCACTCTGTAGACCAGGCTGGCCTCAAACTCAGAAATCCGCCTGCCTCTGCCTCCCAAGTGCTGGGATTAAAAGCATGCGCCACCACTGCCTGGCATTCTTTCTTTTTTCTAAAGACAGGATACCTACCACTATGAAGTCCATGTTGTCCTAGAACTTACCAGACTAGCCTTGAAGTCTTGGTCTTCCTGAATCAGTCTTCTGAGTGCTAGGATTACAGGCCTGCTACCACACCCAGCCACAGGCCAGCACTTCCAAGAAATTCCTTTGTTCTTCTGTGGCCTCATACTTTTTTTTATCTAGCTTTTGACCAATGATCCAGAAGGTGTAGCTTTAACTAGTGCTTCCTGGACTTTGTCATTTCATGGAGCATGGAGGTAGTAGCTGCAGCACTAGAGAATGCTAGAGGTGGACCACATGAGGCTACTAGCCTAGAGATGTTTTTCTTAGCTTGGTGTCTTGTTTGCTATGCTTATGCCCCTACTGCTTACTCTTGGCTAGTTTCTACTTACAGGTCATATGTGTTCTAGTACAGTGGCTTTCTAAAAGTGTGTGCATAACAGGTAACGGATTAAAAAGATGAAAAAAAAATGGTATTTTTCTGTTGTGTGAGGCTGTGCACAGTCTTGGCCTGCCTATTTAGAAAAAGTAAAAACTAAAATCAAAGGTGATGTACTAGGAATGAGTTTCTTTAAATAATTTTATTTTATGCTTTCTATTATAAAAATAATAGCCATAGAATGGAAAGTACAACAATCAAAACGGGGAGCATTCATGGTTCTCATCAAACCATAGTATTATCATGGCTCCTCTCCAGTTTTTAATGTACTCTCTTTTTCTTTAACCGCGAAAATTTAAATGAGCAAATAGAAACAAAGTTGGTATGATATAATAAGGCTTGCTCACCAGAGGCAGGAGGATGTAAGAGGTCAAAGGTCATCTTCGGCTACACAGTGAAAACAAGGCCAACCTAAGTAAGCTACGTAAGATACTCTCAAAAAAGCAAGCAAAACAAAAATCCTAAGAGGGGTTGTGGAGGGGAGCAAGTGCTAAACTCCCATCTATGGATCAACCAGTTTGAACAATTAACTAACACAGGACCAATCTTAGCTAAACCTACACCCAAAGTCTCCCCCAGCCCCCAGATAGTTCTGGCTCAAATTCCACTGATAGCTCATTTGAAACTTTGTTACCCACTTGTAAAAAGTAAGGTCTTATTTTTAACACAACCACAATACCATTACCGTACTTAAAAAGAAAAAAATTGTTAATGTTGCCAAGCAGGGTGTGCTGCTGTCTTTAGCAGCTGAAGAGACTAGATGCATCCAAGGAGCTGCATAACTCGTTGCTTGTTTTGTGGATGATATGACTCACATTCAGAGATGTATGCACGTTAGCCAGTGCCTTATGCGCATATGCTTTTAATTAGGCAAGCAATATACTTTTCATTAGAAAAATAATACAGAATGGTGATCCCAAAGAGACCTGTGGCCTGTAAGTCTTGTAGATGATAGAGTACAAGGTGGCCAAGAACCATTTGGAGACAGGCAAACTGGTTTCGGTGTATGTATTTTTATATAATTTAATTTTCTACTTTTTTTTGGTTTGGGGTAATTTATTGGTGTTTTGAGATAAGGATCTTGCTGTTAGCCATGGCTTGGCCTCATAGCCACTGTGTAATAGGCTATCCTCAAACTTGAGTTGGTTCTTTTGCCTAGCTGTTTTTCACTGTTTTAGACAAGGTCTCATTGCATATAGTCCATGCTTTTCTCAAAGGCATGATCCTCCTGGCTTAACCGCCTCAGTGCCAGCAGTACAGGTGTAAGCCATCATGCCCAAATGAATATTTTATATCACTTGGTCCTTTCACAAGCTAAACGTGCATCTGTAACCTACTAGTGTGTTTGAAACCATAACTGTTAGCTGCTTTGGGGACACCTGAGGCTTAACTTAATGCATATTAGAGTACTTTTGTAAAGCCTATCACACTGTCAGTATATAAAGAGCATCAGCTAGTCTCAGGCTATAGAATAGGACCACGTGCATAAATACTTGTTAGATTGTTTGTAAGTGATCTAGGAATCAAGAAATACAGAATGTAGAATTTTGTCTCTTAGGTGATTTACTTCAAAGTTTTGAGCCCTGAATTTTTCATCCAGAAAAGAGGATAGTATAAGCAACTATATGATACTGAAATTCCTGTGCTTCAAGTAAACATTGATATTTAGAAAAGCAAGGAGCGTTGAAAATAGATTGGGAGGGCTCAGTGATTTAGAGAACTTGTTGCTCTTGCAGTGGACCTGGGTTCAGTTCCCAGCACCCATCTGGTGGGTGCATCTGTAACCCCAGTTCCAGGAAGCCCAGCACCTTCTTCTGACATCTACAAGCACCAGGCACTCGGGTGATACATGTACATAATATTCCGTCAAAACAGTCATACACACACACACAAAAATAGATTTTGCTTGGAGACTTTGTCATTGATGAGCATTTAAGTTTCACACACCCAGTCCTTATTTATAAAATGAATTAATAATACCTACCCAATAAGATTGTTGTGATAAACAGCAAGATAAATTTATGTAGTGTCTACTGAGCATTAGATACTCCAATTATTAGTCTCAAATTGTATTAGACTTTGTGACAACTGTGACCAAGTACCCAAGAACAGTAGCTTAAAGGAGGAAAGATTTGTTTTGTCTCGTGGGTCCAGAGGTAAGTCCATCATGGTGGAGGGAGCCTGGTGGAGCAGTTATGTTGACCAGGAATAAGGAGGAAGAGACTAGAGTCAATTCAAACAGAATTTTTGGTTTATTGGGAAGCAGCTCTCGGGTGAGTTCACTGGTCCCAAGGAGGGGGTCAGTGAAGTTGCTCCTGCCATGGGGAGGGAAACAGAGGGGAGGGGAAGAGAAAGAGAAAGCTTGAGTGCAGAGAGAGAAAGTGGAGAGATGAAAATGTCAGCGTTATATAAGGAAGAACTTCTTGGGGAGGGGAAATGCAACCCCTAGGCTGGAAAGTTCAGGGCAGAGGGCAGGGTATCCCCTGTAACAGGAAGGGACTGAGGGATAATGGGAGAACCTAGAGGACAGGTCTGCTTTGGTATGTAAAATATATACCTCATCTGTTTCTGAATTCTAACACCCCAGCCTTTTATTGGTAATAAATAAGAGGTGACATAATCATCTATGACTACTTCCTGCCGACATTGGGGCGCTATTATTTGGGGAAGGTTCAAAAAGCTGGGATGTTGACTGCGTCTGGGAAGAGCAGGATGCTATCCAAGCTCTGCAGGACCATCTGGGGCTAGGGAAGTGAAGGCCCAGTTGAAGCAGTTTGTGAGGCTACCTGAGGAGCGTCTGTGGGTAGTTCTTTGGAGCTGTCCTGGATGCAAGAAACAGCTGGGCAGGAAAAAAAAGTTAGGAGTTTAAGAGAAAAGCTTTTTCTTGGGTGTACAGTTGAAACTTTTAGGCACATGGTCTTGGTAGTTGGAGAAGTGGGGGTGGTCCCAGGACCAGGGAAAGGAGAAGGGCTCCCATCCTCAGGAATAGGCAGGTGGGGAAAGAAACAGGCTGTTCATTGACGGTACTGACCTGGAATCCATTTGGCCTGTGAGAGGTAGATTCAAGTGGACTCCCTTAAGCTTATAAGAATCTGTTTAAGTTTTAAAAAGGGATAAATTTTAGATATGTTAGTGTTACCACTGTTTAGTTTTAAAGCTCTGAACCTTGACGTCTCACTACAACAGTAGCATGGAGAAATCGGAAGCATTTTTCATTGCTCCCATGTAACTTAATTTACCTTCCCAGCACCATCCGAGGTTTTCATGCCCTCCAGCCTTCATACCTTGCATTACCAACCTCAGGACACCTTCCTAGACCCTCAGCCAGATTTGTTTGTTGTTGTTGTTTTATGGTGAAAAAGAAGTGTATATTTAGAATTAGCCATCTGGACTCAGTTTAGAGGATCCCAGTCTTGTTGGCAACATGTAGAGCATCACAATCAGGAGCCAAGCGGACACACGCCTTCTTCTCTCCGTCAGGCCGTATCAGGGTACTGACTTTGGCCACATCCATGTCATAGAGTTTCTTCATGGCCTGTTTGATCTGGTGCTTGTTGGCCTTAACATCCACAATGAACACAAGTGTGTTGTTGTCCTCTATTTTCTTCACGGCTGACTCGGTGGTCAGTGGGAATTTGATGATAGCATAGTGGTCAAGCTTGTTTCTCCTCGGCACACTCTTTCAAGGATAGTTTGGTTGCCTTCGGAGTCGCAGGGTCTTGAGCCACTGGAAGGTGGGTGATGTTCGGATCTTCTTTTTGTGGCTGTAGATGCCTTTCAACACTGCCTTCTTAGCTTTCAAGGCCTTCACTTTGGCTTTGGCTTTGGGAGGGACAGGAGCTTCCTTCTTCACTTTTGCTGCCATCTTGGCGAAAAGGGTTGCCCCAGGTTTTTGGTTTTTGGTTTTTGGTTTTTTAAAGAAGCTTTTGTATCCTCAGGCCTTACACTAGCTCCAAGGGCATGCCACCAGTGATGACCTCCTCCAAGTAGGTTCTACTTCTTTCCTTTCTCCACTTGAATCCCATTAATTCTGTTGTACTGTGATTCTATCAAAGGATTGGCTCAGTGATTAGGTTGGAAGACTTATGATCCAGTTGTCTCTGGAAATCCCAGCACAGACATACTCAGAAGTGTATTATTTGGGGGGCTTTTCTTAAGCCCCCCAAAGTTGATACTCAGGACTAACCATCGTGCATCACTTTTCACTGGGGCCTGGCATGTGCTGGGCAAACGCTTCACTTTGGGGCTACACCCCTAGCCCATTATTTGCATTTTCAAAGCTGTAAAAATATATATATATATATTTTAAGGTATAATGTAAAGATCAAAGTATTCTTACAGGGAAATGAGCATACACCAGAAAGGTAGACATATTTTCTAGACTATCAACAGAGAAAAGTTAAGGACTTTTAAAACCACATGGTAGATAAAAACCAGATGTTAAGGTCCTAAGAAAGTTAAACGCGTATTTTCAGCAGCATTTCCCTATCTGTAGGAAATTTGAGTAAGAACAAATTAAAGATGTGTATGCTTTCATTGTTAATGGCTGGCACATGCTGGTAAGCTTGTCCTGGTACCATTGTTATATGTAGTGTTATGTTTCACTGGGTGGTGTTAGCACAGTTAAACTATTAACTGATTTAGAAAAATTGATCCACTCAAAGTTCACCAATCCCAATATTATTGGTCCCTACATTTCTGAAACAAGGTAAGAGTTTCTCGGGGGCACTGGGTATGATGGTTCATGCCTGTTATTCTAGCACTTGGGAGGTTGAGATAGGAAGCTTGCTTTGAGTTCATGGCCAGGCTGAGCTACATAGTAAGACTTGTTTTAAACAAGGAGTCAATCTCCAGATCTCTGCTGTAGAGATTCTGATTTGGTCACTTGGAGTCCAGGAATTAGTTTCCTTCCTTTTTGCTTGTGAAAGCTAACATTTTGTTTATGGACGTACCAGACAAAGGTCAAGCTCCTAAAAAAATTGAAAAAAAAAATGTAAGAAAAGTAATGGCCAATTTTTAATATTGCTACTTTACAACTCTGCCAAAGAGTGTTCACTGTTGAGCCATACAGGGTCTTCCACCTGTGCTTCTCAGTGTTTAGTTTGGCCTACACTTCAGTTTTCTCCTGCCTGCTGTCAATTTTTCCCCATAAGTGTGCCAGCATGCTTCTCACATACTTATCAGTTACACTGTGAGCTCAGCTGTACCACACCTGTCCGTTGGAGCCCTGCCTCTTCCTCCTACTTTTACTGGTTTATAGGAGCATGCCCAACTGCTGGCCTGGACCTGCTTTTCCTTCACCTTCTTCCTGTATGGAACTATGTCCTCTTGGCTTATTTCCTTGTTTTATTGAAGCACACACCCCAGCAGCATATAGAAATGAAGGTTTGAAGTAATTCTCACCCAGAACGTTGAGACATTGCTATGCTGTTTTCCGGAGATGGTGATTGCTCCAGAGACACCATTTCACATCCTTTTTACATGACCTGGTTTTGGTTTTGGTTTTGGGTTTTTTTCCCCCTCCTTGGAAGCTATGAGGATGCTCTCTATCCTGACATTATGTAGATTCATGGTAGTATCCAATGAGGTGGGCTTTCCTCTAGGTTCTTGCCATGTTACAGTGGGCCCATTCATGTCCTTTAGTTCTAAGGACTCTGTCAACTTTTTTCTTTTTTAAAAAAAGATTTATTTATTTATTTTTATTTATATAAGTACACTGTATCTG
Source organism: Uromys caudimaculatus (assembly GCA_028551405.1). Classification (NCBI taxonomy): domain Eukaryota; kingdom Metazoa; phylum Chordata; class Mammalia; order Rodentia; family Muridae; genus Uromys; species Uromys caudimaculatus. The sequence goes on from CM052706.1 coordinate 80,558,408, forward strand.
TCTTCAGACACACCAGAAGTGTGCATCAGATCCCATGACAGATGGTTGTGAGCCACCATGTGGTTGCTGGGAATTGAACTCGTGACCTCTGGAAGAGCAGTCGGTGCTCTTAACTGCTGAGCCATCTCTCCAGCCCTGTCAACTTTTCTTCTATCCTTCAGTTCTTTGTTGCTGTTCTCTCCCTTCCTTGTCCGTCCCTCTCCCCTCTTCTGTTTTCCCTTTCTTACCCTTTCTCTTACTACTCCATGCTCCTGTTCTGTCCTCCCTTTCTCTTCACCCCTTACCCCTCTCACCCTCCCTCCTCTCTCTATATCGTAAGCAGGCCTTGAACTCACTAACTAGCTGAGTAGTCCTTGAACTTTTGATCCTCCTACCTTTACCTCCTAAGTACTAGGAATTACAAGCTTGTGCTACTAGGCCAGAATTTGAGTCTTCTTTTCTTTGAGATTTGGTTATGTATATGAGTTCACTGTAGCTGTCTTCAGACACACCAGAAGAGGGCACTACAGATGGTTGTGAGCCACCTACGGTTGCTGGGCATTGAACTCAGGACCTCTGGAAGAGCAGTCAGCTTAACCGCTGAGCCATCTCTCCAGCCCCTGAGTTTGATTCTTTTTATAATATATGCTCTTGATATATGGATGTGATAGTCTGCAGGTGGAAGCATCGAGGTCTTTTAGATTCTTCTCAGATCTGTGTATTAGCTCCACTTCCCACAAATGACTGGAGGGCTTTCACTGGAAGCTCTGCCTGCATGTATCTTGCCTCTGACATGCAATGACATGTTCCTAGGTGAGGTGCTCTCCCTGTAAACGTCAGGCACCCCATTTCCTTTTCCCTCTGTCTCCAGGAGCATTTCTTACCTGGTTTACCCTCACCACTACTGTGGATTCCACCAGGGCTTGGGGGTTTTGTTTTGTTTTGTTTTATTCACCATTATAGAGAAGGGCCTTGCATTTAGTAGACATTTGGTAATTTGAGAAACAAATGAACTTTTTTATGATTTCTTTGGAAGTCTAATGATCCCGGCTGTCATTGACTCAAGTAATTTCAGATTTCATTTTGGTTTTCTCTAAACCTTTGAACTGGGAGGTAGAGAAAATAAGATTGTTTTCTGGCTTAGCAGAGAATTGTGCAGTGAATAGACTTCATCTATTTATATCTTTAGGTCTGCATTTAAAGTTCTGTTTTCCATCTCTAAAAAGTCATTGAAAGTCCTCAGCTTTTTATAGTTTACAAAATTATTCTCTTATTATTTTAATGGGAGTACTTAGAGAGTATTAATTATATAAGGATCAAAGCCAACAAATTTTATGAAGTTTATGGAAGTGGGCACAGTGATATCTGTACATAGCAAGGAGAAACCAAATTACCCATAAATTTCCTTAACTTTTTCAGACATTTACGCTTCATTTCTTACTTACCTTCAGGTTCTTTGAGGTCAGTCAGCCTTTTAAACTCTGGCTGAAAAGCTTGATATTAGAAGTCACAAGTTAGTGCTCTGTTATAGTGTTAGAGAATCCATAGGATTCTGGGATGGAGCTGGAGAGCCCCTGGTCCTCAGCTGCCTTCTCCCTTGGCTCCCTCTCATCCTGGTGCCTCTCCGCCCCAGCCAGTTGTAGAAATGTACTGCTGCCTTGTCTTGCCACTGCTTGATTTTGTTCTTGTAGTTATGGAGAGCATTCTAGGTAAGTCCTCTACTGCTAAGCCATACAGATCCTTCTACCTTTATCTTATAGAAACAAGATTCTTGCTAAGTTGCCCAGGCTGGCCTTGAACTTTCTTGATTCTACCTCTATAGCTGGAATTATAAGTAGGTATCACCACATCTTGCTCTATTTAAATCACATTTGTTCACTTAAGACAGGGTTGCTGTATAAAGCAAACTGGTCTCCACCCTTAAAAGCATTAGTTACTTTTATGTATTTGAATGTTTTGCCTGCACCTGTGCACATCTATCCACCACATGCATGCAGTGCCAAAGGAGGCCAGAAGAGGGTATCAGAACCCCTGGTACTAGGGTTACAGACAGACAGAAGCCATGTGGGTGCCAGGAGTCAGTCTTGTGTCCTCTGGAAGAGCAGCCAGTGTTCTTAGCTGCTGAACCGTCTTTCTAGCCATATCCTCCCCCTTTTGATGTTCTGCCTTGGTTTCCTTGGGTGCCAAGGTTATGGTGTACACAACTGTGCCCAGCACTGATTGTTTTTAAAAGTTAATTTGCTAAGATACTGATGTATGGGGGAGGAAGAACTGGCAGGAAAATACTACAAAAGGGGTTATAAGAATAGGACAAAGCAGAGCCACTCTAAGGAAGGAAGTGTTGGAACTGCTATGAAGATGGGACCATGATTCTAGCTGCTCTAAGCATCCTCTAAGATCTTTTGCCCGATAAATAGGCTCTGCAGTCGTTTTCTCCACTGGAGATGAAAGGATGTTTCCCTTTTGCTCTCCTTTTCTAAAAGAAGTATTTTATGTGTGTGTGTTGAGTATTTTGCCTGTGTGTTTGTGTACCATGTTCATGCTGGATGCCCTTAGAAATTAAAAGACATTAAACTTCTGGAACTGGAGTTATGGTTATGAAGCAAGACGGGAGTGCTGGGAGCCAAACCTGGGTCTTCTACAAGAACAAGTATTCTTACCAATGAGCCAGCTCTCCAGCCCTCTTGCTTTTTTGACATAACTATTTCTATATAACTTTACCCCCCTGCAATGTACATGGGATCCATTCTCCAAGGAACAGGAAAGGTGCCAGCTACCCTCCGTGGCTGCTTTCTGCCTGGGAGTCCCTTCCTCGTCTTCACTGACTGCCTACGCTCTTTTAAAAAAAAAAAAAAAAACAGTGTGTTTTTAGGTTTCCCTAACTTGCTTTTCTCTGTAGTTTTTTCCCTTTGGTTATTTTCTCAGGCCATTTTGACACTGCTGTTGCCTGCTCAACAAAGCAATGCTTTTGGAGCCTTTTCTTCTGAGTTCAAATTTGGCGGGCTCTCTAGAGGCAATAATCTCTGGTTTTGTAGCACTTTCAGACTCTTTTTTTCTGGTCTAAACAATGCTTTTGACTCTCAGCTTATTTGTGTATCATATAAAATACTGTTGCTTTTTTTTTAAGTTGATTTTTTTATTAAGACAACAAGTCCTGCAGATATTATCATGACAGCTGAAGATTTCGTCTTTAGTCACATCTTAGGTTACTTTTGGGTCATCGTTCTTTTGTTCTTAAAGGATTGTTAAAATGGTTTTTACAAAATCAATACATTAAGTTGGTAATTGCCCATAATTTTAACATGCAAATATCTCTGTTATTCAGAGGTCTGTGGTACACTATAATTGTTAAACTCTTTTGACCTTTAGTTTGAAATACTGTCTGTCTCAAAGAACCACATGTGCTTAGTTGCAGTCTCACTGAACTTGAAAGTTGTATCACATGGGCTTTAAGCACTCAGAGACATGAGCCAGGACCCTGTCAGTCCTTTAGGCCATGTGAATACTGTGGTGGGGAGGGAAAGAATTGTGTGGAGTTGGAGGGGGGCCCTTCAGACCTTCTGCTTTGGAGACTAAAGAGGGGGTGATTGATCTTTCACTAGGGGGACAGAAGGGAAATTAGGAAAAGATAAGAATGGAATTAAATATTAGATGCATCGGGAAGTAAAGGAAGATAAACAACAACACAGTTTCAGTGAATTTTATCTTCAGGATTTCATTTCCCATAAAGGATTCCATGATATCACATGTCATTGTGTCATAATAAGGTTGACTTTGAAGTCAGTATACTATGTCTGCTGTGCTATTATCACTTTGTGTCTTCAACAAAGTTGACTCTGCAGTTAGTGTCTCCTGGCTACTGCATAATAGTTAGGGACTTAAGCAAGCTGCTTAATCAGTTGTGTAACTATCAGCAGCTATGGATGAACTGGGTCTACCTGAAAGGGGAGCAGGAAATGAAAAAGGGATGGGGTTCGAGAGAAGGATGGAGCCAAGACAAAAGTTTCGGATCAAGGCTCAAAGTTTAATTCTGCAACTCCAGCTTATAAAGGGGAAACCACAAAACCCATCCTTTGTTTCAGCTGGATTATGTTGCAAAGCAAGCTCAGTGCGCAGTCTGTTCTTCTAAGTTCCTGTCAGAAGCTGCACTGGCGGCAAGGTGGATGACTTCACCTGGGTCCCACCTTGGTCATTAAGGTCCAACTGTGGCTTACACCCAAGGTCTGTTCAGCCTGCTCAAGGCCAGGGAAAGGGCAAAGGGTGCATTATCTAGGGTTTTTGTGATACATAGTGATAACAGAATCATCCTCTGTGGAGAGAGGTATCAAGGAAAATATAAATGCTATGTAGTGTTTTGGGGGAGGTAAGCTGGATGCAATAATGGTAATCTTAATACTGTGCTTGACATTTAATATATATTTGAACATGAAAATTCAACAGCTTGTGACTGACATATAGGCATATGCAGAATATGATCAAACTGGAAAAGGGCTGAGTGGAGTGCATGGAGCTCTGGTTCATAAAACACACGGGAGAGAAAGACAGAGAGAGAGAGAGAGAGAGAGAGAGAGACGGAGACCTTTTGTTTCTACTAACACACCACAGCCAACCTCCCTGAATGACCAAGAACCACCAACCCTACCTCTTGGGGCTGTAACATTTATAAACGCTCTGAAAAGTTCCCAGAATTCCAAATGTCTACCATCACAGAAATTGTGCAGCTGGCAAAACCATATCTCTGCTAGAGTCTGAGGCAAATCATAGTCAGCTGCTATGGACTGTCCAAAGCAGTCCCATATCCCCACACCCAGGATTAAAATGAAAGTACATTCTTACAATATTCCTGTGTTTGTTTGTTTTTTAAAGAAACCAAAATGCCAGAATTCTCAAAAATATCACTACAGGTAAACTGTGACTTTATTTTTCTTTCATGCAGTTGGGAAGGAGAAAAATGAAAGCTAAAGAAGCCTTAAACTGGTTTTTGGTGGTGTCAGTCATGAGAGGTAATTGGTTGGCATGAAAGATGTCTTAGTTAGGGTTTTACTGCTGTGAACAGACACCATGACCAAAGTAACATTATAAGGACAATATATAATTGGGGCTGACTTACAGGTTCAGAATCAGTCCATTATCATCAAGGCAGGAGCATGGCAGCGTCTAGGCAGGCATGGTTCAGGCAGAGCTGAGAGTTCTACATCTTCATCTGAAGGCTGTTAGTGGAAGTCTGACTTCCAGGAAGCTAGGGTGAGGGTCTTAAGCCCACACCCACAGTGACACACCTACTCCAACAAGGCCACACTTCCGAATAGTGCCACTCCCTGGGCCGAGCATATACAAACCATCACATTCCACTCCCTGGTCCCCATAGGCTTGTTCAAACACATGAGTCTATGGGGGCCATGCCTAAACATACCATAATGCAAAATACATTTAGTCCAACTTCCAAAGTCCCCATAGTCTATAGCAGTCTCAACAATGTTAAAAGTTCAAAGTCTTCTGAGATTCATGCAATCACTAACTGTAATTCCCAAAGCAAGACAGGAAACCATCTGGGCAAACTCCAAACTCTGAATCTCCAAGGCTGATGTCAAAGCAGTCTTCACATCTCCAACTTCTTTTTCATCTTTGTTGACTGCAACAAACTTTCTCCTGGGCTGGTTCCACTCCCTGTTAGCAGCTTTCCTCAGCAGATAGCCCACAGCTCTGGCATCTCTAACATTTTGAAGTCTCCAAGGCAACTTCAGTGTTAGAGCTTCTTGTTCCAATGTCTGGAATCCAGGTATTATAGGTATGTGCTACCCACTAATTACAGGATAGTTTTTAATGATAAAATTTGTCAAATTTCATGTCAAAATAATGAAGTTTTTAATTATCAAAATTTATTTTTATAATTTTCATTACTAGTTAGGTCAGAAATTCCCAAGAAAGTGAAACAGGTTGAAAATTATTGGGATATATGTAATCATTTTGATTTTTTTCTTGTGATGAAATAAAAGACTTGTCAATTTTCAGCTCAAGGAGATACTGACTAATTAATGATGGCATCTTCTGGTTTCCCCTGGACATCTACTCATTTGTGTGCATTTTGTGAGTACACAAAATGAAATGTAAGTCATTGAACTTAGCAATATACATAACTCACTGTTTTAAAAGCAGCAATTTAATTTTTAAGGATTTGCTAAAACATACATATTTGGGCTTAAAGGTTTTTTTTTTTTTTCTTTCTTGCCTGTCTGCTTGCTTGCTTGCTTGCTTGCTTCCTTCTCTTCCTTCCTCCTTTCTTTTTTTTTTTCTTTCGTGATGCGGGGATAGAATTTTGGGTCTTGTGTATCCTAGGTGTATTTGCATTGGCACTCGAGAGATAGAAAAACAAAACTGATTTAATAGAATGCCTTACACCTGTGGCCCAGCTAATCCACAATGGCTTTCTATCAACTGAAGGTCCCCAAATCCAGTAGTTGTTCAGTCCATGTGGCTGGATGTCTCAGCTGGTCTTCAGAACACACTGGAGTCCTAAAGAAGTAGGTTCTAATGCCAGTGAAGGAATGGACACTCCTTACATAGTAAAGTCACCAACTTTTAATTCAAATTATATTTTAATTTCAGTGTTCCATTGTTCCTTCTTAAACTAGTTTTACTCCCTATGCATGATGTGGGGTGTGTGTGTGTGTTTTCATGTGTTCAGGTGCAAATACACATGTATGCTTGTGGAAGCAGAGGACAACCTTGACTGTTATTCTTCAGGTTCTGTCTACCTTGATCTTTGTTTTGTTCTGAGCAGGGTCTCGCTTTGGCCGGGTACTTGCCAAGTAGGTCTGGATTAGCTGGCCAGCAAACCACAGTGATCTACTGCTTTTCATCTCTACATCTCTGGGATTAAAAGTGTAGATCACTGTACCCTGCTTTTTAAAAATGTAGGTTCTAAAGGATTGAAGTAAGGTCCTTATGCTTGCAAGGGAAACAAACTGAGCTATCAGTTTGGCTTTATAATTAAAAATAATTGATAAAAGAGCTGGAGAAATAAATAAGAGCACTGGCGCTCTCATAGAGGACCTGGTTTGATTCCCAGCACTCACATGGCATCTCACAAATGTCTGTAATTCTAATCATAGGAGATCTGACACTCTCTGGCTTCTGAGGGCACATGGCACATACATGATGCTCAGACATACATGCAAGCAAAAAAAAAAAACCATATATATAAAATATAACTGATAATAAGAACATCCAAGATCATGAGCCTGAAATTTCAATATGATTTCTTTGAGGCTTGAGTGAAATGACTTGCTGACATCTTGGGTTTGCCTGGTAGTTCTGAAGATCTTTGATAACCCTTGCCACTAATGAGGTCCCTTTCACACTGGATGGGAGTGAGTGTTGTTAAAAGAACAACATCAAGCTTGCATGATTCCTGTGTCAGGTTTTCACACGAGAGTTTGATGAAGCTGACAAAAGCCAAAGGTTTCTGGCAGGCATGCTTAAGAATAATGCCAGACGCTAAGGTTAACCATAGGTAGAGGAACATTTTAAGCCTGGGTTCAAGAGAGTAGTAAAAGCCCTACTCAGCTAGACATTGTTCCATGTTCCTGAGAGTGTGAGGAGGACATAGCAAGCTTACTTTGTACACTGGTAGGAAAAGCTGCAGTCCACATTGTGGACTGGATTCATCAGCTATCCAGGGAAAGTATTTTATTGAATGTGTTTGCTTCAACAAGATTGTGGAATGCTCCTTTAAAGTACCTTACTAATACTGGGCATTCTTTCCCTTCCCCTGCGCCCCACAGCTGCTAAAACAGATGTGTTGGAATTAGTCCAGAAGCCATGATTTGAAGGGCTTGTGGTTTTCTCAAGACATGGGATAACTCTCGTTTTCCTTAAAATAAGTAGATAGATAGATAAATAAATAAAGTTAACTTTTTCCTGTTTTTTTGGGGGGGGGGGTTCTGCAGAAGAAAAAGTGTTTTGTATCATTTCTCATAAACAAAAACAGAGAAGCTTGCTGCAAGAAATGCACCAATCTTTTACACTAGTTATTTGTAAATCCTTTGCTTTCTGACCAAAAAACAAAACATGTTGGACCTTCCTGCCACTTGCCTTATTCCCTCTGCCCATCTCTCACATGGTTCCAAGTTCTTTGTAGCATGCAGCTTGCCTGGGTTGAGTACTGCGCATGTGCTGGAAGCCTGTGAGGCTGAGGAAGCATTTGGGGGACTCGCCTGAATGCGGAGTGCAGAAAAGAGCGAGCCAGAGTTTGCCTTTTCCCTGCCTCCAAGATGCTAGGAAAGCAAGGGCTACTGGGATTCTGATAGTTTCAGATCCCAGGTCCATTAAGTGACAACCTAGCTATTGTCCAGATAACCACTCTCTTTCTCTCTCCTCTCTTTTCCAGGGTTTTTCTTTCTTAGAAAGTTATCTTGCCCCTCCAACTCTGTTTCCTAAAGATGACAGGTTTCAAAGTACAAATGCTGTCTGTTTTGAATATTTTAATAGAGGTTCTCATACAGGCCCAGGTTGGCCTTGAATTCACTATGTAGCAGAAGCTGGCCTTGAACTCATGATCCTTCTGTCTCTACCACTCAAGATCTGGGATTACCATCCTGCTAAGTATTCTCTCTCATTTGAAAAATTTGTCCTGAAAATTTTGTTAATGACACCATTATCACTTTTGTTAGTGCTCACTGAGCGTCTGCCTTTGATTTTCATATATTCTGTTAGCCTTGAAGGATTGATTTCTCAGTGATTTCAGAGTCATTAGAGTAACAAGGACACCCACCGCCACAGGTAATGCCTCTGTTTACATGTGACAGAAAAGTGTTTCCACTTACTACTGCTGCATTCTCCAAGGCTTCAGAGATTGCCCCGACTAGGGCAGAAAGGAAATGAAAATTAAGAAGAGAGAGAGAAAAGATGGGATTGGATGATCTAGGCGCTCTCTCTAATGGAGAAACGAAAGCCAGTGTCTTACCCCCATGCACAGTATGTTTATTATTATACAGCTGAGCAGGGAGGCAAGCTTAGTTAATCTCAGTAGGAGCAGTCTGTGTTGGAGAGAAGTCTTCAGGTCATAAATATCTGATGGTAGACAGCAACAGTAGACATTGTCTGTACATGTTGTTAACATCTGCACTTAGACCCCGGGAAGGCTTTGCTGTTGAGCCTCATCTGGGGAATGCTTTTATTCTCTCATTGGGGTCCTGAAAAGTCCTTGGCCTGTCTGTGCCCATGGCAACAACACACATTCACTCAGGACTCCACTCATTCCTTCTACATAGCAAATTCCACCTAAATGAAAGCTCAAATAATAGTCATAGAGCATAATTCATGTGTGAACTAACTAGTTGATACATGTTAGAAATTCTGTGCCAGACTCCCGTACTTACCTCTGAGGCTCTTTAGCAGCACTACATATTGTTCAGGGTTGTCTTAGTCAGGGTTTCTATTCCTGCACAAATATGATGACCAAGAAGCAAATTGGGGAGGAAAGGGTTTATTGAGCTTACACTTACATGCTGCTGTTCATCACCAAAGGAAGTCAGGACTGGAACTCAAGCAGGTCAGGAAGCAGGAGCTGATGCAGAAGCCATGGAGGAATGCTGCTTACTGGCTTGCTTCTCCTGACTTGCTCAGCTGGCTTTCTTATAGGACCCAAGACTACCAGCCCACAGATGGTACCACTCACAAGGGGCCCTCCCCCCTTGATCACTAATTGAGAAAATGCCTTACTGCTGGATCTCATGGAGGCATTTTTCTCAACTGAAAACTCCTTTCTCTGTGATAACTTCAGTTTGTGTTAAGTTGACACACAAAACTAGCCAGTACAAGGATAAATGCTAAAATGGATTCCCCTGCCCCAAAACAATACCCTAGAATGAATAAGATACAATTTTAATAATGTCCGCACTGGGTTGTGAACATGTCTCATGTGACACATCAATTGACTGAGGGCAAAGCATTAGTCTGCTCAAAATCGAGATGAATGGGTGAACAGCTGGGATAAAGGCATACAGAATTACTTTTCATTCAGCTTCTCAGTAATAGGACCTAAAACATTCTAGTCAGAACCTGTTGTGTGTTTTAGTTTTCTTAAACTACAGCCCCTGAAATGAGCCTTCAGAAGGTTCTGTAGAGAAAAGCATCAGGAATTAACCAGCAGTCAGGTTGAAAATACAACAAAGCAAATGATGCATTTCTCTGATTCCCAGAGAAAAAGATAGGACTAGTCTAGAGTTCTGTTGGTAGTCGGTGACAGTGAGAGGTATGTAACATCTTCCAACTTCCAGACGGAGCGGGCAGCATAGTGCATACCACCACTATGTCTAATTGTGAAATGGCCATCAAGTAAATCTGCCTGCTACAGTTTAGCACTTTAAAAATTAGTTTTGGACTTGAAGAAATATTTTAAAGCTAAAAAACTATCAGTAGTGTTGTTGAGAACACGGCATTACCAGCAGAGTTGCTGTGGTTTGCCTTCTGGAACTACTAAGTACCAAACGTTTCTGTGTTGTAGTTTTCTCATCTGTAAAGTAGGTTAATAATGCAGACTGAGACTTCTACCTTATCTGAAATGTTTGACTCTAGAAGTATTGGAGGTTTGGGGTTCTTATGTTTTTTAAATATTTGGGTTCAGACAATGAGGTATCTTGGAAATGAGACACAAGTCTGAAACATGGTTTTATCTTTCATGTGCACATGGCCTGTATGTACTGTATAGAACATTTGTAGTGTGCCTGCATTTTTACTGCAACATGCTGACAGGTATGCAATTTTGTACTTGTTGGCATCTGATTGGGGTCCAAATATTTTCAATTTTAGAACATTTTGGATTTTGGATTTTCAGGTAAGAGTTGTTCAATCCATATAATACACAATAAGTAATAGTTACAAATTGTACGTGGCTTGTAATAAGTATTATGTTTTGTTTTGATTTTCAAATTTTTTTTATCTTGGTCTGTTTGTTTGTTTGAGACAAGATTTCTCTGTGCAGCCCTGGCTGTCCTGGAACTCTGTCTGTAGACCAGGCTGGCCTCAAACTCAGAGATCCACCTGCCTCTGCCTCCACGTGTTGTACTACTACTGCCCAGCAATTTTTAAATTTTTAAGCAAAACTGGTTTAGTATTTGAATTAAGCACTAAATCCTGAATATTCCAGGATTCAAAACTTACATTAAGTTCCATTTACTATATGTTTCTCAGTGCTCAATGGTTTTACTTGGGTTTAATTTGTCTAAGTAATGGGTTTTCGTAACCGTGTTTATGGGGGGGAAAGCATAAATGTTTGCCTTCCTTAGTGTTACTTTAAATCTTATCTCCAGAGATTGTGGTTTGTGTGAAAGAAGTTACCATTTTTGTTGTTGTTATTGTTGTTTGTTTGTTTTTTATTACTGGCTCTCCCTAAAACACAGACATTAGGCAGAAAATGACTTCTATTATATCAATTAGGACTTGGTGAAAATTTTCAGAGATGATCAAACCCTGACTGTCAGCAAATAGAAAGCTTTGAGACTCTAAGAAATGAAACACCCTTAAGAGAAGGAAGGCTGATGGTGGGGTACCTCCTGTGCACCCAACATTCACAAAGTGTCTGTGGTCTAGAAAAGTTAGGTTTGATTTTTATTTAACTTTCCCTCAGAGATTCTGTTCTTAAGAAACATGTACTTTTGTTTAAGATTGACTTTATTTTTAAGAGTTTACAGTATCCTTTTCACAGTCACACTAGATGATTAAGGCAAGATTTTCCAACTTTGGTGATTAACCTATGTTCCCAGGGAGATCAGAATTAAAGATTTGACCAGAAAGGTGATCTGTGTCCTAACTCTTGTGACTTTATGATTTCTAGTTCCCTAATGATTCTAATATATCAAAGAACAGGTCATTATGTGAAATGGAATATGGGGTTAAGGAACTTAGCCTTCTGTTTCCAAAAGAAAATTTATCACAGAGTTTTAATAAATAATGAAGCTTTCTAATAGGAAAATCCTGCTAGTGACAGTAGGGCATGATAACATATCCAGAACTCTGCTTTTATTATAATCTACTTTGTCAGTGTTGAGATATTACTGCTGGGCCAGTGAGATGGTTCAGCAGGTAGAAGCACTTACTGCCAAGCCTAACAACCTGAGTTTGATCCCTGGGACCCACATGATAGAAGAGATCAGACCTTGAAAGTTATCCTCTGACCTCTACACATATGCTGCGTACTCACACACAAGCGCGCGCGCGCGCACACACACACACACACACACACACACGTTGCTGATACCAGACTTTAAATGTCACCAGCTTACTAATGTTTGAGCAGGTCAAACATCCACTGTAGCTCTTATTCTAGTGACTCTTGTGCTGCTTTTCCTGCAACTGGTGTTTGTAATCTTTCACCTATCTTGCTTAGTATTGTTACTGTTTATCACAGTGGCTTGATTGTTTAGAAGACATGTCTACAGCTTTCGAGGACAGGTGTTAACAACAAAGAATGTCTAACAGTGAGCAAGTTGTATGCTTGTTGCATTGCCGAGTATAATGGGTAATTAAGCACTGTTAGCCCACTCAGCTGTGGGTTGTTTTATGTCCTCAGTGATTCCCAGACCTCCTTGTGTAAATCACAGAGTGATGACCAGCGATTTCACATGAGTTGACAATGCTGGATTTTGGTGGGAGATGGGAGGAAGGGGCTCCCAGGAACAGAAGCAGTATGTCGGTGTGGAGCACTGACACAGCCAGAGCTGTAATTTCATGACGACTTCCCTTAGGCTAATTTTATTCCGTAATCATGGTGTGCTTGTTAACTAATAGACTTCTGCTAAGCAGAGGACATCCCACAGTACCTTAATTGGGTATATGGCTTATTAAAATGCTTAATGTATGTGCTGTTATAAATGATGTGCTTTACAGATCTAATCATGGTGCATGATGTTTAATCTATTTTAGAAACTGGATGGCTTCTACAGGGAGCCAGGCCTCTGATATAGACAAGATTTTTGGATTCTTCAATGATGGCGAACCCCCCACCAAAAAGCCCAGGTAAACAAGAGAAAGGGAATCAGAGGAATAGAAAGTTACCATTAGTGGGAGATGCTTACCCTGTATCATAGATGTATCACTAGTTAATATGGCCTTCATTTAAAAGACTACATTATTTTTACTGTGGATTTAACTTACTAAGGTGACTGTGTACATAGTTTAAAGTTTGTTGCATTAAAGCTCATAAGGTCCTATTCCTCAGTGGTAATCACTTTCCAGTTCTTCTAATCCTGACATCTGTTTTGCTTTGGTTTTGACTGTGAAATGGGGTCTTTCTCTATAGCCCAGGCTGGCCTAGAACTCCTGCCTCAGGCTCCCAGATGCTGAGATTCAGGCATGTGCCTGCCAGCACACATTTTTAAATGTTACGTGTGCTGCTGTATGCTCTCTCTGGCAACAGAAAGTGAGGCTTTCATTTGCTTTCCTGGCCCTTGTCCCTGTATTGCTGCCCTACAGACTTCACCCTTATCTTCCTAGATTTTTATCTCAGCATTTGGTCAACCAATTCTCAATATTTACAATATTGTGTCTTTATAACTAGTATTAATAAGCCCAGCGCTCAGGAGACAGAGGCAAAGTCAGGCCTCTGTGAGTTTGAGGCCAGCCTGGTCTACATAGCAAGTTCCAGGACAGCCAGAGCTGCATAATGAGACCCTGTCTTGAAAAACAAAACAAAACAAAATAAGCCATAAGTAGTATTCGTAGCCAAGCCAGACGTGCTCTACTTCCCTTTATGTCCTTTTTAGAAAACGTCCACATTGCTAAATATTGTCTTGGATTTTGTTTTGTTTTGTTTTCTGTGTTCCTTTCCTTTTGAAACACTGACAGAAGAATTAGTCTGTCATATGCTGGAAATGTTTAGAAACTTGCTGGTTTAATTGATTCTGTGGAGTCTCACCTCTGGCCTCAACCCTGCTGGAGTCAGCCCCTTGATCTGCTCTTTATTTTATTATATACTCCACTATACTGAAGCATGCTTTCAAGTACCTTCCTTAGTAAGAATACATGGGAAAATAGTTGTTGGAGATTAATAAATGTCCTTATCATGTGCATACATGCACTGAATGGTATGGTTGAGAATAGAATTTTTATGTAGGAAAATGTTTTTTTCTTAGACTTTTTTGCTAATACCTCTGATTTCTCTGGTGACAGAGCAGAGTATTGTAAACCAAGACAGACTCTGTTCTAATTAGCAGTTGTTTTAGAAATCAACTTAAAAGAGGAAGTGGGAATTTGGTCACAATTTCAGAGATTTTGGTTTATGATCTGTTGGCTCCGTTGCTTTTAGAGTATTGTGAGGTAGAATATCGCTCAAGGATGTGTAGAACAGAGTTGCCCACCTTTTGACTGCTGGGAATCAGAGAGTCAGGAAAGAAGGTCCAGAAACCAGATAACATTCTCTCAGATCCCATCTTTGTGATTGCCTCAGAGTCTCGCCCAATCTCAGTAATGCTCTCGAATTATGAACCCATCAGTGATTAACCATTGACAAGGTAAGAATCCTTGATGGGTCACCTTCCAAAAATCCGTCCCCTGAACATTACTGCATTGGGAACCAAACCTGCGCTTGAACCTTGACAGTGGGGGTTCCAGACCCAAACCAAAACACCAATTTTTGTGATCTCTTTTGCCTTTGCTCACTAGAATCTTATAAAAAAAAATCACATTATTCTCATTAACATAAAAATTGTATAATACCGTATTTTCTTGTGGAACTAAATACTATAGTACCTTCAAGCTACTTCTTTTCTTAATAACTTCATTTTGTGTTAACCTGATATTAAACTTCCATTAAACAGTCTCTACCTTGGTATAACTCTTGTTCAGATGTTGAGCCTTCTGTCATTAGTGCGGTTCTGTTTTCTCTCTCCCTCACGCCTCTCACTGTCGGTGATAGGGTCTTTATATGTGGCCCACCCTGAATGCCCCAGCTCTAACCTGCATCAGCCTCCTGAGCGCTTTCATTACTGGATTGTGCCTCTCTGCCTGACTCTGGTTGTGGTGTTGTTTCGTTCTGTTGTGATTGTTTCAGTCTTATCTTCTTAAAGGTTTTCTCAGTTTTTCTTATGGATTTTTTAAAATTTCTGTTACATTTTAAATTTTCTTCAATTTTGTTGTTACTGTTTTTGTTTTTTGAAGACAGGAGGGCTTACAAATGCAGTCTTCCTCCCCTTCCTGCCTTAACCTCCTGAGTGAGCCCTCTCTATCTACTAGCTTGTTCGTATGTACCTCTTATCATGTGGGTCTTGTGCAAATCAAGTGACCATATTTTGTCTATTCATATGTAAGCTACTGAGAAGCAGTTAGGAGTCTGTGTGACTAAGGATTTTAGTCAGGATTCTCTAGAGAGACTGAGAACCCAGTAGTTTTTCAGCAGTCTCAGTCTGGTGTTGAAGGCCTGAGGGATTCCTGAAAACCCACTTGTCTTCAGTCCAGTAGAGGGCAGGAGATAGCTTCTGGTCAGGAAAGAGCTGCAGCAGGGACGGAGTAGATGAACTTGTCATCAGGGTGGGAAGGCGAGGCTAACCTCCTTTTTGTTATCAGGCTGCCACCATAAGGTGCCACTCACATTTGGGGTGGGCCTTTCCACCTTGAACAGTCTGATCAAGAAGATGCCTTACAGGTGTGCCCAGAGGCTTTGTTTCTCTTAGTTGATTCCAGATTCGGTCACACTGGCAACCAGTATTCACACCATCACAGTGTACCGATGAGCGTCCCTCTGACTATTAAGCCTAGAGCTAGTAGCAGTTGAGGACCTCTACCTTGTCTAAAGCTGTAGGTCTTTTCTGCCATAATGGCCATTTCCCCAAAGAGAAATCCTTCCATCTCTTGAATGCATGGAGACTGGTTGAAGTCTTAGATTCTGAGAAAAGGTTGAAGAATCCTAGTGTCTGGAAGCTTGCCCCAAGGGAGACTGGTTGAAGTCTTAGATTTCATACAGAGATTCTTCATTCTTCCCAGCTGGCACTGTGCAGTGTTCTCAAATGCAGTCCTCTGGCTGACTTTCTGAAGAGAGACTTACTGCTGAGTTTAAGTGTCACCACCTGCCCACCTGAACATGAACCTAACATTCCCGAGCTTCTACAGAGGAAATTGGGCTTTCTTATGGAACTTATGTCGCCTTCTGGTGTCTGTCGTCTGCTCTGCTGTCATTCTGTCTTACCCTACTCTTTTTTTTTTTTTTAAGTTAAAAGGTTTATTGAATATCATGTTTGTTTTCTTTTAGCAATTTCAAACTCTATTAAATTACTCCATCAAGTGAGAATGAGTATATCATTAAATTTATATATATATATCATATATATATATATGATAAGTATAAATTAATAGGCCATTCCTTACTAAAAATAGTTACTAGACCACTAAAGAATATACACAAGTCGTAGGAATAGTCAAGCACATCAAGAAATGGAGAAACACAGTCCCAGGTGTTGGTTCAACTTGGATATTAGTGCAACTTTGCACACACGACTTCCATGTGTCCTGGGCCCTGAAATGCGTTTCTCTCAGCCCCAGAGCCCTCCCATGGAGTGGTTGTAGAAGCACCTCCTTTTCCTGAGAAGCTGCTGTGAGAGTTACTTCATCTCGATTGTGTAAAGCTTTCAGAACAAGTATGCTTGAACAAGTATGCTTGACCAAGTAGGCCTGCAGGGAAGCTTGTCTTTGCTTTAGCAATCTTTCTATAAAATGAAGTCCTTTCTAAGAACACTTTCTGGTCAATGTATTCTTCCTCCTCCCCCTCTCCCCCCAGTTCTTGAATGTCACTCACCTGTCCAGACAATTTTATTAAGTGAGCAATTAAGGAACTTTTTTTTTCTTTTCGTTTTTTTTTTATTGGATATTTTATTTATTTACATTTCAAATGTTATCCCCTTTCCCTGTTTTCCCTCTGGAAACCCCC
>CM052706.1:80575404-80597759 GCA_028551405.1 Uromys caudimaculatus
GCGGGGAGGTCATGCTGTGGTACGAAGTTCTAGCCCAGCACTACCACCAGCAGCTGAGGGCGTACATTTCAGAGACCTTCGTACAGGCAATGCTGCGGGAAGGAATTTCAGGACAAGCAAAGCTTTTACGTTTATTAAGACAAGGGATGTTACATGGTTTTAATTTTATATGGGCAGTTATGGGAAGAGGCTGCTTAGGAAAAGGACAGTGCTCACTCAGTGCAAGCTCCTCAAGAATTGTACTGAGGTGTCTTTATAATGGTTATACTTAATGATTCTGTGGCTTTTTATATTTCTCAGAGTATAATTTACAACAGGGATTAAAGATTACATAAAACTTAAAAATGAGTAAAATTTGAGCTGAGTGAAGTGGTGTATACCTGTGATACCCATACTTGTGAGATGGAGGCAGGAGGATCAGGAGTTAAGGAACTTCCATGCTACCTGAGATACTATCTTAAAGGACACACAAATACACACACACACACACACACATTTTGATTTAGAAAAATGAACTGATTTTACTTATTTTTCTTCTCTTTATTGAACTTTCTTTTAAAGATTTGTTTATTTTTATGTGCAGTGATGTTTTGCCTGCATATGTGTCTGTGTGAGAGTTCCAGATCTCTCGAACTGGAACTACAGACAGTGATGAGCTGCCATGTAGGTGCTGGGAATTGAACCTGGATCTTTTGGAAGAGCAGCCAGTGCTCTTAACCACTAAGCCATCTCTCCAGCCTCTGAATTTCCTTTTTTAAATGAACTTGCAAGGTAGTTTTATGATGTCTAGACTTAGATATGAAAGATGCATATTGCTCTCTAAAGTCAAGATTAAAACCCCCTAATCTTAAGAAGTGTGTAGTTAGTTCATTTTTTTTTTTTTTTTTTAAAGATTTATTTATTTATATGTAAGTACACTGTAGCTGTCTTCAGACACCCCAGCAGAGGGCATCAGCTCTCATTATGGATGGTTGTAAGCCACCATGTGGTTGCTGGGATTTGAACTCAGGACCTTAGGAAGAACAGTCAGTGCTCTTACTCGCTGAGCCAACTCTCCAGCCCAAATTCTTTTTTTTTTTTTTTTTTTTTTTTTTTTTGGCTTTTCGAGACAGGGTTTCTCTGTGTAGCTCTGGCTAGCCTGGAACTCACTCTGTAGACCAGGCTGGCCTCGAACTCAGAAATCCGCCTGCCTCTGCCTCCCAAGTGCTGGGATTAAAGGCGTGCGCCACCACTGCCCGGCTTCATTTGTTGTTTTTAACATCCGTGTTCGACTTAGCACTTAGAAAAGAGAACATGGTCTTTATGGGGAATCTTGGCTTTATGGTGACCAAGTTTCTAACAATGAGTCAGATTCTCAGATGAAAGGTTTGTTTTCCCTTCCCGTGTCGCCTTCATTTCCCTTTCAATCTTGCCTTAATACTTTCTTTAAAAATCTCTGTTAACAGGGCATCACGATGGCTCTGCAGATAGCACAAAGCTGATGACCTGAGCTCAGTCTCTGGGATCAACATGTCAAGAAGAGCAAACAACTGCCAAAAGTAGTTGTCCTCTGATATCCACACATGCACTGTGGCATGTGCCCACACACAGACACACAAGCAGTGCACAGTTGGGTGGTATTATTACTATTACTATTATTATTATTATTATTATTATTATTATTATTATTATTATTATTTAGTGGGTTAGGTAGGGATCATAAGGCACAATTGCAGTTTTTTCTTTCTTTCTTTTTTTTTTCTGAAAGTCTTTTTGTGAAAGTATTTGATAGGTATGTATATTTGGATGTGTATTTATGTACCATTTGCCATTTTTTGGTTTTGTTTTTTTGAGCTGGCCATAAATTTCGGATACTGCCTTCCAAGTTCTGGAATTATAGACTTTGGTTGTCACATCCAACTTTCATTCATCATCTTGATTCCTCTTTTTAAAACACACTGCATTATGTACTTCTAATAGCTTTTAACAGTTTCTTTCCCGGTAGATGAACTGTTTTATATATGGCCCCCCCTAGTGTCTCTGTGTGTACAGGTTTTTCTCCTTATTAAATGAGCGAGTGTAGGAGCTGAGAGTGGGATGTGCAGTTCTGAGGGCTGTTTCCCACGGCCTCACCACTGATCGAGTTTCTGCTTGTTGTTCTATTTGTAAAAGGGGGTAAGGCAAGTGATGGTTTTAATGCAGAGGGAGATGAAACCTGCTTGTCCTCATGCCGCCTCACAACAGGACTCTGCTCTGTGCCGTGAGAAAGGGCTGTTTGTTGTGACAAAAAAACATGAGGCTCCCATCTTCTCAGAAGCCTGCCGAGCACCCCCTCCAAGTGATGTAGAGAACAAAACATGCTCAGATTTGGCTTTCATGCTGAGTCTTATCTTTGCTTACAAAATTTGGCTTCAAGGTTTTATTGTTTTCATTGTCTTACATTTCTCAACAAACAAAATCAACTTGACTTATATGAAAATATTTTTTTGAAAATAAATCAAACATGTCCTATTAAAATTACTATTGACTTAAAGTATAATTTAGTTGGCATAACTTCAGCTGTAATGCACTTGAATCTGTTGTAATATTAGTGGTTTTCTTAGCTGGAGAAGACTTTGAAGGAGAAAGTTGATTTTAAGATTGTTTTTTCAGGATTCCTGAAATAGTTTATTACTTTGTCTTCCAACAAAAACTGGAATAATATTATGGTCTTTCATTTAATCTACTGGAGAAGTCTCAGAAGCTGGAATCCTCGTCTTTACAGCTAAAAATTATAAAGTGCATGCCTTTAATCCCAACACTGGGGAGGCAATGGCAAACAGATCTCTGTGAGTTGAAGGCCAGCTTGGTCCACACAGAAAGTTCCAGGCCAGCTAAAACTTACACAGTGAGACCCTGACTTAAAAAGCAAACAGCAGGAGTTCCAGCTGTTGAATAATGAAAGCCAGCTACATCTTTCTCAGATGTCCTCGCATGTGCCCGGCTCTACTGGACACGCCAATCTTTTGACTTTTCCTTTTTCAGGAAGCTGCTTCCAAGTCTGAAAACCAAAAAGCCTCGAGAACTTGTGCTGGTGATCGGGACGGGCATCAGTGCTGCAGTCGCACCGCAGGTCCCAGCCCTGAAGTCCTGGAAGGGGCTAATCCAGGCCTTACTGGATGCTGCCATTGACTTTGATCTTCTAGAAGATGAGGAAAGCAAAAAGTTTCAGAAGTGTCTCCATGAAGACAAGAACCTCGTCCATGTGGCCCATGACCTCATTCAGAAACTCTCCCCTGTGAGTAGTGTGCTGTATGCCATGCGTGCGAGATTTCCTGAAACCACGATCGATTAGTGTGCTTACTCAGAAGGAATATTTGTTTATTGCTTATATTTATTACATTTGGCTCTTCTGAAAAGTAGCTATTATTAGAGACTGTTCAGGGTAATCATTCTGACCCCATTTCCCTGTGATGCGCTGAGAACTTGATGTGTATGGAGACAAGGCTACTGACACACTTTTGCTGTTTTCAATTTACTTTTTCTGTTCTCACTATAAATGATGTCCTGATATCCATGACTTTAAGGAAATATTAGAAAGATTTAAGCTGGGATTTTGTATTTTGAGACAGCATCTTGTGCATCCAATACTGGCCACAGATCTGGGTGGCTGTGGGTGTCAGGGCACAACCGTGTGCCCTTGCCAGGCTGGAGGTAGTCCTACTGTGTAGTGGGTAAAGTAAGTGAACCCACGTCTTACTGTACTTTTCAGAGTAACGCAACATATCCACAGTGAATTTTATCAAATTAATTATCTAACTCTCCAAAGAACCTAACTGTCTTTCTTGCTTCTAAAATTTTCTGAAAATTAGGATTCACTTATGCTATGACTAGTTATATATACTTGAAATGTTACATCAGTGAAAGCAAAGGATTGTAATTTCCAGGCCAGCCTGTTGTGCATAACAGTGCCATGTCTGTCTCTGTCTCTCAGACACACATCCACACACACCCCATGGGCAGTGGGTGACGCTCAATTGTTAGATACTTACCTAGGATGTATATATAAAAGGCCCTAGGTTTGACCCTCAGCACCATCCCACTCAAAATTTAGAATATGTTTTGGCTACTATATTATTTCCAAATATATCATAAATAAAGCTTCTTGTGGTTTGTTATTTTAAACAGTCTCATGTAGCCATGGTCATCCTCAAGCTCAGTGTGAGGCCAAGGACAACCTGACCTAAAAGGCCTGACCCTGCAGTGGAGATTATAGGCTGTGTGTTGGTAGGATGGAATTAACTGCACCTTGGGAAAAGGGGGCACTTCTTTAAAATTAGCTATCAGGAACCAGGTGGTGGTGACAGGCATCTTAATCCCAGCTGTCATAATGTTAGGGAAGTTGAGGCAAAACTTCAAATCAAGTACTTAAAACACCCAGCAGAATTGACTGAGGGAAACACCTTTTAATGCAGCCAGTTGGAGTTTCCAATAGAGGGAATCCTGGGAAGAGCAGAGTGCCTCCTCAGGTGAGGCTTCCAAGTAAAAGAACAAATAGCAGCAGATACAGAGAACATTATCAGATCAGTCACTGATGCTCATGACATCCAGAGGAAACAGACTGGGAAGTTGAGGGAGTCCACGCAGATCTCAGGTGAGCTTTCTTGTGACTGAGCTTCCCATAACTGGACTTCTAGCTACTCTTCCTTCCCCACTGTAGACCACTGTAGATGTTACAGGGTCGACAGTAACTTCTGTTGGAAGTTGCTGCCTCACTATTCTCAAGAGCATGGTGTTTTATTCTTGGGCTGTTTTACTGCTCTTTCCTACCACAGAATTATGGGGGTTAGCCTGTCTAGCCCAGACTTGGAGGACACTTTGAAACAACTGTGCTTGGGTCTGAAATAGTAGAGCTGCTCAGTGAGTTTCAACAACATGTGACAACTTACCAATCATGTACATTATACCTTCCACCATCTCTTATGAATATCAGTGCAAGGATCTTTACAAGGATATATCTTAATGTAGTGTAGCATATAAAAAAGAATTATACATCATGAGCAAGTATCAATTTTCCTAGGAATGCAAAGTTGGCTTAACGTGTAAATGTCAGTATAATGTACAAAGAATGTCTGTAGACAGCAAGTAAGAAGTCAGGTATGTATATCTAAGGGATCTTTTTAAAAAGAAGGCTTATCTTTATTTTTTGTACATGAATATGTTGTCTGCATGTATGTCTCAGTCAGGGTTTCTATTCCTGCACAAACATCATGACCAAGAAGCAAGTTGGGGAGGAAAGGGTTTATTCGGCTTACACTTCCAATTGTTGTTCATCACCAAAGGAAGTCAGGACTGGAACTCAAGCAGGTCAGGAAGCAGGAGCTGATGCAGAGGCCATGGAGGGATGTTCCTTACTGGCTTGCTTGCTTCTCCTGGCTTGCTCAGCTGGCTTTCTTATAGAGCCCAAGACTACCAGCCCACAGATGGTACCACCCACAAGGGGCCCTCCCCCCTTGATCACTAATTGAGAAAATGCCTTACCGCTGGATCTCATGGAGGCATTTCCTCAAGGGAGGCTCCTTTCTCTGTGATAACTCCAGCATGTGTCAAGTTGACACAAAACCAGCCAGTACAATGTATATCTGTGTAACATGTCTGTATGTCTGGTGCCTGTGGAGGCCAGAAGAGGGCCTTAGTTCCACTGGAACTGAAGTTATAGTTGGCTGTGATCCATCATGTGAGTGCTGGGAATCAAACCTGGATCCTCTGGAAAAATAACATGTGCTTCCAACCACTGAGCCATCTTTCCATCCCAGGGGTCTTTATCTTTTAGGAAACACAATGAAGTATGGGTGAGATTATTTAATACTTTGATATTGGCTCCCAACAGCTCAGTGAAGTCATGATGCATGGTAGTTTAGGTTAAACTAGATTGGCCATATGTCATGATTGTTCAAATTGGGTGATTGGTACATGGTGGGGAGGGGTGCTCATTTATTTATTTGCTTTTTTATTGCAGTGCTGTGGCTTGAACTTTTCACATGTTAGGCAGGTGCTCTGATTCTTTTTTACTTTGGTGTATTTGGGAAAATGTCAGTAATAGAAAAAAAATGTTAGATTTCTTGATTAGTAACACAACATGGTTAATTGGCCCCGTCTAATTGATCCAGCTTCATGTAATAAAGAAGTGACACTGTGAATTCAAGGCAAAGAGTTGGCAGTCAGAATCAGCAAGATCTTGCCATCTAAATGCCCTGGAATCCTCCAAAAATCAACTGACCTCTCACCATTTGCTTTTGTACAGTAGACCTGGACCAGGACTCCTGGGGTCACACACTGCCTAGAACATGATTGGGAGGTTGGATCCCCAGCACCAAAGAAGAAAAAACCAAACAACTGTGGTCTTACTTACTCCTGTGGCTTTGTGAAGAATCAGTGGCATTAGCAATGCTTGTGTGACTATTTGAATTGAGGTTGGAGGGGTAGGAGTGTCCTAGCCACCCTTTTTCCTCAAACATCAATTTTACTTGAAAGAATGAAACATGCTCAAAGTAAATGCAGTAGAAATGTTAGTGACCTTGAAGGAAATGGGATCAGGAATGCTTGGGTTTGCTTTTTACTCTATGTGGGACTAGAAAGATGAATTACAGGGTAGAGTAAATGAAATAGCATGGTATTTACTGTGCTATTTTGAGTGAAGGGGAAAAATTCTTAGGGCCTGAGTGGGAGTCTGACACTTCCTTTCGACTTCTGAATCCCTGTTATGAAAATTTAAATGAAAATTCCTTTGACTCAGCTTAAGAGAGGCCACTGGTGGGAAATTTAGTTCTATGGTTACCTGCTCTAAGACAAAAACTTTGATTTCAAATCTAAGGAAATCAATACAATGACAAAAGCGTCTTTGTTGTTTGTAAAACAAAATCTCAAACATTCAGTTTACCAAATGAAGGCCGAGGAGTCAGACACTGAGGTGAAAGCCTGCTAGCTCAGAGAGTCGGAGAAAGCACCCGGCTGACCTTCCTCCTCAACCAACGTCCCAGAAGAAAAAGCCAGTTCTGCTTCTCCGTGCTGTCTTAAATACCTTTCAACTCAAAGGCCCTTTCTCTTTCCTAAAGTTTTCTTATGTTCACTCCCTGGCGACTGGTTGTTTGCTCTGCCTCTTGACCTATCATTGACTTTATTTAGCTCTTGTTTACAGAAAACTCTTGGGTTAAAGGTGTGTGCTAGGGCTGAGCCATACCACAACAAGAAACAGGTTTTTCCTTTTCTTAGTCTTGGGGTTCACAGTGTGATCAAATATCCTGCAACCCATCTTTCCAAGCCCAATGTGGTAGTTCACACCTGTAATCCCAGCATTTACTAGGATAGAGGATCACAAGTTCAATGCTACCCTGGGCTAGAATGTGAGGCCACATCTTAAAAGAGAACAAACAAGCAGAAATCCTGATTCTTTTTAATATTGCTATATAAGATTTGATAACTCACAGAAGTGGGACTAAAAGGTATGTAGCTAAAGCAAGTGACTGAAGGAATTTCCAAGTTTCAGTCTTTTTGTAGAAAACAGAACAACAAAAACTACAAAATAGTTCGTGTTCTTCACCCATGACTAACTTGGGGTCTACCTATGTCCTTCTCCTTGTGCTCATAGTAACCAAGCTGGTATGGGAATATAGTGTGTATGACTGAATATATGCATGGGTCAAGGACACTATGGAGTTAAAAAACACAACAAAGAACTTCTTAGTAAGCATTCACTGTATTTATTAAATTTAAAACCTGATTCTGCTTTTTTGAATAAGTATCGATATATACATTGCAAAAATTAAAAAGATGTGTAGCTGTCTATATCTACTGACATATCTTGTTTCTGTTGATGTATTTGTCTTATCTGCCCTAAGCCATCATTCACTGTTTTTTATGTAGCCTTCTAGCTTTGTGACTGTTAGCAGAAATGACTGCATCCTTCCCTCTCAAATAACACATCCTGTCCTCTAGTTTGTTTCCCTAACAGTAGATTGTGGAGATCCTTCATACCATTCTCCTGTATAGTCCGTCAGTCAGTGTTGTCACTGCACCAAATTCCTAGTTGGCTTCTAAAAAGGAGGAGGGGTGGAAGGAGGTTCTGTGCTTAGTTATCCCTGTTGTTTGTGCTTGTGGTGAGGTAGGACATCATAACAGGAACGTGGAGCATAACAAAATACTTTAAAAGCTAAAGGAAACGGCGAGGCCCCAGACTAACCTTCTAGGCTATACCCCAATGACCCAAGGGCTTCTCACTTGGTTCTACAATTTCTTAATGGCATAACTTTTGTTTTCACATCTTTGATACGTCGGGCGTTGGGGGTACATTAAAGATCCAAGTGATAGGTTGTGATCCCGGGCAGTACCAGTCTTCCATCTATGGATTGGTAGTCTGTTGCCATTGGAGATAACAAAACAGTGATAGGCTTGTATATGTCATTTTATCTGATTTCAGTTTTATCTGCAGGACTCCAAGTAATGGAATGGCTGCTGCATGTTAGGTTGAGTAAATAGACTTGTGAACTTGATAAAGTAAAAGAGCTTTATGTTTCCTCAATAATAATCTGGTACTATCATTTAGTAGTAGTTGACTGTTGTGTGTAGTGACTTAGTAAATAGAGTTAATACTCATCACTGTTTTGGTAAGGGATAGATTTTTAAAATTTAATATGAGTTTTACTTACATGTATGTATGTACACTTTGTGTGTGCCTGGGGCCTAAGGAAGTCAGAAGAGGGCATCAGATCCCTTGGAACTAGAGTTACAGATGATTATGAACTACCATTTAGATAAGGAAATCTAACCTGCATCCTCTGGAAGAGCAGCAAGTATTCTTAATAGCTGAGCTATCTCTCCAGCCCCCTCTTCACTGTTTTTGTTCAGGTTATTAATTTAATTAAGTAGTGTTAGAGTCTCCTATTGACTGCCTGTGTGCCATAGTATGATACAATTGTTATTGTATAATGAAACTAGATAAACTTTAAAGACCATGACCTACATTCTTAGCTAAATGTTATAGATCCCTCCGTCTGTTTACACACCAGTCAAGAATCCCTTTAGCTGCTGACAGCAGGGGCCAGTAAGAAGCCTGTGCTGTGTAGTAGAGCAGTGTAGAGCCATAGTGGACAGAGCCCATTAAACTATGGCTTGTTTCCAGCAGGGCAAGGCATAATTTTAACTATGTTCTAATGTTCTCACTGAGAAAATAGCACTTATTTGGTAAGTAATGACTAAAAAAAATTAGTTATTTTATAAAATGCTGTGACACATTAGGAAAGGAACATTGACATGTGTTTATGTATCTGGTTAAGTGATCCCATGGAAACTTAAACATTTCAATATTGATAGACAAGGAAACCTGGAAAGTATAGGAGACTACTTCGAGGGAACCTAGAAGGAGCTGTCTGTTCCGAGGAGTTTGAAATGTACTCCCTGGTAGCTAGATGCAGTAACTCACAGCTTCAATAGGAACCATGCATGCTGGCTTGCACCAGTAGCTCTAGCTTCTCTGGATGCTGAGGGAAGATCATTTGAGTCTAGGAGTTCAAGGACAGCTTGAACAATGTAGCAATTCTTCCTCTTAGCTTATCTGATGGTATAAGGTCTAGAGTAGGGATCAGATGTTTTTTAAAATACTTCACCTAGCTACTTTCTGTGTCAAATTTCTTTTGTCCGGGGTCACTGTATCCTTGGTTATAAATCCAACTTCTCACCTGAAGTTAGCATTATATTTCCTCAATCCCTGGGGATATATTCATTCATTGTTTAACAATGGTATACATTCCGAGAAACACATTAGAGGCCTTTCTGCTGCGATGCAAGCTTGTAGAATGTAGTTATGAAAATCAAGATAACCTTGATATCACTTATTTACATACAGCTTGAATGAAGCTAGAAAGGTAATTAAACCCATATGTTAAATGGATTATTTCAAATTGATTAGTGGTTAGCATTTATTATTATTTTAGATTTTTCTCTTTTTTTGACATAGGGTTGCTATATGTAGCTCTGGCTATCCTAGAACTCACTATATATATCAGTCTTGCTTCAAACTCAAAGAAATATGCCTCTTGAATGCTGGGATTGAAAGTGTGTGCCACTACACCTGGTTTTTTCTTTTCTTTCCTTTTTTTATTTTTATTTTTTTAATTATATATGTGTGAGTGCTTTGCCTGCTTGTATGTATGTGTACCACATGTATGCCTGGTGTGTCGGCAGAGGGCATTGGATCCCCTAGAGCTAGAGTTACAGGTCGTTCCAAGCCAGCTGATGTGGCTTCTGGGAACTGAACTCAGGTTCTCTGGAAGAGCATCAAATGCTTAACCACTTAGCTATCTCTCTAGTCCAGTTAATATTTATTTTTAACTGTGTATATGTGGGTGTGATTGCCTGTGGAGTTCAGAAGAAGGTGCCGAATTCTTTGGCACTAGAGCTACAGGCAGTTGTGAGCCACCTGGCCTGGGCTCTCGAAACCAAACTTAGGTCCTCAGCAAGAGTAGTACACAAGCTTAACCTTGGAGCCATCTCTGCGGTCCCTGAGTTAACTACTTTTAATACCTGATAGCCATGGATATAATACAGCAGTATATACCCAAAGCTCTGGTTCTATCCCCAGCACTGTAAGAACAAACAGTTGCAACATGCAAGTTTTTAATTATGAAATTATTTTAAATCTATTCATAATTGTGTCATGTAATCAGTATTCTTTATAGCAAGCCTATAAACAGATTGCTGAATTAGGTCAGGGCAGAACACTACAAGGAAGTATTAAACGGTCTTTTAAAGTAAGCAGCCGTAAGCAGCCAGGTATCTAGAATTAGAGAAAGAGATGCTAATGGATGTACAGGCAGTTGAAGTGCCTGTAACCCCGCACTGGGAGCTAAAGCCAGAGGATCATGCGTTTGAGACCAGTGTCAGTCAACTATATGACGAGCTCAAGCTAGCATGGACTGCATATTGCTCCCCTATACCCCCTATTCCCTCTGTCTTTGTTAGGTTTTCTGGTGCTGTGATTAAAACACCACGGCCAAAAGTAACCTGGGGAGGAAAAGGGCTTATTTTAGTTTACAATCCATTGTCCACATAAGTTCGGGCAAAAACTCAAAATCGGACAGGAACCGAGGCAAAGGCACGGCGAAGCACTGCTTTCTGGTTTGCTGCTCATGGCTTTATCAGCCTGCTTCTCCTTCCTTATTTCCTTCCTTCTTTCTTACTTTTTTCTTTCTTTCATCTATTTAGTTTTTTGTTTTGTTTTCAGGTCTTGTGTTGTTTTGTTTTGAGACAGTCTCTCTGTATAGTCTTGGCTGTAGAAGACCAGGCTAGCCTTGAGTATCACTCTCCCCCTGACCCCTAATATGGGGTGGGCCCCCTCCCATATCAGTCATTAATCAAGAAAATACTCTACAGATTTGCCTATAGACAATCTGATGGAGGTTTTTTTCTCAATTGAGATCTGTCTTCCCAAACAAGTCTAGCTTGTGTCAAGTTTCCAAAAAACCAGCTAGCAGACCGTCTTAAAGATAAAGGAAGAAGGGGAAGAGAGGAAGAATATTCAAGCATCTAGGTCTGGGTGTTGCCTTCTTACCAGAGGCCTAATTTGAGGGTAATTGTTACTTTGCTTTCTACCCTCATTCTTTAGTCATGATCTCTTGTCCATTTGCTTCTTTTTATAAAATGACAAATTAGAAGCATGATAGCACATGTAATCCCAGCACTTGGGAGGCATAGACAAGAAGCTTGCTGAGAGAGTCAGACCAGCTTAGCCTACAAGTGAATTTTAGGCCAGCTAGGAATTCACAGCAAGACCCTTTCTCCAGTTCTAAAATGCCTATTTAAGACTTGTGTTCCTTTGCATCTGATGTGGTAGTATTGAACACTTACTGTTTGCTAGGCATTGCATTTGGCATGTTCCATCTTATTTTCCTTATTACAATGAGAGTGATGATGTTTTAAGTATAAAGTATTCAAAATGTGTAATTCTGCAACTGAAACAAGTTAACAAAGCAATTTGAATTGGGTTTTTTGTTTTGTCTTTCAAATCTCCCACACCTGCAGCGTACCAGTAATGTTCGATCCACATTTTTCAAAGACTGTTTATATGAAGTATTTGATGACCTGGAATCAAAGATGGAAGATTCTGGAAAACAGCTCCTTCAGTCTGTTCTCCATCTGATGGAAAATGGAGCCCTAGTATTAACTACAAATTTTGATAATCTCCTAGAACTATATGCAGCTGACCAGGGAAAACAGCTTGAATCCCTTGACCTTACTGATGAGAAAAAGGTAAAATGATAACCAGTAACTTCAGGGTAGTGGGTTGTATCTTCCTCAGAAAAGCTGCCTTCTGGGCAGTATGTTAGTATTTATGTAGCAGGGGTGGTTTTAGTTACTCTTCACATTGCTATGACCAAAATACCCAACAGAAACAACCTAAAGGAGGAAAGGCTTATTTGAGCTATTATTTCATGGAGTTTTGGGCCTCACAGTAAAAGGAGCACAGTGGAGAGGCTCCCTTTTGTGGTGGTGGGAGCTAGAAAGTGGACTATAATCAGGACTGGGTTATAACTTTATAAAACTCTCCCCTAGTGGTCTATTTTTACTGGCAAGGCCCCACCTCCCTAAATTGCATTATCGAGTTGGGGACCACATTCAAACCATAAGCCTATGGTAGGTATTTCTAGTTAAAGCAATAATAGTGAGAAAGAAAGCTGCTTTTCCCTGCTTGTATTTTTGGGGTTGGTTGTGTTAAAATCAGTATACAATAAAATATAAAGATTTTTAGTTATGAGTATTGACAGTTTTTCTTGATCATAGGGTGGGATTAGTTGTTTGAAAGACTAGAGCAGTGGTTCAGTTGGTGACATGCTTGGCACAGGGAGTTGCCACTTAGGAGGTGTAGCCTTGTTGGAGGAAGTGTGCCACTGTGCGGGTGGGCAGTCAGACCGTCCTCCTAACCACATAAGAACCAGTCTTCTCCTGGCAGAAGATGTAGAACTCTCAGCTCCTCCTGCCCACGCCTACCTGAATGTTGCCATGCTCTAGCCTTGATAATAATTGACCGAATCTTTGAACTTGTAAGCTAGCCCCAATTAAATCTTCTCCTTATAAGAGTTGCCTTGGTCATGGTGTCTGTTCACAGCAGTAAAACTCTAACTAAGACAGAAGTTAGTACCAGGGACTGGGGTATTGCTGTGATATGCCTGACCATGCTTTTGTTTGGAAGAATGTGAATTTGGGGACTTTGGATTTGGAAAGCCATGGAATGCTCTAAGTGGGGCTTAATGGACCATACTAGTAGGAATATGGAAGGTGGTGGTGATGAGAGTGACTTGAACTGTGTAGGCCTGTTGACCTAAGAGGTTTCAATGGAGAAGAATGTTAGTATGTGGCCTCCAGACTGTTTTTGTGATATTTTGGTGAAGAACATGGCTGCCTTTTGCCATTGTCTGAAGAGTCTGTCTGAGGCTAAGGTGAAGAGATTTAGATTAATTGCTTTAACAAAGGAAGTCTTAAAACTGCCTGGTATAAATTCTGTTGTATGGTTACCAAAGTTCACTCTTACAAAGAGAATTTTAATGAAAAGGTGCAAGCTGAGAAAGAAGAAATATAAAATGTATGGTTCAAGTAATAAATGGGCACCAGGGAGTGAAAAGGAGCTGAATCCTATATTCAAAGAGAAAAACAGATGAAGGAAATGGTGACTTTAGGGCAAGATCCTACCCAGCTAAGCTTAGGCCCAGGAATGGCAGTATACACCTTTAATCCCAGGAGACAAAGCCTAGCAGATCTCTGAGTTCAAGGCTATCCTGGGCAAGTTCTAGGTGAAGAAAAGCTTAAGTACAGGCATGGTGGTAGACACCTTGAATCCCAGCATTACAGGAGACAGAGCCATGCAGATCTCTGAGTTCAAGATTAGTCTACAGAGTGAGTTCCAGAATAGCCAAGCTTAGGCAGTAAGGAAGTTGAAAAACATAAAGGTGGTAATGGGGGGGGGGCATTTTCCAGCCCCAGCAAGCAGCAGAACTTGGTAGCCTTGGCCATGTGACTCTGGCTTTAGAGTCAGGAATAGAAGGGACTACTAGGACAATTGAGGCTGGTTAGCTGGAACTAAGAAATTAGCAGTGATTAAAAAGAGACCAGCATCACTGAGGTGAAATCTTCTGGGAAGTGTTTTCTGAGATCACAAAGAAACTGTATTCCAGAGATAGCCAAAGTTATACCTCATGCTGCAGCTGCACTTGGTAATGTCTAAGAATCATCCAGGTGGTACTGGTTTTGAAGGTATGAAGGGGGTCATGGAGAACAGCTGAGGCTTGACCAGGGAAGGCCGTTGGTGAAGGTGCAGCCTTAGTTGCAATTGATGACCCAGAACTGAAGTGGTCAAGCAAAGGAGTTGAGGCTTAGCACCATGAAGAGAGCCTATGAGAGGCTATTGGTGAAACCTAGTTGCAGTAGAAGGCTCCACCATATTGGAGATGCTGGTACCATGGGATGACCAACAAGAACAGCAGCAGCAGTGGAGTGGAGTCAACCAGAGCCTACAGTGCTACAGAGAGCAGAGGTGGAGATGTGACCCAAGCCCAGAAGATTATTTGTGGGTCTGAGCACTGGAAAAAGAAGCTGTAAAGCTGAAGTTGACTTGGAGACCCCAAGATGTTAAAGATTTCAGAGCTGTGGGCTACCTGCTGAGGAAAGCTGCTAACAGGGAGTGGAACCAGCCTAGGAGAAAGTTTGTTGCAGTCAACAAAGATGAAAAAGAAGTTGGAGATCTGAAGACTACTTTGACATCAGACATGGAGATGCAGAGTTTGAAGTTTACCCAGCTGGTTTCCTGTCTTGCTTTGGGAATTACAGTTAAGTGATTGGATGAATCTCAGAAGAGACTTTGAACTTTGGACTTTTAACATTGTTGAGACTGCTATAGACTATGGGGATTTTGGAGGCTGGACTAAATGTATTTATTATGCTATGGCTAGATGTGGTCCCCATAGACTCATGTGTTTGAACAAGCCTGTGGTGTCCAGGGAGTGGAATGTGGTGGTTTTTGAATATGCTTAGCACAGGGAGTGGCACTATTCGGATGTGTGGTCTCATTGGAGGAAGTGTGCCACTGTGGGAGTGGGCAGTAAGACCCTCCTCCTAACCACATAAGAACCCGTCTTCTTGCGGCCTTCAGATGAAGAAGTAGAACTCTCAGGTCCTCCTGCACCATACCTGCCTGAATGTTGCCATGATAATAATGGACCGAACCTCTGAACTTGTAAGCGAGTCCCAATTAAATCTCCTTATAAGAGTTGCCTTGGTCATGGTGTCTGTTCACAGCCGTAAAACCCTAACTAAGATAGTTGGTAAAGTATGTGCCTTACAAGCACAGGGTCCCTGGGCTTGCAGGTCAGTTATCTAAGCAAGCATTAGGAGTTCCAAGCCAGTGAGACAAGGAAGAGAGAAATCCTATCTCAAAAATCAAAAAGAAAAATGGGGAGAGCTATGAGGTGGTTCAGTACTTGGTACTTAACCACCAAGCCCAGTGACCTCAGTTCAATCCTCAGGACCTACGTGGTGGAAGGAGAGAACTGACTTTTGTAAGTTGTTCTCTGACCGCTACTTGTGCACCATGGTACACCACTCCCAAACACAAGTCAAACACATAAATAAATAAATGTAAAAGATGTTGTTGAAGAGATGACTATTTTAAGGTCATTTGCCCTGTGCTGTGATTGTGTAGTTTGCATTGTTTTGTCTCCTTGGAACCTGCCTTTGTGAGTGTAGTTTGTGCCCAGCTAAGTAGTCTGTAAGTGGTTCTCCCAGTGCCACAGACCTGCCTTTGCTAGTAGTAGCTGGAATACTACAGATTGGGGATTGAGCCAAGTGTGATGGTGCATTGCTGTAACTGCAGGTGGAAAGATTTAAGTTGAAGGCTAGCCTGGATTAAATAATGAGTGAAAAGAATGAAAACAGCTGGGCATAGTGGTATACACTTCTAATCCTAGCACTCAGGAGGCAAAGGCAGGTGGCTCTCTTGCATTTGAGGCCAGCCTGGTCTACATAAGAGTTCCAGGACAGCTGGGGCTTCAATAGAAAGATCCTGTGGGGTTGGGGAAGAGAAAGAGGGAAGAGGGAGGGTTGGCCCAGGACTTGGACCATCACCAGTGGGAACCACCACTATTCTTCAAATGGTGTCAGATTCTAGTTTCTGATAGTGACTTTCAAAGAGAAGTCACTAGATTTGCTGCCATCATTCCTAACAGTCATAACATAGGAAATTGGACACATCAGGTTTTCGAATTCTTGTCCTATGATTCCTTGAAGCTGTAGTTATGTCAAAAGTCTAGTCCTCAGGCAGCCTCTTACACACTGTGACTTTGAAGCAAGTGCCACCCTAGTCAAGCTGTGTATGTATTGTGCAGGTCCTGGAGTGGGCTCAGGAGAAGCGGAAGCTAAGTGTGCTACACATCCATGGAGTCTATACCAATCCTAGTGGCATTGTCCTCCACCCAGCTGGATATCAGAATGTGCTCAGGAACACTGAAGTTATGGTAAGTATTACTGGGCTGGGCTCTGGAAGTTGCTCCTGGAGACATTTTAAAGCAAATTCTAAGTATTAACAGGACATTTACTTTTCAAAACAATTAGAGAGTCAGACCTTACTCCTTTGTCTCTTAGCACCTGGGTGTGCATACCATCCTGGGGAATGCAGAAACTTTAGGTGTCAGATCATAGGATGGGTATTTATCTGTACTTGGTAAACAAGCAGCAGATGGCACTCCCTCATTGGCATCACTTCACATACCAAGAATTCATTAATCTCCTTCATCATCTGGCTTCTTTGTGCACAGAGAAACCCTGTCTCAAAAAACGGGGAAAAAAAAAAAAAAAAAAAAGTCTGTGCCCAAAATAAATTAAGCAGCTTTTTAAAAATCTGTTACAGTTGGATCATAGATTATAAAAAGACATTTTACTTACTCACACCTGACTATACTTGAAAAAAATTGAAAAACAATTTGATTAGGATGACAAAATGAAGATTTTCTTGTTTAGGTTTGCTGATCTTTGGGTTTCAAGTTTTGGACTTGTTCACGTACATGTTCATGTTTAAACCAGAAACACTTCTTAGGTCTAGCTCAGTGCTAGAGGTTTTCAGGACAGAGTCACATGGAATATTTACAAGTCAGAGAAAGGCCAGGAAGTGTGATGCTTTCTGAAATGTAAGGGCTTTATCCTTCCCTGATATCTACTATAACTATGACCATCATTGATACTGAGACACAATCATTTGTTTCTGTGTGTGTGTATGTGTACTGTATGCACAGATACACACAAATGTATGCACACATGCACAGTGATACTGTAAGTAACCAGACTTCCTTTGACCATATCTAATGATAGAATTATGCTTTCTGGTGATCAGTGGTTCCATTTTAAGGCCAATAAAGAACAAGTTTGAGGGCTGACAAGATTTCTCAGTGGGTACAGCACTTGCCACACAATGTGAGGAGCTTAGTTCTAGCCCTAGCACTGACATGAATACCAAGGACAGTGGCATGCATCTGTAATCCCAACACTTGGAAGATGGAGACAGGAGGAGATCCTCCAGGTCAGCAGTCTAGTTAGGCTAGATGAATCTACAAGTTAGGGTTCAAATAAGAGACCTGTCTCAGTGTATAGAGTGGAGAGCAATAGAAAAAAGTTCCCAACATCAACAACATATCACATGTAACATACACACACACACACACACTCAAAAAGTGAAGATTTAAAATTAGCAAATTTTGTCCAGAAAGTGAAAAGGAGGTAATATACATCAAAAACTCATTGGTTGTCTAATTACTGAAACACAAACCTAAAAGATATTAAACCTGAAAGACCAGCGCCAAAGGAGTGAAACTGTTTAAAAGACCTACAGAAGGACCAGACAGATGGTCAGCCTTGCAGTCTGACCTTAATCCCTGGAACCCATGTAAAGGTGGGAAGGAGAGAAATGACTTTATAGTTGTCCTGTTTAAAAAGAAAACTTTCAGAAAAATGTTAGGTTAAAAGTACAATCTAGACCAAGCATTATATTATAATAATAACTAGGAAATGAGACCTTGTAATGCCTTTCCATCTTAAATCTTGATCAGTGGTCACTGCAGTCTGCTAAATGACAAACTGTTGACTTTCAGCTTAAGCCATATCATGTATCTGTCTTCTGAGTCATTAACATGTTGTTTTCTTTTTCTTGAAGAGAGAGATTCAGAAACTCTATGAAAACAAGTCATTTCTTTTCTTGGGTTGTGGCTGGACAGTGGACGACACCACTTTCCAGGCCCTGTTCCTAGAGGCTGTCAAGCATAAATCTGACCTAGAACATTTCATGTTGGTTCGGAGAGGAGACGTAGACGAATTCAAGAAGCTTCGAGAAAACATGCTGGACAAGGGGATTAAGGTCATCTCCTATGGAAATGACTATGCTGATCTCCCAGAATATTTCAAGCGACTGACATGTGAGATCTCCACAAGAGGCAGATCAGGTAAGGAAGGGAAGGCCAAAGAGCAGCGACCCTTTGTTTGTGATGAATAAAATCACTACTAAGATGGGGAATGTGTGGGAAGGGGTGAAAGTGCAATTTTAATAATGAGGAACAAAAAACATGCAAGGATTCTTATCTTCAGGTCAGCTTTCCTCAGCAGGTAAAAGCCGTTGCATCTTAAGCCTGACGACCTTTGGAAAGTAGTCCTAAAGGTGGGCCTTCTACTGCCATACATGTGCTGTGGTACATGCATGCCGCACGCGCGCACACACACACTGAAAAATCACTGAAGGACTGGAGAGAGGATTTGTTGTTAAGAGCACTTGCTGTTCTTCCAGAGGACCCAAGATAAGTTCCAGCAACCACATCAGGAGGCACACATCTGCGCGTGCGCACGCGCACACACGCGCACACACACACACACACACACACACACACACACACACACATTTTTGAAGATGCTTAGTTCAAGTGAGATGCAATTAAAATTTAGATTTTAAGCCTGGTCTACAGAGTGAGTTCCAGGACAGCCAGAGCTACACAGAAAAACCCTGTCTCAAAAAACCAAAAAAAAAAAAAAAAAAAATTTAGATTTTAAAATGGAGATAAATGACCATTCAGCCTTGGCTAAGTTTATCATGAAATTTTCTTCATGTATTTATCAAAATTTTCAAAACCTGTTGTTTCAGAAATTCTACTGCTATAATTTATCCTGTAAAAAACTTTTCCTGAACAAATGTGTTAGTACATGCTGTTTAAGATATCAACTGTAACCAACCATGGTGATACATACCTCATGGTATAATCTCAGCACTTAGAAGTCTTTAAGGCTGGAGGATCAAAAGGTCAAGGCCAGGCTGGGCACCATAGCAAGCTTCCAGCTTGGTGGAGGTGGGGGATGGGGTATAGTCATTCCAACTCACCAACCCAATTCTAAAGAAATGTTCTTATCATATACTGTTATTGTTGAAGAACCTGGTTTTGTTGGTTTTGGGGGAGGTGAGGTAGGAAGATGTTTTTCTTGTTTGATACAGGGACTCAGTATGTTGCTTTGTTGGCCTAGAACTTGCTGTGTAGACTAGGCTGTCCTCAGAGATCTACCTGCCTTTGCCTCCTGAGTGCAGGCGTTGAATTCACTATTTAGTCCAGGTCGGTGTCAAACTTTGAATCCTCCTGTCTCAACTGTACAATTATAGCAATTATAAACATATACCCACTATGCCTCACCTGCTTCTTTATATATAACTATTATTTTATGATCATTGGTGTATTGCCTACACGTATGTCTGTGTGAAGTTACCAAAAGTCCTGGAACTGGACTTTATAGACAGGTGTGAGCTGCTATGTGGGTGGGTGCTAAGAATTGAACCCAGGTCCTCTGAAGAGCAACCAGTGCTCTTAACTGCTGAGCCATCTCTCCAGCCCTGCTTCAAACATTTAGTGAATATTTTTTATTATCAATTTGAACATTTCTTAGACAACACATTAAAATACAGGTAATCTAGTATGTAATGTCCTTAAATCTAGTCCCAGATTTCTTTTCTGAATCAGATGACTCCAAGTAGAATCCTAATGTAGTAAAAATTTTGAGTTCTGTCACAGCAATGCTTTGATGTGTAAGATTTTTTAAAGCCATCATTATCATTACGGTGGCTCATCCCTGTAATGCCAGGACCTGGGAGGCTGAAGCAGGTTTGTTAAGAATTCAGGGCTATAAGTTGGAGAATTGTAGTTTAGTTAAAACACTGTCACTGTACCCGAACATTGAAGGCTTCGTATATTCTTCCCACTTCTCTCCAAAAACTTAAAAAGCAACACTTCCAGCTTGTCATGAAATCATCTGCCATCTTTTTCTTGAAGACAACTGTGTCCCTCAGCATAACAGACCTTTTTAGGCTGATGTTTGCAACATTGACTAGGTTGAATTTTTCTGTTGCATGAGCTCTGATTATTTTAAACTAGGGAATAAAGTAAGCAGCTATGATTTATCTATGTAAAATGTTTTAGGGGCTGGAGAGACAGCTCATTTGGTAAAGGCACTGAGTGCTCCGGAAGACCTGTGTTCAAATCCCGGCATTTGTATGGTGGTTCACAACCATCTAACTCCAGTTCCAGGGATTCTGACACCTCTGGCCTCCCTCAGGCTCCAGCCATGCACACAGTGCAGAAACATATATGCAAGCAAAATATTCATATACATTAAAAATTACTCTAAAACATTGAAACAGGGTTTTTTTTGTTTTGACTTTACAAGCAGTCTTGCTAGACATCAACTACCAGGAAGGCTTTAGATGATCTGAACTGTAGCCTAACATGGCAACCCAGTGAGATCCATTCAAACAAAAACCAACTTTAGTGCAATAAGGGACCTTCTGTCCCTGTTTTATTTGACCGTCTCCTTCATTCCTAAATGTCTTTTTAGTTATATGCTGTGCCCTGAGCTCCTGAGTTTTCATTGCTGCCATTAATAATTTTAGCTTTCCCAGGGGCTGCCAAGATAGCTATGAGTAAAGGCATTTGCTGCCAAATTTGACAACCTGAATTCTATTCCTGCAATCCACATAGTGGAAAAAACAAACACCCAGAAGTCCTAACTTTACCACATGTGTATTGATGTTTTTCGAAAGTTTCAGCTTCTTCATCTAATGCCTATACCAATATTCTGTATTTAGCAGGGATGGCAAGAGAAGGCCAGCTAAATGGTTCATCTGCAGCACATGGCGAAATAAGAGGTATGTTAGTTCCTAGTCTATCAGTCACAGATGTAGGGAAATCATAATTTGCCTCTCTTGTCTTGAGATTCTCTGAATCTCTTTCTGAAGTTAGGACTGTGACTTAAACACCTGCAGCTTCAGATGTGTAGACTTGCTTTGTGGAACTTCATTGTCTTTTGTTTCTCCATAGGCTGTAGTACTTGAGCAAGCTGGAGAAATCACCATTAGACCATGCTCTGGGGCCTTCATGTGGATGTGTTAAGCAAACTTGCAAGAACTCAGCATAGCTCCCAGGAAGTACCAATACCCAGAAGTTGAAGCTTGGGGTAGAATAGGGGTGGCAGTGTTGCACCTTCACTTCATGCTGGCTGTTTCTCCATACTCTGCTGCCTGGTCCAGTTTAATACCCAGTGACATCAGGACCCAATGCAGCTCCTACCTACCCCAAGGCTGGACTGGCTTATCTACACAGCAGACCAATGTGATGACTCCTGGTTACGGCTGCAGCTCTGCAGGACTTGAGGAGCAAGAAGTCATGGAGTCAGTGGGCTCTTGTTGCAGTTTTGTACTCTACTTGTTTTCAATTGAGCTTATGGCTTTTTTAAAACATGACTTGAAGCTCTAGTTTTCTAGATCTTTTACAGTGTACAGTATTTTACATAACTGAGCTGTATTAAAAGCTTGTTCATTTACTTGCCAGGGCTCTGGCTCTACTTTGAAGAGTTATTGTTAAACCTGAAACTTGCATTCTTCTATTTCATCACAGGTAGGGTGATATTTCTCAGGACAAGCATGCCCTTACCCAATTCCTTAAAGCACTGGTAGTTCTTATCATACCCTTGCCAAAAAGAAGCCTACCAACTATAACTAGTTTGAGTTAGCATTTTAATTTTAAAACCTATATAAAATAATATAAATCTAAGAGGCAATTTCTTTATGAAATTTATTTTCTTATATAAATTATGTATTTCTCTGGGCAGACAGCCTTCACCTTATTGCACTAGTAGCACATCTGTAATACCAAACTACAGGACAAGTCTTAACAAGAGGTTTGTGTTCTTCAACGTAGCACTTGTCTACCAGGCACTGTAGAAGAGAATGAGGAAAAGCCAGGACCTGCTCAGGAGGCTAAGGGTTGGGTGGGGTGGGATAC
>CM052706.1:80598259-80620961 GCA_028551405.1 Uromys caudimaculatus
CATTCTTGATATAGGAACAGGGACTTGGGGCAAGCGGCGATTTGGTATTAGGCAAGAGCCACATTAAGCCTTCATGAGGGCAGCCACCACAGCCTTGGCATTGAGACTGCGTAGGTCACAGTAGGTCTGGCCAGTACCCACGAAGACGATGGGTTTGCTTGTGATGTATGTCATAGAAATAGCAGCTCCCACCTGAAGAAGAGAAAAAGGATGGCCAATCAACTCAAGCCCTGTTTTCACTCAGAGCCTCCGTTTCCTTTAAAGACAGCCATTCCGCCTTCCCAGTCTCATTATCCAGTCATCCACTTTTACCTTGTCATCAATGGTGTCAAATTTGGTAAGAACAATGCCATCAATGAGCCGAGGTGTCTGAGCCATAGAATGGTCAGCCAAGGCTCTGTTGAACTTGACCTAAAAAGTGAAAAGGTAACATAAGAAACCATCTAATTTGACAAAGTTTAAGTTGTAAAGGGAACTGGGCCCAAACCCTCACCAGTTGATCCACAGCTTCGTTTCCTACTAAGGCCTCCCCCACAAACAGCACCAAGTCAGGTGTATTGACAGTAATGAGTTTGGCCAGGGCAGTCATCAGAGGGGCATTATCTTGCATGCGGCCAGCAGTGTCCACCAGCACCACATCAAAGCCTTGGTTACGTGCTAGAGAGAGAAAAACAGTCAACTCCAAACATGTAACTCTCACTCATCTCACTACTCTCAAGATTTCCTACTCTGGCTATGTGAAAAGTCACCCAACTGTCACTCGTGCTCACTGCCAACTTCTTAAGATGTCCAAGTGTGGCTTATTTGAAAAGCCTGTCCTGTTTATTTACCTAGTCTCTGGATTCGGTTACAAGGCAATGTAAGGAAAAGCCTGTCCTATTCTTGGCCACCACCAAAGCCATTCAGGAAAAGGGCAGAAGTAAGAAAAGGACCACATTCAGGTCTATGGTTAGGACTCGCTAGCTTTTCCTTTAACTACAACACACATTACCACCCAAAACCACCCACACATGTAATTTACCATGACTTCTCTAGTAACCATATGGTAAGTTTATAATAGCCTAGGTCTGTGCAAATTCCCAGGGACAAGGACACCACAGCCCCCTTGGTCCCCACACTGTACCAAAGGCAATGGCTTCCATGGCAATGCCAGCGGCGTCCTTGCCATAACCTTTTTCAAACAACTGAACCATTGTACGGCCGCCATGCTTTTCCGGGGGGTGGAGGGCAGTCAGGCGCCGGGTGTGTGTACGAAGCTGCTCGACAGCCCCAGCCCGAAACGTATCACAGGCAGCAATGAGGACACTAAAGCCATTCTCTAAAAGCCAAAAGGAAATCTGCAAAAAAGTTAAAGAAAACTGTCACATAGAACCAAGATTCTAAAGCACAGGGTGGATAAGCAGGCTGTGCAACTGAGCTGACCTTGGCGAGATTAGTAGACTTCCCCACTCCATTAACACCACAGAAGGTAACAACATAAGGGCGCTGGCGACGTTGGGCATCCATGATATCCCGGAGCATGTCTACGCGACGCTGTGGCTGCAGGATCTGCACCAGAGACTCCTGTAGAGCTTGCTTGACTGTTGAGGTCACAGCTTAAAAGGGAAATGGAGGGATTCAGTTGTAAAATCAAATATACTTGATAACCAACATCTTTCTGATCTAATGGAATTAAGACCATACTAGGTTTTTTCCCAGAATTCAGATCACACTGTTCTATTACTTTATTATCTCAATTAACTGTCCCGTTAAGCCCTAAAGGCTATTCTATCATAGAGGTTTAGAAATTAAAGGTATTTGCCAAAAGACACATACCTAAGCTGTCTGATTATCACCTCTGAAATGCATGTGCACTTTGTGACTTGTGGAGATACTTACTGCTAAATGTCCCCATCACTTTCCCTTCTAACTTGTTGGCAACAGATTCACAGAGCTGGACAGCAATGTCAGCAGCCACATTCTTAGCTAAGAAGAGAGGGACAGCTATGAGTTGTGTTAACAATGATCAGGTCTCAAGAGCACAGCTTAGAAAATGGCTCTATTCCTAATGAACTATGCCATAGAAGTCCATAAGTCAACCCAGTCCTCCAGACTCACCAATGAGATGATCACGCATCTTCTCTAACACAGATTCCATGTCTTCTCGACTCAAGCTCTTGGAACCCACCAGACCCTTCAGCATCCCAAACATGCCACCCAGAGTTCCCTTGGTAGCACTACAATGATAGAAGGTCACAAATATGCATAAGGCCAGCAGGCAGGAGGTATGGATCATCAATTCTGCATCCACACCACCTCCCACCTGAAATCCTTCTACCTAGGTTTGGTAGTTTGCGTGGTCCCTTCATCATCTGAGCTGCTGCAATCCAGATCTTGAAGCTGCCCCCCAGGCCCAGTTCCTCGAATCTGGAGAACATAGAAAAAGAAAAGAGATGTGATCAGGAACACTAACAGCTGAGGGGAAGAGCCCAGGATATACCCTGTCAACATTATTTGAGACCTTGGAGAAACTCCAAATATAAGTCACTCCTCTCCCAAATCCAGGTAAAACCCTCCAACCGTTTCCTTCACAATTTCTGGCTAATGGTGACCTTCACTCTGACCTTTATGCATCTTACCAAGTTGATATCTTCAGAAAGGGCTGCCTCTGGAGTTCCATTGGTGGTAGGAGTACTATAATCCAAGACTTCCTTGTTTGCACAGCCACCTAGTTCCCACACCCGGGGTGCTTTTTTGCCCTTCTCCTTTGGAATATCTGACTTTGTAGATTTACTGCAAAGGATCACATGAAAAAAAGTTTTAGGAGAAAAGTAGGAAAGAACGTGAGAGAAGACTCCCTGGCCCTGCTGGGTAACAGGCGTCAGAGGCTGGTCAGCACTGCTCACCTGGATTTGTCCAGACCCTTCCCATGCTTCTGAATGAACTCCTCTCTCTTCCTACGTATCAGCTCCTCTTTGGAAAGTTCTCCATTCTCAGGTCCCCCTGGGAGACCTGACTTTTCTGCAGGAGCTGTTTTGCTGGTAGCCAAAGAGCCATCAGAACCTGTTAAGAGAAACCTCACTGGAGGAAAAAGCCCACAAATCCCAACCACCCAGATAATAACTACAGTTCTTTCAAAGCCTTAAGAGCAAACTTGGACCAAACACCTTGGAGACTACAATCCCACAAGGGGATGATAGGGTGGTGAGCATTAAATTAAAGGAGGCCACCAATGTCAAAAGGAATACCACAGACCTCTCCTAAGGCCTTTTACGCCCTCGAATGTTCAGGAAGCTCAAACACACCTTCCTTTTTGGCCCCCTTTTTTTTGTTGTTTTTTGCTTTTTCCTTGGTCTTTTCTCCCCGTGTTTCAATCATGGACCTCACAGGTTTCTTAGCTTTTTCAGAATCTTCAAATTTCTTCATGGTAGTGGGAGCACGGATCTTACTGCTCTCCTCTGCTTCACTAAAGAGAAAAGAGACTGGTTGGTCTTTCTAGCCCTGTAAGAGGAAGAACTCTGACTTCAGAAAAAGATCCCACATATCAAAAGGATTATCAGAAACAAGCTACAAAATGTGACTGGTTTGATCCCATGTTAATATTGATGAGCCACCTACAGGCAGGACACTCTTAAATCATGAAAATTTTCCCTTTGAGGAGGGAAAGCCTCTCACCGCAGGAGCCGCAGGAAGTCATTTTGGAAATCAAAAGTGCCATTCAATAGACTTAATGCACTCTGTTGTTGGATCTCGGTGCGGTACTTATCCCGGAATAGCCGGTGCACATCATCTATCAGTTTGTCTACATAGGTCAGTGTGAGGATCTTCTGAAAGCCAACCTGTTTATGGAAGGAAACAGG
This sequence comes from Uromys caudimaculatus, assembly GCA_028551405.1. NCBI lineage: Eukaryota > Metazoa > Chordata > Mammalia > Rodentia > Muridae > Uromys > Uromys caudimaculatus. The sequence goes on from CM052706.1 coordinate 80,602,099, forward strand.
GCCAATAGATCTCCTTACATGCCAGCCCAGAATGGAAGGAAGCCAACTCAACCCAGGCCTCCAGAGATAGGTTTCCTGTCCTGAGAGGTAGCCAAGCTGTCCATCTGACCCAGAAGTTGCTTTCCTCCTCCCTTCCACATTCCTAATTTTTTTCTATTACTTTATCACATACACAATACCCATAATTAATTGGGTTCATCAATGGGGATTCTGTTGAGAACATAACTTGTCTTTCTAACATACCCCCACTTACCACAAACACCAGCTCAAACTGGTTGTCCAGTTTATACTTGAGTGTGAGAGCCTCATGAGTGAAAGAGTTGTTACCTCCCCGTTCCTGGAAAAAGAGTGTTTAAGCATTCAGGCTATCCACAGCAAAACCAGACTTTGGACTACGTTTGGAAAATAACCAGATATTATCCTGGCCTCGACAACGGAGTACTGAGTCATTTCTCTCTAGCATCCCGCCAGAAAGAGACAGACAGACAGACACCAAGTAGGGACAAGGGATAAAGCTGGGAGAAGAGACACGACACATGGGAGCCAAAAAGTAAACAGTCATATAAACAATCAGATCTTCCAGCAGCTGTGAACCATTTAGTGTTCCTGAAAGGTGTTCTCACACCCACAGTCTCACCCAACCTCAAAACAACAGAAAATCAAGCTGCCCAGATGAGTGGAGAGAGAGCTCAAGTCCATTAGGACGCCAGAACATGGCTAGAGCCCCGGAAAAAGGAGGTGTGGGGGGCATCGCAAAGTTTCGGGATACTGTGATCCAGGCAAGGAAGTCGATCCTGGGTGGCCGGTAAGCGACCAGTTTGAGGAGGTCAGGACGGAAGGCGAGGAGTGATTACTGGAAGGGGAACCACAGTCTAGGTCTGAGGGACGAGAGCCCGGAGTTCTGCCCCGCGGGGGTGGTACCTGCAGCAGTACAGAACGAATCAACGCGTTCACGGGCCCGGTGCACGAGTCGCTCACGCCCTGGAAACACCAGAGCACAAGCCCGCCCTTCGAGAAGATGGTGAAGAAGTCAAGCATGACGGAAGCGGGAGAAGACTTGGGGCCGAGACCGGCGCCGGGAACTCGGGCCGCGTCCGCCGCCGCTTCCTGCTGCGCCAAGCGCGGGACACGTCACACCAGCAGCCCCCGGAAACCGGCTCAGCCGCACTTCCGCTACAAGCCGCCGGGGTCCCGCCCCTTCCTCCCCCCGCTCAGGGCGCGCGGGATGACGTAGCACAAGAATGACCAATAGGAGACATGGGCGGGACTCCCGAGGCGCTAGCTCCCTATAGCGTGGAGGAGTGGAGCCTGAAGAGCATTGCCGGCCAATCGGCGCATTCGCGTCTATTTCTTATGGCGCAGATCGACGACTGGAAGAACTGAGTCAGCCTGAGCGGCAGGCACCTCAACCTGAAAGAAGCCGGGCTTTGTAAGCCATGTTTCGCAGAGTGCTGCGTCTTGGCTTAGGCTCGGGCCTCCCAAACCGGGGGCTACGCACACGCAAAGGAGGCTTTACTCAGGGTAAAGCTGAGGGCAACAGAGAGAATTATAGTGGTTCTGGGGAGCCCAAAACCTCCATATATGTGACCTTCAAGGTTCTACCCCTTGCCTCGTGCTGGCGGGACAGCGAGTTAGCTGGGGAAAGGAGTAGGCTTGCCTGCTAAAGGTTAAAGAGCCAAGGCAAGTGTATGGATCTCACGGAGGCACTTCCCAGTAGACAGTGCCTATAAATGGAAACTTGCTGGTGGTAATGGATAAGGAGAAGAGACCATAAAGAGATGCCCGGCTTTAGAAGACCGTGCAGTATGAACTATATACTAGGGACTCGTGTTCCCTGGACCTGGGTGGAGATAACTGTGCAGTTGAATATCTGAGAACGGGGCCCAGGGGGGGAGAGAGGTCTGCAAGAGCTAAATAATGTGAGTCATACCTAGCTTGATGGGGAAATAGAAAGTGTAATTTTAGGAAGTTGAACCTTTCAGTGTTAGAGGAGATGAATGATAATGGGGACCGGTGGGACAAAGACCAAACAGCAAAGTTGTAATAATACTGCTGCGTATGAGTTGATTGTATGAGAAAGGATGACATTGGAGATGTGCCAACCCAAATGTCTATTTCAGCCCACCTTTTCCTGTGCCCATCCTCCAACCCCCAACCACGGAAGAAAGAACATAAGTCCATCTAACTGTAACTATGTTCTGCAGACTGGGATGCAGTGGTGTCTGACTTTAAGAAGAAGATTGAGTCCATCCTGCCTGGAAAGCAATATGAAATGCTGTATGACACCAGCCACCTGCCCCCAGAACAGTCGGATGTGGTCATCATAGGAGGTGGGATTCTTGGTCTGTCTGTGGCCTATTGGCTGAAGAAGCTGGAGAGTACACGAGGTGCCATTCGGGTGCTGGTGGTGGAACAAGACCACACGGTGAGGTCAGGGAGTGAGGGTAGTCGTCTTATTGAGGACTCAGCCTGTAGAAGTCCGAAGGGCAGGGACCGTGCTTTAGACTTTGCGGCTTAAGAAATAGTTCCAGGTTCTTCCTCCTTCAGAAAGACCCTTGGCAATAACATTGTTTTGTTGGGGGAAAAGAGGCTTTGTTACCGTTGTTTAATCTCTTTGGAGACAGGGTCTCAATATATAGCTGAAGCTGACCCTGAACTCAACATCTCCGTTCTCAGCCTCCCAAGTACTGGGATTACACATGTGCTTCAGAACATTTACCTAGACTTTTGCTTATAAAAGCAGATTCTACAGTGGTTGTACTTCCATGTCTGAAGGTCTGTTCAAGACAGCTTGTAATCTGGCTAATTATTGATGCAAACAGCTGCCTCTGCCTTCATTTAGGTCCCACTATTTATGAAGTCTTGGTTGTTCTTGTTTGCTATTGGCAAGTAACTGCAAATCTCCTGTTTGTCTTCATTATATCCTTCCTTTCTTGTAAATTAGTTGTTGAAGGTTAACTTCCAACCCTTGGGCTTCCTGGTCATTACAATTGTGTCCCAATATGCCCAGCCCTATGAAGACAATTGTCCTCTGCTCAGTTCATCTGCAGTTGATGATTTAAAACACTGTGTATCTTAGCTGTGGGTTGACTTCCATATAGGTTTACCCATACTTGCTCCTTGAAAAATGATTCCCCTTTGCATTTAGATGTAGAACTGACAGCTTCCATTGCAGGATTCCATTACATATGACATCATGACAGTTTTTCTTTTCACAGTATTCACGGGCTTCTTCCACAGGGCCTTCTGTGGGCGGGATTTGGCAGCAGTTTTCTGTGCCTGAGAATGTCCAACTCTCACTCTTTTCAATCAACTTTCTACGGAACATAAATGTATGTACAGTAAGATTTGAAGGCTGGGGTGGGAGCCCCTTCTTTAGCCTAAAGATCAGTAGCCTAGCTGGCAAGGGGATCCAAGGAGAAGTAGTGTGTTGGAGACAACAAGGCATTGGGGTCCTTGACTGACTTCCAGTGTTGGTGCCTAGAGAAGGGTTTGTCCTGACCTGGGCCACTGTGCCTGGAGCTGTAGTGAGGCCAGGGAGGCTCCCTTTTATATCAGCCTCTTTGGAGAGCAGCTTTTTTTCTTTGCACACAGGAGCACCTGGCTGTGGTGGATGGTCCTCCTGTGGAACTTCGGTTCAACCCCTCAGGCTGTCTCTTGCTAGCTTCAGAAAAGAATGCTGCCACCTTGGAAAACAATGTGAAAATGCAAAGGTAGGTGGGTGCCTAGCACAGCCCTGAGCTGCTTCTTGACTTCACATACTTGGTGAGCTCCTATACCAAGTTAGGAATAGGGAAGCTGAAGGTAACTTCATAAGAATCTCCTCGTCAGTAGCTCTTATTATCAGGAAAAATGGGCTATTTAAACCTTCAAGGCCCCGTGAGAAGGGCTATAACCCAGTCGTGGACACTTTTACCAGATCATAGCACCCATGTAAAATACTTCCCAATCCTAACAAATCCAGAATCTCTAGGGAGTGGCCAGGGGACTGGACTTCTAAAAAGAATACTAATTTAGGGATCAGCAAACTATATAAAGGTCTGGCAGTAAATATTTTAGGTTTTGCTTGTCATTTTGTCTCAAAGTAGCCACAGACAAAAAATAGAAATAATTGAGTGTGGTCCATAAATAAAAGTAGGCAGCAGGTTGGCCTTTTAGCATGGGTGTCTTTGTGATATGGTATGCACAGACTCTTTTCTGATATGCTGTGAATCTCACTAGTGAAACCAGATAAATATTTGCGGATGCTAACTCATTTAATTAATTTAATCAGAACATCCCATTTTACATGTGGGGAAACCGCGGCAAGATCTAGTAAAGCTGGCATTGTGCTTCAGTTTAAACTAGACAGTGGCTTATAGGAGTATTTCTTGGCATTTTCATTCTCTGGCCAGTAAGTGTTTTAGAGGAAACTCTCATTCTGAGGGACAGGGTTGTGGTAGGCAGCAGAGAAGAAAGTGTTTTACAGGAGGCAGTAGAATGTGGTTCCCCATAATCTTGTGAAAGGAAATAGAGTAGGTTAGGGCAAGGAGTTGAGAGTACCGAAGGGAGACAGGAATGTAGAGAAGGAAAAACGAGCCTTCACATCCAGCAGTCAGGAGAAATGGAGCATTTGGAGCAGAGCAGAACGGAGTGAGCTGGACTTCCTCACATGGAGTCAGGGTCCATGTTTCTCCCCTCAGAATACTCTTGCTAACACATTAACTGAGATGCATACATTTCTCTTAGGCAGGAAGGAGCCAAAGTCTGTCTGATGTCTCCTGAACAGCTGCAGAACAAGTTTCCCTGGATAAATGTGGAAGGAGTATCTCTGGCATCTTATGGTGAGGCTCACCTGCAGAGCACATGGCTTTCTATCCCTGAAGATGGGGACTGAAGGGCTCCTTGGGTTGGAAGTCTCAGTGTTCCATCTCCACACTGAAGGAGGGCCACTTTCCCTCTGAGCAACAGGGCCTGCCCTAAACCATGCTACTTCTCTGGCCTTCAGCATGACTGGACTCTGGTACAGTTGGTCAAGATGACCTCCCCTGCTTCTAAAGCCCTAAAGAAGTGTGTTGGGTATACAGTAGGAAAAGGAGGGTCCCAGTGCTTCATTGAGTTTTCTTTTTCCTTATGTCAGGGTTGGAGGATGAAGGTTGGTTTGATGCCTGGTCTTTGCTCCAGGGTCTTCGTCGAAAGGTCCAGTCAATGGGAGTCTTTTTCAGCCAGGGAGAGGTGACACGTGAGTCCAAAGTCTTGTTCCCTCTGCTTATGTCTTACATCCAGGTCAAGGCCTAGTCCAGAGGTACAGACAAGAAAATAAGAAGTTCAGGGTCATCCTCCATTACATAGGCGGTCTGAGACTAGTCTGTGATATATAAGACCCTTTCTCAAAAGAAACCAGCGTGACCCCCTATTTCCCTCAAGAGGGGTGTGTGTGTGTGTGTGTGTGTGTGTGTGTGTGTGTGTGTGTGTGTGTTAATTACTGTTCTGTTGCTTTGAAGAGATCCCATGACCAAGGCAACTCTTATAAAAGAAAGAATTTAATTAGGGGATGCTTGGAGCTTGAGAAAATGAGTTCTTTATCATCACCGTGGGGGAGCATGGTGGCAGGCAGACATGGTGCTGGAGAGGGAGCTGAGAGCTGTGTCCTGATCCACAGGCCGCAGGCAGAGAGAGATGGACAGACACTGGGCCTGGTGTGGTCTTTTAAAACCTCAAAACCCATTCCCAGTGACACACCTCCTCTAACAAGGACACACTTCCTAATCCTTCCCAAATAGTTCATCAGCTGGGGACTAAGCATGCAAATATGAGCCTACCGAGCTATTCAAACCTCCATTTTGTGTCTTATCTGTGTGTTTATCTTTGTGTCTCTGTTTATCCAAGGAAACTTGTTCTGCAACTGCTCAGGAGACATCAGACAGACTTTAGCTCCTTCCTGCCTAAGAGAAATGTGTGCATCTCAGTTAATGTGTTAGGGAGAGAATCCTGAGGGGAGAAATGTGGACCCTGATTCCATTAGAGGAAGTCCAGCTCACTCAGCTCTGCTCTGCCCCAAATGGCCCATCAATACATGTTGATGGAAACACTAGAGCTAGAACCCAGGGTCTCATGCATGCTAGGTATATATTCTACCCCTGAGCTAACCCTTCCTGAAGGGCTTAATTTTTTATTTTTTTTTCCTGCAGGTTTAATCACTTCATCTAGCCGAATGGAGACCCCAACTGGGGAACAGGTAGTCTTGAGAAGGATCAACAACGTCCATGTAAGTCCCAAGTTGCAGCATGCTCCTTACTAGAGTGGAGGGAAGAAGGGTGATAATCTACTCAGATGTCAGGCTTCTACCTGCTTCCCAGTACTGATAAAGTTAGGCTCAAGGGGAAATAAACCTGTCAGGATCCATTGTGTACCCTTCTCCCCCTCACACACAGCCAGGCTTCCCTCCTTACCCACTGGTGCCCACAGGTGAAAATGGACAAGAGCCTGGAGTACCAGCCAGTGGAATGTGCTGTGGTGGTCAATGCTGCAGGAGCCTGGTCTGGGAACATTGCAGAGCTGGCTGGTATTGGGAAGGGACTTCCTGGCACCCTCCAGGGTACCAAGCTACCCGTGGAGCCAAGGAAAAGGTAGCTACCCTCAGGACAGCCAAGGATGAAAAAGAAATGATACAAAAGTTTAGGATGTGTCTGTGTGTGTGAGTGTGGTCCGGGCAGAGGGTTGCTGAGTGTTTTTCCTGCAGTGTCATAACTCTGCTGATCATGACAGGTATGTGCACTTATGGCACTGCCCACAGGGACCAGGTCTGGAGACACCGTTGGTTGCAGACATCAGTGGAGTCTATTTCCGACGGGAAGGTTTGGGCAGCAACTACCTAGGTGGCTACAGCCCTACTGAGGTATGTTTCGAGGAGACATAAACAAGATGCCATTAAAGAGGCAAGCCATTGGGGAGGGGTGGGGAGGCTTTGCCGTCCTTGGTGTTAGGGTTGGAATCCACGGAAGGGATTGATTCTAGGAATCAGATCTTGGCTTACCCTCATGTCCAAGCAGTATACAAACCCTGCCTCTGCCTCTTACTTAGGAGGAAGAACCAGAGACAGCAAACCTGGAAGTGGACCATGACTTCTTCCAGAACAAAGTGTGGCCCCATTTGGTCCAGAGGGTGCCATCTTTTAAGACTCTGAAGGTAACTAACGGGAAATGATTGTTTCTGTTAGGATTTGGCTACCAAACAGCCCATCTTAGTCCTGTTTGACCTTAGTCCTTTGACCTGTTGTGTTCCCTCCAACTAACAATTGCTACGGAACCTATTGGATTTATCCCATCACATGAACCCTTCAGTAGATGATCCTGAGCAAGGGAGTGGGTGGAGCATGTCTGTGGCTTTACCAAGAACCTCAGCATCTTTTGCACCTGCAGGTACAGAGTGCCTGGGCTGGCTATTATGACTACAATACTTTTGACCAGAATGGCGTGGTTGGCCCCCACCCACTAGTTGTCAACATGTACTTTGCTACGGGCTTCAGTGGTCGTGGGGTTCAGCATGCGCCTGGCATCGGTTGCGCTGTGGCAGAAATGATACTAGAGGGCCACTTTAAGACCATCGACATGAGCCCCTTCCTCTTCACCCGCTTTTACTTGGGAGAGAAGTTAGAGGAGTACAGTATCCTCTGAACAAGAAACTCTTCTCTGGGCCTCACCAGCCCAGGCATCGCCCTGCCTCACGTTGGCTTTGGTCACTGCGCAAGTCTCCCCAGGACTGGGCCAGGGATACATCCCCTTCCTCACCATCCTTTAAACCACGCCTCTTCCCCAGTGTCTTTGGAATGGAGTAAGCATAGGCACAGAGACCCAGGCCAATGGAAAGTGATGACTTGGGACCCTAGGACTGATTGTGGCCTAGGCTGATTCACTACCCAAACAGTTCAGCTGGCATCCCAGGCATGACGCCCAGGACTGGCTTCCTTCCTGGTGCTGATGCAGAGAAATCTGACCAGAGCCAAGGCACAGAGCATTCCAGGATAGCCTGGCCCAAATTTATTGACTTGTCTATTAACCTATTCTTCAATCAACATATGTATGTGATTAACCCCTTCTCTCTGGCCTTATGTTCTTCCTACTTTCTCGTGGTAGAAGCTTTTGAAGTATTGTGCCATTAAAAAGGCAGCTTCGGGGCTGGAGAGACAGTTAAGAGCACTAACTGTTCTTCCAGAGGTCCCGAGTTCAATTCCCAGCAACCACATGGTGGCTCACAACCATCTGTAATGGGATCTGATGCCATCTTCTAGTCTGTCTGAAGACAGTGACAGTGTACTCACATACATAAAATAAGTAAATAAATCTTTCCCAAAAAATGCAGCCTCATCCTCTTGAGAGTGTTTTTTAGATCCTCTGTGGTAGGCATCTTATTTGCAAGCTAGTATCCTGTTACCTGAGTTCTACAGGAAGGACGGTTCTAGGGAAAGAAATGAGATCATTTATCTAGTCAACTTTATAAAGCCCCAGCTTCTGGCTACCAACACTCAGTCTATAGCAAGATTCAAAGTGGCTTTCTGAGTGGATCATGGAGCTTTGGGGGGGAAAGGGAGCCAGGATCTGAAGAGCCACACTGAGAAGCTTGGATTTCATCTCGGCAGAAATCCAGCAGAAGATTTTTAAATATGGAAGCAACATGATCAGATTTTCCTTTTAAAAATCTCCCTCTGGCTAGGGGTGTAGCCCAGTAGTAGAGGGCTTGCTTAGCATGTGGATGGCCCTGGGTTTGATCCTCAGCACCAGCACCAACACAAAAGAGCATCTGGGGGAAGTCGCTGGTTCCCTTGTAGAGAACAGAGTCACCAAAGCAGGAAGCAGGCTCTAGACAAAGGCTGTTTCAGTCTACTTAACAGGTAACAGTCATGGTGGGAAACACGTGGAGCAATGTGACAATGGCAACATGAAATGGAGTCAGTGTTTCCCAGGCCTCTGGCTAAACAGTCAAACAAGTACCATGCTTCTTACCAAAATGACAAAGGGAAGAACAGGAAAATGAGTGGTCTGGTGTGGGACAAACTAAAAGTGGGAGGTGTGATGGATGATTGACTAATTGGGTGGGCAGTCCAAGTGTAAACAGGTGACAACAGCATCACCAAAGGAGAGCAAAGTGTTAGGGACAACACAGAAAAGCTGGGGTACCCACTGACATTTAGAGAAAACAGATGAATGCTGAAGGACTGACTGACCCATGAGGCAGGAGAAAATCCAATACTATGGAATCACGAAGACCAAGAAGTAGGCACCAGAATGAAATGTCACTTGTCTGCTGGGCTCAGCACCTAACACGTCAGTAGTAACCAGGGAATGCAATCTAAGGCACAGATAAGGAAGTAACAGAAGTCAGTGACCTAGAGTAGAGCTTCCTGGGAAAATGGCTCCTTCATCAGAAGTCCTGTGGAGTGAATAAAAGAGGTAGACACCATAGAGAGGAGGGGACAGGAGAGGAGATGGGCCAGCTGGGAGTATAAAACCTGAGTGTGGTTTGAAGAGAGCCAGGAATGAGGCTGTAAACAAAAGAAAAGTCCCCAGAAAGTAGTGCTGAAATATTAGAGGGTCCTGTCAGGAACAGGGTGGACAGGCTTTAGGTTAACAAGATAGGTCAGAGAATTGGTTAGTCCTGGATTATAGAGGTGCTCTGTAGCAGAATTTTAACAGAACCTTTGTATCTGCCAGGAATCTGTAGTGATTAAGCTTTGAAGCAGACTTTTGTTGGCCATCAGATCATTATCTGAGATTTATATGGGGTTATTTCTTCGAGGGTTTCTCAGAGCTTTTGCATATCTTAGGCAGGAGACAGGTCTGGCAAACCAAGCCGTCTCCTAAGGTAGAGAACTGCTTACATGATAGTTCTTTCAAGATAGCCCCTAAATCATATAAGAAGTTTTGTTATTCAGAAATACCTTACTAAAGGTGCCTTTTATGTAACAGTAAAAAGAGCTTCAAAGAGGCTATGAGGGGTAAGTCCTACAGAGGCTTCCCCGTGCAGCTAAGAAGCGTGAATTCATCCTGTAGTGGCTCACTTGATCAGTCGGTGTAACCCACCAATACTCACAGTGCCCCATACTGACTTCAGCACAGCATTAGTCTGAGGGTTCAAAGAAATAGATGTTATAATCATTAATACTTAAGGAACCTTCTACTTCTGCAGGGCTTTAATCTTGTCTCATGGGAAAGCCTTTATGGGCATGTGATTGCATCTTCCTTGCCCTTTCAACTATGTGAGGGGCTGGGCCAAGCCCTCATCTTTGCCCACAAAGCCAGCAACCCCACACCTTGTCCTGTACTCTAAGAGTCCATTGAAGCATTCCTGCTGGACCCTAAAGTTCTTTCCTGGCCCTAGGGAGTTTATACTGCAATGAGAGGTAGGGCAGAGGGGTTTGTGGGTAGGGCAGATGAAGAAAGGCTTTCCTCAGGCAAGCAAGATGGCTCAAAATGCCATTTAGACCTGACAACTTAGTTTCAGTCCCCAAAACCCAAGTTAAAGTGCATGATATGGATGCATATGGATGCATCCCAGAGTTCAATATGTCAGGGAAAGTAGAGGCAGGAGAATTGCCTGGAACCTCAAGAGCCAGCCAGCCTGGAGTATATAGGGTGGTGGAAACAAGAGATCCTACCTCAACAAGGTAGAAGAGAACCAAATCCCAAAAGCCGCCCTCTGACCTACACACATGTAATAATAATGTTTAAAGTCTTTATTTTGTTTGTGTATGTATGCGGGGGAGGGAGGAGGCCAGATGAGGGAGTTCTTCCCTCAAGCTGGAGTTACCTGCAACTGTGAGCCACTGGATATGGGTGCTGGGGACCAACTCAGGTCCTCTGCATGAGCAGCAGATGGTCTTAGCCACTCCAGCCTCGATTTCTTGGCCATGTCGAGTGGCCAAGCCTGTAATCCAGAATTTAGATACAGGAAGATCAAAAAAGTTCAGTCATTTTAATTACAAATTTGAAGCTAGCCTAGACTATTGGAGACCCAATCTTTACAGAGAGAGAGAGAGAGAGAGAGAGAGAGAGAGAGAGAGAGAGAGAGAGAGAGAAAAGAAGAAGGAGGAAGAGGAGGAGGAGGAGGAGGAGGAGGAGGAGGAGGAGGAGGAGGAGGAGGAGGAGGAGGAAGATGAAATGCTTTCCTTAACAGCATGCAGAAATGAGCCTGGCTGGAAGAGGGACAGTTTTCACCAGCACAGCTGGGCAGAGGAAGAAGGAAGAGTAGAAATGTCCTCACCAAGGAGCCATCCACCAAGTGTGAGCAATGCTGGGTATCCAGCGGCTGGGGTAGGGGTGGAGGGTGGTGTGAGACAGCTCTTTCCCTAAAGCTTTTATCCCTAATGGAGTAAGAAATGGTTTATTTTTAAGCCATACTTGAGTGACCATGGCCCAGGAATATGGATTTAGGTTACCCTAAACTGCATGTTCCAATGTGGAAGTAGCTTCACAAAGTTTTACATTTTTTCAGAACAAAGGCATAAATCAAGCCAAGTTTAAAATACACTGGTGGGTACATCGCAGAGGCAGTTACAGCAAGAGGGAGAAGCTTTGCTATAGGACTCAAGTGTTATCTGATGATAGCTTTGGGGTTGGGCAGCTAAGGGTCTGCTCAAGGAATGGCTAGCTATTCAGGGGGCTTTAGAGCTAGCTGAGCTAAGGTGAGCCTCTGGACAGGCAGCATTCCTATCTCTCCACCTCACTGCAGTTCTAATCAGTAAATCAGTCTTTGCAGACACAGTTGCTTTCCAGGAATTCCTATGAATATTTATCTCTCACAACACCAGCAACCAGAGAATGTAATTTTGATGAGTAAATCTAGAAAGATCCTGCATGAACAGCCCCACAGCACCAACTGCCTCCCTCAGAACAAGTTATAGTTTTGGCTGCTGGAGAGAAAAAGAAAGCAGAGAGGGCTAATAAGGCCTTACACCAGCCCATTAATACTCCTGCCACCTGCAGCATTGTGTGTGAGTTGGTTTTAGGTTGGTATTTTAATAACACTTCGATAGCAGGAAATACTTAGTGTTGTATTATTTTATTCCCTTGGAGTTTCACAAAGCTCACAGCAAGAACTCTAGGAACAGAGAAACCCTGTCTCGAAAAACCAAAAAAAAAAAAAAAAGAACTCTAGGAAGTGGGGGCAGAGGATTTGCCAACATTTTGCCCAGCCACCCTTTTTTGCAGTTATTTTGGTACCCTCGGAAATGCAGTTGCAATGCCACTAGGAAATCCCTGCCCTGAGAGCAAGCACTTTTGGCCAGATTGATTCCAGCCTGTGGGCGACAACATTTATGGGACCTACCTCCCATAAAGGTATGGTCCTCCCAGGGGCTGGCCTGTCATCTTTGCCCGTTTAACCTACCTTACTTGGCGGAAGAAAGCCTCATTTTCCCCTCCCGTTCGAAAGAAAGTAAGGTCTGCGTCTCCCATTCTGGAGTTTTCTCCTCGTCCCCTTGCCCTCACACAGGACAAACCGGGACTCAGGGCTTCACGGCGGCCATAGGGAGCTCGGGTGTCCCGGTTCTGCCGCGGGTCGTGGCCAGGCAGCCGAGAATCCTGAGCGACGCGGACGAGCGAGCGCCCCCTAGCGAGCGGCCGCCGGCCGGCCGGCGGGTGTGGGCAGCGGAGTGGCTGGTGCGGGCGGGAGGGCCGTGACCGAGGAGCTTCCGGGAGCCGGGGCGCGGGCACTTCCCGGTCGAGCCTGCAGCCCGCAGCGCGGGGCCGCGCAGGTGAGCGGGCGGCGGGGACGCGGGGCGGTGGGCGGACGGGCCCGGCGGAGTCAGCCCTTTCCCCGGGACACCCTCTCCCCTGCCCCGCCCCTTCCAATCTGGAGTCCAGCACTCCCCCGAAAGCCACCACCTCTCTGTGGCACCGATGCCATCGCGGAGATGTTAGTCCGGCTGGGCTTCAGCAGCCCGGCCATGTCAAGTCAAGTGGCTCTCCCTGACTCCCTTGCAGTCTCTGCTCTGGTCATAACCTGGCTCCTCTGGCCTTGACTCTGTGGCAGTGTTCTGCAAGAATGTCACATTTAAAGTTAAGAACCTACTGGGCGTTGCTATCACGGTCGTTTAATGGGCACCCAACAGGGACTACTATTGTGCCAAGTACCTGAGGGACTAGGGCAGTAGGAATAATTCGGTCCTTAGGTCCACTGGGAGGCAGGTAAACCTGAGAAGTGCAACTAGAGAAGGAAGTAGGGCGTTCTCCATCGACAGACCTACCCTGAAATGACTCAGAGGAAGCCTTTCTTGCTTTGTTTTCAGACTTTAAGAAACAATATACAACCAACATACGGAAAAGTGCACAGACCCGGAGTCCCACCAAACCACTTTTCACAGGCTTTCTTGTAAAACCTGCATCCAGAACAGTAAGTCTGTGTATGTATGCTGCTTGATGTATCACATTCTGTCAAAAAGGTGGACTTCGGACTGTTTATCCATCTACTGAACATAGCCTGATGAACATGGTTGTTTTTCAGCTCTATCCTGTTTTGAGTAGTGCGACTTTTGTGACTTTGCTCAGTTTGATTATATAGTATGCAGCAGCTTTCCAAAATAGTTATGCTCAGTGGTCAAGAGCACTCCCTGGCTGCTGCTTCAGAGGACCCTGCTTCAATCTCCTCACCCACATAGTGGCTCACAAACATCTGTAACTCTGGTCCCAGATGATCCAGTGCCCTCTCTGGTCTCTACAGGCACATGGCATGAAGGTGATACATAGACATACACACAGGCAAAACATCCATACACGTAAACGAACATTTTTTAAGCTAAAGATAAAAGTGTGTTTGCTGGCTAGCTATCACAGCAGACACCTGTGATCTCAGCACTCTGGTGGAGGTGAGAAGAGGTAAGTTCAGGGCCAGCCTGGGCTATCAGACCCTATCTCAAAACAAAGCAAGCAAGCAAACAGCAGTTAGAGCAGTCACTCCCAGCTTGGGGCATGCTCCCACTCTTCCATGACCTCATCCAGCTCCAGCCAGTGTCCTCTCTGTAGCTGTTCTGCTGACTGCACAGCTTTGAAGCCCCAAGGTTTCAATTTGCATTTTCCTGAGGCCTGGTAAACTGAGCATCTTTGTCTGTTGGTCATTTGACTATCCTTCCTGTGAAATGACTGTTCAGGTTTCCCCCCCATTTGTGTCTCTTGGCAGTTTCGAGTTCTTGAACTATTTGGGATTCCAGGCAGTTGTTAGACACACATTTGTAAACATTTCCCCGCCGCGGTAGATTGCCTCCTCACTCTCCTAATGATACCTTTGTTTTCCAATTGGTCATTTACCCTCCTACAGACTACATCACATTTGATTCTCCTCCCCCCAAGACATAATGGTTCTCACCTGTACTCTCAGCACTGGGGAGATTGCTATGAGTTTGAGACCAGTCTGGCCTACATACTGAGTTCAAGGCCAGCCTCTACAGAGTGAGACCATGTCTCAAATAGCAATTTGTATTTTGCTTTGTCTACTCCAAAGTCAGAAATTACATCATATATTTTCCTATAAGATCTTTATTGCTAGTCACAGATAACTTTCATATCCATTTAAAATTTAATTTTTATGGTTTGAGATGCAAGACTGAGATTAATTTTCCCCACAACACTACTTAAGTTGACCTAATTCCATGGATTGCAAAGACCACCTTTCTGGGGCCGGTGATATCTGTAAGTAGATAGAACACTTACCTAGCATGCACAGAGCCTTAGGTTAGATCCCCGGCATGACCTAAAACTGACCTTAGTAGCCCTTGCCAATAATCTCAGCACTTCAGAGGTAGAGGTAGAGAGATCAGAAGAAGCTCAGTGTCATCCTCAGCTACCTAATGAGCTAAAGGCAAGTCTTGGGTAAAACAAACCTTACCTCAAAATAAGTAGGAAGAGGAGAGAAGACCGTCTTTTTCTACTGGACTTCAGTGTCACCATTATCGGAGATGGGGGACTGCACAGGTGTAGATCTGCTTAGTGACATTGGTTTTCTTTTCTTTTTTTTTGGTTTTTTTCAAGACAGGGTTTCTCTGTGTAGCCTTGGCTGTCCTGGAACTCACTCTGTAGACCAGGCTGGCCTCAAACTCAGAAATCTGCCTGTCTCTGCCTCCCAAGTGCTGGGATTAAAGGTGTGCTCCACCTCTGGCGTGACATTCGTTTTCTATTGTCTGCTCCCCCTTCCCCTGCAGTCAGTCATTCTGCCTTCACTGCTGTGGCTTTACAGGAAATCTTTTCAACTCTGATAGTGCACAGGTCAGAGGCTGTCTTCAAGGTCATAGGCACTTTCTCCAACCTTTTCCAGCAAGGCCTTTTAAAAAGTGTATTAATAAGAGCACTCATTTGGGACTTGAGGTGTAGCTTAGTGACAGAGCCAAGCAAGGCACCAGATTCCATCATCTCCAACACTACTTAAAAAAGAGGAAGAGGGACTGGAAAGATGGCTCAGTGGTTAAGAATGCTGACTACTCTTCCAAAGGTTATGAGTTCAATTCCTAGCAACCACAGTGTGGCTCACAACCATCTGTAATGGGATCTGATGCCCTCTTCTGGTGTGTCTAAAGATAGACAAATATATATATATCTTTTTTTAAAAAAAAAAGAGAGAGAGAGCCATTTTTAAGCTGAAGGGGTAACTAATGTATGAAGACATTTTTTTTGTCTTTTTTTTTTTTTTTTTTTTTTTAAAGTTGGGGTCTCTCTTTGTAACCCTGACTGGCCTGGAACTCACTATGCAGAACAGGCTGGCCTTAACACACAAACACAGAGATCTGCCTGCCCTTGCCTCATGAATACTGCTGACACAATCTATGTTACATGCCTGCATATTTATACAAAATCCACATAGAAATAAATACAAAAGAAATACATTATTTAGTTATAGATATTTTCAGAACAAAGATAGTGTTTTTGAGCTAAGACACTTAAGCATTCCAAGAGCCAATTTGAGAAATATGGCAACATTAAGTTTGCTATGACTCCTGTTTGGTTGGTAGGATATGTTTCTCTATGACTAAGATACTGTGAAGTGTGTACTTTAATGCCTTTGAGGCATTCACAGCTCTCCTTCCTCAAGCTCTCTAATGCTAGGATTATAGTCATGTGCCACAATGCCCAGAAAACCTTTCAGTGTATGCCTAAGTTTAAAATAGTAGAAGCTTTTATTCATGGAGATACACACTTTTTGACATTTTTATTCTTCAGAACTTACAAACTGTAGTATGGAAAGCAATTTGGACTTGACCTCACAGAAACAATCACGAAATTTCATGAGCCCTTTTAATTTATTCACTGTTAGCCAGGAGAGAAGGCATATGCATGTAATCCCAGCATTTGGCAGGAGGGTCTGGTGTTCAAAGTTACTCTGGGCTACAGGAGACTCTACTTTAACCCCTTCCCATAATAATTAATTAATTAATTAATTAATTAATTCACTGCTTATAAATAGCAACAATTTATTTGCTTTTTTTAATTAAAAAATATATTAGTGGGGCTGGAGAGATGACTCAGCAGTTAAAGAACACTGGCTGCTCTTCCAGGAAACCCAGGTTCAATTCAAAGCAGGCATACAGCAGCTCACAACTGCCTCTAACTCCAGCTCCAGGGGATCTGACACCTTCACACAGACATACATGCAAGCAAAACACCAGCGCATGTAAAAATAAATAAATAATTTTTAAAATGTATTGGTATTATGTGTGATGGGGGTATGTATGTGTGCATGTGTGTGCGTGTGTGTGTCTGTCTGTGTGTGTAAGGCAGAGGACTTTATGGAGTAGGTTCTCTCTTTATGTGGATTCTGAGTATAGAACTCATGAGACCAGGTGCATACAGACAGCTTTACTACCTGAGCCATCTTGCTGGCCTCCTTTTTGGGGTGTGTGTGTGTGTGTGTGTGTGTGTGTGTGTGTGTGTGTGTGTTTGAGATAGGATCTCAGTATGTATCCAGACTTGCCTCAAAATCTCCAGACTAGACTCAAACTCATGATCCTCCTGCCTCAGCTTCCTAGTACTGGAATCATAAGCATTCACCTCTGTTGTTGGCTTTTGGCTTTTTTCTTTTTTTTTTTTTTGCACTGGGGATTAAATCCAAGACATCATGCATGCAGGCGAGCACTGTACACTCCCTGAGTGACATTTCCAGCCCTTCGCTGCTCATCACCCACCTGATGAGGTGTACGGTCTCCATACATACACTGCGGCCCAGGCACATGCCCCCTCAGACACACATAATACTTACATTTTTAATTTAAAAAGCAAGTGAATTGCTGCTATTTATAAGCAGTGAGATTATTTATTTATTTATTTATTTTTATTTGGGGAGGAGGGTTAAGGTAGGGTCTCCCATAGCCCTGTCTGGCCTTTAGCTCACTCCTTTAGCCCAGAGTGACTTCGAGCTCTGGGACACCAGCACATAAGAGCCTGAGACGGGATCAGAGTTTTATTTTTATGTTTTTTTTAAAGTTTATTTATTTTGTATTTTGTGTGTATGGGTATTTTGCCTGCACATATGTCTGTGTACCATTTGTGTACTAGAGTCTAGAGGAGGGTCTTGGATCCCCTGGAATTCAAGTTACAGATGGTTGTAGACTACTATGTGAGTGCTGTGGACCAAACCAGAGTTCTCTGGATGAGCAGGGTTCTTTTAACCCCACAGCTATGATTTAAATCAGTTCCATGATTGCTGATTTAAAACCAGCATAAACTATATAGCAAGACCCTGTCTCAAAATTTATACACTCTAATATGTATTTTATGTGCTTATATGCATGTATATTACATATATGCACAAACACATAAAGTATCAACATCAAGTGTGTATCTGTCTATAGTTTAACATCTAGACTAATGCTTCCAAGTATCAGAATTTTCTAGAAAACTCATAAACTTAGGCTTTACTTCTAAAGGATCTTTTTTGTTTTGTTTTGTTTTTCGAGACAGGGTTTCTCTATGTAGCCCTGGCTGTCCTGGAACTCACTCTGTAGACCAGGCTGGCCTCAAACTCAGAAATCCACCTGCCTCTGCCTTCAGGACTACCTTTGTAGTTTGCCGTTATGGGTTGTGTTCTCTCTCTCTCTCTCTCTCTCTCTCTCTCTCTCTCTCTCTCTCTCTCTCTCTTTCTCTGTGTTGTGTTGTGGGTATGGGGTGTATGTGTGTTTATTTATTTTATCTGTTTTGTTTTGTTTGTGGAGGGGTTTCAATTTATAGTCCAAGCTGGCCTGGAATTCACTATGTAGCCCAAGTTGGCCTTAAACTAGAAGTGATTTTCCCGCCTCTGCTTTCTAAACCCCTAATGGGATTATAGGCATGCGCCACCACACCCAGTTCTCATGCTGACTTTTATTTTATTTTATTTATTTATTTATTTATTTTTGAGGAACGTTTTGCTAATTTTCTATGAAGTCCCTGTCATTTTCTATAAAGTAGGTTTTTGAGGTACATGTTACTCTACTTTATGATTTATTTTTTTAAAGAAACGGTGATTTCTTACGAGCCCCAGTGAACCTTAGAGTAGACACAGCTAGTGATCAGGCCTTGGTTTGGATTCACCATCTCACCTGCTCTGCTTGACGTGTGGTGACTGTCACTCTGCATCTTGGAAAAGTTAAGTCATGTCTGAGTGTCAGCTCCCCAGCCTTGACTGCAGAAGAGCTAACAGTGAAAAAGGAAGGTGTGTGAGGTTCTGCCCAGGAAGGATGTGGTTACTGGAACTTATCTGCCACCTTGCACAATTATCCTGTCAGAGAAGCTGTTATTTCTTACGCGTATACTTTTCTGTAATGACAGTTAAAGAACATAGCGCACCCTCGACTCACCCCCCCAGCCCCCAGCCCCCAGCCCCCAGCCCCCACCCTCCCACCCCCCACCCACCCCCTCCCAGTGGAT